>OX371225.1:303384369-304584369 GCA_947310385.1 Nephrotoma appendiculata | reverse complement strand
TTTTAAAATCCAGTTTCTGGGTGTGCCAATTATGAATATGTACTTTATGTTGACCAGCCGATTATTAAGCAAAAAATAGTAGAAAATACCTTAAAAACATTACCTTTATACTCCAATTTATTAGTTGAAATAATCGACGATTTGGTATAAAATTAGATTAGTAAGAGAATTAAATTTATTTCAAGCATATCATAAAAACAAGTAATCTAACGTTACACAGATTAAGCGAGGAAACGATTATTTCAACTACGGTACTGCAAGATAGGAAAATTTTGTTAAGATATTTTCGACTTATTTTTGAATCCAGATTCAGCTGATGAATTTTTTTTATTCATAACTGGAACACCCTTTACCTCTGCAAAAGTTTTATTGCAACCGGTAAATAACGTACAATTTAATTGTTATAGCAACGGTTGCATAACCAGTAGATCCCAACTTATTAGTTGATTTGATGTACATCCCTAACTCGAATAGTGAATAACTTCAATGTTGAATATGAGTTTAGGAAAAATCACGAATTATTTCCAACCCTACTATGCTTCTGCGGTTAACGGTTAAACAATAACCTTTTTGAAACTAGTACGTTACACCCAAGTTGGTTGTATTCGGTTGTTTAACCGTAGTTAACCATGTTAACTAAGGTTAACAATTACCTGTCCAAACGCCTCTCGATCGACCGTTAGTAAAACGCTAGATTAACGGAAAATAAACCATTTTTAAACTTCTGCATTATTTCAACTTAAGTTAAATTACGGTTTATGAACCGTCGTCGAACTCCAAATTGCTACATGGGTTGTCTTGTAAATGCCCTCTTTACACTATTTAAGCGGTGATCCTTGTCATCTTTAATTATTATGTTTTAACTTCAAATTTTAACTTCTAACTAACCTATAATTCTTTCAACAATTCACAATTCATCGTTGTTCACTTTTTCACTTTTTTTCGCGCTGTTCATGTTTACTTCGTAGTTTGCTCTGTTCACTGTTAAATTACAACTGTGTCTGCTTTCAATATTGCTCGTTTTTATATACTTTACCATTGTTCAAAAATGCGATTTATGCGTATTGAAATTACAAATTGCTTGCATGTTCCTGTATCTTGATATTTTCACTATCAGCTCATCCTGTCCTTGATCTTTTCTCTGCCTCGTCACATTCGCTGTCGAATACTGGAGGCTTTAAAAGTCTTTCTGAACGTTGGACGACGTTCTGTCGAAAACGTTTTATTTAGCTAGCAATTACCAAACACAACTAAGACTCTCTGATGGAGTGCCATAGATGGCCTAAGTGTCAACCACTGAAACCTATCCTAATCTCCAATAGTTTGTGAGGTATGTGTTTCAAAGCAAATGTTGCTTAGTTTAATTTTGCGCATATTGTCTGATTCATCGTTTAAATGAGCTGGCCGTCCACTTTTTCGAATTTAGCATCCATTTCCTTCAGCAGAAGCAAGAGTTCCTTCATCATATCTTTCATAGTCAAGGATGGTTTCTGTTGTACGGGAATAGGCTACTGAAATGGTGTTTATTGTTCAACCCATCGCACCAGGTTTAATCACATTTTACTTGTTCTTCATTAGGCTCAAGGTCCTGTTTCAGCATCCTCTTCCATAGCTCTCTGAAACCTCGACAGGTGCTCGTTTTTAATGATTTCGGTTGAAAGCGCGAACTTTCTTAACTTTTTATTGTTAAACTAATTTTTGTCTACGTTCCAATGTGCTTGCGCGCTTATACTTGCACATCGCTTTTCGTAATTATACCATTTATTATATCTGTCGATTTATGCGTGCTACAATTTACAATTGTAAATGATTTGCATGTAGATGTGTTTGCGAACATTCCCGTCATCAATTTCACTGCCTTGAAAAACAACACTGCTGTTAATTTCAGTATTCCTCTTATGATGACTGAAGCCACCGCTTTCTAAAATCCAAATTCAAATTAGCAGAGGAATAATACTTGATCCGGAAACATTTATGTTAAGAATAATGATCGACCAAATAAGTTACTGTCCCGTATTAACGAACCAATGACGTTTGGGTTAGCTAGCGTGTTACCGGCATAAAGCCAGCCCGCAGCTTTTATCCAAACACGCAAAAGCCTCTCTCACCACGCCCACCCAGGAAAGACCGGATCTCCCCGAATTACAAGTTTACAAGTTCAATGTCTGCAAAAGAATCACCCACCCCCCCTCCCGCCAGAATGACCCTTAAAGTGTTAGAGGCCGATGCCCACTCCCAACGAAGCAGCATAATATGGTAGGTAGGGACTTTTCCCCAACAGACTAAACCTCTCTTCACCCGGAGACACATCTAGGTAATCTCCCACATTTTACACTCCGACAGCTTGAGGCTACCGGAGTGCCACGGGGAGACCGAGTAGATTTGACGATTATCCCCCGATTGGACGTCACATTTGCTGAACTCGCCACTTCGATCCGGTCTATATTCTGCCAAGGGCATGACGGGGAGTGACAAGCCCAGATTGCAACTATGGAACTGACACGAAATGAGAAACTCCTTCCAACATACCGACACGAAAATAAATGTAGTAATTTATTTTATTGTCCAAAAAAAAATGAAAAAAAATTATAAAAATAACATAAATAATAATACCCGGAAAAACAGTTCCCGGTCGATGAATGAAAAAAAAAATGGAACCGAATTCGAATGAGAGTCGCAGTGCAATTTTAAAAAAGAATTATCAAGAGAAAAGAAAATGGTCGCGGATACCAAAAAAGAAATAAATTGGACAACACCAAAAATACGGTCGCCGAAACTGAATAATTTTGAGTGAAACCACTGCACACTCCGGTAGTGGGCACGACCACCGTAATTTGGTGCTCGATTACAATATAAAATTTGATTGAAATTTGCAAAAAAAATATAAAAAAAAAAAATGAAATTGAAAATAAAATAAAAATTTGAATTTAAAAGTTGAAAAATTGAAAACGTAATTTTTAAATTGTATTTAATTTGGGGAAATAAAATAAAAAAATAGAATAAAAAATTGTACCTTGGACTGCTCGAACAGGTCACCCTTGGGTTGCGGTCATTTCACCGAAATGGGTTGGGCGTCTAGTCGAACTTGAACAAAAAATGCTGTTGGGTGTCTTCCCACCGTAAACCATAAATTGGATTGGCCTCAACTGAGATATCGTTGGACGTCTTCCCGCCGTAAAACGCAAATAGAACCGTTGGGCGTTTGCTAGTCTTAACAAATTATTTGGCCTTGATAGGCCGACGAAAGACAATATTCAACGTATTGTGTCCTCCCTCCTTTGACCGCAATTGAATCGTATGGCGTTGGCTCGTCGTAACCGGAAATTTGAACAGCCTCAACTGGCCACCCGTTATACTATATTATTTGCGGCTTCCGTCCGGGGTCCAGAAAATGGTACACGTTGAGTCGAACGAGCGTTCTCTCGGCCGCCTGTATATAAAAAAATGGCAGAATGTCGTCGACTTGAACATTTGTAAATTGCATACGCACGTACCAAAACAAGAAACCATAAAAAAAATATTCTTCTATATTTTAGCCGTTCGAACACACGCGAAAGTACACGTTGGTCTGGCTCTCAAAATTATTCGAGATTTCCGCGAGACATATAAATGCCAATTCACAATCCCAAAGAAAACCTTAGTACCATGCACAGACAACAGATGGCAATGCAAAAATAATTCAATTTTCGACCTCGAATTTTGGACTAAATGTCAGTGTGCTCCTTACAGTTCAAGCGGTTCCACTGATCTAAAAAAGAGGCAGTTGGTGCTACTATTCTGCAAATTTTAAAACTACTGCTTCTAAGTTCTGGCTTTTATAATTATGGAAAGAACGGTGAACTGAAATCATATATTTATAATTTTAAAAAAATATCTTGGTTCATTTGCAACTAATATATGCATGTTGTTACGTCAGAGTTTTTGTTACATTCTATAGTCGACACGAGCAACATGTTTTCCATGAAAAATAATTTAAATACCACACCACCATTATGCTAGATTATTATCACGTGGTAAATAAAAAAAACAGTAAAACATATTTACTCAGATTAACCTTTTTAAAGTATTTTTACATTATCGTACATTTATGCCTGATCCCAAATAATCCCTGTGTGAATCTAGCGCGGTACACAGTGAATTACATTAAATTCACTCCCCTCGAAAATTTCTGTTATTTTTTTTCGGTTAGCCCTTATTTCGCCCACGAACGAAGAAAAATTCCAAACACATTTTTCCACTTTTATGGTATAATAGTAGTATATAATACACGAAACAAAACGTGACGAAAAACATGACAATTATTACAAATTATGATAATTATTATTATTATCTAGTGTAATTACATTTGATGTAATGTCTTAAAATGTAGCGAGCGTCTATTAAACGGAAAAAGCATTAAGTTTCATTTTTGCGCTTGAATTTTTATTTTTATTTTTTACGTATAAGAATTATGTTTTTTTGATACTAAAGTTTGGTGCCCTTAAAAGACGTATGTATCCATAAACACATAAAAACAATGATGAAACAAGTAAAAGTTTGTAGTTCATGAGCTTTTTTATATCAGCAAAGAAAAACAAAATTCTCGTTAATTTTATTTAACTTTAAACTTTTTCGTCAGAGTTTTTTTATTTTTTAGATTCCGTTACCAATATATGCTAAGAATCTGAAAGCATAAGCATTTTGTGTTTGTTGTTGATTTAACTATTTAACTTATTTTGAAAGTTTACATAAATTTTGTTGTGTACACTAATAAATCGGATGATGGAAATGCTGTAATTTGTGATTGTCAAAATATTATCCAAATCCAAACGTTATGTCTAAATAGCACACATGGGATGTTAAATATCCTGATGCACTTAAATAAACCAAAACTAATTACATCGATAAATAAACAGTTTTTTTGTTGTTGTCTGCAGAAGAACTACAGTATCTCAATCAACAAACGAACATGAAAAAATGAAAACTTTAGAAAATTCCCAAGTATTATAAAAAAGTGAGAGCGCGCGCAACCACATTTACTACAGAGACTTCGAAGTTTCTGTTCAACTTAATTTTCATTCCTTTAACAATGAAAGATAAAAAATGGCAAAACTTAAAAAATTAAATAAAAAAAAGAACTGAAATGAAAATATCCTAGCAGAAGAAAATAGATTAAAAGTAATAAATCAAGGATGAAACAAACGAGTTAAGAAATTGTAATAAAATTGGTACGAGGATAGAGGTATCGTACATACATTTTTTTGCTCTCACCCAATCTCATTTCGTTCCTTACATACTTTATATACGAAAATTACAAACTCTTGTGTTGTTGAGGTTGAAAAGGCTCTGGGGGTTTTTTAAAGTAATTTTTTAATATATGTTTAAGGTACCATCATGGTGTATAAGAATTATTCGATATCGTTTATATTACAGGTTGAGTATATCTTATGTATACATATGCTTAATGCTTCTTATGGCATATACACGTTCTTATTTTCGTTTTAATATTTCATTTCGGGTTTTATTAACCTTTATGATAAAAAGGTGAATTGAATGTACTTTTTTATTTTATTTTTCGTACGTACGCTGTATAATAATACCGAATAAATTTCAAAGATGACATTTTTAGATGATTAAATGGAGTAAACTACAGCGGTGCTTTATTAGAATACTTCTTTATACGGAGATCGTGATGAACATCAATTATTTTCATTAAAAAGACATTGACGTAATAACATTTTACACTTTTTAGTGTTTGATTTATTAGTTTGTTTTTCATCCTTGCCGTAGAGGCACATCCTAACAATACTGTTTTGCGATGTTTAATTGAAGACACCCTTATTTGAAAAGAAGCTTAGCGTCTGTTCAACACACTCGTAATATAAGAGAGAAGTATGAAAAAGCTTTCTATAATGGGAAGCTTCTAGAAAACTATGCGGGAGTACAAATAATCTTAACTCTCGGAATAAATTGAGGAAGCCAGCTCAATGTTCGCATTTTATTCGGAATGTTGATCAATTCAAGCATTAATCGAGACGATTAAAAAAATATAATTTATATAATAAATATAATTAGAACGCAAACCTAAATCTACTGACATACAAATAATTTTAGGCTCATTATGCTTTAATCAACTGCGCCATTGAACAATTTTGAACCCCACTCGTACTTACCAAAAGCAGAATCCCAATCAAAAATCGGACCAAAACCAAAATTAAAACCAAAATTATAGTGCAAAACAAGATCAATTGACATACAAAAAAGTTTAGGCTCAATAAAGCCTAGTCAAATGCAAAAATGTAAAACTAAAAAATTGCATATGCTCCACGCATTCCTTGACCAAGCTTTAGGTCATTTTATTTAAAGCTAGATCAGAACCTAAACCGAAATTAGAAAACAAAATAAGATCAGTTGACGAATAATAATGTTTGGATCATTATGGACCAATGAAATGCCGACATTAAAAAATGTCGGACTCCACTCTTTGATCAAGATTTTAGTCATTTAATGACATTTTTGGGTTTAACCCAACCCAGCAGAATCCAAATAGAAAATCGGACCAAAATCGAAATTAGAGCGTAAAAGAAGATCAGTAGACATACAGATAATTGTAGGCTCATTAAAAATTGGTGAGCTTCACTTGGCCTTCACCAAGCTTCACGTCGTTTGATCTCAAAACTAGCAGAACTCAAAACGAAAATCGGACCAACATCGAAATTAGAACGCATTTTCTTTTTCGATTCTGCTACTTTTAAATTAAATGACCTAAAGCTTGGTTAGAAATCAGTGTAGCCCAAAATGAGGCATCGTTTAATGAGGCATTTGATTGGGCTATAATGAGACTAAAATTATTTGTATCAATTGATCTTGTTTGGCATTCTAATTTGAGTTTGAGCTGATTTTTAATTTGGGCTCTGCTAGCTTTGAATTAAATGAACTAAAGTTTGGTCAAGAACTAGTGAAGCCTAAAAAATTTAATGGGGTATTTGAGTAGACCATTATATATGAGCCTTTAATTATTTCAATGTCAAGGGATCTTGTTTTGCATTCTAATTTCGGTTGAGGCCTGATTTTCGAATTTGGGTGTTTTTAGCTTTGAAGTAGAAAAACCTAACGCTTTTTTTTAGAACGAACGGATCAAAATAATGGGGCATGTAATTAGTCTAAAATTAACCTTTAATTTTTCAATTAATTTAAACCATTTTTTGATATGGGTTCTGCTTTTCTATTGTGTATAAGTGCAAGGATATTTTGAAACTATATTTGATCTACAATACAAATTGATGAGTCTAACTATGAAGGGAAAATTTATGTGCTTAGCCAATTTTTTCGGAGAATTTAATATGGTAATTGGAAACGATATCCCTTGAGGAACTAAAATTTTGTCCGATAGATTCGACAACTACATGTCATGTTTTAAAAACAAAAACCTTGAACTAAGTATCGGGACTAAACAGTATCGCGATGAAATTCAAAAACCTATTTGTACGCATATTAACTTGCTCTAGTCGTTAAAGAGAGTCTAGTTTCGCTGAAGCTTACCTTAAAGAGTATAACCTCTTTGTCAAAGTCCAAGACGACTACCTTCAGCCGAAGAACAGTTGATTGATCAACAATAGACCAAGATATTATACACCGAACAAAGGTTGTACAGAACAAAATGATCCGGTGTGCATTAAGTAATAAATTGTTTTTATTATCTTTTGATCGTCGTAGTCAAAATGAGCAGTTTTCAAAAAATCTCAGTGTGTGTATGTCTGTGTGCGTGCGCATTAAATGTTGTTGGTTCCCTAGAGCTAAGACGAATTGACTAATCGAGGCGAAATACTTAAGCTTTTTCCATAAATTGGGAGACCGCAACGATCTTTGGCCTAAATCGATATATCGGCAGTGGCAGGTTCCATAGTAAGTGTTTCAAGAATTTGATCGGAAATGACGTTTTTTTGACAGAAAAATGTATTTTAGCATACAAATATTTTGCATAGTAAATGCGAATGTTTTGGCCATGACTACGTTGTTTATAGATGCGATCGGTCTCCTGAAACTAGTTCATAGAAATCGGGTGGTGGCGTACTGATAGCAGTACATTCTAAACTCTGGAATGCTCCAGTAACTTTAGCCCCATCGAGAGTCGAATAGATCGGTGTAAAAATCAAAATCAACCAAACCAATCTAATCATCTACGCAGCATATATACCACCTCAATCAAATAGTGATCATTATGCAACTTGCATTGATGCGATTGATGAAGTTATTAATACAACAAACACGTCAGATTTAGTTCTTGTGCTTGGCGATTTTAATCTTCCAAATATAACTTGGAATTTGGATCCAGAACTAAACTGTATGTTACCTTGCAATATAACAACAGATGCGGAATCTTTATTTGTGGACGCCATGCTTGGTTATAATTTGAACCAAATAAACACAATTGCTAATAATCGTGATAAATTATTGGATCTTGTCTTCAGCAACGACATTGACACCTTTAAAATTTCATTCCCGTGAACTATTTCCTAAACTATCCTAAAAATTAAAATTAGGAAGGTTTAGGAAAAACTTCACGCTTGTGTACACAATGGTGAACATTTTGTTAAATCCTAAATATCCTTATATGTATTAGTGAGTGTAATAAACTTTATTCGTATTAAACGATAAAGATAAAATTTAACTTGTTTATGTGAATTGGCTGACTCCTTACTTTATTTTTGGATTTTGCTTTTAATCAATAACTTTAAAAAATGAAAATCATTACTTTTAAAAAATCTTATAATGCTAGTAGTACATAATAATATAAAATAATAAAACAAATCAATTAATCAGTACATATATGAATTTGGGGTAATATAGAACCAAATTATCAGAAAAAATAAATACCTAGAATAGGTGTAAGGACCAAGGTGGTTTAGTAAGCACAATTTGTAATGAGATAATAAATTCTCGTTGTAAGCGATTTCCATAAAATTGTGCATGTCCCAGGAAAACCCCCACCAAATATTAAGTGTACTTTCGGATTAGTATAGATCCAATCTAACAGAAAATCATCATCCCTTGAAAAGTTATAGGGGCTAAGGGTGTTTAGTATGCTCAATTCGCAATACGATAAATTTACGTTGTAACCGATTTTCCATAAATTTTCCCATGTCCCAGGAAAACCCCCACCAAATACTAAGTGTACTTTTGGGTTAGTATAGATCCAATCTAACAGAAAATCATCATCCCTTGAAAAGTTATAGGGGCTAAGGGTGTTTAGTATGCTCAATTCGCAATACGATAAATTTACATTGTAACCGATTTTCCATAAATTTTCCCATGTCCCAAGAAAACTCCCACCAAATACTAAGTGTACTTTTGGGTTAGTATAGATCCAATCTAACAGAAAATCATCATCCCTTGAAAAGTTATAGAGGCTAAGGGTGTTTAGTTGTTGATATAACTTTTCAAGGGATGATGATTTTCTGTTTGTATGGATCTATATTAACCTGAAAGTACACTTAGTATTTGGTGGGAGTTTTCCTGGGATATGGAAAAATTTATGGAAAATCGGTTACAATGTAAATTTTGTCGTATTGCGAATTGAGCATACTAAACACCCTTAGCCCCTATAACTTTTCAAGGGATGATGATTTTCTGTTAGATTGGATCTATATTAACCCGAAAGTTCACTTAGTATTTGGTGGGGGTTTTCCTGGGACAGAGGAAAATTTATGAAAAATCGGTTACAACGTAGATTTTGTCGTACTGCGAATTGAGCATACTAAACACCCTTAGCCCCTATAACTTTTCAAGGGATGATGATTTTCTGTTAGATTAGATTTAGATTAATCCGAAAGTACACTTAGTATTTGGTGGGGGTTTTCCTGGGACATGGGAAAATTTATGGAAAATCGGTTACAACGTAGATTTTGTCGTACTGCGAATTGAGCATACTAAACACCCTTAGCCCCTATAACTTTTCAAGGAATGATGATTTTCTGTTAGTATTGATCTATATTAACCTGAAAGTACACTTAGTATTTGGTGGGGGTTTTCCTGGGACATGGGAAAATTTATGGAAAATCGGTTACAATGTAAATTTTGTCGTATTGCGAATTGAGCATACTAAACACCCTTAGCCCCTATAACTTTTCAAGGAATGATGATTTTCTGTTAGATTGGATCTATATTAACCCGAAAGTACACTTAGTATTTGGTGAGGGGGTTCAAAGGATTTTTTGTATTAAAAAAATCATGTTAAGCATTAATGTAAACTTATTAACGTCATTTTATATAAATTATAATTTACTCGTTTATATGAAGTTTTACGCATACATTGAAACAAAAAATGGCTTATTTAAATTTTTAGGAATGTTTAGGAAATACTTCACTATCATAACATTTCTGAATCCCTATTACCTTTTGTCATAAATGATGTTAATCACAAATCTTTGGATATTGTATTTGACTTAACTAAAATGGCGAAATCAGAACACCTACAACCAATGAAATACAACTTTAAAAAAACTAACTATGTGGGGCTACCAAGTTATCTGGAATCCATCAACTGGCAAATAACTCTCAATTCCAATGATATAAACGAAAATGTGGACAAATTTAATGACATCATGCTTCAAGGCTTCGAACTGTATGTACCAATGTGCTGTAAACCACAAAATGCTCACCCTCATTGGTTTGATGATAGACTAGTTAACTTAAAAAATCGGAAGTCGAAAGCGTATGCCAAAATGTTAAAAAGCGGGTTAGAAGCGGACAAAACTACGTTTCTACAATATAGTAATGAATTTGAAAATATATTTTATGAGCCAATAATAGTAAATATGTATAAGGTTTTTTATTAGTATATGGCATAGATATAAAATTAAAATAATTAATTGCTGAGCTTTCGATGTAAATTCAACATCATTATCAAAGCTAATGAAATTTTATTAAACAAAATTTTTCCGTTACAAAATATACAGAGCCTATACGGTAAATTTTATATAAATACAAATTGAATAGAAGGTATATTTAAAATTATATAAAATAAGATTTGAATTTATAAAATAAAAATGCAAATATTTAAAATAAATTTAGAATTTTTAAATTTAAACAACAATAAGGTAGACGAAAAACAAACTAGACAAAATAATCATAAACATTTCCGATATAAGCATAACCATTATTAATATTTATAGAATTTGTACTAGATTTAATATACAACATTTCCAAAATTGACCTCTTTCTAAAATTCCGTTCTTTATCAAGTATCTTGACATTATCTAAATTAATTGTATGACTTGTATTTTTCAGATGTGTTGTAAGAGCACTCGTGCTTTGTTCGTTATCGTTCTTTACGCCATTTTTATGTTGATACACACGTTTTTCTAAAAATTGTTTGGTTTGACCAATATAAACAACATTACAATCACATTTAATTTGATAAACTAAATTGGCCTGTTTTTTTTAACGGTATTGGATCTTTAAGTTTTGAAAAAATGGAATCTTTTAAACTAAATGATGAGTTACCAACAATTTTGAGTACACCAATTTTGTCCCGAAATATGTGAAACGAAATGAGTGTAACCGGAATGATATAGTAGTAGCATATGTATTTGTGGTAGTTTCGTGCGTATGATTGTTTTTCTGCATATGCAAGTCACGTGGCATTCTTTTTTTTGTTTATTCATATTAACTCTTTCAGTGCAAACATGATTTCGGCTAGTGTATTGAGGAACACGATTGCGCTTTTTGGCACTCAAAGGGTTAACCATTGTAAACGCCATATTTTTGCGTTGTTCAGGTATTTTCGATTTTTTTATAATTTCTAAAATTTATGAAATTTAAAATAAATTTACCTATAAAATTTTATTATTAGATGTAAAATTAATTTATGGTAATAGATAATATAAAATATATTAGCATGTTAAATAATGACACTACACAGCTCGAGAGCAGACGTAATGTGCTGAGAAAAGGAAGTAAGCACCATAAAAATTAAACCGATTCGCCCGGAACGCGTTATTTTGGTACTGTTCACCATACAAATGACATAAATACGAACAAAAGAAAAATACAAATACAATGACATAATTGTGTATTATACACTGTGTACGTATTCGATTTTTTTTGCTTCACTCATTTTAAATGAGTAACTCACGAGACAAAATCGATGAAGTTTTATTTTTTCATACAAATTTTTTATAAATGGAATAGATAAATAATTTTGAACATCATTATTAGGCCGAATATTAGAATTACTAACAAAATGTTTTTGTTTCCAAAAACTTTTATTAATTAATTTTGCCGAATAATGGTTAAGTAAACGTGTTTCTTTCAAAATTTTAAAATTTTTATGATGGAATTGTTTGTCTGAAAGTTTTAAGATTTTCTGTATATTTTATAACGGAAAAATTTTGTTTAATAAAATTTCATTAGCTTTGATAATGATGTCAAATTGACATCGAAAGCTCAGCAATTAATTATTTTAATTTTATATCTGTGCCATATACTAATAAAAAACCTTATAGTACTGAATTTGAAATTTATTTCAAATCAAAATACAGGTCGTATCATAATCAAATTTAAGACAAAATCAAAGTAAATCCAAAACAATTTTGGAAATACTTTAGGAATAAACGCGAAATTGAAGGATACCCTGTTAATACAACAATACCTGCTCTTCAAACGCCAAAGATATAGCTAACATGTTCGCGTCGTTTGTTTTAATCAGTCTATATACCGAGTGTTACTAGTGGATTGTACGAACAAGAACACATCAATAACTCCTCCTATTATTTTTGAGGACCACATTTTATCGGCTTTAAGCGGGTTTGGATATGGTTGCGGTCTTGACGATATACCCTCTTCTATTCTGAAGGAGTACGATGAAATTTTAACAATTCCATTATGTTATCTATTCAATCATTCCTTAAACACCGGCGTGTTTCCTGAAAAATGGAAAATTTCAAAAATTACTCCAATTTTTAAATCGGGTAAACGTGATGATATCTCATGCTACAGCGGAATATCAACTACATCATCGATTTCAAAATTATTTGAGTTAGTATTATGCAACAGCTTTAAATCCACAATTGCACGTCATATATCAATAAACCAGCATGGGTTTATGCCTGGCCGATCCACATTGACTAATCTGGTTGAATTTACCAGTAAACTAATTAACGAGATAGAAAAACACGGTCAAGTTTATGTAGCGTACACGGATTTTAGTAAAGCATTTGATTCTATCTGTCATCATAAAGCACTCCAGAGTTATTCAATTTTGGGTTTTCTCTCGATTACATAAATTGGTTTAAATCATATCTATCAAACCGGCGCCAATTTGTAATAATGGGAAATGAGAAATCAAACGTTATTAAAGTTACATCTGGTGTTCCCCAAGGATCACACCTCGGGCCTTGGATTTTTATTGTTTTCATAGACCGAATAACCGAGATAATCAAAAACTCAGACGTGCTCATATTTGCAGATGTTGTGAAAATTTTTCGTACTATTAATGGATGGTTAGATACGGAGAAACTTCAAGAAGACTTAGATAGATTAAGTGAGTGGTGGTGTGATCGGAACTCACTATACTTAAATATTAAGAAATACAAAATCATGTCTTTCCATCGTAAAAGAAATCCGGTAATTACTTCATACAAAGTCAACAACGAAGTACTGCAAAGAGTCAATGAAATTATAGACTTAGGTATTACATTTGTCGTAAACGACAGTTTCAATAGGCATATTGAAAATTGTATTGCGAAAGCGAATGCCATGTTCAGATTTGTTAAAATATGGACAGGTGAATTTAAGGATATTCAAACCTTTTGTTCACTCTATTTCGCTTATGTTCGATCTCAACTGGAATACGCTGTAACAGTCTGGAATCCATACTATGCTGTACACATAAAAAGAATTGAAAGCATTCAAAAGAAGTTCCTGATTTTTTTGTTAAAGAAAAGTGAGTGGGATTACGACCACAACTTACCATTCCATGAAAATGTGGCTCGCTTACCTCCATACACAACAAGATGCACGGATTTCAAAATATGCACGCTTGAAAATAGACGACTTCTTTTGAACGCGGCTTTTATTGGTAACGTTTTGCTTGGTCACGTTGATTCAGCTTACATCTTGGAAAACATATCAATTCACGTGCCATGCAGAACATTTCGAAACCAATATTTTTTAGCACTTGAACACCATTCCACCAACTATGGAGAAAACAACCTCATTAATAGGATGTCTAAATCTTTCAACTTAATCGACGACCTATTTGACTTCATCTTATCAAAGGACAACTTTAAAATATCCTTAAAGACTTTTATCAAATTTTTAATTGTTTAAACCAAAATTTGGTTTATATTTTTTTTCTGTTTTAAAGTTTTTTGTTGTTTTAATATAATTTTAACTATAACTGTAAATAATCTGAAATCATACATGTATATTACAAAATAGATTTCTTTAAATAAATAAATATCATTTACGATAAAATGATTAAAACAAACATTGTAAATTAAATTTATTACAGAATTTGTTCAGATCATTTCTTAAATTCCATCGGAAATGACGAGTTTTGCAAAATAGAATATTATTTCAACAAAATTCGGCATTTTTACTGTTGAAATCTTCATACTTGAACTTTTCCATTAATTGGATATCATTGAGAAATTTGTTTATGGCATCCTAAATTGGAGGTTTTTCAATGATGTTGAAAATTTTAGCATTTACAAAAAACGACAAATTATTAAAATGTTTAAATAGATTTAAAAATTAAATTATCAACCAACAAAGGTTAACATTGTTGCTTTTCTTTTCTTTTACTTTTTTTGATTATACATGACAGTTTTACCAAAAGCTCGGTAAGTTTACTTTTTGGCCTTAGAAAGTGTGGTGTATTCGAAATTTATGTTTATATTGGTGGTAAAAGAGTTGCGTTAGCCTCAAAATATTTATTACTTTGTTTTTTAATTTGCACGCTCTTCGTACATTGACTTCATTTCAGAGTAAAATTTGAAGATCTGATTTTGCACGATGTAAGCACAAATAAAAACCCAGTGTACAGAGTACAATTACTCATGTATAGTTTTTCCTAACACGTTTCCCAAGTCTAGAGAACCTACTAAGTGCACTTTTGAGTGTTTTTTTTGGATAAAAACTAACAAATAAAACACCATTCCATTGAAAATTGTACGGGGGTTCCGAGAGTTTTAGTACATAAAATTGGTAAAGAGCTCAATTTGGTTGTTGTATGGCATTTTTGAGTATTTTTGCACAGCCCACAAAACCGCTACAATAATCGCACTTTTGTGTGGTTTTAGATAAAAATTAACAGATAAACACCATTCCGCTGAAAACCCTAGGGGCTCCGGGTCTTTTTATATAGAAAATTGGTAAAGCATTTTTCCTATGTATAGGATCAAAACTAATAGATAAACACTATTCCATTGAAAATTGTAGAGAAGTCCCGTGTGTTTACGATTTAAAAAAGCTTGTCATTTCCGAATTATTTAAGCCAACAGACTTTTTATTTCTTTTTATTTCCTTTAATCTTATATAAACTAGTTTGAGCAACAGAATCCAGTAGCTGGTAACATAAACTCCATAAAATAAAATGTAACAAAACTGGATTTTCCGCTTAGCTATAATAACTTACTACAAATAGTTAAAATATTGATGTTTTTATCTGAAAAAATAATATTTACTCACACAAACCTATAAAGGTTTTAAAGATTTAAAAAAAACTTCCGAAGATTGTCTAAACACGTGAAGTTTTTCCTAAACAAGTCTATTTTTATTTTTAGGAGAGTTTAGGAAAATGTTTCCACAAATATAAATAGACCTGTTAGATTAAAATAAAGCGGAATTAAATATAATTTAAAAGCCTAAACTATTATTTAAACTCCACCAGCAGTAATTTATATAATTGGTACTCAACAAAATCAGAGCTTCATTTTTCACAAACATAGGACTAGTTCATAATACACCAATCTTATTATATCACTGAGCGAGGATTACTTCGATAGGCGGAAAAAGAGTTTTAATTATTTCAAAAATTATTTCTCGAATTAGCTTAGATGACAATGGATGGAGGAAAACATGGAAACTTTGTTAGAAATTTCATTTATAACTTAGGATCTAGATTGAACTTGACCCAAGTAGCATACTATGTAGAAAACGCTCAGGTGATTTTTTGTATTATGTTCTATCACTCTTTCTAATAAGCAGGTAATTGAAGTTCCTTGCACTAAGATTTCCAAATGAAGGAAGGCAAGCATCGTCAAATCGCGTATTTCATTCGAAATTTCGACTTAAATCTTATTTATTTTGCACAAATTGAATATTCATCCATATTTTTGTATTGTCTAATAAACATTTCAATAAGACATATTATTTGAATTATACTAATTTGCTTATATATAAAATATACTTAATCCCCCTTAAAATTCGAAGCATTAAGAATAAAATTATGAACAAGAAAATCTTACGTTGTTTCCGCTCATCATAACTGTATGTAAGAAAAGTTTACGAGTATTTTCCACATAAGTTTTGCTTTGTTGCTGCAAAATTTTTCATATTCTTAAATTTTTACTTCATAACAATATTTTCCTTCTGGTGTAAATAAAGAAAATTACATCTCTTTAAGATTGTGGTTTGCAAAGTGGGAAATACTCTTTGAGAAATTTTAAATTTTGTTACTGAACAAAACTATCTTAATAAAGTCAAGAATACTTAAATTTTCACATTTGTACGAGTACCCCATAATACGTAATAGAAATAGTCTCATGGTAAATGGCTGCATAAAATATTTACAAACTAATAATATCGATCAAATTAAAGATCTGGTTCCGTTCAAGGCAAGACAAATATTGAACAATGATGTTGACATAAACCGAAATAATTATATATATTTTTTTTTTTGCTGCACTTAGTTAGCATACAGTCTGATCTAAATATTCGATTCACGATTTTAATGCAATCATACTGTATTGCACCTAGTATTAGCAGTAGTGCCATGTAGTCGCTGTTTCAACCTGAATACATTTTTCCTTTCTATTTACATCTCTCTGTTCTTAGTAAATTATTATACAATCGGGAACAGCAATACAACAACAACAACAATGTGAAAAGTCTTAAAAGCACATAAATAAATAAATGAATGAATAAATAGAAAAACGAACAAACAAATTTGAATGTGTTTTGAATTGAAATTGGATAATATCGTTTTCGTTGGATTTGGATCTCATAGCTGGAAAAATAGCAGCAGCGTAACTACAGCACCAACAACAACGCAAATGGAAACTGTTGGAAATTTGTTTTTTTTTATTATTTATTAAGCTTATTTTTATCCTTTTATTTGAATAATGTACCCCTCTCCCCACTTATTGCCCGTTATAATGTCGTCTTCTTACCTTGTCTTTGAAAGCTTTCTGTATAAGCTTTTTGTCTCTGTAAACACATAGAGCCATTCGCCTTTCGCGTAAATTTTTATTAAATTTTTGTGTTACGTTTTATATTAAAGGTGTTTTTTTAAATTTTATTCATGGAATCTGGAGAGATTTTAAAGGGGTCGATGTTGAATAATGTTTGAATTGTTTACTTTAGAGGTTTGTTATTCAAACATTGAATTCAGAGTGGGTTAAAATTCAAACTGTTCTGAACTTTCTGCAGGTCCTTTAGTATTTATGTATTTCGCCAATAATTATATAAGATAAATGACAGGTTTAAAATGGTTGATGGTATCTTCTGGGTTCTAAGTCTTTACGGATCTTCAGCAGATATATGCGGAGAGCTATCTGCATTTTTCTCAAATCAACTTGTAGTTGAAAAAGCGGCTGCTTTTTGATTATGTGACGATTATGGGAAATCTTAACCTGTCTAAAGTAAAATAACTTACTGCTGAAGATGATCTTCTGTCGTGCAACAGTGATTTGACCTCAGACCTCGTAATGGACTCAATCTGAACCATCGAGAGCCAGAGCAGCAATATCCTCGATCATACCCATCAAGGTGCAGTCATTGCTTATGATGGTCTTGGCGGTTCTTCGAGTATTTTTCATATACCATCGCACATTCAATTAATTTTTGAAAATTGTTTTAATGTTAACGTACATAAATTCTATCGATTCTAGCTTTAAATGAGTTTCAGGACAATATTAATTGAGATGGATATAAAACGGGTATAGTTTGGACGCTTATTTATTGATCAGTTTTATAAAATAATGAATTTAGCAATTGAACGATTTATTCCTCGTTCACCTGTGGTTTGTCAGCAAGCGAGCCATGGTCAGCTCATAAAATATACAAATTTAATCCATCCATCGTAAATTATGAAATATTTAGTGCTCTGAGATCTCAGTTTAAACTTTTCAATCTATACTGATTCGAAACGGATCTGCGGAAGACCCTTGCAAATTTCTCCCAATCTTTGACTGTTAGTGATCGGCAAAGAATCGCTGAGACGGCAAATAATCGCTGTGATTTGCAAAGATGTTCTGCATGCTCTGTTGAATGTAAATGTGAATATGAGTTGTTTCCCGGACAAAATTATTCTTTTGTATTACAAGAGTGTGCTTGTGTTTTGGTTGAACCGTTGACGTACCTTTTCGATTTAGTTTGGCGAGTGGAGTAAATCCTTCAATATGTGGAAATCCAGTTTCATTAAGCCAATTTTGAAGAGTGTACGGAGAAAGAATATCGAACGAAAAATACCGCGGCATTTCTATCTTATCGGCTATTCATAAATTATTTACAACGTATTGCGTAATAAACGTTAATTCAAATGAGGTCCAGCAGAAATCATCCGATTTGAATTGACGTGAATCGACACGGATAATTCAATCGGGATCATAGCCCTCCCTAATTCTGGTTGCAATATTAATCGGGAATGTCTGATAACAGTAGTGACAATGAGCTGCCTTGCGCAGGCGAAAATTGTTAATACAACTTACAAATATAAAGATTCGATTAACTATGTTCCATTCAATCGAGATGATACAACAAACATCAAATTCGATCGGGATTACAATATTGGTGATAAAAAACCATCGCAACTTTTAAGAGATGGAAACGTTATCCACCGGACAAATTACTGAATCTGTTTTGCAGAACCACGAGTTGTCGCGACTTCTGAGTCCTGACACATGCACAAGAAATATTGTCTTTTATGAATGATTCAAATTTGACTCAATCAGCCAAACCAGCCTACAAAATCGTTGATGTGAAGAAGCCTGCTAGTCTGTATAATTTAAATCACCAAAACAATTAACAACAATACAAAGCAAAATGATTTACATCTTTTATCATATAAATGTATTGTCGCAATGAGTCGAAGAAGTCAATTCAATGAAAGTAGTTCGAAATCATCCCGTAGTCGGTCACACGGATCTATCACGGAAAACAAATAACAAACAAACAAATTCTAACAGCCTTATGGTTTACACCGGCATTGCGGTTTTCGTAGTTCCACCAACAAATTTTCACTTAGTCAAAAAATCCACCTTCAAATTATTTGGGGCAAATTTTGCATCAATCGATAAATATGATTACAAACTTTTTCGTAGACCATTGACTTCAAAATGTATAATCGCAAGATAAATCGATTCGCATATTATGCCCAAACTCATATCACATTTGCACGCCTACTTCTTATCACATTTTGGTTTAGTAGTCGATGTTAAGCACAAAAAACTAATTGAGCCAAATAGCAATCTGATTACAACCAGGGAACCAATACAAATTTAGTCATATGGTGGACCACAATTAACATCGACGCATATACATCCCCAGCATTACAGAGCTATTATATGAGTTCAAAGCGGTTACGCATCAGAGATCGACACTTGATTAGCTCAAGGAGCTTGCATGCCATCTTTAAAAAATTTGGCCAGTCCAGTTCACATGACGTTAAAAAGCGTAGCTGCTGATTATGCAATAACAAAACTTTATCGTTATCCAATACCATTTGTTAATGATTTTATGCACCAACTCGTGCTTATCACCAAGTTGCAGCCGAACAACAAGATATTAAGAAAAGTGCAATAGTAACATCGTTTGATTTATTTGAGTTTCCCCGAATTACGTTCGGGTTATGAAACGCGGCCCAAACATTCCAACAGTTAATTCACTCATTGTTACGAGATTTACTGACGTGAAATAATTACTAAAAAAAATCCTAAGTAAAAATTGCGTGTGTGTATTAGTGGTTATACACGAAAAACAAACATTTAGGCGTAAATAATTTTTTAAAAATTTTTAGAAAATTCCACCACAAAGTAAACATATTGTAAATTTTCAATACGTATATCTCCAAATTCTACCGTTCCAATATGTTTAAAATACCATTAATTATAAAACAATTGATAATGTGATATAAAAACATTATGCTATATATCGTAACAAGATAAATGTAAAATTAAATTGAAGTTTGTAGAATTTTTTGATTTCATAGATACACTAGTCAAAATTTAGAGAAATGCTCACCAATCTCGCCATGCATTTATGATACTAAAATCGAATAAACGTAATGTTTTTAAGAATTTTGTCATAATTCTGGCATGGGCAAATATGGCCCCGAAACGTGTGAGTTATAATTTACAGTATTTTTGCCATTCAAACGATTACTAATCGAGATTTTGCCCGGTTCTTATCAAAGATTTTATATTAGGTGTGCGAGTAGAAACTCTGCTTTTTTTTGTTTAAATTCAGCTTTATTGAAAATGTAATTGTTAGTGTTACAAAGATTAATTATCGTCATATTCGATATTACTATCTAAAGTTTTTTGCCTTTTTTTATTTTTCTGTTATTGTTCCGTACATTGGTCTATTTGTTGAGTCAAAAATTCAAAAGAAAGGCTTTTGCCATTTATCATTTAGATGATGAATGAATTCGCGATATAAACTTGGTGGTTTCGAAGCAAAATAGTCTTCGAGCCATTTTTGCGCATTTTAAATTTATGAACCGGTGGTTTTTCAAATATTTTGACATCGATCTGAATAAGTGGTAGTCAGAGAGAGCCAAGAGAAGATTAGTTTCTGGGTTGATTTTGCGGCATGTGGACGAGCATTTTCATGCAGCAATATCACATTCGCCTTCCTTGGCCCGTAAATGATCTTTTTTCCTCCAGATCATCACTTGAATCGATCAATTGGACTGGTAACGTTCAGATTCTTCCAGAACCTCGTAGTAAATGACTATTTTACAATTCCACCAGTCTCACTTAGTAACATTTTCTTGGTATGAATATTCATTTTTGCAACTAATCATATTTGCCCATGCCAGAACTATGACAAAACTCTGAAAATTAACATGGACATTGTCATATTTGATATATCTTTCTACAATGTTTAATCTGTTGTTAGTTCTTATTTGGAAAAGGAGTGTAAATTCTATCTAAATTAATATCGGATATCATATCTGAGTGAACTTTTACTTCAGTTCTTCTCTTTCACCATCACCATATTTTATTTCGATGGTGGTTGATGATTCAATAAAATTATTATGTTGGTAAAAAATAAAGTTGATGGCGGATGGTCAAAAAATTAAATTGATATTTTATACGGCTAACCGAGAAACATAGTGGAATTGATGACGTTTGTATCAGCTAATTTCCATATTTTTTAAAATAAGAGTTTCCCTAAAATATCTTCTCGCCTAAATGTTCGCTTTTAAGACTATTTTCACTAACACTAGTATACATAGGATTTCGTTAGGAAATATTTGACAGCTGTGTGTAGGAGTGTGAAATTTTTCCTAAACCTTTCCTAAAAAATGTTTACACTTAGGATTGATTTAGTAAATATTTCACGCGCATCGAGATTTAGCGTTGGTGTTACCTATAATCACATCAAAAATTATGGAAGAACACATTAAACACGTTTGCAGGGTTCTTCAACGTTTAAATGACGCAGGTCTAGTAATCAATATAAATCTTAACAAATGTGACTTTACAAAAGATAAGATATGATTTCTTGGTTATCGAATATCCACACTTGGCATATGTCACCGGAGAAACAGAGCATTAGTATCATTCAAAATTTTGGATGGTCAGTAACCATTGATGGACTTCTTCAATTTTTGGTAATGATAAATTATTATCTGAATTTTCTACCCAATGCAGCACATGATCAAACACACATGATGAATCAAAGCTTTCAAATTGTGCAAAGCTAAATTATTGAATTGTACACAACTAGTCTATCCGATCCCGAAGTGAATTTAATTTATTTTCAGATCATAAGCCAATAACATTTGATCATGCCAAAACTTGACAACGCTGATATTTAGAGCGTATTGCACAATTCACATCAATAATTTGACACATTTCGGGAAGCTTTAACATTACAGTTGATATACTTTCACGTATCGAACAAGCCGATAACCGGAGCAAAATTTATTACGTTACAAGCTGAAGCACAAATGCATGATTTAAAACTAGCTAGTCGAATCAAACTCAAATTTGGTTTTTCAAAAATGACAATTATATTTTGTACGGCAAAAAAACTGGCACTCAGCGCCTCTTCATACCAAAATCATTGCGTAAGCAAATTTTCGAATCATATCCCACATTCCATGTCGGCATTAAAAAAAACGCAAAACCTATTGGGTAACAATTTATTTAACCATCAGTGAACCAAGAAATACGTTCTTAGGCAAAGAATTCCATATATTTATTTGCAACAGCAAAACTGGTACGTACGAAGCGACTAGCAAACGATTTGACTAACTTCATATCGATATATAGGACCTTTACCCCGTCATAAGGCAATATGTGTTGTTTAACGCTTTTAATGCTTTATTTAAAACTTGGATAAGTCGGTTCGGCTTACCTTCAAGCAAAAGTTTGGGTCAGGTGTTTTTGATGAATTTGCCAAGGCACATGGATTTCAGTATAGAAAACTACGGATGCACAATCCAAAAACACATTACCATTAATTTTACTTGCGCTAAGAACATCATATCGCGAAGATTTTATAATTACGTCTGCCGAACTTGTGTATGGATAGAATTTACAACTGTCCGCAGATTTCAAATTAGCAAGTAAGCGTATTGGTCAATCTGAATTCGTTACGCAATTACGAAAGCAGTTCAATGATATTGAGCCCACAACAACTTCTCGACATATCAAAGAGCAAGTATTTGTGTTTAAACATTTATCAACCTGCAAACTTATTTTAGTTAGAACAGATGCTATTCAATTATCCGAACCTCCGTTGTAGCGATAGTTGGAACCTATTCCGGTCATTAGATGAAACGAAAAATATTTCACTCTCATGATCAAAGGCGTTGAATCAATGGTATTGGTACTCAAACCATGTTACATCGAAGCACCGCCAATTGACTATTCCAAAGGTCCATCGACGAAGATTATTTGCGAGTCCGTTATCAGAATCGTCACAACCAAACATTATACCTATCGATCGATTAATTAAAGTAGTTAGAGTAGCATTTTCATTGAGCACATCAACGAACAACTCATGTCGAGAACGGGTCGATTGATCAACAAACTGACTCGTTTTCGATGGCGGTTTACGTATTAAAAATTTAAATGAATATTTAAAACGCACAAAGATTTAAATCCAGTAAATGTTCGAACCATTTGCAACCCAGTTTATTTAACAATGCCAATACAAGCAGCGTGCCATGAAAAATAATAGTAACGAACAAGCCGCAGACCGTGAAATCAATAAGTTCATAAATTGGACGATTATCTATAAAATTAAGAATGGCCAACATCAAGCTAAATTATATAAATTAAGATTCATTTTTATTAAACAAATAAAATTTTTATAAAATCTGGGGGGATTACACATCAACATCTATGTGGTATGTTAGCATACGTCTTACTCTCAACTTATTAATTGTGACACTCATTTGATTACGAAAATGATTTAAAAAAAAAATAAATATAGTGAAAAGCCGGAGAAAGTGATTCCTGATATTATAAAATCCATTTCAGAAATTTTTATCAAACTCGTCTGAGCTTAGAAACAAAATCGATTCCAGGTACTCGAAACCCCCTTTTTCAGCAATTTTCACCAAAAGTCGTTTTTCGATGAAAACACAATGTTGTCGCTGCGTGAAGCAACCCCTGCTAAGTTAGTACCAATTTAGATTACAATATGGGAACACATAGAAGAATTAGCAAAAACGTTATGAATTAGAAGAAGCAGTATACTGATAAGCGAAATTTCGATCAGGCAATTATTTTGAGAAAGACAGTCAATCATCGATCGACACGGTGTTAAAATAATATATTTTGCGTACACCATACGTCACAACCATTAACAATAGATTACAAATAATATTAATCATAATCGTATCTCATATAATTATCTTGGCATCCTTTTTGGTACACGAGAATAAAAGATTCAATAAATTTTTAGAAACCATTTTCATGTTTTTATTTCTTAAGCCGCATACACATAAAATACATCCAACACAATAATCCATTCATTCTCAAAGTGACGGAACGGAGTTTTACAATGAAAAGGAGTATTAAATCCTTTTTCTGTTTGTTATGTACACACATCATCACAACGTATTATACACATACACAAAACATACACCAAATTTTTTTAAAAATTATTTGATTTTTCCATTATACATCGCTTCCCATATCCTTTTTAGGTATACCATACATGATTAAATTGTTGTTGGTGTGTCGTAATTCGTAACATCGTACGTAAGGATATTGAAAAACGAACTAAAAAATTTTAGTTACGGTATGTATGATTTTCTCACGTGACAACATTTTTTTGTTGGCTGGATCCTCGTTGTGTTTGTTAATTCGCTATATGCTTGAAAAAAAAAATTCAAAAGTTTCAAGAAAATGTTTGTTATCCTTCGTGATTTAATTTTTTGTGTTACTTTGGATTCGTGTATACTTATGTCAGAATACTCTGTGGTTATACTTTCGTGTTTAACTTGAAAGAAATCTAAATTGAATTAAATTCCATCTATGCGAGAATTGCGAGATCTACAAGCAAGAGGAATTATAAGTGAAGTTGATTTGAAACCCAGTCGATTGAAATTAATAAAAAAAATTGTATATAATATTGAGCATGATGTCTTAGACCAATAAATTTATTTATTAAATTCATCTTGTCACGCGACCCAGCGCACCAACTAAACAGGACCGTTGATTACTTATATCAATAAAACCGTTATAATTCTAAAGTAAATACCAACCGGCCATAAATATTTCGCCTAATTTTTATTCCTGTTGTGTTGACCTTCTTTTGACTGCGTATACACTTGGGTTATACTACACATTCGTATTATATCTATCCCCTTGTAATATGGGGTTAGGTAGGATCGGCAGCTACAGCAACAAATAATCGTAATTATTTCAGAAAATATAAAAAGGAAATAAACGGGCAAAAAGTTTTTTTTTTTTGCCTGGATTAAAGATTATAAATAAGGTAAAAGGAAAATTGTCTTAAAACGTAAAGGTATATATGTAAGTAAATAAAATTAAAAGGAACGAAATAAAAAATAATAATAACAATACCTGGATTGTTTGAACAATGAAAATACAACAAGAAAAATCCATCAAGAAAATTTGCAAAACATATTCAAGAAAACAAGCGGCTGCTCGTTTTATAGCCTTCTTCTTCTTCTTCATAGTCGAAATCTATGAGGGGTTTTAGTTGTCTTGTGTCTTTTTAGTCACGGTTTGGTACATGAGAAAAGATGTTACAGTTATCTTTTATTGAATAAGAACTACGTTATTATATGACAAGCATAGTGAAAAATTACATAAAAGAATTTTTATACAACTGTGTTGAAGGATAAAATAATGTTCGGGAATGCCTGGGAAACTGTCTGGAGTGTGTAATTTTTCATTTCAAATTATTTACATGTAAGTCGTGCGCTTCCAATACCAGGACACAATATGACTATATGAATTTTATAAATTTTTCTACAATTGTGCGTGAGCCACGTCAGAAATCCCATGGTTTTCTTGTCGAGTAGTATTTGTTTGTGCAATTTTGTGCGTCTAACGCAAAAACGTGTACATAATCCATTTTGGGAGATAATGTGGGATTTCTGACATGATTATCACACCAAAAATCCAATAGATCCGTTTAATGATTAAAGTATACGTTTTGCTTTAGTTTAATTGTGCAAAACTGTGCGTGTCAAAAACAATTTAGTTCTCCTCCAGAATTGGTCAGGGTTTTTCGCTAGAATGGCTATATCTGCCTATTTACATGCGATACGTACAACGTCTATTGAAGTGGATCAACTATGTAAGAAATTGTCGTAGTGTTCTAGTCATGCACAATATTTAGACTAGATGTATTTAACCTGATAAGATCAGGATTCAATGGTGGCATACTCCATATCAGCCAGAATTAGGAAAATAGAAACCCTTCCTTCAACCCAAATTTCAAAAGATCAATGTCTGAAAAAATGTCTATGGACGATTTCTGGAAATCTGACCTTTTATTATTGAAATCACTTAAACTAGTTGAAATGAATATTCATATCAAATTTCATGAATCAGACTACTCCCAGCATTGTGTGTCTACGCGTATTTTAAAATTTTCGGCGTCATGACGTCGATAATGCGTCGACAATTGCTTTTGGTGTCGACAATGTAGACAATTGGCGTAGAATATGTCGAGAATGTAGATAATTGTAGAATAATATATTGGTTTATGTTTGTACTTGTTTTTTACAATAATACATTAGTATTATTGTATATTAAAATAAGGAATTGCGTTTGTTATTATGTCGGCCGCATGACAATGACAATGCACTAGCATTGCCCGAATTAATTTAACTACTTAAGACCAAGTTAAATTGTTGACGAATTCAGAATAAACTAAATTGATGATTGTTTGGCATTAAGCATTTGGGTCCACTATGCATTACAAGTTCAACCTAAGTTTCCTGTATGCCTCAAGCACAATCGAATTACGATACGATGCCCTAGGCCTACAAATCTATGTTGTTGGTTTGTGCCTCAAACTAGGAAACAATACAAAAAGTAGGTTGTGCAATAAATAAATAGAAATGGCATGAACATTTTTACTTCAGTTTGAGCCACCTATATCGATAGTGCGATAGTTCACATTTCAAGCGGTCTTCAGATCATCAAACTTAACTTCGCCTCGCCATGACGAATGAAAAATATTTTCGATTACGCTAGTCGAGTTGATTGTCGTTTCAAGTGACACTAAAAATTTGCTATTTGTATGAAAAATTAGCAAGTTGCTATGACAATAAGTGGCTTGAGACGCAAAAAACAATTAAAAACTGTCATTTCGAGTCGTGTGAAATTTTGAAGAGACTAGAAAAAACATAAAATACGCCGATTGTCGTTTGAAGTGACTACGATAATAAACATTTTAGATATGTTGGCAAGGCAGGCGTCTATGGTTTCATATTAAAAGAGTCACTTGAAACGACAAACGACACGACTAGCGTAATCGGGGTGTTAATGTAGTCTAGCGAGAGCAGCCTTCTTAGCTTTACTTTACCTTTCTTTAGCTTTACGTCAATATGGGCTATATTCTGTTGCTCAACAGCAAGAGGCTTCTGATGCGTGGTTGCAAATGCAGGGATGTGTGGATTACATTCCATATGCTTTTAGAATTGCAATTCAGGATTTAACGTAACCAAATAGATATCAGTGTATCTTTAACTCGCCAATTTTGTGCCGGTACTATTCTTTCGCTTATCTCATCACCATTGCGACATACTTCTAGGCTAAATTAACTAACACTGTTCAGTGACAGCTCGCTGAATCATAATGCGAAAGGTCAAAGAGAAGAATGTGGTATCACACAAATCTACGAAAGAATGTCTCATTTTTCCAGAATTGTTGTCGCAATCTATGGAGGTATTACCATCGTGATCATTGGTCAATTTAAGTTGAATAGTGTCAGCTTCTGGTTATATAGGTGTACTCAATAAAGAATGTGCTGGCTTCAATGGGTTGAGGTCGTCGTTTGAATTAATACAAATAGGTCGTGAGTTGAGGATCGCGTTAGTCTGCATCAGAAGCGTTATCATTTCTTCAAAAGTCAGTAGAGCCTCCGAATGTTTTTTAAGTGGTATTTTGTAGGCATTACTGCGATCTCATATGGTGGAAAAAATTTCCGAGTAATCTAGTTCTGTCAAATAAAATTAGAATTTGCTTTATCATTTACAACGTCGAATAATTCACAGGTGTGGGGTCGATTTTGCCCAAACGAAGTGTCATCCGTTATTTCTTATAATTTAAGAAAACGACTTGATATAAACTGCTGGACGGCTGCACTGCAATGAATCAATCAAAAAACAGAACGACAGCAAGCATATGAATAGTTTTTATAGCTCTTCGTTTTGATTTCTGAATGTATATTTTTTTTTAATTTTATTTTTTTTATAGGCTTTTACGTTTGTGCCGAGTGGTCGCATTTTTTCCAATTTTTTTGTAAAATTATTGAATTTTAATTATTAATATTTTTATTTTTTTATGGATTTATAATTGACCAACTGGTTGGTCTGTCTACGAAAGTTGTAACAAAATTTGCTAAAGAAGCTAAAAAAACAGGGCAGAGAGGATAGCAAGCAACCTTGACTTTTTTGCCTCACAGACGTTTCACAAGCACTTAACGAATATCACCGGACACCTTGAAGTTTTGATTGACACATGTGATTCACGATTAGCACTCGACGTTTATCGCCTAATTTTTTGAAGTTTTGACTAAAAAAATGAGAGATTCATAGAAAAAGTTTATCTTTAAATATTTGGGTATCGTAAATTAAATCTCGCTTCACAAGAATTGCAGGCGAATCGCCTGTGAGGCGAGATTCTAATCACTATATCCAGATGACTCCGCACATAATTGTTCTAAATAACCTTCAGTTTATAATCAGCGCTCGTGAATCGCCTGTGAGCGAGATTCGTGCGACTATATCTAAATATTTACAGATAGAATTTTTCTGAAAATATCTCAGTTTTTTTGGCGACTCACCAGTCGGGAAGGAACCTTGGGTCAGGATCGTGAAGTTGTCCGGATCGTTCGACATGGGACAGAGCGGGCACGAATTCAAACATGATTAGATTTGACACAAAAACATGTGAACACGCAAAGCTTTTGATGTTCAGAATATAATAGTGTTTTGTGTATATTGCAAATTTTCGTAAGAGCCAATGGGTATTGATCTGTTGCTCAGCATACAAATAAACTATAGAACTCACCTGATGCAACAAGCCCAACAAAACTAGCCAGCGTTTAAACGATCGCATTACAGTGAACTGCGGAAACAGCAAAAGGTCTACCACATAGAGACACAGGAAGTAGAGGAGTATTATATTCACCTGTTAGGTACACCAGCAGTATATACACCTGTTAAACCTGTTAAATGCGGACATTGAAGAACTTGTAGTCGAAGAAGAGACTGAAGAGAACGCAGAACTAAATTTTATGATGGATATGCTTCTCTAGCATAACATACATAAAATACCAGACGAAAAACGGCGATACCCTTAGATTATTAATTGGTACGGGTGTCAAAAAAATTTCATCAACCCCCCAGTTTGCCAAGAACACGATTCTCACCAATACCAAATTCAAAATTAGATTGGTAGGAGGAAAAATCGAAATCAACATAAAAATATCGTATCGGGATTAACACAGCGATGACACAGTAAAAGAGCTCGGCGCAGTTACTGATCGGAAAAATAACATTCTGACAATGAACTTAAATATTAAGATACTACTTCGCGAGAAACACGCAAATCCGAGATAGTCACCTTTCCCCCAAATTAAAAAAAAAGAATCCAAATAATGTTCTCAAAATACAAGACACTGTTTCGTCCTGTGAATAACCTAACACCAATTGCGACTACCGTGAAAGCAAAAATTAAAACAGATGAAGCAGTCTACACAAAATTATACCTATCCGTCAATATAAGACACGAGCTAGAAGAACAAATTGACAAACTTCTAAAAGATGGGATCATACAACCTTCAAGAAGCCCATATAATTCACCAATCTGTATAGTGAAAAAGAAATCGGATGCTACCAATACGCAAAAATACCAGCTGGCATTTTCTACCTAACCAATTACGCATCTCCAATACGATCGCAAATCTCGGGAAATCTAAGTTCTTCACCACAATCGATCTTATATCAACATTCCACCATGAATAGGAATAATAAATTTTTGAGACTTCCGTTTGGTCCTAATACTGCATCTGTGATCTTCCAGAGGATGATAGACGACGTATTAAAAGTTCATTGACAAAACTCGCTATACGTCTACATTGATGACGTCATTATTTTTGAAGTACAAACCGAGGAAGAACCGCTAATGAACATTGAAATAATATTCTCCAAACTTGGAAAAGCCAAGCTAGGGATCAATTTGGACAAAACGGAATTTCTACGAACGAACCATGGAATTAGGGCCAACCCAATGAAGGTAGCTGCTATTTATAATACAAAAACCTGAAGAATTCATACAAATTCTACAACAAGTTATTAAAACAACACTTCTCCAGTTATTAAATTCGTCTAAGGGCATACCGAAATCATAGGGAAAATAGGAAACAAATTTTGGAAAAGTACTATTTCTCACGAATGGCCAGTCTAATGAAAAAAATATACGCAAACCTCCGACATCTGCAACATCAATAAGTATAATATACATCCAAATCATGTACAAATCCAAGAAACATCCATCCCGATGTATCAGCGGAAATACTCTACGTTGACATAATGGAAATTAAGAATTTTCGCATCAAATCTAAATCGATCCCACACGTAAAAGACTGCAATATTTCACCGTACGTAGATTGCTTGTAACGGCCAATGTGAGAAAAGCTTCATAAGTCCCATTATTATTGATTACCTGACAACTTTGGGAGTCAAGCTTTACCTAACATCACATCAAGGTTAACCTAATGACACAAAGAAGCGAAGGAAATGGGACTGTTGAGAGAGTTCATTCTACGGTAATCGAACTTTTTAGAACCACAAAGAATTGACAGTGGCTGAATTGATCAATATAGTGGCATTCAACAGAAACCCAGCGATACATTCTGATGCCGAACCAAAAGTGCCGAGTGTGAAATTTAGTGTTCATTATACTTGGGATGATGTCTGGAATAAGTAGAAAAAACTGTAAGATAGTTTTCATTTTGTGATTGACGGTATGGCCCTACACGTGGAAATGCCTATGGCAAAAGTGACATAGATCTTTTATTAATTCAAAAATTCCTCGGTACAATGAGTGCCAAGTGTGGAAATAAGTGTTCTCAACTTGATTTGATGTCAAAATTAGTTACACTAAATTCCACACTCCGCACTCATTGTTCCGATGATATTTAAATTATTAAAGAATTAAGCGAATTCGGCCACCAAAGTCGCTTCAACGTGTAGTACCGCTAATCACAACATGCAAATTGTCTTTAAATTTTTTTTACAAATTTCAGACACCATCACTAGTTGAGAACACTAAATTCCAAGGATCAACCATTTTCTGAATTAAAAAGACTTTAAAAATTTGTTTTAAAAGAAGTTAATCTTATTTTTGTAATACTGTGATTCCCAATATTTTTTTTATTTTATTTTTATTTTATTGTTAACTATGCGATCTGTTTTGGGGCTCAAGGCTCACCCTGTTCTTCCGCGGTTATGCTTTTTAACTCCTAACTTTACACTTCCCGGCCAACTCGAGAACGTACGGCTATAGGACCGATTTAATACCATCTGCACATTGCAAGCTGCATGCCAGCCTATACTGGCATGGAAGATGTGTTGGCCCATGGGTTTTGCACACCGACAGGGGGTCATATATGTATTACATTTCACTACAGATCGTAATCTGTTGATGAAATTTCACTTTGCATCCTGCCCCTATCGGGATTCGAACCCGATACCTCCCGACCCAAACGATTCCCAATATTTATTATTTATTTTTATTAATTTTAAATAAACCACGTGTTTTGAATTTCAAACATTTTTTTCTTGTGCAGCTACACTTTTAGATAATTTGTGTATCTACTTTTTTGAGTTTACACTTTTCGTTAAAATGTGTAGATATCCTTTTTATTAACATTAAAAATTTCACTCCTGTAACCGTCATCAAATGATTAGACATGAGTGTGAAGTTTCCAACAAAAAAATAACAGAAATATGTATACGAATCCAATAAAAAAATTCTAGAAAATTGCATGTATTAGTTTTTACACTGTTAAACATATTGTTGAAAGAGACAGCTCTACGATATTTGAAGGAGATGAACCCCGAATTAAATTTTCCATCATCATGTTTAAATAAAACTCGTTTATTTAAAAAAATAGCTGGTACGTTTTAAAGTTCCAATAACCACCGTAAAGTTTATACCAAACGGATTGGTACCTTAAGATTTTTGAGTAGAACATATTCGCAGAGTTTGTTCCATTGCAGAGTTTGTACCAAAATGTCACTATTATCGGATGACTTCTATAGGCTTAACCTTTCAAATAAAATAGGTTTGGTTTCCATACGGATAGGTCGCGACAGATTTTTTTGAGTAAAACTCGTTCATGGAATTAATTTAGTGGCGCACGTTGAATGACCAATAACAGGACATTGTAGAGTTTGTTCTAAAATTTCATTATATACTGATGACACCTATGGACATTAGCTTAACAAAATGTGTAATCTTTCAAATCATATTGGAATTTTTGAGCAGAATTTATTCAGTGCACTCATGGAATCGTGTGGTATGCTTTTAATGGCCAATAACAAGACATCACCGTTTCTTACTAAATTTTGTTATATACAGATGACACCTATAGACTTAATTTTTTAAACGGCATTGCTGGCTTTCCAAGCCAAATAATTGCGCAGAATTTTTTTGGAGTAAAACTCATTCATAGACTTTGGTTTAGTAGTGACATTTAATCGGCCAATAACAGAACATCGCAAGATTTGTACCAAAATACCACTTTTATCAGATAATTCTTATAAACTTAACATTTCTTCTTAAGAATATAGAACGGATTTTCTGAAGAATTGCTTACGATAGATTTTTTTGAGTCTATCTCATATATCGACGTGGGTTTCTATCCATTTCGATCAGTTGTTCTCGCCTTCTAGTTTCGATTTCCTTATACGCAGTATAATACTCTAGTGCAACGTCGTTACACCAACGCAATCGGGGTCTTCCTCTTCGAAGCCCTCCGGCTAGTTGTTGACGTAACACTTTATCACTCGTTAGGATTGGTACCTGGCAACGGGCTCAGCGATTTTCTCTGAGAATTCTTTTACCTCGTATTTCATACGAATCTAATTTGCTGTGCATAATTTTAATTTGACTAAACATGTAACGAAAGACCATAAGTAGCATTCTTCATCCGTCATTAGCTTTTAGGATCCAACGCTCACTTCCGATAAACAGATCCAAACTTTGTTAATTTACACAGTGAAGCGAGTCTATCCAGAGGTTCTCGCGATTGATACTATGCCTGCCGGAAGACTATATATAGTTGACTCTCAATTTTTTTTTCAAACTCCTTCTCATGGTTAAGCACTGGTCAGTGGTTGACCGGTTGGGCCGAAAACCATACTGATCGGCACCAATTATGTTTTCAGCGAGTCGACCAATTATTCGGCAGCTCTTCTTGGTCAACATAGACGATAATATCGTATAGATTTGATGCAAGAATAGTGTTTGCGAATATAATTTTGTGGGTTATTCGACAAAGACCTCTTTGTATGGTGAAGCAATGACTTCGTCATTGCGATTTAGCAAATTTTATAAGTAAGTTTGCCATACTGATAGAACAACAGCCAGCTTTATTCCCTGTTCTCCATTCCCGTCTTTGAACGCTGTATTTCTTGGGTGGAGGACATTAGCAAGATTCCTGACATTAGCAAAACTGGTGCCTGACTAGGTGCGGTCTAGTCCCTATATAGTACAGAGATTGATTTTTTTTTAGTGTCTTTTAAATTGTTTAATTCAATCTTATTTTACCACAAATATTTAAACAGGATTCGTAGACAGTATAAAAAAATGACGGTGCGTGCTTCTCTTAATTATCATAAGGAAAAAACTAATTTTTGTTTTCGTGAGTTTTTTTTATTTTACTCAAAATTCTTATAAGAAATATTTTAACAGTGTACTTACTAATACATATTTATTTTTGTTAATTGTAAGAAACTGCAGTACCATGTTTAGACCTCATATTCGTCAACAAATCACGTATAAGGAGCCAGGCCAAAGAGTAATACCTTTTATAAACAATCATCAAACCCACCAAGAAGAGAATTTCAGCAGCCAAAGAGTAATCCAACCATTATTGTGGAATAAACGTGTTTATTCAACAATTTTTGATGATTGAACAAAGTCGCGCACCCGGCTTGCGCATGCGGCATAAATTACCTCGATAGCAAGAATGTTGAATGTGCAAATATTTTATTAAAATTAATTTTTTGGTGCTTTTGCTTAGCAAAGCATAATTTAGTTTAAGAAAATACATTTTTAAAAAATTTATTTTATAGTAAATTGAAATGTAAAGTTCTGAATAAATAAAATCGGTTTTTACGGTTATACAAATGAAACTCATTAACTTCTATGATTCTCAAAGACTTCGTTGCATGCAATCAGAAACAGACAGCGCTAATTCCAAAACTGGCCTCTAATATTTAGTTTCTCAAAAAAAATACTGCGGATTTTTTGGTCTATATTTTTTTCCAACTAAATTAGATTTTTGATCTAAAAGCCCTAAAAAATTTTGTAACCCAATTAAATGCCAAATGAATCATCATCATCAGTACCTCCAAAAAAAAAACCATTAGAAAGTATTTGCATTCACATACGGGTTAATTCTAATTAAAATTGACGTCCATAAAAAATATTGCTTTGAATAATTCCAAAACATAGTGGACGTGTGCCGTTCTCTATCACATCAATTCGTTCCTCACTGCATCCGATATTTAAATTTTAATTGATATAATTTTGTTTAGGGATATAAAAATCATCATGCGGGTCCATCCATTGCACTTTATTTCACGCGCACGCAATAATCTAAAATTTTGTAATTCATTTAAATTTAATTGGAATTTATGAGAATTTTGTAATATGCGATGGAAAATTTTTGGGTATCACAATATAATCCAAACGATAAAATTATTTTCCCATACAAATTCTGTTACATAAAATTTACATAAAATTACCGAACGTTCTAGTTAGCGCACGCAAACAAAGATTTTCCCTATTCCATTTTCCCATGAAAATCAAAACAATAAAACTACACACATACACGCTAATGTCAAAAAGGACACAAAAAGAAATTCTTTCACATCAACATATACAACTTATACGAATGATTCCCTTCTTAAAGTAGTTTTAACGGTCTTATATCAACAAAAGTAAATTACAGTCCCTTACATCTTTTAGCTATTTATTGTTATGTATTTTATATAAAGTTAGCAGTGCACACAATTGAATAATATAATCAAATCCCTTTTATATTTGTTGTTGGTGTTATTCTATTCTTATGTTGTTTATGATTTTTCGTTCTCATGAATATGACCTCCGGTTTTATGAATTAGGGGGTCGCTCTATACACATACGTACACAATAACAGAAAATTATAGAAACACGAGGGATGCCACACTATATAAACCAAAGTATTTTCTTCAAAGTAATTCAAAGTTACTTGAAATCTCGTTGAGGATGGTGCTAATTCTTAAAACTGCTGTGGTATAAAATTGTTGTTAATAGTAAAGTGATTTCTAAAGTGAGTGATTGTGAATTAAATAGTGAAGTCTATAAAGTATATCGTAATTGGACATGAAACGTTAGTTTCGAGAGACGGGTAAGGTTTTAATTTTTTGATATTTTTTATTAACATTTAAAAATTGACCACGGGAAAATTTGCGCAAAAAAATAATTATTCGTAAAAATACGATATAAAGCCACATTTTTGAGGTGGACAGATTTGTTTTATAATGTTTAATGGCGCAACAAAAACATATTATGCTACCCCGAAACCCGTAAATTATTGTTTTGTTGTTAATTTTAATTAACTCAAATAAAATGTGAAATTAATTTTAATATTATTATTTAGTTTTGTATTTAACCGTAATGTGTGTGCAGGCCCAATTGGGAATATTTAACCAAATCAAATTATACAAATGTTTTAATAAGACTTTGATTGTTTTGCGATTTTTCAATTCTGTGCAACATCTTGCAATATCCGTTGAAATATTTATAAATTTAGCAAAAATTTTATTTTCTTCATGTTCAATTTGCTATATTTCGAGCTAAAATTAGCTCATTTTCAAGAGTTGGCCAATTTGCCTTTGTAATTAAAATTAAAATTCGTAATTCTAAAAATGTTTTAGTTTAAAATAAGATTCATGAAAATGAACCGGCTATAGCTCGAAATATTCATATATGATACAACACTTCGAAATAACTGAATTCGCGATATATGTTTAGATAATTATGTTAAAAATGTATCTTATATTATTATTGCATTCAACAATCTATTAAAACATTTTGTACTTAGTTCAATTTTTCACCCAAATAAACGTCATTAAAAAGTTCCCCTGATATTTCATAGATGGCCGATATAACACGTTTCACATATAAATAGACAAATTTTGACATAGATGGCAGTAAAACCTTTAAAAAAAAACGATATAAATTGGAAAATCCAAAATCAATTTTGCCATTTGCTTAATTTTAAATCGAAAATATTTTGTTTTATGAAATTAATTATTACCTGGAAAATTGTCATTTTCATTTATGCCGGACCCCAATTCACAATAAATATGAATCAGTGTTTTATCAAGTAAATCGTTTTAAAATAAAAATTCATTTTTTATATCTGACAACACTGGTATTTTACATACCGTAATATTTAAACATAATTTTTAAACTTTTATAATACACTCAGATAATAAATTAAAATGTAAGTTCAAAATTGTGGAACTACGAACTTTGTTAAATTTACATTTATTATTTTGAATCGTGAAAGGTTTAAAAGTGTCCAGTGTTGTTTTCTATTTTTGAAATCAAAATTTATTTTTTGTTTATTCTAAAACTACTAATAATTATTCTAACAATATTAATCATATTGGGTTGTGGAAGTGTTTTTTTTTTACTAAATTTGTTTGGCAACACCGCACTAATAATAATTCTTAGCATCGATTTATTTATAGTTAGCTTTTTACTAACCACACCTTACCAAATTAAACAAATTAACACTTTTTAGGATTAAAACACGGTATCACTGTAAAATTTATTTATAAAAAGAAATTCGTTTGGACCATAAGCCTAAAAATTAGTAGTAATTAAATTTTTATCAAAAATTACATAATTTGCAGTGCTGCCAAACTCATATTTTTCTCTGTTTAGTCCAATTTAGATAATTTCCGGCCAGTCAAATAAAATATGAAAGTGAAATGATGGCCCGTTCCACACTATACGTCTTTTTTCAAACTAAGTCGTAATAGATTTTTTATAGCTAATTTAAAACCTTATTTTATATTTAGCCACAAAATTTGTTTGTATTATTTTATTCCGCCCTCTCAAAAATAAATTTAAAACACAAATCTAAATCTCAAAAATGGCATTACATTTTTTTTTAGTTCATTTCTATTTATGTTAAAGCTACTTCCCCGAAAAATTTTTTGTTGAAAAATGAGTCGCAATTAAAACCGATTTTATAGGTAACCGGTGAAAGAGACGAAAAAAACTTCAAAAGAAGTATAGGGTGGAACGGGCCAATTAAATTTTATATAAATTGTGTGTTAAAATTTTTATTTAGTCACAATAAAAAATATTTTCCAACATTGCCAAACTGTAATTTTAGTAAAACAAAACAAAATAAAACCAGTTGTTATGTACAAATAGTGCATTATTTAATTCCAATGTGAGCTATTCAGTCATAAAAAACCAAAAAATGTTTAGCGACATTGGAATTTCGATAATTTTTAAATATCTACAAAATCATGTTTGGACAGTAAGTTGTCAAAATAAGTTTAGTAAATTTAAAATTTTATTTTGTATTTAAAGAAATAGCAAACGAACTGCATATTATTCAGAAAATTTTAAATAGTTTAAAAACTTTATCCAATGTTGCCAATTTAGTTATTTCAAAAGTATTGTTTTTTTTGTATTTAAATTTCATTGTTGTTGTTGAGAAGATTTTTTTCATTCTATATCTGTTATTCCATATTTACTGTTTAGTTTGTTATTGTAAATTTGGCAACACTGACTACTTTTGTTCACTTTGATTACTTTAGCATTAAAAAAAAAATTTTCTCTGAAAATATAGGTCTAAAGTGTTTCTGCCATTTTGGCAATAGATGCCACGAAAGATATAAATTTGTTTGTTTTAAATGTGATGTTTGCTTATACAGCGTGGGCCATCTGTTGGCCCTTTTTTCAACCGATGAATTTTAGTATTTAATATTATCTGCTCTAAAAACTCTTTCATATATGAAAAGTCAAAAATATGCCATTTATCATCATGAAGTCGCTAACAACACAACGCATTTTGATTGTCCAAATTTATTTTGAAAACTATCGTTCAAAAATAACAACATTTCGTAAATTACGTGAGAGTTTTGGTCGATATGGACGTCCTACTGAGTGTGCAATTGGCAAAATTATTGATCGTTTTGAAGAAACTGGTTTAGTGGAAGGTCATAGACTGTATCAACATGTTCATCCAGCTCGTACTCCTGTTGCAGTTGCAGCTGTTAGTAAAAGTGTTCGTAATGAACCAAGCACATCAACCAGGCATCGTTCACAAGAACTAAACATTTCACGATCCAAATTACGACGCATTATGCTTCTTGATCTTCATTTGCATCCATACAAAATTCGACTAACTCAAAAATTGAAGCTACCAGACCATTTATGAAGAAACCAGAAATGAAAGTTTTTCAACAAAAATCATCTTTAGTGATGCAGCTCATTTTCATCTATATAGATAACATTAAGATTGGGTGACAATTAAGCCAATCCAGTTTCGAAAAATAAAATGAAATTAACTTCAAGGACACTTGTGAAAATTACTTTACTTTAAGAAAAAATAGCGGAATCATTTTAGACCTTCTTATAGTTATTTCAATGTTGCCAAAAAAGTAGTTCATACCCAACAATAATAGATTCCAGTTTTCTATTTCAGTTATTTAGATTGTTATTCGTTAAAATTTTATTATATCAAAAATAATTGCGGCATTAAACATTTTCGTTTGACATAATTATTTTACTGAATCCGACCCAGGTCATATACACGAAATATAAAAAAAAATCTGTTTTCAAATCAAAAAAGGAGAAGGAAACATTGGTGCTAAAATGGTAGCACTGCAAATGAATAAGTCGATTACGATATTCTTTCAAAATTTTCCACTCAGTCTTCCATCAAATTAAAATTCAATTAAATAAGACCAAAGAAATAAAATAAAAATAAAAATTTAAAGCTCGAAACAAAATATTTTGTTCGAGCTTTCCCAAAAATTTCTTTTCATCCTTACTGACCCCTTTCCCTTCTCTTTACAGATACAATACGTCAAAATGCATCAGGAACACCAATCACCAAAGGAATTATAAAAACAATCATCCACCCCCCAAACAAAAACATATAATGCAACCACCCAATAGTAGAGAAGAAATAAATTTCCATCGCAAATTTCGCCGGAAACTATATAGAAAATGTTAAGGCGGGCAAGAATTTTTTTTGGTTTTGAAATGTAAATCAATAGGATCGGGTATAGGAGCAGATAAACGAATTTCTGGAAAAACGAAAATGTAATTGAAAAATCGCATTGCGGTAAACATGGTATCCCAATCACAATACGCTTTATAAAATAGTAACCCAAACAAATCATTTTGAGCTTTGCCACCGTATCGCACAAGAAAGGTTATCGTCGCAACATGTCTCAAATCTTGCAACTAAAAATGTTATCGTGCACAACAGTAAAAATCTTCGGCTGGATTAAAAACAAATTGGTAACGATTTCCGAACAAAATCTATATATATATACAGGATATGAGTTTACTACAATCAACCGTGTTAATCGAGGGATTGCTATATTGCAGATTTGAGACATTTTTTTTTTATACAAATAATTCGTGTGTCGTTAGGATTAAGACTATATTTAGGATTAAGTTTTTATTTTTTTTATTTTTTTGTCGAGTGTTAATTTTTCCGCGTATTACTTTTATTATTTTTCCGTTTTAATGTTTTTTTTTCGTGTGTCGCGTGCTTTTTATTTTCTTTATCCTCATATACAACTTAATGAATACTACATTATACAGCATCAATAACGGTATGTCTTCGTTCCAATATCGTTATGTATTGTCATATAAAATAATTGGAAAATTTATTGTTAAGTTTCTGTTGTTAAATATATCGTTAAGTTTTCATTAGATTTTCCGTACTACTTGTTAAGTTTTATATCATGTGTGTTATCAAAGTTGTTTCATTGATGGATAAATTTGGATCTTTACCGCGCGGAGTTACATTCAAATTTAACCATCGATATTGTTATGGTATTTTAGTATACTAAAAGTTGCCTCGCTCGCCGACGTAACATGGATGAAAATTTCCGGTTAATTAGACTTAGCTTATAGTTGTTTTTAAGATTGCGACGCATCCCATCGAATTGCGGTTAGGTAAAAGCTCATTCTCGAAAATATTTTATAATTCCCAAACCAAAAAACTAAAACATTTCAAAAACTAAATAAAATCTTGTTTATATATCGATCGTTATCTAATTTTAAGCATTATCTAGTTTTAAGCGTTAAAAATCATTTTATGTATCGGTTGTTGGTCTAGTCTTTAGGCGTTATGTTTATATTTCTATTTGTATGAATGTGTTATGTTATATGTTACGTTATATGTTATACCTGTTACAAAACAAAACAAAAATATGCAAGTTACGTTAAGTTTCCGAAATTGTTATAAAAAAAATTTGTTAAAAGTATTAAGTTTTTTGTTGTTAAATTTCCAATTATGATTTGTTAAAAATTACACAGAGTGCCTTAAAAAACTACTTCTGGTATTTTATCCAAATCCACCAAATTATTCCTTGTTCAGCATTCCTCTATTCTAACCTCAAATTTTATTATTAAAAAACTAAAAATTTATATTAAATCAACGAAGACAAAATTAAATTTATATATTTCATATAATAATGTGTGTGTGCAGTTTGAAAAAAAAAACTTTTGTCTGAAAGAGTTTAGCCTATAAGATTATGCGTGTATGTAAAATGAAAAAAATAAAAAATAAAATAAAAATTATTCCAAAATTTTAAAATATTGTGTTTAAATTTTTTATTAAATTTTAAATTAAATTTTCAATGTAATGAAGTTATGGATATCAAGTACAGAGCTTTTCACTTCTCAAGCCGGGGAATAAGGGAAACTGGAAAGATAGATGTAAACTTTTTTCCCGCACAAGTGTCATCACACTCGAATTGAGCCTAACAGCAGATTACTTATCAAGCCATAACATTGAAGCTTGGTTTATCAATCAAAATCTGACAGTTCGTTTTAATGCTGTACAATAATTTCACAAATAAATTCTATTTTATATTTACAAACTCCACGAGAATAAGTCAAATAATACATTTGTAACTAACCAAAAATATATTCGTAACTATACATTCAAAATATCAATCTTGATCTACTAATTGCAATCTCGTTTAAATGCATTCCTGTTTACCTCATTAAAAATATTGTGTATACGGTTTTTCACATTTTCACTTTTTGGTAAATGTTACATTAAAATTCGTAATTATTTGGTGGTAGATGTTCTACATCTGCAGGGTTTTAATTGCAATTAACGATCTGGAATATTGTGAGAATTAGAATGCATCTATTATTACGAAATGAGTTTACGAGGTATGAGTAATAACAAATCATATCCATCTTCACTTCTTGGACAATTCATTTGTCATTGATCCTGGTTGAGTATAAGAATCGGAGCCTGAGCTTGAACTTGAGCCAGACTCTGAGACAGAGCCGGAGCCTGAGCCTGAGCATGGCATGATCCTGAACCTAAGCCTGATCCTGAGTTTAATCCTGCTCCTGAGCCTGCGCCTGGGCCTAATCCTGAGCCTGAACCTAAGCCTGAGCCTTAGCCTGAACCTGAGCCTGAGCCTGCTCCTGAGCGTGAGACTGAGCCTGAGCCTAAGCCTGAGCCTGAGACTGAGCCTGAGCCTGAGCCTGGGCCTGAGCCTGAGCCTGAGCCTGAGCCTGAGCCTGATCCTGAGCCTGAGCCTGAGCCTGAGCCTGAGCCTGAGCCTGAGCCTGAGCCTGAGCCTGAGCCTGAGCCTGAGCCTGAGCCTGAGCCTGAGCCTGAGCCTGAGCCTGAGCCTGAGCCTGAGCCTGAGCCTGAGCCTGAGCCTGAGCCTGAGCCTGAGCCTGAGCCTGAGCCTGAGCCTGAGCCTGAGCCTGAGCCTGAGCCTGAGCCTGAGCCTGAGCCTGAGCCTGAGCCTGAGCCTGAGCCTGAGCCTGAGCCTGAGCCTGAGCCTGAGCCTGAGGCTGAGGCTGAGCCTGAGGCTGAGCCTGAGGCTGAGCCTGAGCCTGAGCCTGAGCCTGAGCCTGAGCCTGAGCCTGAGCCTGAGCCTGAGCCTGAGCCTGAGCCTGAGCCTGAGCCTGAGCCTGAGCCTGAGCCTGAGCCTGAGCCTGAGCCTGAGCCTGAGCCTGAGCCTGAGCCTGAGCCTGAGCCTGAGCCTGAGCCTGAGGCTGAGGCTGAGCCTGAGGCTGAGCCTGAGGCTGAGCCTGAGCCTGAGCCTGAGCCTGAGCCTGAGCCTGAGCCTGAGCCTGAGCCTGAGCCTGAGCCTGAGCCTGAGCCTGAGCCTGAGCCTGAGCCTGAGCCTGAGCCTGAGCCTGAGCCTGAGCCTGAGCCTGAGCCTGAGCCTAAGCCTGATCCAGAGCCTGATCCTAGCCTGAATCTGAACATGAACCTAAACCTGAGCCAGAGCATGAGACAGAGTCTGAGGCTACTAGTCGTCTAACAGTGTTATAGTCTGGTAGTTTGAATGTCTGATACTCTGATAGACTAAAAATCTGATAGTCTGAGCCTAAGCTTGATTGCCTGATAGTGTGATAGCCGTAGTCTGATACTCTGAAAATCTTATATTCTGATAGTCTGGTATATTGAAAGTCTGATAATCCGATAAGTTGATAGTATGATAGTCTGATAATTTGATTTTCTGATAGTCTAGTAGTCTGATATTGCAATAGCCCTCTAACCTGATGATCTGAATTTGTGCTACAATTGTTTAAATCCAGTTTCTAGCCTCACTATTAACTTTTGTCACTTATAAAATTGAATTAAATTGCTTCAAAAAAACACTTTAGTTCCTTTTTTACAACTATTCTGAATAGTTGTAAAAAAGTAATTGAAGAAGAAATAATATTTCGAAATCGATATTCCAAAAACAAAGAAATATTGTCACTATGAGGAAATTTTACAAGTGTCTTTTGAAGCAATTTAATTCCTGATGATCTGCTAATTTGGTAGTCTGATATGCTAACCATCTTATAGTGCTAACCATTTTAAACTAATAGACTGATAATCTGATATTGTGATAGTCTTATAATCTTAACTTAGTCTGAGTTTTATTTTGAGTCAGAGTTTTGGTCTAAGTCTAACTGTTTGATAGACAGATAGTTGTATTAGCGATAAATCTGCGGGAATGAATGGCTCTGGATATTTTAGTAAGATCTTACTTTGTAAAAGTCCAGCAATAGGTCAATTAATAGTTTACATATAAACTCTATAGAAGATCTACCCCCAACGCAATAGATAAAGGTTGTACGGACGGCTCGCGGTCAACCCGCAGTTTTCAAATAAGCACGCAGCGGGGTAATGGTATGAGTCATGGGGAATTAGAGGTTTGCGTGCTCCTGGCCTACACCGTGGAACAAGACAATGAAAATCAAAGCAAATAATAAAAAATTGAAATTAAATTAAAGACACCAGAAATGGTTGACTGAAATTTGAAGAAACGTAATAAATTAATCATAACTGGGTGTGTCCATCCGACCACGACCGGATCTCCCCGAGGGACAAGTCTCCCTTCTGCTGAAGAGACCCTCGTCAAACCCGACGGACCAATGCCCAGTCATAACGAAGTGATATATAGACATTCCGTAGGGAAGTCTCCTCAACAGACAAAGCCTCTCTTCCCTCGGAGAGACCTCAAGCGACTATCTTACATTACACACTCTGACAGCGGAAACTGACGGAGTGCCACGAGGAGGCCGAGTGAATTTTACGGTCGCCCTTGAATGGACGACACGTTTGCCAGACTCACCACTCCGACCCTGTGGATTTCCTGCCAAGGCGATGAAGGCGAGTGGCAAGCCCAGCCTGTTTTGATGGCGCCGACACCGACTACAACTTCCGCTCCCATCATATCAAAACCGACAAAATTTGTAATTAATTCTATTTGAATTTATTGGAAAGAACAGAGAATAAAAAAAATAAAGCGCAGTAAATATAATAATCAGCGGATCTGAAAAACCCTGATTTTGAAATTTAGCTAACTTCATTAGTCTTTTCTTAAGGCAAAAGTTTAGAGTTTGCTAACTTTTTCCTTAAGGTAAAAACGATTTTTTTTTTATCAAGTTTTATTTTCAAACAAACTTGTAAAGCAAAAGTAAAAGTTTTTCTATTGTGAGTGTTCTGTAACTCCGTAAAAGGAAAAGAAAATTGCCATAACGCCGAGGGGTCCTTTGTCTAAATGAAAAAATTACAAAAAACAAAAACTCAAAATCATGAACAAAAAAAATCAAACTAAAAGGGTCGATCGGACAATTTTGGAGCGAGAGCCCAACGCACTGGTGCTCGATTACAAATGTATATTTAAAGAATTTTTTTTTAAATTGATGATTTAGGAAAAGAAAATTTAAAATAAATCAAATTCAAAAAAAAAAATAAAAAAAGAAATAAAAAAAACGTACCTTGAACCTTGTAAAGGTCACCCGGTTGGGTTGCAGCGTTCCTGTCGAAATTGGTTGCGGCAACGCACACAACAAAACGAGAAAACATAAAAAAATACTTCTCTATATCTTTGCTGTTGCACACCCACACACGGTGTAAACATTGGTCTCGCTCACTGCTAATTGAGAACTATAAATGTCTGGGATAGTGACATCTAGCGCATTAAAAATAAGCTGATTGAGTTTTTTTTACATGAAATTTTAGCACGGCATGCTTTATGAACATAAAAATTAACTTATAAAAATAGACTCAATCAGTTTAATTTTTTTGCCGCCAGATCTACAAACAGTTCTCTATTCCCGTAGAACAAATGACTTCGCAGTATTGCAACTTTCTCACAGATGGCAATGCACCGACAGTACGATACATTAATTAGCCGATTGAAATGAAATTGAACAATGTTATGACCATGACGTCGTAACAAGGTCTTCGTCCGTTTTTTGGTGGCGGAAGAAAAGTTTGAAAGAATTTTTATTTGATCAATAACGGGGATCGATGTAATACTTGTCGGCTTCCTCATAACTCTGCACACGAAATTTTTATTTCGTCGGCTTAAAGAGGACCTCTTTACTGATAAATCAATATTAGCTAAAAGCACTCCTAATTTTCGTCTTAATCCGCTAGAACTTAGTACAGTTTCCGTCTTCTACTCAGATAATTAAAAATCCCCTGACTGTAATCAGTGAAGGTTCGTGCGAGCGGCCTCATAATGTTTAAAATCTTCAGACTATTTTTCGACGTGGTCCATTAAGCATACACTTCCTTCCTTTTGGATAATTCCTTTGATGATGTTAATGGCATCAATTGTTGAATATCTTACCGCAGATGGGAGTTTGGCTAAGGTCACCGGACCTTATAATTGGCCCTTTTAATTTACCAGAAATTACTCCCTGCAATATCTTTTCCGAGTGTCGAGCATACAGATGGTCTTTTGCATTCGGTAAAAACACTGATTTGTATTTCTTCCACCTCTTGAGAGATGCACCTTCACTTAAGCATGAAAGCATGAACTGAACACATTAGCGAATAGTTCGAACATGTTGTCAGTCCCGGGTGCGCCTTATTATACTACCTACTTTCAGCCTTCACCACTTCATAGATCGTAATGGTTGGTATTCGATCGCTTTATTCACAGTTACTCCTGTTTCGCTGGTTGAAACGTAGTTCTGTGTATTCTAGTTGTAGGAACAACAAAATTAGATTCGTGTGAAGTTAGTCCTAAATTGTCCTAAAGCAACAACAAATTTTAGGACAAATTTAGGACAAACTTCATACGACTATATAATCACGTGAAGTTGGTCCTAAACTTTCTTAAACACAAAATTTCTGTCTAAATGTAATTTAACAGTGTAAATTATTATTAAATTATATTAACAGTTCAATTTAAAACAAGAAGACCAACTACAACTACATTTTAAATTAAATATGAAATATCAAAAATTTTGAAAGTAAATTTTCTTTACAATTATAAAGAACAACTTCATAATTTTTTCCGTCAGTTTGTTGTTCTATATAAGTTTTTGACTCCTATGTCTAGCTACCGAGCAAGTATGATCGTGGGAATTCCCGCTATTCGAATATACGTGACACGAGAAAAGTATTGGTTCTGTTGAAAAGAAGAAAATTTTTTTAGCCTTAGGGTTTAAAAGATCCGCCAATTTATTGATCTATAAAAGTTCTGGTAGTAGATTCTGATCAAGTGACAAATGACAATTTTTTGTGACATTGTACTAAAAAATCTGTTACAATTTGGTGACAATTCCTTGTGAGTACTAATCGCGATTCGTATGAAGTGACATTTCCGAAATGTCACAAAAAATAAGCTGACAATTTTAATAAAATGGTCATCGTTTTTTATTATCGTGACATAAGTTTTTATACAAAATATGAAAGACTATACTATTTTTTTCATATAAAATCGTAAATTTTATTTGGTCAGTTAAAACGGGATATGTATACATATATATAAATATCTATTTATGTATATTTCGTCCTTGATTTCCGTGTTATACACAACAAAAACCTTTTGGTTTTATTTTGCTTTTTAGCGTGGTTCAAAAATACCGACAACCTTAAATTATTTAATAAAACAGATTTATACTTAATTTCTGTATTATCTGAAATTTTATTTACCAAGTTTTGTAAAGAATTATTTTAGGGTTAAACAATATTTATTGTTGTTATTTTTCGCCGATCCATACTGATCCACATTTTATTAGTTATGTGAGAACAAAATGGCGGTTTTTATAATTTTTCTGTATTAAAAATTGATATTTTGGGGTTAAATAATTATAATTAATGCTAATAATCAATTGAATTTATAAATTTTCATACGGTGAATAATTATATTTTTCTAAATGCAAATTAACTAAGCCTACACAGTTCACAACAAATAACAAACGTCAAAACTGCAAAACAATCTTTTAAATACCAGTGCCTATGTATGTGCATACGGCCGTCTTTCAATTATGGACTTTGTATAGATGCGGGTTCAAAAAACGTAAACACGGAAAAATACTTTCATAAAAATGCTATGTAAATTTTTTTTTTGATTTTATTTAAATAAATATATCTCGTAAATGCGGCAGAAAAATAAATTTGTATGCTTCTGAGAATGAACTTTGTTTATTTATTTAATTATAACGAGATATAAATGAATAAAGCAAAAAAATACTTAAACAAAAATGTATATAGCATTTGTATGAAAATGTTTTTTCGTGTTTACGTTACTTGGGCCTGCATAGAACAAACCTTATATTTTATATTTTGCTTCAGCTGGGCCGTATACATACAAGCAGTGGTATCTGCTATAACTTAAAAATGTAGCTGCTGTAAACTGCTGTAAGTGTCATTTGATCCGAATCGCAAATTTTCAGTGACTCTAATTTGTACCAATAAGCAAATGTCACAAGAAACTGTCATTTGATCAGAATCTACGCCCTGGACTCCTACATCTATCTACCGAGCGAGTATGATGACAAGCTGATCGTTGGAATTCCCGCTATTCGAATATATGTGATGCGGGAAAAGTATGTGACACGGGAAACAGAACCAATACTTTTCCCGTGTCACATATATTCGAATAGCGGGAATTCCCACGACCAGCGGGTCATCATACTTGCTCGGTAGATAGACATAAGAGTCCAAAACCTATATGGATCAATAAATTGGCGGACCTTTTAAACCCTAAGGCTAAAGATTTTTTCTTCTTTTCAGCGCAATTAATACTTTTCCCGTGTCACGTATACTCGAATATTGGGAATTTCCACGATCGGCAGAACTTTCTTTTTCGCCATAAATTGGCTAATAGAGTACAAAAACTATTAGCAATGACAAATTGGTGGACCTTTTAATAGAAGTGCCAGTCCCAGACTAATTTTATTGCCATAATATTCGCACTCAAATTACACTATTAAATTTAGAACAAACTTCACATCCGTCAAAATTAGGAGAGTGAAAATTACTGTCAGCCATCTTTTCATTTCTGTTTGGTAAATTTGACCCCAGGACTCTATCGACTAATTCGCACAGCGTACTAAGCCTCACTACGCCTTGAATGTTGACAATTTCTCTTTGCCTTGAGACATTTTAGACGTGAAGACCCGATTTCTTCATTCAACCAATACATAGCATTACGGCGGCTCACCGTTACTCTTCTAGGCATTGCTACATCGTTTGTGATAACCTTCGTAACCTAAGATGTCCTACTTTCAGTCTTTTTTGACATTCAGGTGAATTTCCTTCAATATTTTCTTCATCATTGGATGGGCAATTTGACTCCGTCGTGCCTCTCGTGGCCGTTTTCGTAACTCTCGAGCTGTGTATCAGCTTCTCTCTATTGATCCACTTAGCACTTTTACTTAACCACTTTGAACATAATATGTTTTTAATACGAATGACCCATTTACACATTAAACCTTACATCATTTCTTCATAACGCATCCCCTTGATTGTATTTGTCAAGTCGCGAGACGGGAAAATTAGATAAGAGACTTGTAAAATGATTGTAACGAATTTTGGGAACACTCAGTCGAACGGTCATAGGAAACACTTTCCATTGGATTTAACAATTTAACGTTATATGGAAGTATATTTTATATTTTTTACTAACACAAATCAGTAGATACTCCTGATGATGACCTAACAAGTCGAAATCGATCGAGTGATTTTTTAAACTTTTTGAAAATTATTCAAAATAACTGCGAAACAAAAAACAAGTGATTAATAAAAATGTCTTTATTAAGTGTTATATGGAAGCATTAGAAAACTCATGCTACCAAACCCAACTGGAACACTTTACAACAATAAAATTTTTAAAAGATCGATACCTTTAATGGACCATATGGTTTAAATGTGATTTAAAATTAATGTCTAATCTATCTTTTATATTTTAAATCGGTTTTAAACTTTAGCTTCAATTTTTTTAGTATATGAAATTGCCACTACCAAAAAGTTTTTCATTGCTATCATTAAACTATTTTTTTTGAGGCTGGATTGGTCGGTTGAACATTTTATTGCATAAAGCACCAACTAAACTATAACTTAAACCCCAAAAAAAAGAAAAAAAAATTATTTGCATAAATATTTTATTCAGACAATTTATCTTTGTAACAATTTTCATGTTTTTGCTGTTGTTGTTGTACATGTTCGGTGTTTTACGAAATGTTGTTTTAAGTTTTTGAAATTATTGTTGTCAGCATTAAATGTTTGTTGGTGGGGGGTTTTTATGTAATGTGTATGGCAAAATTTTTATTGGGTTGGATGAAAAGTTTTATTTTTTGCCATAACATAATTTTACAAAGAATAATTTAGTATACGGTGGAACATGGAAATGGATTAAACTAAAAAATGTGTATACAAATAAATTCACTTCAGATGCTTAACGACAGTTTGTTAGGGGTAAACTAATTTTTATCTTTGGTTTGCTCTAACTAACTATTAATTTACGGAAAAGTATAACAGCAACAAATTGCTATAATTGTACACTGATAATTAAGTGATTTGTTGTTGTTCTTGACAAAAAAAAACAATAAGCTTTCATAGGATTCGACTTTTTACTCGAAAGCTCCTTATACAAAAACAAACTTTGAATTCTATATTTTGTTGCATTTCATAAGCAAATTGTAAATTTTATTTCATGAAGATAATCTGGTGGTGTTGTTGTTTTGGTTTTCTCGACTCTTAAACAGTTTTTAGTTGTTCGTAGAGCTTTTTTTTAAATTCATGGTTGTCTGATAGTGTCAACCGTTTTAGATACACAAACCAGAGACAGAAATAAAATTTAAGAAACCAAACCATAGCAGAGATGCGGAAGAAAAATTGTCTTCGTTTTGTAAATAAAAAATATCTATATGTAGCTATTCGTATAATCTTATTTATTTCATTTCAAGTCTTATATAATATATATAGTGAGGTAATCAAGATATTTTATCGTGTACCTGCGGAATATTATATTACCTTTCCACCAGACCGTGTTGATCATGTCCTCATTCGGTAATAATATTTTTTTTTTTAAATTCCCGGTAGATTGCTGGTATCTATCGCACTATATGAACCGCATAAAAGTCCACAAAAATAAAAATTATTGTCTTGTAGAGTTTTAACTTTTACGTTTTTTGTCGACTCCATAAAAATATATAAGAGGAGTGTACAAAACTGGAAGATTTATAATAGTCAATTTTGATTTATACCATTTTAGTTGGAACGTTAACAAAATAATCATTCCAACGTTTACCCTCCCGGAAAAATGAAAGAAATATTTATTTTGAAACCAAAACTAGCACAACCATTTTATACTAATTTGGATCTATATAAAAAGATACGAGGGCATGCTTTATAGTATAATTGACGAAGAAATCGGAAATGAAATATTAATCCATTGTAATGTGGCATCATTTCCTTGACAAGGAAAAACTTTAAGTTATTCAAGTAATAATACGTTCGTAATACGTTAATTTCCGCACCAACAAAAAAATATTTCTTTTTCGATTTTTAATATTTTTGTTGCTTTTAGTTGTGAAAAATTACGTTTACCCTCTTGAATTCGCCTCTCGTCTTAAAGGTCACCAAAAGGTTTGAAAATGGGGTAGGAATTATGATGCAGTAAAATCGATAAATTTACTTTTTGTATAGAGGTGGGTTAGGATCTCATTTTCAGCAAGTCATTTGGAACTAAAGCCACCGAACTCACTCAAATTTTTCACAAAGATATACGAAACTGAAGTTTATATCATTTATCACTAGAAGCAAAATATCTAAATTGCATTTCTCACCAAAGATAAATTTCTGGAAACACCCAAAACCTAATTGTTTACTCTAGAAGAAATAACAAAAAATAACCGGAAAAATGAAAATTCAATTCTCAATTTCCTTTTAAAACTTTTAACCATTCTATGTAACCATTGTATGTACATAGTGAAGAACTGTACAAAAAAGTTTTTTTGTTCTGTTGTTGGGCTATTTATAAAGTGGTTGTGTACACATTTTCCTTTTAATGTGTAATGAAAATGAGATAATAAATTAATAGTTAAATGAGAAAATAAATTCTATTGCGAGATGAATGTAATTATTGATATAAATTAGAAAATAATTAGAAAGTTTTTTTTTGGTAAAATAAAAGTATATTTTGTTTTGAAGACTGCGTAGGTTGTGTAAAATTTCCGAGTATCGGGACTTGAACGGTGTACATATGAAGTATTCTCTTGTGATAAGATATTTTACACAAGTTTCGTTAAGTTGCTTAAACTAAAGTAATTTAACTGACCACTCTTAAATTTTGCAAGTTTGTTTATAGTTTTATTGATTATCGAAATACAAGATCCAAAAAATTAAAATACATGAATTTCGAATGGATCGTACAAGAACATTACAAAGTCATTCCAAGGATGTCGTTTTTTACGGCAATAAATTAACGTTGAACTATAGTCGAACCAAGGGTTGATGATTTTCCAGAAAAAATGTTGGCACGACTTTAACTTTTGTGGACTGCGGATTTTGGTTTCTATATATTATTTCACCAATTAAAACAATTATTTTTACAACTTTTACTGACTGCTTTTTATTGAGATATGTTTTCACAACGCAAAGGTAAATTTTACAATGACAAAATGGTTAACAAAAAATTATTTTCTTATAAAAAAAACTTTTTAACAAAAAGCACCATCTCACGAAGAACATTCAAAACAAACTTACTAAAAAAGGTGATGATAAGTGCCATCTTTCAATTACTAGTATAAACAATAATGACATCATTCACAATTTTGTAGTACCTTGCTTATGTCTCTTTTAAATTGCTTTTCTTCTCATTACGTTGAATGAAAGCTACTTGTCAAAAGAAAAGACATAAACAAAATGCAGTTTTTTTACGGTAAGTAATTATATAATGCAAATTCAAATAATCTAAATGTTTCTTACAGGTAAATTCCGTGCATGATGATGATTTACATTGGCAACAAGCCCGCGGTTGGTCAGATAAGTGTTTGCTGTTGTATTTTAATTGATGTTCTGGTTCTTTGTGGTTTCTTTGTTTATATTTTTTTTTTAGGTAATCAAATGAAGATGTGTTACGCTGCATTACACTGGGTTGCTGATTCCGTGATGACATGAGATCCCAAACATACTGCCTCGGTTGAATCACCATCAGATTCAAATATTGGTAATTTGCATAATTTCTGTATAGACCGCTTTAATGTACCCGATTTGGTTCTGACATCAGCTACTCGAACGTTATTATCATCGCCCGGATATAATTTTATAACTCGTCCCATGAGCCAATGAGTAGGTGGCAGATTTTTGTCCTGAATGAGAACAACATCACCCACTCGTAGATTTTTGTATTGTACTTGCCATTTGGATCTTGGTTGCAAAGATGTCAGATATTCCAGCTGCCATCTCTTCCAAAAATGTGAATATATACGGTTTACGACGTCCCATCTTGTACGTGGATGCAGTTTTTGAAGGATAACCTCTTCTGGCATTTGATGGATCGCACGCCCGATTAAGAAATGCGCAGGCGTAAGGAATTCGAGCTCGTCGTTTTGGCTAGGGCAAATGGGCCTAGAATTTAGTATCCCCTCAATCTGCACGGTCAGTGTTGAAAACTCTTCGAGAGTAAGTATCTCCGCGCCGATGCTTCTTACGATTTGTACCTTTGCAGATTTCACCGCGCTTTCCCATAAACCGCCTTGACTTGGAGCTGCGGGTGGAATGAATCGCCAATTTATTTTGTCCCTTAAAAGATTAGAAATGATCTGATTATTGTTATTATTTAAGAATTCATGTACGTCTCGCAAATAATTCCTTGCCCCAACGAAATTGGTGGCGTTATCGCAATATATTGAGTGGCATAGGCCTCTTCGGCTGATGAAACGCCTTAACGCCCCTATAAATGACTCGGTCGTGAGATTCATACAAATTTCTAAATGTACCGCATGAGTACTAAAACATACAAAAACGCATAGATATGCTTTGGCTGGTATCGAACCTCTTCGTCTCACTGCATGAACTTTAAACGGACCACAAAAGTCTACCCCTACTGCACCGAACGCCACAGTGTTGGTCACCCTGTCTTCAGGTAGTTGTCCCATTATTTGCTGCATCATCTTAGGGTTCTGTTTGAAGCATTGTATGCATTTGCGAAATACGTTCTTCGCGACTTCCTTTCCTCTGGTTATCCAATAATTCTGCCGGACGAGGCTCATCAACAGGTTAGTGCCGGGGTGTTGTTTCTGCATATGTACATCATAGGTGATGGATGTGGCGATTGGTGCCTTGGATGATATTATTGTTGGATGTATCGTGTTGTAAGGTAACGATGATTTCTCCAACCGTCCTCCGACTCTCATGACTCCTTCGATGTCCAGGAACGGATTTAACTGCCGCAGCCTGCTCTTTACGGGAATAGGTTTGTTGTTTTGGAGACATCGATATTCGTCAAAAAAATCAGCCATTTGCCAATATACAATAATTTTTTTGTTCGCCACCTGAAGTTCACGTGGTGAAATAATGCCAGTTTGTCTATGTTGCTTATCGGCCCTGACGTTATTGCAAAATCTTAGCACATATGAAAAAACATTTTGCAATTTGAAGTAGCTCGAATGTTTTTTGCTTAATACCAGTATGATGTCGTGTTGGTCGCTGCCTTTGGACTCAGAGACTATGCTGTTGTGTACTCTGATTTGCGTTTCTTCATTGGTCTTAGGTATTTGCTCTTGATTTGGCCATAGTTTTTCATCTCTTGACAGCCACGCTGGACCATTCCACCATTGTTTGCTCTTACAGATTTCTTGTACTGTTTTCCCCCTAGTTGCGCAATCAGCCGGATTATGACTGGACGCTACATGTCGCCATACATTTCTTTTGTGCGTTCCGATGATTTCAGACGTTCGGTTGGCTACGAATGTCGTCCAGCGTCTTGGCTGACTAGATAGCCAGTCTAATACGATTTTTGAATCTGTCCACAATGTTACTGAGGAAACGGTGGTTGATAACGTGTCTGTGATTTGATTTACCAGTCTGCTCAAAAGTACTGCACCCATCAGCTCAAGTCTCGGAATACTAACTTGTTTTAGCGGTGCTACCTTGGTTTTTGCGCAGATTAGGTGTGCAATGAATCCTTGATGGTTTTGTGACCGTGCATACACGGCCGCAGCGTACGCCCACTTACTTGCATCGCAAAATCCGTGTATGGTTATTCTATCGGAAGATGCAATGCATCGTGGGATTTTCAATTCTGGTGCTTGGCGGAGGTCCTTTCGAATATCGATCCATTCTGCTTTTGCTTCAGGAGGTAACTCTTCATCCCATCCGATTTTTTGTAGCCACAGACTTTGGAAGAGTATTTTGAGTTTAATCGTTAAAGGCGATAAGAGCCCCAATGGATCGAAAATCTTTCCTGCCTCTGACAGAAAACTTCGTTTCGTAAACATTTCCTTTTCACTCTCGGTTGCGAAATTCACTTGAAAGGTGAAGTGATCCATACAGGCATCCCATGCTAATCCTAATACCTTGATAATGTTTGATTGATCTGAAAGAATTTTCAGCTTGTTATCGTCGACCTTATTCAATAAATTCCGCGTGTGTAGATCGTTGGATGACATTTTTCGTAGATTGAAGCCTCCGCTGCTTAAGATTTGTACCACGTCATCCTTTAATTTGATTAAATCTGGTAATGCTGATGCGCCGGTCATTAGGTCGTCTACGTAGATGTCATGTTCAATGGCGCGACTTGCTGCTGGGTGCGTCTCTGCGTGTAATTGTGCCAATTCCTTCAAGCACCTGGTGGACATGAATGCTGCGGACGCCATGCCATACGTAACTGTGGTTAATGTATACGGCCGTATACGCTGTTGGTCATCTCGCCATAGAATTAATTGGTTCTTGGTATCATTTTTGTCGATCAAGACTTGCCGGTACATCTTTTCGATGTCTCCCACTAGAACATATCGATGTTGACGGAATCGCGTGAGGATTTGAAAAAGACTCGATTGAACGTTTGGCCCCACCATCAAATTTTCATTTAGTGTGACACCGATGCTTGACTTCGCAGATGCGTCGTAAACTACGCGTAATTTCGTAGTACTGCTTGTGGCTTTCAAAACGCCATGATGTGGTAAGATATAGGCTTTCTGAAGTTCTACGTTGCTTATATTGACCGGTTCCATATGCCGTAATTCTTCATATTCCTTTAGAAATTCCGTGTATAGCTGACGAAATTTGGGTTGTGCTCTGAATCGTTTCTCCATTGCCATTAATCTTGAGATGGCTTGTTGATATGTGGACCCCAATGGTTTCCCTATTTCTTTAAACGGAAGTTTGGTGATGAATCGCCCATTATTTGCTCGAGTTGTAGTTGCCTTGAACCAATCTTCGCATTCTTGCTCTTCTTTCGTCATCTTGCTGCACTGAGGGACTTCTTCTATCGTCCAAAATCGTTGCAAAGTCGCATCAATGTCAACCATGGTTGTAAATGTTTGCGTGGTTGGTACGGCATTGGAATCAAATCTACCTCCTACGATCCAGCCCAACTTGGTTTCATACGCAAATAGATTGGTATCGTCTAATTTCACCTTAGCATCCCCCAATAGTTCAAAAACGATGTCTGCGCCGATCAGTATGTCGATGGATCCAGGCTTATTAAAATATGGATCGGCTAAATTTACTTTTTTGAAGCTTTTCAAGTGACTGATATCAAATGCGAACGAAGGTAACAAAGATGTAATCTTTGGGATGATTAACGCATTCAACAATATTAAATGATCGGACGAATCAAATCTGGATGCCAATCGAAGTGTTACACTTCCGTGTGATTTTCCGCTGTTTTTCTCCCCGATTCCTGATATTAGATTTCTGCAATTTACCCGCTGTATACCTAATTTCTGTACCATAGCTTCGGTTATGAATGAAGCTTGGGAGGCTGTGTCAAGTAGGGCACGACAAGGCCTTGGTTTGCCGAACTTGTCCGTTACATTAACGATTGCCGTAGGCAATACCGTCTGCAATGAACATTTTAACGCCGTATCGTGTCTATTCCGTGGTTCTTCTATGTTCGTGATGTGAGTTTTGGTTTGCACTTCTGGTTTATCTTCCAATTCATCTGTACTTGCGGTTAGGACCTTCGGTTTTGGATCGTGCAGGAGTGTATGGTGTTTGCCTGAACATTCACGACATCTGCCTCGGATTCTGCAATCGTATACTGAATGCCCTGGATTGAGACAATTGAAACATCTTCCGTTTGTGCTAATTAAACTTCTGCGCTTGTCGACTGGTAGCTCCTTGAAACGATCACATTCAATTAGCCTATGTTGTTGCTTATTACAAGCTATACAGTCGAATTTGGTGGTGACAGCAAAACTGGTTTTCGATCTACTTGGTGTGCTCGATCTTGTTGGACGAGACGCGGGTGGCTTTGTTGAGCGAGGCGCGTGTGCTTTGATTGATTCAAGAGCATCTGTTCTTTTTATTAAGAAATTGAAAAATTCCGTTATCGTAGGAAACTCGTGGTCGGTGTTTTCTTGTGCCCACAGGCTTCGGGTTTCGTCATCTAATTTTTGCTGTAGCAAGTAGATAAGCCATGGATCTCTTGCTTCAGCTTGGTCGCCCAATGCTTTCAGGCCGCGTACTACCTCATCCGAGGTGTCTAATAACTTTCTTATATTTGAGGCACTCGCTACTTGTATATTTGGTTGTTCTAGAAAATTACGAATGAACGCGTTGACGGTGTGTCGCTTTCGGTCATACCTTTGCCTTAACTTATTCAGTGCCTCAATGTAATTAGACTCCGTGACTTTGAAGTGTTTCACTAAGGTAAATGCATCTCCTTTAAGCAACCCCATTAAATACTGAAACTTCTGTACAGGGTTGATGTCTTTACTGTGAACACTGGAATGAAATAAATCGAAAAAACTTTGCCATTCCGTGTACTCACCGGAGAATTCTGGAATTCTTAATTTAGCAAGTCGCACCTCTGGCGTTGCATTCGTAGTTGCGATATTCATGCTTGTATCGTGACTTGCTACATTTAATTCGCCGATGCTTCGTTTTTTAATCCAGTTGTTCATGGTCGCTACAATAACGTAATAGGCTTCTTCGCAGTCATCCATTTTGGATTCCTCTTCATTATTAATTGAAAATATTGATGCCTCTACACTGTCTATTTTATCTAGTATTTCCTTTGCACGATTCACTTTTAAACGCAGTTCTTCGATAGTTTCATTTGAGCGCTCGGTTATACTATTCGCGAATTTCAATAATTTGGTTAACAAGCCACGGTATGTAGCACGCTGTTTCTTCAATCCATCTAATTCATTTGCACTCATTTTAACTAATACACGAACTAAATCAACGCTTAAATGGTACTTGAAGTAATGGAAATAGAGCACTGGTTTATATTTAGATCAACTTCGATGGCTGAACTGAACACAAAATAGCGAACGACGCGTGAAGCAACGTGTTTTTATTTCACAGACCCAGATGACTCAGTAACAATGTGGATTTATTCAAATTTATTTTCACGGATTCGTATTATTGCTTTTAGTATATTAGCAAGTGATTTAATAACGCACACGGGAATAGAGCGGTGGATTTCGAATAAATTTGAGCAAAATGCAAAATGGCGAATAGAATCTACAATGTGCTCGTCAAATAAAATTATTTATTGTAAAAATTATTTTACTTAGCTGCAAATCCGGCTCGAAGGACCATATAGTCGAACCAAGGGTTGATGATTTTCCAGAAAAAATGTTGGCACGACTTTAACTTTTGTGGACTGCGGATTTTGGTTTCTATATATTATTTCACCAATTAAAACAATTATTTTTACAACTTTTACTGACTGCTTTTTATTGAGATATGTTTTCACAACGCAAAGGTAAATTTTACAATGACAAAATGGTTAACAAAAAATTATTTTCTTATAAAAAAAACTTTTTAACAAAAAGCACCATCTCACGAAGAACATTCAAAACAAACTTACTAAAAAAGGTGATGATAAGTGCCATCTTTCAATTACTAGTATAAACAATAATGACATCATTCACAATTTTGTAGTACCTTGCTTATGTCTCTTTTAAATTGCTTTTCTTCTCATTACGTTGAATGAAAGCTACTTGTCAAAAGAAAAGACATAAACAAAATGCAGTTTTTTTACGGTAAGTAATTATATAATGCAAATTCAAATAATCTAAATGTTTCTTACAGGTAAATTCCGTGCATGATGATGATTTACATTGGCAACAAGCCCGCGGTTGGTCAGATAAGTGTTTGCTGTTGTATTTTAATTGATGTTCTGGTTCTTTGTGGTTTCTTTGTTTATATTTTTTTTTTAGGTAATCAAATGAAGATGTGTTACGCTGCATTACACTGGGTTGCTGATTCCGTGATGACATGAGATCCCAAACAAACTATATGCAACCAAATTATCACAGCAGTAGTATTTTAAATGGACATGCAGAGTTAACTCAGGACAGTATTTCAAATTAATAAATAACCAAATAAAATCCGAGATGCAAGAAATTGATCAGTTATTGACCGGGCTTACCAGTTCGATAATAAATAATAACAACGCCCTTGAAGTTAACTAGAGTAAACATACCCTCGTTTCACTATGAATATGGATGCTGGTACGGATTCAAAAATATATTTACTTGGCTCACACATCAGATCAATTAATTATCAAACACATTTAAGATTGCATACCTGAATTCACATTTTCAAAAGAAATCCGCCCATCTCCACCATTGATCGCCCATCTATCAAAAATTGGTCAAAATTAAATGGCAACATGGAAAATTTTAGAGGCGAGGTACAACAACAACAACCGACTGCTGAATCATCGCATTTCTCTCCCATAACATTCCTGAAAACAATACAAAATCCATGACCAGCCGCTAATATCGTAAATCTGCCGCTAATATCATCAGCACTTGTAGCAAATGGCACTTGAATTTTTAAAAAATTAATTACAAATTTATTACACAGTTGGAAAATTTTTTATAGGTCTCGTTGTAATTCGTGTGGGGCTGGCATTAAAAAACCTACACCACAATTTCCTCATTTCTGTTAATATTATTCTATGGTTCTGGGGTTGGTACTGGTTCAACCCCCAAAAAGCTAAGCCTAAGAGGTGCAACTATGAGGTATGCTTTTTTTAAGGTCTTGGAAGTGGCAAGTCGCTTCTTGATATTATTCTTGAGAAATTCTTTTCGTTCTGAAGAAACCGATGAGTCATAGAGATGCTGGTTTGCTCACTTTGCAAATAATACGTGGCAAAACCCGCCGCATCTAACATGTTGAAGAACAGTTCCATTGACAATCTACTAATTTTTGGCTTGCAAGTATCAGGTGCGCAACTAACTTTCCGGCTTTCACAAATAAATGGTGCTAGCGACACATCTTGTTGTTATTTATGTCAGAAGCTGTGTTTTATTCATAGCATGAACAGTTGTTATACCAGGACATATCGCAACGCAAAAATATTTTTTCTAAAAAAGAAAATGTCGGGTTTTGTGCCAAACAAACATCATTTGGCTTATCTGCTTCAACTTGAAAAAATGCACCTGAAGCACGTCATTTGCTTGAGGAGGCCTACGGCGAACATGCACCATCAAAAACTACCTGTGAGAATTGGTTTAACCACTTCAGAGGTGGCGATTTTGACATTGTGGACAAGAATGCCTCCGGAAGACCGAAAACTTTGAAGACACCGAGCTGCAAGCGTTATTGGATCTAGATGATACGCAAACTCAAAATCAACTTGCGGAGGCATTAAATACGACTCGTAAAGGTATTTCCAAATGTTTACATGCTATGGGAAAAATTCAAAAGGAGGGAAATTGGGTGCAGCATGAGTTGACTGAGAAACAGAGGGAAAATCGAAGAGGAAAATTTTGATTGCTTTGATTTGCTTTCACGACATGAAAAAAAGAGCTTCCTGCATCAAACTGTTACGGGAGATGAGAAGTAGATCTTTTAAAGAATCCCAAACGCAAAAAGTCGTGGCTTTCACCTGGCGAAGCATCAACATCGACGGCACGGCCAAATCGCTTCGGAAAGAAGACAATGATATGCATTTGGTGGGACCAGAAAGGAATAGTGTACTATGAGCTACTGAAACAGGGCGAAACTGTCAATGGACAACGCTATCGACAACAACTCATCAATCTGAACCATACATTGCTCGAAAAACATGAACGAGTGATATTGCAGCACGACAGCACGCTCCAGGCCATTGCACTCCCATCATCCAGGACACCATCAAAACACTGAGGTGGCGTCTAATACCGCACCCATCTTATTCGCCTGATCTAGCCCCCTCGCATTATCATTTGTTCCGGTCGATGGCGCATGGCTTGGTAGGGCTACACTTGGCCAGTTTCGAAGAAGTACAAAATTGGTCTGGGGTAGTTTTTTTCCCCGAACACAGAGTTAAGGTTAAAAACCACATTTTTCGTTACACCACGCTTCTTGCACATTTGTTAATTTTTGTTCTATCATATGGCGGATGGTACAGAAATTTTTTACAAACTAATTTCAATGCATTAAAACCCATATTTTTCATTGGACCACGATTCGTGGATTTCTACTAATATTTGTTCTAATGTTCGGGAGTTGCTACTTAAATTGTTTTACAAATTAACTACAATATATTCAAGATCGATCAAAATGAATCATTGAATTACCTTCAGGTTCAAAAATCGATACATGCATCAAATTACCTTCCCGTACAATAAATGTTTACACCCGGTAATTTGATTGATTATGATGGATTTTTGTGGGTGTCGGCTGTTGTAATAAAATCAAGGGTATCCATTTCTGGTACAAAATTGGATATTTCATTTTATTTGAGGGAAGGTTGTTACATTTATGGCAAGTCTATTTAGAAAGAAATATGTGTTTAAAGAGGTTAACTCCATAGGGGCAGATTTTTGTGATTGAACTATTCCAAAACGTCCATAACTGTTCCCATACAATGATTTCAAATGGTTGTTCCTCTTTGGGGTAGTTTGCTTGGGATCAAATTATGCCAATATATTGTAAGCCATTTGTAAAAAAAAACCAACCACCCCAGAATCATAGAATAAATATTAGTAGAAATCCGAAAAACAAACATAGTCCTACGAAAAATTTGGGGGTTAAATTGTGGCTCCCCTACAGGTAGTTTTTGTGTGGTTTAACTATGTCAATATATTGTAATTAATTTGTAAAAGATTACAGTACCCTCCCCTCCCCTAGGGGGAGGTTAGGACCTAGGATTACCTAGGTACCTCATGCGAGGTACAATCATTAAGCAACTGCCTATAGGAAACATACCAAAATTATTTAAATTACTAGAAGCTTATAGAAGTCAAAAACGTCTGCTATATGAATTTTCTATAATCACTCTGGAGAGCAATTTATCTTTCATGCATACATCTACCATGTAATAACAACGATCTCACTAAAATGGTGGAACTTATCGGAATGTCATCAGTTTTCGACCACCTGTCTTCATAGCGGCCGATTTCACAGAGATATTGGGTAAACCAAAGAAGAACTTGAACGATAGTCAATCCACAAACCCCCTTAATTATTTTGCAAGTAGTAACTGTTCTAGAGCTACACGAATTTTAAGATACATCCCGTCACCCCTATGCTGCGGTAGTCTACTACAAAATTACTATTAAAAACTTAAATTACTATCACAACAAGTTGTTAAGGTATGGATTAGAAAACTCTATCCAGTTTCAATATAAAATTCCAGCAGAAATTACGCTACTTTCAAAAGTTCGGAACAACCGGTATGATATTTTCACAGACGAGTCAAGGACGAAGCAAAAAATTCAAAACCACTTACCACTTGCTCTCCTGGAATAAATTCAAAGCAAAAAACTAAAACAATGCCCAAAAACGGCGACTTGTGAAGGAAAACTTTCGAATTGTCTCCACTAAATTTTTGATTATCTATATAAATAAAACAAAGTCGTGTTAGTTACACCATTTATAACTCAAGAACGGCTGGACCGATTTTTATGATTTTTGTTTTGTTTGATTTGACTCCGTTCCGAATAGCATAATAACTATTAAAACATCGGAAAAACTCACCAAAAAAAAAGTTATCAAGAAAATTCATTTTCTCATATATTTAGTACATTTTGTTTTTTTTATTTTGTTCGTCTCAATACAGTGGTGGTTTAGGAAAAAGAAAAGTCGGAAAAACTCAAAAGGGAAGCCCCAAAAATCTAATAAAAAAATCTTTTTTTATATATGAATTTTGTAGGTGTAGTTTGTATGTGACGAGTGGTGCAGTGGTTAAAGCTTCGGCGCTTGGACTGCAAGGTACTGGATACGAATCCGACTGGAGGCTGCATGCACATTTACCATTTTATTTTTTATCCAATTTTTTTTTATTTCATCTACTTATCTATATAAATAAAACAAAGTCGTGTTAGTTACACCATTTATAACTCAAGAACGGCTGGACCGATTTTTATGATTTTTGTTTTGTTGGATTTGACTCCGTTCCGAATAGCATAATAACTATTAAAACATCGGAAAAATTCACCAAATAAAAATTTATCAAGAAAATTCATTTTCTCATACATTTAGTTCATTTTGTTTTTTTTTATTTTGTTCGTCTCAATACAGTGGTGGTTTAGGAAAAAAGAAAAGTCGGAAAAACTCAAAAGGGATGTCCCAAAAATCTAATAAAAAAACATTTTTTTATATGAATTTTGTAGGTGTAGTTTGTATGTGACGAGTGGTGCAGTGATTAAAGCTTCGGCGCTTGGACCGCAAGGTACTGGATACGAATCCGACTGGAGGCTGCATGCACATTTACCATTTAATTTTTTATCCAATTTTTTTTTATTTCATCTACTTATCTATATATATAAAACAAAGTCGGGTTAGTTACACCATTTATAACTGAAGAACGGCTGGACCGATTTTTATGATCTTTGTTTTGTTGGATTTGACTCCTTTCCGAATAGCATAATAACTATTAAAACATTTGAAAAATTCACCAAAACAAAATTTATCAAGAAAATTCATTTTCTCATATATTTAGTACATTTTGTTTGTTTTATTTTGTTCGTCTCAATACAGTGGTGGTTTAGGAAAAAAGAAAAGTCGGAAAAACTCAAAAGAGAGCGCGTGGCGCTATGTGATGAAACTTCAGCTGACGACAAACATGCGAGTTGCGTTGTTAAACCAGAGACAACCTAACAGAGATATTTCATTCTATAAACGTAAAAATTTAAACTGCGAGTTTATTTTCTGTAAACAGCCGCATTCATTTTATCCGCCCCGGAGGTCTCGGGTTCAATTAACGGTAGTGACAAGGAAAAAATTGCACGGCTGGTTTAGGATCAATGAATTAATCACTCATTAGTCATTATCCGAAATGAAAATATGATTATTAAACCTCATTTAAGGCAGCCAAATCTCTTGATGGGGTATAGTGCCAGAGAGAGAGAGAGAGAGAGAGAGAGAGAGAGAGAGAGAGAGAGAGAGAGAGAGAGAGAGAGAGAGAGAGAGAGAGAGAGAGAGAGAGAGAGAGAGAGAAATTCATTTTATCTTAATAAAAAAACTCAATTTAATTAAGCTATAATAACTTTAAGCAACATTTATTGATTTTGAGGCGGTACGAAGTTCGCCGGGTCAGCTAGTATTAATGATAAAGCAAATAGAAATATCGAGGGTTTGCACCCAAGCGATCAATAATCAAAAACGTTGCTTCCCGGCAAATAGATCTAGCTCTCGGCGTTAGAAGACATTTCACGTGGATATTCGTTTTGGCAGAAGTCACGTTGCCGATTATAGGCAAATTAGCTACAGGCAAAAAGAAGTTCGAGTACATGGATACACTGGATATTTGCAGACCGCATGTAAGTCTTTGATTCTGCCTATTGTGCCTGCATCGTCAGTTTACCACCGATATACAACTTACATTTGGCACGGAACGTGTTGTAGGAGATTCAATATCATTACCCGAAGCCATAAACTATGAAAACATAGCGGAAGCACAACAAACAAACGATGTATTAAACAATCTTTCGGAGACCAGCGAAGAATTGAAATTCGTGATAATAAAATTATAGCTTTCAATCAAGAGTTGAGTATATATTGCGACGTTTACTGGGGAAAATCGACCTAATATAATAACGGATTTCAGCAGGTTGGCATTTGAATCGCTTTTTTACTAGCATCAAGAATAATATTTAGAAAATGACTAAATGTTGTCTGGCATACTAAACTATCAAAGACAATCGTTATACGACAGCAGAGAGACAACGTTACAAAGCAGCAGCTAATCCAGATATCAGAGCAGAAAGCGTGACCATAGCAGTGTTCAACACGTTGATCTCACATATGGGGTACCAACGAACATAGTGACAGATCAGGGAGTGTAGTTCGAGTCCGAGATGTTCGCTTAATTCTCGAAAATATTGAATTTCGAACGCAGAAGAACAACTAGCTGTAACCCAAAATACAATAAAAATTCATTGGGAGATGACACCGCTCACTCAAAGTCACCATTATGTATCAACAAAATAAGAATTTGACACCTTTTCTTCCGTCAGAAATGTTGGTCTTCGCACGACGTATCGCGAAGATTTAAAATCCATACCCACTGAACTCGTTTTCGGATTCCTAACCAGCTACGGATTCCTAGCCAGCAACTCGAAGAAACAAAAGTGGACCAAAATCAGTCAGAATTTGTCCAACATGTTAAAAAGAATTTTGAATATATGTGACCACCTCCACGCTCCACCATCTAGGCATCGACAAAATATTCGTATCTATAAATTTAAACACCTGTTCAGATGTATTTATACGCAGAGATGGAGTTAAGTGATCGTTGCGGCTACCATACGAAGGCACATATTTAGTTATCAATCGAGTGGGCGGCAGGAGGGTGGTAGGAAGGACAATCTAAAGTTTGTTTAAATCATAATTTTGCCATTGGTAAATTAAACTACTTGACAGGATCATCGCTAAACATTAAGGACCTGAAGTCAATTAATGTTGTAAGATTGAGATGCCGAGGCGCTTTCTACAAACAACCGGTGGTAGAGCTATACCTGAACAGTCAGACATCCTGATTTTCATGAACTAAGGTATACAAATTAATTAGGATGGGTGGCACTGTTGCCATGCTGGGTAAAGCTAAATGACATTTAGACAAGAAATACGGTTTTACACATGAAATGTGTTTCTTATTTACTTTGACCGGAAATTACTCTTCCGAAATTAGCCTTAACAGCCCTTGGCCTTGCCTTTCATTTTTTGATTACTGATTAGGAAGAAATTTTAATCCAGAATTTGTGACAAAATTAATTTAATATTTGATGTTAAACTCGAAAAATATTTAGAATTTTGGTCCTTGGGGCCACCGTTCAATGTGCGTGCGCTAGTTTGAATCATATAGTAAATCTAAATTAGAGTATCAGTCAATCCTATAGCAATAAACAATTCCAGTAGACAACGGTAACTCTAAATACAGAAACAATCATTATATACGGGATACAGGCTCCTATTGTCAGTATGGCGTAGAATCTAATAAATAAGAAATCATTTAAGCATAAAATGTTAACTGCCACTGCTGTACTTATTGGATGTGACAGTTATGCTCTCTTGCAATTTTATAAAAAGTTATTGTGCATACTTGCATTGTTCATTACACAAACACAAACAAATTGTAAAAGGTTTACCATCACTTTAAGTATTATATGTAAATACCACCCACGATTTTATTATTCATTTTCTTGAAGGAAAATTATAAAAAAAACAATGAACTGACCTTTCCTATGGTAAAACTCATCATCCTGCTTACTCGTGCGTATCCCTGCCATTGCATTTTTCTATATAGACACCGGTATAAAGTATTTCACCTTCAACCAAATGTCAAAAGAAAATAATAACAACAACAAATCGGATATAAACACAACAGGAAAATTTTTTGAACATGCGCCATTCCGTCCACAATCATAGAATTTCATATGGCAAAAAACTAGCAGCATAATACACATACAGACAAGAGCGTATTAAAAGCATAAAGAAAAGTCAAAAAATTTGTTGTTTAGAAATTTAAAATAAAAACAAAACCAAGAATTAGACATTTTCCAAAATAATTGGTCGTGATATGTTGTGAATTAAGAAAATTATCGTGAATAGTGAAAATTCTACATTAAACACTGTGAAAATATAATCATAGAAAAATCAGTTTACCAAACTTATTTTTCTATGATAAAATATTCGTGTGCGAACAATAAAAAAAAAAACTTAAAACATAAGAAACATCTCGGCGCCACAAATTAGTGCTTTTCATTTCTTGTCTCGCGTATTAATATATTGTGCTGAATAAACAACATTTAGGGGTTCTTGTGCTGTATAAATATTCTTTCATAATGCTTTGGTTTTTTTTTAAATCGAACTACAATTAGGTGAAATATTAGTGTGTTGTTGTTTATCAAATCGTCGCGTATAATGGAAAAATATCTGGAATAGTGAAAACCCTTACCATCAGGTAGGTACACAGACACAGGATAGACTATTTATTGTGCTGTTAGTACATTTATATAAATTATTTATTTATACGAGATTTATTCGAATAAAAGTATATTACATATAACGTGAAAGATTTAATGAAGAACACCAATAACTATATAGAATATCGTGTTATACGGAATTTAATTAAAATCGATATTTTTCGAGATTTTTATGGGTTTGTTTTTTCCGAATTTTTGTTTTCAATAACAAAATAGCACGGTGCTGTTTTATTATGAAATGGTAAACAAGGGGGTTTATACAGTCTAAGAGGTATATGGCTTAATTTCATTGGTATGTTTATGTTTTTTTGCGGAAATTATTTTTTTGATGTGATAATAATTTAAGTATTGCTTTAAATTGTATGTCGTTATTGGATATCAGCATTTATACAACGATATTAGGTCATCAATACCTATAACACATAAGAAACACGTTTACACTACATTTAATGTCAAGTCAATTTCGTACTCCATTCTTTGAGTGGAAATTTAATTAAATAGAATCATTTAATTTTAATGAAATAAAATTAATTAAATAGAATCATTAATTTTGAATAATCGTAAAGTTCCGTTCTGTCGAACAGAATAAATTTTATTATCTAGAACCAAGGTAATCTATGTCCGAGAAAATTTTACTAATTTATTTACACATCGTTTAGCATTTTTTGATGAGAAGAAACGCAAATCAATGATTAAAAAATCTTATTTCAAATTTTAAAGATGTTGTGTGTACCAATTAGCCATTATTAAAAACATTCACATTCAAAAAACCACAGTAATAAAACCTATAAAAAAATACAGTGTAACAAAACGTAGAGTTTATGAAATAAACCATCTAACAGTGGAAATATTTAACACTATTTAATAAAACACAACTAAAACTATAATAAATCGTAGCTAGTAGGAATAAGTCCAAAAATGGAAATTATGTGACGCAAATCCTAGAGGGTTTACAAATAGTAAAATTTAGAAGCAATAAATGAAAGCTGTTTCGAAGAAAATACCGGTACGACAAGATGTCTCATGTTTGCCCAAAATATCAGTTCTGTGGAATCCTACAGATTTTGGTTGTATATCAATGAAATACACCACATATCTATGCGGAAAGTCAAGGGGCCCTGCATTTGCCCGTTAATTTTTTCATGATTATAGTGCAATAGAAGAATGCTGTCCGATTCGAATAAATACTCCACTTATCCATGAGGATCGTCAGGGTGTTCCATTTTTCTCTGTTATTTTTTCATAATCGAAGCTAATCCTGTAGATTTTAACACATAGACACCTACATAATACAATTGGAAACCTTTTATCTATTGTACTATGTAAGTGGCTATGTGCCAGAATCTCAAGGATTCGCTATACAGCATTTCGACCTATGGACTTTATAATAATAATAAAAAGAACTGGTCAAAACGGGGTGGGCGTAGCATTTGAAAAGGTTCGTCGGTCAGTCATCATTGATTAAATTTGGAGATAATGTCATATCTTTGAGCTGCATAAAAGATATCGAGAGAACTGAGCAAATAGGTAGAAATAGATGATGACTTCTCCGTCAAACTTAACAAATCGAAATTAGTTATACAATATGAGGTAATTGAAAAGCATGTAGTCTTATATTTGAGAACGAACATATTGGTTGTCAGTAAATTTAAATTCTGGGAACCGATAGTATTTTGCTGACAAACTAGTTAAACGTATTAAGATCAAGCAAGCACTTGCGGTTATCCAGTACATTCTGCTACGGGGAATTTTACTAAAACTCAGGGCTACACTGTGTAACGTCACATTAATAAGAGTTATCGTACAAAATAAAATCATGAGCAACGGCAGAATAATAGATGGTCAAGTCATAGTTAGAGGTGTTTTAATTGAGAAAAAAACCGAGGCGTTATCCGAAGTAATGTGCAAAACGATTATTATAAAATTAATGTTATCTGTGTAAGACGGAACATATTAAATTTCGATCTTTCTTGAATGTAATTAATTATACATTATTTAATGAACCTAGTAGAATAAATTGGACAACATCAAAGAGATTTATTTAGCATTATCTTCATTTATGCGGTACTAATTTAGTTAAAACTTCCAAACGAATTGGTTGTCGTTTTCGGTTAATTGGTTTTCTATTATGAAGTGGCGTTTTTGATGAATTGTCATGATACAACAATTAATATCTGTTGTAGAAAGCACCCTGCGTTATATTTATTTATTCATTTTTCATCTCACTTAATATTCAAGCTACAATAGTAGCAATATTTGTAGAAGATCCAAGTATCCTAGCAGTTGGAATAGTTATATCGGATTCTTCAGCTAACCTTGGTCTAACCGTCATTACTAAGGTAAGATGAAAAGTGCACATCAAGAAGCAAAAGGAAGAGTTAAAAATCAAATATAGGAAAATGTTTGGGTAGAAATTCTAAGCTCTAAATACACAACAAATTGCTTCTGTACAGGCAAGCGCTAAAACCAGTATGGACTTACGGTATCCAACTATGAGGTTGGACCAAGAAAGTTTTTGCAAATTAATACGGTGCTTTCAAAATAAAGTGCTGCTCCATGGTATATTATGAACGACAACCTTCATAAGGACTAAAGATGGAATACGTCACCGATGAAATAAAGAAACAAGCAAGGAAACACATACAGCGATTATCTCGACATGAAAATACAGATATCCATCGTACGTTGTGTACGATCAATGGAGTGAGAAGACTAAAGGCAGAAATTGCTGGAGCTGGGCAGTTCTAATTAGAATACAGAACAAAAAAAAACTTTTCACCATTTACAATCATTTTTAATCTCACTAATATTTTCACTTCAAACACCATTTATAATATTCTCGCTCAAATGATAAACCACGTTCAATTAATGCCCAACTAACCAATAGGCGAGACCGTAATATCACCGCCCACCTAAGCCTGTTCGCCCCGTTCAGAATACAAACTTCCGTACTGCTTCAAAAAATTAAACGTCTCCATTGTCATCGCCCCTTCACGCCATACTTGTAGTTACCATCTATGATTCTTTCCACCTCAGTCTCATCCTCGAAAAAAAGAAATCTACTACTGGAAAATCAGTTAGTAGCCACAACTTGTGGACTATCCACAATTCAAACTCGCCTTGGCCGGTGCCTATTCCTTATACTTTTCAATGTCCTAGCCAACAGTTTCTCATCAGATACTAAGTGTACCACTCCGCAAGTCCCATTTTGTTCTGGTCGACATTCAATCATGCTATGACTCACTATTCCGTTCACACGTACCTACCACAATTGCTCTTCGGTATCATCGGAGAGCATCGCCACATCTGCAGCAACTCTCTTATTTAGCTTAACGCAAAGAGTATATAAATTTATAAAGAGTAACTAAACAGAGGAAAAATTTTAATACTCGTATACTTCTTTATTTACCGTAATTTTTATCGTTTTCTATCAATAATTACGAGTATGACAATATTCGATTCAAATAAAAACCAAAATTGTTTTGTACATGTATTGTATAACCCATTTAAATAGCATAACCCACGAATATTTTGATGAATTTTTTTCCCTGTTTCGTTACTCTTTATTAATTTACATACTCTTTGCTTTAAGTCATACTTACTGAAATCATCCATGCGGCATTATGACCTTCCTCCCGATTTACTATCAAAACCATCTTTACTAACTGATCCGTTCTCAAACTCATTCTCCTTGTATTGCGGATTTTTGGCCAACGGTGATCAACAAATGGCTCACTGTGAGACGTCGGTTCTGCATACGGCTGAGCATCTAAAATCCTTAACAGTTTTTGTTTCTCTGTTACTGAAATTTTGCAATATCCCAGTTGAATTGTTTATCTTCGAGCTGACTTAGCTGATCTTTCTTCCGATCGGTTCCTTCCGACCAATGGCACCCACATCATGATCTTCATCATCCGTTTCCACCTTATTACTGGTTGAGCTCCTCCACAATTTGATTTAACTTTTGATTTATTTCCGGTTTCATTTGTTGCATCTCTTTTCTTTTCTGATCAAATTTTTTGATTTTGTTGATCACACGTTCGAGTTAAAACACCCAATAACAACACCATATCCATTTTTCGAGATGGCCCGAAAACTTTTGATATTAACAATCCCACCGTTGTCACCAGCTGTTATAAATTTGCCGTTTACAATACAAATTTTCGAAATTTACACAACTATCGGAATATTCTCGAAAATATCATAAATATCCCCACAATAATTGGTTTACTGATCACTAAAATACAACAACAAGTAATTTTAACAACTATTTATTAATTCATTTTTCACCATGTATAATTATTTTTAATCACACGACTTCTTTCACTTTAAAATCACTTATAATTTTCCCACTACTGTTGTTAGCGAGAGTGCTGAATTAATGTCCCATCCAAGTGACTGATCCACGTTGAGTTGATGCCCACCAAGCCAATTTGCAAGATCTTACGAGTGTAATACTAATAGTGACATCTATTTATAACACGTCAACGACATCGGATAAATTACTCGTCGCTAAATCGGATCGACGTTTCCATCCTAAGAATAATTATTTTTTCTATTCTATTCGAGTATAGATAATATTTAGAATAAAGTCATCCCCTGAAATAGGATCAATTAAAAAAAATTAATTTTCGATTAAATTTAAATCACGTCTAATCTACCTCAACTCAGTAGGTAATGTTGTTGTTGTATTAGCAATATTATAGAAGCATAATTTTGGTAAAAACAACTTTACCCCATAAATCAAATCCGTCAACACCAAAATAGATATAATACAATGTGGGTGGTGTGGTGACGCGGTAAACCACTGTATACCACGTTATACTATAAAAATTGTATAATCTACCCCACATCGCCCTATTTTATTTTTTTCTACTTTCGTTTAATCACAAAATCTATCAAAAGCTAACAACAGTAAACTCTAATCAGAAATCCAGTAGGGATTGGTGCTTATTTACCTAATTATGTATACCTACAAATAATAAATATATTTATACATAGAAAAGAGGGATAGGTCGTGATTATGTAGAAAATATGGATAATAAATAAAATTGATTTTCCTCGAGTGTGGAATTTCCTTCCTATATATAAGCCACCCTATATAAATTCCACCCATTATATACATAAAAAAATTGCTCACCTCCTAATTTAATTAAAAAACTGAATTTTCTATTTTATTTTCAAATATGCTTTAGGTGCCGTGTATACGAAAAGATAAATATAGACCGTTAAAGATTTGTGCCCCCGATTATGAAATTTTTCAATTTTCGATAACGATTGAAAAGTGAAGTTTTCCAAAATATAAAAAATTTCACAATCGCTAAATATAACTCGCAACTTTTATTGGTATATCAGGTTGCATAATATATTGTGAATAACAACCTCATAAAACTTCTCGACACTTTTCAATCCCATCATTTACTATTATACACTATGCGCTATGTTGAAAGAGAAGCATATGGTTTATGGATAAATATGTTTATATGCATCGTGTCCAATTGATGGAAAACTATCGAATAAAACAAAACGAACCGGAAAACTAATAAATTTTCGTTTTAAAAGCAATATACTGGAAAATCGTTAAAGCGGTTTCGTATTTCACTTTCTATACAATATATATTCCAGAAATCATAATATATGTTGCTCCATATAATTTATTTTCAACTTTCTTCTGCTTCTTCATCTTACGTAATTGATCGGCTTATTAATTTTCAATTTTCTTTTGTTTTTGTTAGGAAAATTGGAAAAATTTATTTTAAAGTATTCAAATGATGTTCGAAGGTCGTTTGCATATTACATTTCAAAATATTGATTGGCGGTGAAAGGGGGGAAATGAACCCACACTAACAAAATTCTAATTGAAGTGTTCAATTTTCCAAATAATGTTCTAATTATATTTTTTCCGAATTGCTTATAAAGAATTAAGAGAGTGTAACAAAAAAATAATTAATGTGTAGGTTGATTTAAAAATTCGTTCGGGTAATTAAACATTTAGAAAAATATTAAATTTGTGTATTAAGTTCGTTTGTAGATTATGTACAAACGCTTTAACAGTATTATAAACTTAATCAACCAATAACCAAAAGATTTTACATTTAAAATTTTATTTTCAAAACTTTGAATATCGATGGTAAGTTTATTTTTCAAAAAGCATTTATGCTTTTATGTACAGCACACGAGCAAGTCTGGTTCTTATCGAACTCGATGAGCAGATTGATATCGAGAGGATTGAATGAAGCAGAAGAATTATTTTGTTGTTGAATCAACCAGAGGTGCACTTTTCATGTAATTCAGTGAAAGTAAATCGCCTTCCACTGCGGCCTGCATCAAATTCAGCGGAATCCGCAACTTAAGGCAAACTGATACCGAATAATCCCTCAACAAGAAAATGGTGATTGATGATTTATTGTTAAATCCATCGCTATTTTATGTAAAAAATCTGCGTTATTTCCTTACGTTACCGGCACAAAAATAATTCTCTTGTTTTGCAATGCGCTAGGCACAGCAAAATTTGAAATGAACAGAAAAAGTGGCTTTATTTTAATTCCGAATAGTGCAGTATTTTGTGTGGGTATCTGCCAGCAGAAAAACTTTCTAATTTTAAAATAAAACTTTGCATACCGATGCAAATTATCATAGAAAACAAAATTCATAAATTTTCTTTCATAAATTGAGGCAAAACAAACGAGCCCCTATATGATATTATAGTAAACAAACAAAATACAGAGGTGTTCAATAATTTGCATCACAAAACCAACATTTAACTGAAATTTTTATACGTATTTGACCAAGACGCCTAAAATTTTATATAGCATTAGGGCCACTACCACAACGACTGCTTCGTAGCGTATTTTATTGTCACAAAATGCGTAAATATTATTCAAACTGTTACAACCAAACTTAAATTCGTTGGTTTCTTTTGAGATCACACCTTCACATACAGATTCAGTGCCTTACTCCACTAAATATTCAAACTATTTTGGTTTAAATTTTTTTAGAGCCGTTTCAAAAAGCCGTTAGGTAAATTTTACGAAAAATACAAAAAATACCTACTTAACCCACTTACCTAAGTCCTTGAAATTATGTGACAAAATATAATTGTAAATGTGTTCTGTAAAGTTATCGTAATTTGAATTTATTCACCTGTGCACTGTTGCGATTGCAAAACCATACTAAATATTTTTTCGAAATAATTTTTATTTAAAAAACAGAACATTGCCGTAAAAATATTCCTTTATAATTTCTCTAATTCTCTTTTTAAGAGATTTTTTACATTGATCTACAAATAGATCTTTGAGCTAATATTGGTTAATATGGTTCAAGACGCCTTCAAATTGATGTGGTAGTTTTAGAAGAAGTGGTCATCAAAAAAGTTGCCACATAATTGTCGAAAAATTCTATCTGTTTGTAGGTTGTACTAAGTGAAGGCGACATAAGCAAGTGTATCATTTCGTCAAGAATACTATACAGAAACGTTATGTCTTATGTAACGCATTTGTACATTTTTGGCTACATCAAGAGAAAACAGGGAAGTCTCTAAATCTTTATTTCTGCAAACCACGCACTTGATATCTGGAACGGCTCAAAAACCAATTTTTCTTAATCCAGTATTTCAAAATCCCATAATTCGAAATCCTGTATTTTAAAATCCCGTTATATTATAGAAATACCGTAATGTTGATATGTGTCATATCTTAGAAATTAGGAACATTGGACGGAAATGTGATTATTAAATAATTTTTGGAAAGAGTTCTAGAATATGGCCACCTAGGACAGAACTTTGCCATTTGACATATGGGAAAACCTTAAGTATAAAGTTTCATCCCGATCAGACAAATCGTCTGGGCTGTAGAGCACCAACAAACATTTAGTCGTCACGGAAACACACACACAGAGATTTAAAAAAAAACTTTTTTGACTTCGGTGATATAGTGGACAGATTTCGAAATTTTTCAAGATTACTATATACTTACCGTTACTACGTAAATAAAAGTGAAATGAATATCAGTCCTACACAAGCCGAATTTTATTACAATCAATAAAAAATTTATAAATATAAATAGAAATTTATAAATATAATATAAATGTACATAAATCACGATTACAACACCGCAGAAGTTTGTTAAAAACTGTCTTGTTTAGCCGAAAACCTTTGTTCCTGCTTAAATTTCAGAAAACCTTCAATGACATAACCCTTCTGGCAAATTTAATATTTAAATTTATTGAAATTGAATCTAATAATTCTTGGTCGGTTGTCATAAGTTTTTGATTTTGCAAAAATTAGAAAACCTGCCACTTCTGGTACACTAATTTTCACCATATCGTTTCTTTAGGAATAAGTTGTTTAACTGATCGGGACCGGCACTTTTATTATTTTCTAATAAATTCAATACTGCCAGGAGGACTTCAGTCTCAGAGTTTAAAGACCAATTAACATTAGAACAACAGATTGAAGCTAAATGGTAAAAAGACTACAGATCTCACGTTGGGAGTTAGATCTTTATAGAACATGCAACTAGGATATTCTGATTTGGTCTAAACTGATTTCTGATAGTTCCAAAAGCATTTTGGATTATTTTTTACATTGTTTTCAATGCGCGCGACCTACAACTTCCAGCAATTCGAAATATTGTGTTTATCTATTTTCCTATAGTTGGAAAACATTGAATAATCAAGGTTTTTTTTTGTACAACCTAAAACGCTTTTGTGCTTTAGCTTTCGCTTTGATAAGTAGGATGAGACGATTAGAATACCAAATTGGACAACTGATTTGTCAACTGATGATTTATGAAATAAAGATTGCCTATCAATAGCATCCAGATCATGTGCTAATTTCATATGTAGTTTATTTTACGGAAATTTACTTGCGAATTGGTGTATAAAGGTTGCCTTTTAAGAACGTTTAAATTAATTGAAACTGTAATTGGTGGATGATAACTATCAATTTCAGTTAGTGTGTAATCGGCCTACGTGATGGAATTGCGACAATGAATTCCATAGTGTCAATCAAATATTCGGCAGTACGTCCCTCGCAATTCGAAGCAAATATATTCTAAAGATTATCAGTATTCCATTCAATTGATGCAAGATTAAAGCCAAGCACTACAACAAAATGCGAATTAGTCTTACCTTATGAATTAAAAAGATTTGACATATGATCACAGAATTTATTATAATTAATAAAAGTAATCACGATGTTGAAGTACGCAACACAAATAATTAAAGTTGATCCGGTTTTCAATTTAATTTTGATCCAAACATCATCAATAACATAACAGTTATTTCACCCGCTAAGCCTCACAACATAGCAATCATTATGAACAGCAACAAGAACCTCCATCTCGTTTATTACAGTGGGAAAAATTACGAACTGTCCGATAAACTTAAATCTCTTAAATGTCTCTGTTAAGCAAACTATATTAAAATCGCTTTCTTGTACCGCCAGATTATTTAAATGAATGAAGCTTTGTCTTCAGACCTCTTGTGTTTTGATAATATAATTCAATCCTAGTCATCTTAAGAAAAGAAGAAAACATTTATATTATAAAGGTACAACAAGCTGTATAATATACTGATAAGTAGTAATAACAAAAATAATAATAGTAATAATAATATATAATAACAATTTAAATAGATGTTATTTCAATTTTAATAAATCAACACGAGATGATATTTTAGCTGCATTATCTGAATCAGATTTTTTACAGAAAATGTTGCCATTTGAAATCCAGACATATTTAGAACGGTTACCAGTATTCTTAATCTGCAATATTTGTTTAGATTCATGCAATAAAACCTTTTAGGTAGGTGAAAGATGTTCGACGATGTAAATACGGAAGTCCGTTGTAAAACCTACGTAGGAAGCATCAAAACTTTTGATTAATTTGAAACACTGAAGAGCATAGACCTTATTGAACTTAGAAATAAATTCCACAGTTATAGGTTTCACATTTGATCTAGACCTTGTGCGATGAACATCTTTAAAATCAGCTTCAGAAATATTTGTAGCACCGACATAGTGAAAGATTTAAGCGGAAAGTTCATTTAACTTTTAATTTTTTACTTCAGGCACACCATATAATTGTAAACTTTATATGGAGTAGGAATGCCGGTCCAGTTGTTCAAAATGGGTCACATCTGTTAATTCCTTTCGTAATAGGACATTTTCGATTAATAAGGTTTGGTTTACGTTGTTTAAGTTTTTATATCGATGTGCATAACTTTAATGTTTCGCTCATTTACATATTTACAATCACTTTTTTTTCAAGATTGATAAGGTCCACAATTCTATCACTAATAGTAGACAGAGAGTAATCGTTTGTTGTTTAATGAACCCATCATGTTTAAGCTTTAGCACATCACTATCCGAGTTTAAATCTCATTTACTCGAGTTAGCCACAGAACCAGGATTACAGCAATCGTTACATTTCCGTGTATATTAGTGTCTGATAATCGTTTAACATATCAGGCGTAATTTGACTACGTCTGATGTGGAAAAAATAGTTACATTGAATGCACCGTATATTATTGTTTTTATTATTACGGACGACCTTTTTACTATATACACCAATCCTGATTTTATACGATCTTTTTATACACGATTTTGAAATAACACGGTCAAAAAAACTTGCGAATCCTGAATTTACACGATAATTTTTTTTTCACACGATGAACGAGTACTCGATTTTCTCTTTCTCGTTTTTTCTCTTTCATTATTACATATAATCAAGGGACTCCCAGTCTTTGTTTAAAATATTTTTTTTTTTTCATTTTGTATGTCATTTACCTTTGATTAGTCGAAGTGTAAGGTTAGATATATTTAGAGTTTAATACGTTTGATAGTCTAATAGTGATTGTTATTAATTTAGTTAAGATTTATAAATTTTGAATATGAGGTAAAATTCTTCAAGGAAAAAACTTCAACGAAAGTCAATTTCGGTAGATACATAAATTAAAATATTTGATCGCGTTGCTAAAGCCGAGGGTTTTACGTCAGTTGGGAATTTTTTTAACGATTTGAACCATAAAAAATAATGGATTTCTTATTCGGCAATCTGTAATAAGCGGTTCTAAATTAAGCGCGGAAACAACTTCATATACAAGAGATAACACACTTGAAAAAACATAAAAAGCTTTAAAGTACTTGCATTTATCGAAGATAATACCCAAAAAAGAATACCGTTACGTATTTTTGAGCAAATCAAACGAACGGAACCATCAACATCAGCGCAACCATTTAAAGAAAAACAAACAATATTGGTGGTTACAAGGTTTTTTGGTAAGACATACGATTCATAATGTCACAATCAAAGGGGAAATTGCTTCCGGAAACGCGGCAGCTGCAAAACAGTATCCCGCAGTTCTATTAGAAATAAAACAAGACGGTAGATACAGTGCCGATCAAGTTTTTAATGCTGACGAAACGGGGCTATTTTGGAAAAGAATGCCAAATAGGATATACATTGCAAAATCAGAGAAAACTCCCGGAGGATTTAAAGCGTCAGAAGATGGAATAACAAGCAACGACTCAGGTGACCGGATGATGAAACCATTGCTCAATAATAAAGCACTTTGACCACGGGCTATGAAAGGTGCAAACTTGTAAAAACTTTCAGTGCATTGGATGGCGAACAAAAAAACCTAGGTAACGTCTACAGTTTTTACAGATTGGTTTAATAATTTCTTTGTTCCGGAAGCTAGAGGGTACACGCGGGACAAAAGGATGACGTTTAAAATTCTTCTTATAGTTGACCATCCAAGCATCGAACATCTTATTGTAAAAGTTGTCTTTTTACCTCCAAATACCACATGGTTGATTCAACCGTTAGACCAAGGTATAATCGCCACTTTCAAAAGCTACTACATTAAACATTCATTCCAGTTTATATTGAACAAAATAGAAACCGAAGAAAATCTATCTGTTGTTGATGCGTGGAAACAATTTTCAATTATGGATTGTGTAAAATATTTTCATCTATAGCAATAAACGAAAAACGACCGTTTTCAAGAATCTTTGGCTGGAATGTGCCTCAACAATGAATTCTTCTTCGCCGACTGGTTTAAATTCCGAAATTATCAGGTTAGGAAAATCAATTGGAGACGAAGGGTTTGTAAATTTGATGGATTTTGACATTGCTGAATTGAGCGAAGACCGATAATTTAACGACTATTATTTGTTGGAAATAGCGATAGAAAAACCTGATTCTGAAATAAGTAGCGAGGAAGAGGAATTGCCAGCTTTAAGCGCAAATTCGATTCTTGAGGGTCTTCAAATTTATAATAAATTAGAAAATCATTGTCTACGCATTGATCCCGAAATTGACCGGTTCATTAATTTCCAATCCAAACTTAAATATTGTTTGGCTCGCTTTAAGAACTGTATAAAGAATTATCTACTGTTCGAGGTCAGCGATCTATTAAAGAGTTTACTGTTGTGATCAACCAACCAATATCCGAAGATATGCATGACAATTTGGGAAATGAAGCGGCGGTCGAAATTTACTACCAGTGACTCCGAATAGAATGAAAGTTGTTATTATTTATTTATTGATTTGTTATACATATGTACTGATTTTTTTTTTAGTTGTGTTATATGTAAACCAAACTTTGAAAATGAATTTTATAAAATACTGAATTTTGAATGTATTTATTTATATTAAATGTATATTTTTAATTAGATTGTTGAAATAAAATATTTCTTTGAATACCAATTTCAACCAAAATTGAATTTTATTTAAAAATTGCCCTGCTACGTACATTTCTAACAAATTTGTCGTTTTTGCACGGTTTTTTTTAACACGATCAAGATTGGAAAGTATGTACCGTGTAAAAACAGGATTGGTACAAATTTTACATGTAATGATTTTAGCTCTGGATAAACAAAACATAACTGCACCAAATAATATTAAGCTCCACGTACAAATTTGACTTGAATACGAAATAGTAAATCATCAAGCTCGGTGGTGATTCAAAAACACGAATATTCACAGTTCCAAAATTTTTATAACACTATACGTACAATTTATTTTGATTTTATGAAGAGGAACAGAAGTTTGTGTATACTGTAATTAATGTATAGACGGCACAGATATTCAAATTTTACTGTTATGAAACATCTAATATACACTAAAAACTCTTATGGCAAACAAATTTATTTACTATACATAATCCCAAGAACAATATTTCCAATCAACCTAATATTTATAATAAGCCGATTGAGTATATAAAATCAGAAGAACAGAAAAACCAAAGGCCATATGCGTACTTATACACAAATAACTACTTATATACAAATTTTCCATGTTTTTCTCAGAGTTTTCACGATTTTTCTTATTTATTTTCCGTTGTTTTTCAGCTCTTCTATTATTTTTATTATTTTTTTGTTTTTGTTACGTTTTGTTAGAATTTTTCTATTTTATTTAACTTTTTTGTTTTCTCAATTTTTATTTAGTTGAAATAATTTAATTTAGCATGTAAGTTAGTAAATAGTAGCGACGTAGTGTATTATTGTTTTGTAACGTACGTAATTTTCCTCATGAGTTTCCATATTGTGAGTGCCGAAACGAAATTTTGTTAATTAAAAATATTACATATTCTCTTCGTTTGGTGCGGTTTATTTAAGAAATTTTTGTGTGTGCAAAGTGTTTTTGTTTTGTGTTACGTGCGCAAATGTTAAGTTATTTATTTTTGTATATGTTCTATCTGGTGTTTGTTGTGGTTTAGCTTTATGAAAATAAATTTATGTAAATTATACGTACTTTTCAAAATTATTTATTTATACGAAAGTATAGTGTGTAAATCTTGATGCGGTGAATAAATGAAATGGAAAATCAACGAATTATAAGGCTGGAAAATGGCCCACCATGGGGTTTTCGATTTCATGGTGGCCACGACTGTCATTGCCCCGTACGTGTTACACGGGTAAGTTTTGAGTTGTTCTATATAGGTAGTGTACGACCCAGATTTTAAAATAAATAAACCAACATAATAACATTCATATATATATATATATATATATATATATATATATTGTGTAAGGAAAACGTGAAAAACCACAATAGGGAAATGGAAAAGTATTATGTTAAGTGTGTCGTTTGTCGATTATTGATTTCTACTTTTCTTTTCGTCCAATATACAAAACCAAATTTTTTTGTCATCTTAATGTTGTTAATTCAAAAAAGTCAAATCGATTAGTCATTTACGTATACGTATTCGATAAACTCATTACCACAATACTTATATTTAGAGCGAGCATCTATTTAAATGTCAACACAGGGTGGAAAACGTTTGCTTATGTCGGTAAATAAATTTGCCGCCGGTTTTACACTTATTCAGGTTGTATAAACAATGATGTCATGATCTAGATATTAAATTATCTGTATTAAGCTCTCCCGTAGAGCGTTGGCCGGAACACTATCAATGCATGCTCTCTGTGTGATACAAATCTTATCATAAACATTCCATTATAAATATTGGTTTTGGATAACCTTGAATCGCCAACATTGGGGAATCTAAATTATCAAGTGTATTTTTCCTATATTGTAGAGTAAGGTCGTATGGTTTATTTGATAATAACGATTTAACAATTTATTTACAATATTTTTGGAGAGTAAAATTGTTAATACAGAAGTTATATCTATCCCTCGGTTACATTTGAGGCATTTTGTTTCGCTATATTGAAATACTACTTTGGTACATTCCCCCTCCTCCCCCATTGTTTATAATAATTTTGCACCTAAACCCAAATATAATGCATTTTAAATTTGCAGAATGTAATATCGTATCGTAAATAAGTTTTTTAAACAAAAAATTAAAATTAATTGACATACTTAAAATAAATTTCGAGGTAGAGGAAGTAATGCGGGACTAATTTGCTGTGCCGTTTCTATGTTCAAAACTGCTGCACTGACTCAAGTGACGGCCACCGATAACTACCCCTACAGTAGATTCGCAACCCAAAATGCGAATCTCCAACTGCCTCAGTTCATCGCACACTCCTTCCAATTCCGACGTCCTAATATACGAAGATCTTTTCGATGTCGTGCCAGCGTAGTTTCGAGCATCCCCCACATCGAAAGCTAACTGGTTTTAATGAATCCGTTAATATCACAGTCTTTTAGGAGATGCCCTATTTCATAATTCAATCGAACCCGGTACTCGTTGTTCACAAACTTAACGGGACCATAAACAGATCGAATGACCTATCATTCAAATGTATAGAAAATAATCTAAAATCATTGGTGGTTAAGGTCGAACTCTCACATCAGAAATTCAGCACAGGTCTTATTAGTGCTTTATAAAGTACGAGATTACACGACTGCGAAAGATATTTTGATCGCAACAGCTTTGATTGTGCATAAACGAGTCGAAGTCCGGCTATCATGCCGGCTGTTATATCTGTCTGTATATCGTTCGTTGATGTTATAATTGGCCCCGATATATTTAAAACCTTCCAGTTTTCAAAGGTTATGGTCGTTTGTTCCAAGATTTGCCGCAGAGATGCCCGCGGTGTTGATAGAAATTTTGTTTTGCTGTGTTTGATTTTCAAGTCAAGTCGTTTCCGTCGTTCCGTGTTAGGTTACACAGAGGTAAAAGTCTCTCTGGAATTCCTAAATATATGAGTGCGGCACAAAGGTTTTCGCGAAGCTTTCGTTTATTTTCTTTCATTTCGTGATATTGGTAGTCTTCTTCCAATTGTATTTTCCGCTGCCGCATTTACAATGACTGAATAGCTTGCCACTGGTCCTGAATGTTTGATTAGGGCTCGTGGTTTACATTATGCCGGTTTACATTTTCAGTGGCAGCTGAAAGGCTTCATTTTATAATGCTTCGATAGCACAGTCTTCTCTGCTTGTTTAAAAAATGTGTAAATCAAATTATTAAATGCAAAAACAGCGCCTCTAAATGATCTAACGTTGGATATACTGGTGCAATGTCTCTTCGATATCATGACGTGATTAATTTAATTTTCCGATCTTCCATCATTCGATCGCCAAATAATTTTATTTTTTATTATTTTTATTATTATCTTTGCGATCTGTTCTGGGGCGCTCTCCCAACTCTTTCGCCGTTCACTTTACACGTCGTTACTACGCCGGTACCAGCCAATTCCAGGAGTGCGACTATAGGTCTGATTTTCGTAGAACCATCTGCATTGCATAGCTCTATGCCAGCTAATAGTACTGGCTGGATCGGCCCTTAGGTTCTGCACTCTGACAGGGGGCCATAGTTGTATTTCTTTTCATTACAGATTTTACAGGTCGTAATCTGATGAGAAAAATTGCCTTTTGCATGCTCCGCTAACGGGATTCAAACCCAGTAAGTACCCCTCGATCCAAACCCCAAAGCATTAACCAATTTAGCAAGTTCGGCGACGCATTGGGCGTTGTTGTTGCTGAGCTGATGTAAGCTATGTGGGCCAATATGTGATGTGGTTTCTGCGCTCCAACCGATTTTGCATTAAAGTCGAGCACGATGATTTTGATGTCATGGTGCGAGATGGTTCTGACTTCGTCTATAGCTCAACATAGAATAAATCTTTCACATCATCTGTTTTATATTCAGTTCGTAATCTAATCGTCCATATCCGCGTGTTGGCAGGGCGGAAGTCGATAATATTATATGCTTCATTCACCGGTAAACGAGAGAGCCGGCTTCAAATGCTCCACTATTCTGATGAAAGATGTTTGATGACTTGACTCATATCCCTTTTCCTACAAAAAAAAAAAAAAAAAAAATTAAGTCCTAACCAGACAAGTGTGTGAGTAAACAAATATAGTATGTATAATGGCGTTTTTGATAAAAAAAATTTGCTTGATTTGAAGACAACCAACACAATTGTACGTATAGTTATACAGTGTTTTTTTTCGACGAAAATAAGTTTGAAAGGGATGCACAAATGTGTAAGTTGTTTCAAAACACATTCAAAAATAAATTTTTGACATGATTGTTTTGCCATACCCACACAATTGTGTGTGCAGGCAGGAAAGGGGTTATAAACGTTCTCCTTTAAATCGGCGTTCAGAACAGCTGTCTTTATATATCGAACTGCTGCAATCTCATTCTTTTAGATGTCGCCAGCGCCAGAATTGCTGGAATCGGCGTAAACTTAACCACGGTGCTGAACGTTTCTGTGTAATTTATACCATTCTTCTGTGTCAACCTCCGCACTACCAGTCGTGCTTTATATATCAATTAATGCTTCCGTCTCGATTTTGCTTCAATTTTTAGACCCGACAATTATTAATGAATCTTTGATCGTTTGGTGGATTCCAATCGTACCAAGTTCCACTTACGATTTTTAATGAGCGAATCATATTTCTCGTGTTCATTGCCTGCTTTTACTGCTTGGGATCATCCACCAATTGTCTGCTCGTACGTCCTTGGTTCTTTGCTGATTGCCAACATAACAACGAGTTCTGCCGTTTTTTAACTTCCACGCGATGATGCTTTCCGTAGAACGATACCGACTTCAAATTTCGTAAAGATGCCTTCACGTGTACCATGTTCTGATGTTCAACCCATTTTATTCCATGTCTGAAGTGAAATTTCTAAAATGTCAGTCGAGTTAAAAATGGGGTAAAGTGAAGTTTTTTAATTGAAGTGATTATTGTGTGAGTTTTTACCACATGGAAATTGCGATAGGAATGAGATAAGTAGACACAATAAAAAATTACTATTTGATACTCCATACAGTATTTTCGTAGCAATTGAACAGTAGGTCCTTCTATACCTTCTAATTTTATGGAAATATTGACTATCCAATGCGAATTAACAAGTACAGTGAAAGCGTACCAGCGAGGGTCCCTTTATTTAATTTTTTTTTCGGCCAGCACGATATTCATAAAAATTGGCGAGGGTTTTTGAATGTCAAAAATCTATTGTGATGGGTGCTACTTTCTGGAAAATTTGTTCGGAGCGTCGTCCGCTAGAGCCCAGGTCCCTTTCATTAATTTTATTCGGCGCGCATAAATTTTACAAAAATTGCTGGAAGAAAGATTTTTGATTATAGTACTAAAACTCGATTGTAATAGATCCTGATTTTAGGATAATTCATTAAGGTCCGGTGGGGCCCGAGCCCCATATTTATTTTTTTTTTTTTTACTTTTACGATTTTGATAAAAATTGATGAAGTGCGTTTTCAATTGCTAGGAATCGATTGTGATCCAGATTTCGAGAAAATTCATTCAAAGGTTCGAACGGTTGGCCTCGGGACCTCATCTTTAATTTTTCTTTTGCTCGCTCTAACTTTATAAAAATTAGTGATGGATAAATTTCAAGTGTCAAGAGCCAATTGCGATGCGTGTTGAAAGGCCAAAATAATCGACGTAGCGTAAAACTGATTACAGATTCGGAATCAGCGTCGAATTTGCAATGGGAATACATTTATTCGAAATCACATTTTGGTATTTTCAAAAAAACTTAATGGGTTTGGGCCGTGCGGTAGTGTCTGGGTCCCTTCCTTTAAATTTTTTGGGCCTGAAAAATTTTTATAAAAACTGCTGGTGAAGTGTTTTCTAATACCAAAACCGATTTTTCTTCTGTTTGCCTCAAAAATCATTTAGAATGTCATCCGGTGAGTGCCGAGAAGCTTGGAGCCTTCTTTTAAAATTTTATTTTGCTTGAACAATTTTGAAAGAATTTACCGAGTCACCATGTTGCGTGAGTTTGTTCTATGTTGCTTCATGTTGATGACGTGTTTTTTTTTTCGTTAATAATATATCTGGCGTTACGCTTCTTCATATTGCGGAATGTTGCACTAATCGCCTGTTTGTGAAAATGTTATTTATTGCGAGCAACAATATTGATTTATAGCATTCGCTATCTAATTAATGCTTTGAACCTGGTCCCTTTTTTACCTCAAACGATGTTGATATATCGTCTGGAGCGTCCCGGGGCTCTTTATTTAATTTATTTTTTCGGCCAGCACGATTTTCATAAAAATTGATGAGAGTTTTTGAAAGCCAAAAATCGATTGTAATGGGTGCTAATTTCTGGGAAATTCGTTTGGAGGGTCGTCCGCTAGGGCCCGGCTCTCTTTCTTTAATTTTATTCGGCTCATACAAATTTTACAAAAATTGCTGGAAGAACGATTTTTGATTACTAAAACTCGATCGTAACTGATCCTGAATTCAGGATAATTCATTTAGGTGGGGCCCGAATCCACTATTTTTATTTTTTATTTAATCGATTGTGACTGAACCAGATTTCGAGAAAATTCATTCAAAGGGTCGAACGGTTGGCCCCGGGTCCCTTTCTTTAATTTTATTTTGCTAACTTGAATTTTAAAAAAATTGGTGAAAGATTTCAAGTGTCAGGAGTCGATTGCGATGGATACTAATTTCGAGAAAATTCGTAAAGAGAGTTGTCCGGTAGTGTCAGGGTCCGTATCTTTAAATTTGTTGGGCCTGCAAGATTTTTATAAAACTTGCTAGTGAAGTGTTTTCTTCCAAAAACCGATTTCGGTTCTGATTGCCTCAAAATTAATTTAGAAAGTCATCCGGTATTTGTATAGAGGTGCCCCTGTTTAGCCATTATGTTACATCATGTTCCACTATATGTCTACTATGGCATCTCAATCGAATGGTATGGAACTCAGATTCACTCAGACGTTTAGACATGTCTATGGAAAGTTGCCAATCTAAATTAACCTAAGCAATTTCTTAACCAATTTGGAGTGAGCCATACAACTCTCTTTATTTGATAGACGGTAAGGATTTCAAAATGAGCTCCGGATGTGATTGAGAAATGAGTAAATTAGTTGAAACGAAGTCATTTTTACGAATAATATAGAACTCGGTTAGTTCTATAAAAATATCAAATCTGATTGAAACAAAGCCGAGGGTTTTTGATTACAGCTACGACGTTGCTTAACCAAGGTTGGCGTAATTATTATTTTATTTTACAAAGTACCAGTAAGCATAGTAATCTCGGCTATACTGCCGAAATCCGAAAAAGTGGTTCCGAGGTGGTATCTATGTCTGTCTGTGTTTTCGCTACAACTCAGGCGAATTTAGCGATTTAGATGAAACTTCGTACTAATTTATTTTTCATTAATTGGGAGGTCCCAATAAAATTTGGCGGAAATCGGTCCACTGGAAATGAATATAACTTCTGCAGAATTATCGATTATATAGGAACAAAAAAATTCGGCCAATCTACAGCCCAAATAGTTTGAGTGATCAGCATAAAACTTTATACGTAATGTTTTCTGATAAATTGACAGATTCGGATTTGAAAATGACAGATTTTGATAAAATACTTTTTATCAAAACTTAACTAAAATTTAATCGAAATGATGATTTTTGATCTCCGCTAAATTTTCGATTTATTTTTAGAAAAAAAAATTTTCGAACACATTTTGAGTTAATTTACAAAAAATTCGACAATTATAATTTGAGATTATGAACAATTCAACTAACAGAAACATGGTTAAGGATTTTTCTCCATAGCAGCAAGTAAACGACGTGATATCAAAAATATGTTGACTTCCATATCTTATTAAAGATTTTATTTTGAACTGTTTGTATGATTTTGGTATTTGTCTTCTTGGCACAACCCTAGAGTTGGCTACCATATGCCCATACAGGTTTCAGGATTTGTTTGTATAGCAGCAGTTTGTTACGAATCGCTAGTTCAGATTATGTCTTTCTAAGAGCCAATGCATTTCTCTAAATTTTATGTTTAGTTCTTCTCTCTTCTTTTTTATGTGTTCATTCCATCTAAGTTTAGTATCTAAAGTCATGCCGAGTTTATCATTATTAGTATATGATTAACTTTAAGATTTGTAAAGCTCACTTGAATTGATTTTGCTTCATTTAATTTGATTTCCCATTTCTTTGTCCAATTACATATCTGGTTAGTAGCCGTCTGTAATTCACTAGTGGAGTCATTGATATTCTTTGCTGTTGCAAGTTTATTGCCGTGTCATTGGCAAAAGTCACCATTCTTGCTTCTGTAGTTGGTATATCTCTAGTATATAAGGGATAAAGGATTGGCCCAAGAACACTCCCTTGTGGTATTCCTGCTGTTATTCATTTTAGTTGGGAGTATTCATTCTCATACTTTACTCGGAAGTGCCTCTCTGATATGTATGATTTTAAAATTTGAAAAAATTGATTCGGAAGATCTCGATGAAGTTTGAATTTTAACCCCTGGTGCTATACTTTGTCGAATACTTGCGCAACATTCAGTAATATAGTTGCGCATATTTGTTTGCTTTCTAGTGATTTCTCGGTTACATCAGTAATTCGATGTACTTGTTCTATCGTGGAATGTTTTCCCTAAATCCAAACTGATGTGAGGGGATAAGATTCCTTTCTTCGATAATTGGTTTGAGTCTTTTAAGAAGAACCTTTTCAAATAGTTTCGATAATGTTGGTAGTTGTGAAACTGGCCTATATGAAGCTTTATCATTCGGAGGTTTGTTCGGCTTAAGTATCATAATTACTTCTGCAACTTTCCATTGTCTTGGTACATATCTTAGTCAAAATGCTGCATTAATTATATGCACTAGTTTCTTCAACGCTTTCTCCGGTATCACTTTTATTATTTGACCCGTTATAAGATCATACCCTGGAGCCTTATACGCACTCAAATTATTTTTGATTTCCCATTTTAGTTCTTTCAATGTTACAGGTGTAATTTTTATTTCATCCTGTTTATTTGTCGGGGTGATATTTTCCTCTTCCGTTTGTTTGGGGTTAGGTTGGAATGTTTCTTCAAGGTGATTTGCAAACAAATCTGCTTTTTGTTTAGCATTTCGAGCACAATTTTCTTTATTTTTGATTGGAGGAACATGAAGTTTGGGTCTTTTAAGATTTTTAGTTGCTTTCCATAATGAATAATCAGTATCTCTTTGCCCAGTTGCTGAGGTATTTATTAACTGCCTGAGTTTTAATGTCTTTTATTAGGTATTTTAATTTGTTACACAAATGGTTAAATACACTCTTATTTTTCGGGTTTCGATGTTTTTGCCAATTCTTCAGTGCTTTTCTTTTATTTTTGAGAAGTTCTCTCACTTCCTCTGGATAGCTGGTTTTGCGGCTTTGATTGTTGAATACAATTTTGACATATAACCATCGGAGGGTTTAGATCCGGCAAACTAGCTTCATCGGAAACACGACTCTAGTACAGCATAGAGAGTGAAGGTCTATTGAAAAAAGTGTGTTTAAGTGTTATTATATCGCCAAGACACTTCAGAATAAATGAGTACCTGTACAAATTTTGAAACGAAATGATCTGCAGTACCTGTTATTTTAAATTTAAATTTCTCGAACTACAACATTTAATTGTGTTGTGTTTGGACACCTCCGCCGTTAGGATTCTGATACCTCCTAGTTCTTCCTATGAAACTATAAATCTACTTTCGTCACAACGTTGGACTTTTCATTTAAAATATTGATAGAATGCGAGTAAAACATGTATCAATTTTTTGATCATCAACACCATATTCTCAATCAATAAATCAAAAATGCGCAAAATGTTAAAATAGCATTTCCATTTTCATAAAATCTAAAAACGGTGATAAACATAAATTTATTATAAGCGCGACACTGTATATTTGAACATATATAACATAAATAAATTATGTATATTTTTGCAACAACAAAATATTAATTTATAAATATATACGTATACATTTTTTATCACCGCATAGACATACTGTAAGGTTAATTGCAAATAACATAAAATTTTCACCAACAGGAAAAATTCTACATAAATCTATGTGCATATGAAAATCTATCTACATATTTCTCAATTTTATGTTTTTATACTTATGTATATGTAGCAACATTATATCCGTACAGTCACATGGAATTTGCAGCATTTTATGCCAAAATGGTTTACTAAATATAGCATACGTTATAAAATACATAAAATCATAATTTCATAGTTTTCAGAATTTTATGTAACACCATTAGAGTAATTTTATGTCGTTTTGGTTGAATAATGGTGGTGTGCGTGGTTTAACATTACTCATTAACATTTCCAAACACAGGTACAGTATGGAAAATGCACATTATACTCGGAATATCTCTCGGTAAAAAAATATTAAACCTCGATGAACTGAAACCCTATAAATAAATATGTATATGTTTACCGCACAAAAACGAGCTGTTCGTATGTGTACCACACACAGCACAGCAGCCAGCTTCACGTTATCCACCGTCTACGAGTATTTCATTTAAAATAATAATAAAATTGAAAATTTGTTTGGTTTTCCGAATGTTTGTTTGCGTTGGAACATTAATAATTTTTATATGGTTTGTTCTAACGAGAAATACAATAATGAATTTGTTTATTATGATATTTTTGGTTTCGTTCGGTACGGTACAGAGTTATTCAGAATTCACATCTCGAATTTTTTGTTTTTTGTTGGTTGAATAATGAATTAAATATAAATTATACTTTCAATTATGCTCATTATGTAGGTTTGATACCGTAGAAAAAAAATGTTAATTAATGGCATGTGAGTTGCTTGATTTTATAATAGAATTCTAATCTAATTTTAACCGTAATTCCAGAAAATATGCTTTTGACAATTTCAAACCAAGCGTAATGTACAAAAAGCCTATTTGATGTTTTAAATATCAACAAAATTTCATATCCCTTAGCCGAATTTACTCGTATACACGCTGTAAGTGACACTTACTTTTGATCAGACTCAAAAGACCTAAATTTGCAGTTGACTTTTACGACGAAATGCGACCTTTGACAATTTGTATTATTCTCCGCCAGACCAAGTTGAATTATTTAAATTTGGGTTACTTCCGAAATACCTCAGGTGACTCTCAGGTACCATGGAGCAACACTGTTGTTTGAATAGAATTACGACTAATATCAGAGCCATCTATAATTTAAAGATACGTAATATTAAAAAGTGCGCTTGTTAATAAACTGAAGAGTGGAATCTAAAAAACTTCTATAGAATTCAATTTTCGTGTAGATCATCAGTAAAAAATACTTTAATTGATTTTTCGCAAATTGTGCATGAGTTTTATTAGTTAGAAAACACGAACTAAAATGAGCGTTTTCAAGAATCTCAAAAATTACTACATAATTAACGTTTGTAGTTCCAAGTGCCTTTCAATATCTGCTAGTTGTATGAAAAATTAGACAGTAAACAAATAACCCTTGTGTGAAAATTAGTTTACATAAACAAAATATTTTATTATTAAAATTTTATGAAGTAGAAGTTTTATGAATTCATAGTCTGAATAAAGCAAAAAATAAAATAAAAAAAATATATAAAAGTTCATCCATTTGGAGTGCTGCAGGCATACTGGATTCGAATATTTTACACAGTAGACCCGAGTCATGCGACGGACTTTGTCATATGCTCCTTTTATCGTTGACACGCAACTGATGTAAATGGCTGCTAAACATAATGTGATGTTATCTGTAATGGAATATATATTTTTATTGTAATTTCTAACCTGTAATGGGCCACCGAGGAAAGCCTATATTGCCGATTGGCACGAAAATTGCTTTATCACTTGAGGACTGCTACAACGTGCCTCAATTTGCCCATCTTTTATTCGTCGTTTTGTGATAAAGTAGCTTAGCATTTGATCCATTTCAGCGACGCCACTTTTGGTTTTATTGTAGTTAATAGTTGCTTCTCGCTTTTGTAGTACACCAATAACATTCCTGTCATAATGTATTGTTGATAAAAGAATCACTTCTTTGTTTTTCTTTGGAACATAGGAGCGTGGGATTCATGTTTTGTTGCTCCGCCGCGTACCTGCAAAACCTAGGCCGAAGTCCATGAGGCGCTTACATTCTTCTAAAGATGTAGAAAAGTGGTAGACCACGTTTCCGAATTCGAATATCGTGGCGCCAAATGCATCATTTCAATTTTCCCTTGGTCAACAGCTCTTTCTGCTAATGGATTGTGCGTTTTTGAATCGCATGTCTACCATATTTTAATTCCATACCTCGCAGGTTTGGACGGTACGTATATTGTATGGACTTTGTTCTCACACGATATGGGAACAATTCCTTATATGATAATATCACTATATGTGGGCGATAATACTGTTCCAAACTTACGTTTAAAAAAAATCCATATATCCCTAATAGGTACAGCTTTTTGAGATTGTGCTCGAATATTGCGGGTACGGCTATCATCAAATCGTATGTACCGCAATATATCAATGGAACGGCGGTATGCCATTGTTGGTCTATACATGGGAAGGTTTATCATTTTCCACAGAACAGACTCGTGTTGCGTATTATTATGTCTTACACCCGTAGTTATAACAATATTCAAATAAATACATTTAGTTTAATTTTCTTGAACTCCGATTTGTTGTTTCGTTTACCGAGTTTATAGAAATAGGCTCTCCACTAAACCTTATAATATTATGGATACGTGTCCGATAAATTAGTGGCATTCCTGCTCGGTTTCCAGCGTATAGAGAGGTCACGTTTCATACAATCTAAAGTGATTTGATTCCATTAGAATGCGAATAAACAGAGTTATCTTAGACGGCAAGATATTCTTGAAAGTTTAAATGAATACATGTGAGTATGAGTAAGTGGTTGGGATTACACGAGTGTTATGTCCCATCATAATAATAAACCGGTCTGGCAACACTGCCAGCATATTCGTTTAGCCTAGCCTAGCATATTCTTTCTGGCATATTCGTCGGAATCTTTTTCTTTGGCAAAGAGTCAACGCTTTTCTCTCCCCCGTTACTTGATCTCGTTCATGACCATTAGATATAAGGCAACAGCAACACCCTCATAGAACGTTGGTTAAAATTAAGCTCCCTGCGCCACGTTTGCTGCTGTGAAATAAACTCGATGTTCATTCTCCAAGTGCAGTGGGACGACGGTCTTGTATGAAGAATGAAAAGATTATCCAAACCACCTAATTGTTGCTGAATATCTTCCTATCTGACATCACGAAACTTCATCGTTGACAGCAAAAGCTGCATTACAAAATACAGCCATGTCGCTTCCTTTGTTCTCGATGTACAGCGACGATACTACAGAAAGTAACCGTCATTGCCTGTGACTGTGTCAGCCAACAAAGCAAACGTGGTTAACGTTTGGAGCATTTGTTTTCGATCATGCACGGTAATTTCTGGTTGTCAGGAGCAGTCCTCTTTTCTGCCACTCCACAGAAAACATCTAATATCGCACGTCTCCGAAGACAAGAAGCGCCTTGAGTTTCTGCTGTTCCGTTTCGATTTTGACATAAATATTATTGGCAAGCTGATGAAACAATCTACGGCATTTCAATATGTGATTGTCCTCGTTTCGACGAATCATCAAACGATAAGCATACAAATTCATCGAGCTGACCTTTTTGTTTGTTTCATGACCTGTAAATGAATAATGAACTTTTTAGTGAATCGAATTGAAAAACAATTAACAACATCCTCTCCTCGGCAAAATATCATCGGGTATTGTAATGCATCATATACGCGAGACATCAAATTCTCACCAAGTCCTTGGTTTTCATTTGCTGGTCTTCTGTCTGCTCTGATAACTGTTTTGTGATCATCCAAAGGCATCATTTCTAGTGCAGTCTTGAAGAATTTGACCAATTGATTGTGTTCATGTAAGAGTTGTTGCAGTTGTGTAATAATTTCGTACTTTAGCGCTTGACTGATGGCACAACGCTGATTGATTTTATCATCAGAACTACCAAGAGAATAAATCTGAATAAATTTTTTGTTGAGCATTCACTGGTAGCAACAATGCTTCTGCACGATGGTGAATTTGTCCTTGAATCTGTAAAATTGAAGACGAATTCTTCATTTATGAGCTTAGGAGGTCCACATTATTATCTAGTGGGCTTGGCGGTGAAACGCTGTGAATCGTTGACGTGGGTTTGCCTATGTTTTATGTGTTATAATCAAAAAATAAATTAACTCATATTCGCCCAAATGATGTCATCGCACAACATAATTCTGGCGGCTCGTTCTTGACAAACAGTGCTCATTGTTCTGTTACTGTTTTGTCGAAATTCTAAATTTTTTTATGCGTAAGCTCCAACTGAGCGAGTCAAACTGGACTCTGTCTGTTGTTCCGGTGTCATAATGGATGGTCATAATGGACCACGGGCACAGAATGTACTGTATTCTGAAGCACGGGTGACAAATATTTTTGATCGTATATGCCCAGATCGAGTAAAAATATTGTCGCCTTTTTCCACGGATTACGTGGTCAGAATCTGCCACACCAACAGTCCATCGTGGTTCAATTCAGCCGAGGCAACCCAATTATTTGAATTCGTCTCCAAGCTATATCAGAATGGATTTAATTCATTGGACATCGGCATAATTACCCCATGCAGTCAACAATATAGCGTTCAAGGAGTCTGACATGGGAGCCCTAAAATTTGTATCAGTGGAAGAATTCCAGGATGAAGAAAGACATCATACTCATTTCAACCGTACATTCCATGAAACAATTCGCGATTAAAGACCGTAAAAATACTTGGATTTGTCGATGTAAAGTGAATCAATGTGGCGATTTCACGTATTTCACCATTACTTGTAATTTTCGGTAATACTACTACACTACTTATCGTGCATCGACCAAAATTAGAGGTACATCAGTTATTGTGCTCAGAACAACAATTATGTCGAATGTAGTTATCCTAAAATTTAAAAAAATAAAACAACTTGATTAATGGAAATTTCCGGCTTATTATCAAAAATTAAATTTTCATAATTTCGGATTATTCTGGATTCTCAATTTTATCGGGTGACTATAATAAGCAAAAATAAATAAATGAATCCACAGTTAGTGCAATTCGTAAACTTGTTCCTTCCCATGATGATGACGTTACCTGGGGCGCTATCATGATTTTCGCTACGAAACAGTTTTCACACGATATCGTGAATTTGGTATCACCAAACACGATATTTTTCGCCATCTTTCCGATAGCGAGAGAAGTTCCGGTATAAAAAAGTGGCGGATATTTTTTCGATTGACAATTCTTTATCGTGTTGGCAAATGTTCGTTAATAAAAAAAAAATGTATATTTATTTATAGTAGATGTTTAGATTTCTATGATAAATTATTTCTGAAATTTGTGTCGGACAGGAAAAGTTACAAAATCAACCCTAAGCAGTTCGAAGTTATGGTCGACTTTATAGAGAGGCACAAAGATTTGGCTACAAATAAATTAGCAAAACCCTAATTCTTTGTGGAATGAATTGGTAACTCAATTAAATGCTGAGGGCCCCCCAGTGCAAAATTTAAATAGAATCCGTCGTTCGATTCCTAATTTATTTCAGCTTCTTCACTTGCCAAAAAGGAATTCATCGAAAAGTGATACATTTTTATTGATTGAAAAATGACCCAAAAATATTTAATTCAACACTAAAACCTCAAATCTCAAATCTAAAAGACAAAATTAATCTCAAAGTAATTTTGTTAACACTGATAAATGTCAAGTCAGCTAACATAAAATGATTGCGTTGATGACATTAAATGAACGCGGTTACAGTCTTTTCGAGAGAAGAATTGTAACCGTTGCACTGTTACATGCAAAAGTTTGTTTTAAAATTGAATACCCGCGCATGATAAGTCAGTTGTTAATGTTCAATATTTTTGCCCGGTACTGTACATATATTATTTGTACCATAATGCCATAAAACACAGCTGAGCCACAGTTTATTTGTATTGTTCTGAGTGGGGAGAAACAAGTTTAACATTGTTTTGCATTACCCCTAAATATGTCAATTGGATGGAAATAAAATTTATTGATCACTAGTATTGTGCCACCGGTCAAGAGAAAAAGTTAACACCAACTCTTGTCTTTCGTAAAGTAAAAGTTAAGTTCAAATAAAAAATAAAATAAAAACTTAAAATAGTTAGAAAAAGGGTGTAGTGCTGTGTAATTGTGAGTGTTCGGATAGAGATCCATTTTGAACGACGATCTACAAATCGAGATCAACCAATTATTTATTTCCATCCAACAAGACGCTTACCAAGGTAAATTATTTGTTGTTTCCGTTTTTTTTATAAACCTCGTCATTAAAAGTAGAATTATTTTGCTTATTCCAACAATATAGTTTGTACCGGTAAATATTTTGTGGCAAGACCCGGTTGCTTGGTAAGCGCAATTTTTTATTATATTATATTTATTAAACACGATTGGAACGAAAACGATACGCGGTTTATAATTATATCAAAGAGCCGTCTTTATAACGAAAGCCTTTATAAACATTATTCCGGGATCACGGCATATTACTCGTACGTGATAAAATATTAGTTAAACGTTCATGATGAATATGAAAGACACCGCTATCCATGTTGTTTGTGATATACAAAAGTTACATGACGTCACTAACTAACGTTGAAGTTCCAGCGTTTCAATTGTAGTTATGTACCCGATATCTACCGCATATAACTTGGTTTAAGAACAATACTTAAATATATGTACATTTATTAATTTATATATTTATTAAAATTTATTTATTTACTTATTTTTTTTTAAACAAACATATAAACTATTAAAATAATTTATGTTACTATATAAAAACACAAACGAAAACGATTACATATTAGGAGCCATGGTTCATTTCATAGTTAAAGAATTAAATCAAAATTGTTAAAACTGTGATTTTTATGTTAATTTGTTAATTTAATTTACTATATAATCATACATTTATATATACAATTTATTTATTTACATTATATTACAAGAAAACTATATTATTAATTTCATAGTTATATTAAATGCTAAATTATACAATAACCAAATTTCATTAATTTACTACTCTGGTTCAGCTGTGTAGCTTTGCGAAACTTATTTATTTTGTTGAAAATTGTTTTTCCCTTTTCCACTGAAGTATTATGCGTGAAGATTTGTTTTTTTGTGTGTGTAAAGTGATAATAATAATGTGTAGCTAAATCTTATAAAAGCTAAGATGATCTGAGCTTCAACCACATAGGGGACTTCAATATTTTTTTTATTGAAGTTTTATTAAAATGGAGGTGTGGGTTAAGATAATCATGACCGTTAGATCAAAGGTCATGTTGCTTGGTTGTGTAGCGGACTGTGATAAGTTTTGTGCAATAACTGTGATAAGAAAACTGTGATAAATTGATAGCTAAAACATTGAACATTAAAATGTAACCTTTCTGTGATTTTTTTTTGTAAGTGGTCATTAATATAGATAATTATTACTGTGTGTGTGTGTTCATTCAACAGAAGCAGCATATTTTTCAAGCTCTTGATGATTGGTGGAAAGATCCCACCCAAACGACTGCCACCTAGCCGGCGATCTGCTGCTCCATCATAAAATCGTCAAGAGATCTGTTAACGATTCACGGTACTCTAACAATTTTAAAACAAACCGCAAGCGAATCGTTACAGTGGCGCCCAAACGTAAAAGCAAGTTTTTTTTATCAGAACGTTACGAACATACACCACATTAATAATTGTTTTGTCTTTGTAATTACTAATTAGTTTTCCGTTTTCTTGTGATGCCATTTCCACCTTACGGTGTTTGGACTAAGGCATCTAAATAGACCGGAACTTCTAATTATTTCTGTTATTCTTTTCTTAAAGTCGGATTTCGGTATTTCCATTTATACGTACTGTATAAATGTTTGGTTGTTCAGCAACCTTGACTTTCGTGGTCAATATGACTTTATCGGTAAATATTTAAAATCATTTTTTTTTTTTTTTTGAGTACAATATGTTCACCCACTAATTTTCATCGAACGATTTGACTGTTAGTGAATATAAGTGACGATTGCACTAACCTGCTTATATTTTTGGTCCAAATGGAAGGATTTGTTTTCCGCTAGCATGCGTTTGATCATGAGAACTCATGGTCTCGACTACTTATTTTTCTTTGATGGCCAATTTTAAATTAATCTTTTTTTATTTTTTTTTTAGAGTAGACTCAATTTATCTGGTAGTGACCATTTACAAATATTTGGGGTTCATTGTTTTCATGTATCATAGTCAAATATACAACTGGGTTTATTACATATGTGTGTGTTGGAGTTTTTATCATCTTAGTGAATTATTAACCAATAATTAAAACCAAACTATTACTTATTTAAAATCTATTCGAGTTTAGGTGTTGTTAATATTAATACGTGTTGATTGTTTTATTTATCTATTTTTACTAAAATTCAATCAAGTTATACTAGATTTCTACACTTGCTTATGATTTCTTTTATTTCCCTAATTTTCTTTTCGATATTAAAGCCGTATAAATTTAAAAGCTATTTTTTTTAGTTTAATCAACTTTGAGGTTTGTCGTCTTGCATATACTATTATAGCCAACCATCCGATTATCCTATAATTCAGTCATTTATAACTTTGATAATATGGACGTACAATTACTTGACTGTGACGGACTGGACATTGAATGTCAGATCCGAAATATCAGCGGTACAGTAGCAAATAGAATAACGTTGCTTACGGAAGCACTTAATAACGAAAATGCTAATAAAGCCGAGAGACCGTCCGAGCCACATTTTCTTGCTTCACGCTATCCAAAGCGAGAAATTACCACTTGCGCCGATAAATTACGAAAAATTCATACTGCTATGGAAACTTATATGCAAGCTGGTGAAGCAACGGAGCTTCAGAAATTAGAAGAATTAGCGACTGAAGTAGAGCATGTGTCAGGTCGGCTGGATAGGATCATATTAACGAAAACTGGTTCGGCATATGATAGCGCTAAAAATTTACTAGGGAATTGTGCTAAACTATTAGGCTGTTTGAATGACTTACGGAGCAAACGAATTTCGATGCCTGATGCTGAGAAATCGTTAAAAGATTTAATGATATTGACCGTCGAGGACTGCGAAGAAGATGAGAATGTTGGAGGTACCAACTCTCAGCTCGATGGGACAAGTCAAGAAGACCCTGAAATTGTTGCCGAGTCTGGTGCAAGGGTCCGATCTGTAGATCATACTACGGAAATAAAGCAACCTCTGCGTAAAACCACGATGAACGTACCTGATAGCAATTCCTTGAATCAACAGCAGATAAATTCCATCGTTGATGCTCTTATTGCAAAGCTAAATTTACCTGCGACAATCGATGGTAAGCAAAATACCAATCTTCCTAATGAGGTAAATGCACTTGCAAATCAGGCTCTACATTCATCCACCATTATATCTCCAACAGGCATACAAGGATCGCATAAATATGATTTCACAGTGCCTCCTCCAAATCATAATGTCCCGTTTGAGAAACATAAGCCATCAGAGACCTATTTGAGAAAACACGAGCGTGTTGAAATCCATAGATGGTCAATTTCGTTTAGTGGTGAATATGGCGAGATTCCGGTGGAGCGATTTATCTACAGAGTAGAGAGTTTAGCTAGTTCAAATGGTGTTAGCACTGATGTGTTAGTCAGAAATATTAATGTGGTGTTGAATGGAAAAGCACGCGAATGGTATTGGATGTTCATGGAGCGAGAAAGAGTCGTGAAGTGGGATGAATTAAAAGGCGCCATGATACATCGCTTCCAAGATAGACGAACAGATGCGGATATTAGGCTAGCTTTAGAACGACGCAAACAGAAAGTAAAGGAAAATTTTGTAGACTTCTACAATGAAATTCTTGCGATGTCACTTCCTCTGAAGCATCCCATGACTGAGACGGAAACAATTAACTTGTTGGTAAGGAATATGAGGCCTGGGCTCCAATCGAATTTTGCTGGGCAGTCGTTTAATGATATCTCGAGCTTAGTCAATCGATCGATAGCTGTTGAGGATACGTGGAATCGGCTAGGCTGGATTCCAGAATTGGCTTACCAAACTAAACGCCAGATTAATGAGCTTGATGTATCCCTTGATTATGGTGAAGGATTATCTCAACAAGTCGACTATTCTGAGCTGTCAACAAACTACGACTCCGTATGTGCTGTAGTGAACTCGTCAAAACATCAAAATAACACATTACTTAACCGAAACCAATGTTGGAACTGTGGAAGCAGTGAGCATTTGTTTAAAGACTGCTCCATTCCAATAAATCAGAGATTTTGCTTTGGCTGCGGAACTAGAAATGTCATAACAGCATTTTGCCAAACGTGTCGCAATTATAAGGCATCGGGAAACTACCAAAGGGGTGTCAGAAATTCTGGGGCTCTGAGATCCCAAAACATACCAAGTCCCAAACCGGAAATGACGGATTCAGTTACGAATACAGACCCGGAATTTTACAGAATACTTCAACGAAGGCAGGAGTGAAATTTGCAAAAATATCCATTGCCACTCAAACATCAACCGAAGAAATTCAACCAGTTAAAGAAACAAACGATTTAAAACGAACCTTGAAATATTTTAAGACAAGGAGGGAGATTAAAAAGGTCATCTCAGAATCAAAAATGTTAAGCAACGAAGACAATAGACCATACGCAGATGTCCTAATTAATGGAATACCATGCCGAGGTCTCCTAGATAGTGGAGCGAGCATCTCAGTTCTTGGTCTTGGCTCCGTAGAATTTATTAGGGAAAACGGCATTAAATTACATAACATGACGTCTTCAGTTTTAACCGCTAGTGGGGATCGACAACGAGTTCTGGGGCATGTAGTCGTGAAGGTGTCTTATGCGGGGAAGTCAAAAACAATGAGGCTGCATATTGTTCCAAATCTAACACAGTCATTGTATCTTGGGGTAGATTTCTGGGAACTGTTTGGACTTATTCCGTTGATGGTGAATGAGTTAGATAATTGTCATGTTCCATCTACTATGCAATCTTCTGAAAATAAACATGATTTGAATGAGAAAGAAGAAGAAATTTTAAACAAAACTGTTGAGGAATTCCCATCATGTGAGAAAATTGGTTTGGGAAGGACACATATTCTGTCACACTTCATAGATGTAGGTAACGCAGCTGCTGTGAAACAACGATACTACCCGGTATCACCAAAAGTACAAGAAGAGATGTATAAAGAACTAGACCGAATGCTGAGTTTGGGAGTCATCGAGGAAAGCACCAGCTCATGGTCATCCCCGGTTACCCTCGTGAAAAAGGCAAACGGGAAAGTTCGTTTATGTCTCGATGCAAGGAAGGTAAACTCGGTTACGGTAAAAGATGCTTATCCTTTGCCGTTGATTGAGGGGTTACTAGGTCGATTGGATAAAACACGATATATAAGCTCCATCGACCTAAAAGACGCCTTTTGGCAAATACCTCTCGATCCATCATCGAGGGATAAGACAGCTTTTACCGTACCGGGTCGTCCACTCTACCAGTTTTCCGTCATGCCGTTTGGGCTGTGTAATGCAGCCCAAACGATGTGTCGGTTAATGGACAAGGTCATTCCTCACCACCTGCATGATCGAGTCTTCGTTTATCTAGACGACCTATTAATTGTGTCTGCTACCTTCGAGGAGCATATTTCACTACTGACTGAAGTAGCCAGATTGCTAAAATTAGCAAATCTGACTATAAATGTAGATAAAAGTAGGTTCGTTCTACGAGAAACAAAGTATCTCGGTTATGTGATTGGTGAGGGATGCCTTAGAGTGGACCCTGACAAAATTCGGGCCATAGACGACTTTCCCGTTCCAAAAACTATAAAACAAATAAGAAGATTTCTTGGGATGACAGGGTGGTATAGACGCTTCGTCCCTAACTACTCCAGTTTAGCCGCGCCCATTACTGACCTACTGAAGAAAGGAAAACACAAAAGTTGGAATACTGAAGCTCAGGAGGCATTTGAGCAGTTGAAAAAGGTACTCGTAACTGCACCAGTCTTAGTCAATCCAGACTTTTCGAGACGATTCTACGTTCAGTGTGACGCGTCCACCTCAGGAGTTGGTAGTGTGTTATTCCAGCGATTCGATAATGGAGATGAACACCCTATAGCGTTCATGTCCCATAAACTTAATAAAGCGCAGAGAAACTACAGTATCACGGAACTAGAATGTCTGGCAGCAGTGATGAGCATCAAACGATTTAGGCCGTATATTGAGGGTTATCCATTCACCGTGATCACGGATCACTCGAGTTTACGATGGCTCATGGAGCAGCGAGATCTATCTGGTAGACTGGCAAGGTGGTCAATGAAACTGCAAGCGTTTGACTTTGACATTGAATATAGGAAGGGCTCATTAAATGTGGTTCCGGATAGTTTGTCGAGAATGTATGTTGAAACGATAGATGAAAATGACGAGGTTATGCACGTCGATTTAAATTCCGAAGCATTTAATGATGAAGAGTATGTCGCACGAATTACAGCATTAAATCAGAATCCTAATGCAGTTAGCAATTTTAAAGTCCAAAATGGAAAAATTTTTGTACGTACAGATTCTTCTACCGACACTGATATACCGTCATGGAAACTTGTTGTTCCAGAACCACTAACAAATATATTGATTGAAAGGGCTCACATTCCACCTTCTGCGGCTCACCAAGGTATACAAAAAACTATAGAGGTATTGAGGAGATATTACCATTGGCCAGCTATGGTTAAGCAAGTTAAAGAATTTGTTAATAGATGTGAAGTATGCAAATGTATAAAGCCTGTGAACTATTTAACGAGAACGTTAATGGGTGGAAATTTTGAGGTGCTTCGCCCGTGGCAACGACTTTATTTGGATTTCCTTGGTCCATATCCAAGGACCAGAAATGGATTTACCCATATATTTATATTGTTGGACCAGTATAGTCGGTTCCCACTGACATTTCCCATTCGATCGGCCTCGGCTGCAAAAGTCATGGATATTCTCGAGAACAAGGTGTTCCATCTGTTTGGAGTTCCTGAGAGCATCTTGACGGACAACGGACCTCAGTTTAGCTCAACTATGTTTGCCGATTTAATGGAAAAATACGGGGTCAAGCATGATTTCACGGCTAAGTACTCTCCACAAGCAAATGCCGTCGAAAGAGTTAATCGCTCAGTTTTGGCAGCAATTAGGGCCTACATAAAGGACGATCATCCAAACTGGGATGAAAGCCTTGATCAAATTACAGGTGCCTTGCAAAACGTGGTACACGCCAGTACAAGTTTTTCTCCTCACTTTCTGGTTTTCGGTCAACATAAAATATCGCACGGTTCAACATACAAGTTATTGCGGGAATTAAATTATCTAGGGGAAAACCAAGCATATGTCCCAGAAAGCGCCGAGCGCTTATCTTTAGCACAGAAAATTGTCCTAAGTCATCTCCGCAAAGCATACGAACGAAATTGTTCTACTTATAATTTACGTGCTCGACACAGACCATTCAATATCGGACAGCAAGTGTTTGTTAGAAACTTCGTACAAAGCAATGCTTCAAAGAACTTTTCTGCAAAATTAGCTTTTAAATTTATTCCTGGTATAATTTTGAACAAAGTCGGTAATGTGTCTTACGAAGTCGGCGATAGATCTGGTAAAACAATGGGGATCTATCATACTAAGGATATACGCTAAACAATAAACCAGATTCGCGCGGTAATTCCCAGACAATCAAATCAAGTCGTAGTAAATGAGTAAAACTTGTATAGAATTCAGTCAACATTTTAATTTTAGGCCCGGCTGTGAGACTATCTCTTGGGTGTGCGTCGTCCCCACGATTGTAACCGTTGCACTGTTACATGCAAAAGTTTGTTTTAAAATTGAATACCCGCGCATGATAAGTCAGTTGTTAATGTTCAATATTTTTGCCCGGTACTGTACATATATTATTTGTACCATAATGCCATAAAACACAGCTGAGCCACAGTTTATTTGTATTGTTCTGAGTGGGGAGAAACAAGTTTAACATTGTTTTGCATTACCCCTAAATATGTCAATTGGATGGAAATAAAATTTATTGATCACTAGTATTGTGCCACCGGTCAAGAGAAAAAGTTAACACCAACTCTTGTCTTTCGTAAAGTAAAAGTTAAGTTCAAATAAAAAATAAAATAAAAACTTAAAATAGTTAGAAAAAGGGTGTAGTGCTGTGTAATTGTGAGTGTTCGGATAGAGATCCATTTTGAACGACGATCTACAAATCGAGATCAACCAATTATTTATTTCCATCCAACAAGACGCTTACCAAGGTAAATTATTTGTTGTTTCCGTTTTTTTTATAAACCTCGTCATTAAAAGTAGAATTATTTTGCTTATTCCAACAATATAGTTTGTACCGGTAAATATTTTGTGGCAAGACCCGGTTGCTTGGTAAGCGCAATTTTTTATTATATTATATTTATTAAACACGATTGGAACGAAAACGATACGCGGTTTATAATTATATCAAAGAGCCGTCTTTATAACGAAAGCCTTTATAAACATTATTCCGGGATCACGGCATATTACTCGTACGTGATAAAATATTAGTTAAACGTTCATGATGAATATGAAAGACACCGCTATCCATGTTGTTTGTGATATACAAAAGTTACATGACGTCACTAACTAACGTTGAAGTTCCAGCGTTTCAATTGTAGTTATGTACCCGATATCTACCGCATATAACTTGGTTTAAGAACAATACTTAAATATATGTACATTTATTAATTTATATATTTATTAAAATTTATTTATTTACTTATTTTTTTTTAAACAAACATATAAACTATTAAAATAATTTATGTTACTATATAAAAACACAAACGAAAACGATTACATATTAGGAGCCATGGTTCATTTCATAGTTAAAGAATTAAATCAAAATTGTTAAAACTGTGATTTTTATGTTAATTTGTTAATTTAATTTACTATATAATCATACATTTATATATACAATTTATTTATTTACATTATATTACAAGAAAACTATATTATTAATTTCATAGTTATATTAAATGCTAAATTATACAATAACCAAATTTCATTAATTTACTACTCTGGTTCAGCTGTGTAGCTTTGCGAAACTTATTTATTTTGTTGAAAATTGTTTTTCCCTTTTCCACTGAAGTATTATGCGTGAAGATTTGTTTTTTTGTGTGTGTAAAGTGATAATAATAATGTGTAGCTAAATCTTATAAAAGCTAAGATGATCTGAGCTTCAACCACATAGGGGACTTCAATATTTTTTTTATTGAAGTTTTATTAAAATGGAGGTGTGGGTTAAGATAATCATGACCGTTAGATCAAAGGTCATGTTGCTTGGTTGTGTAGCGGACTGTGATAAGTTTTGTGCAATAACTGTGATAAGAAAACTGTGATAAATTGATAGCTAAAACATTGAACATTAAAATGTAACCTTTCTGTGATTTTTTTTTGTAAGTGGTCATTAATATAGATAATTATTACTGTGTGTGTGTGTTCATTCAACAGAAGCAGCATATTTTTCAAGCTCTTGATGATTGGTGGAAAGATCCCACCCAAACGACTGCCACCTAGCCGGCGATCTGCTGCTCCATCATAAAATCGTCAAGAGATCTGTTAACGATTCACGGTACTCTAACAATTTTAAAACAAACCGCAAGCGAATCGTTACAGAATTCATGATATGAAAATTGAAGCGGGTCGAAAAGAACATATCAAAATATTTCATGATTCGTCGCGGAAATCATGATAGGGCCCCTGGGTACTTTTAGTGTCCGGAAATGATATCCTGCATTACTTGATTTGTTTCCTTGTTAGTGGCCGTACTGATATGTTTCATTCCACAAACAGCTAAAATATTTCCATGGTAAGCATGAAACCGCTTGCATTTTAGTATCAATGGTGCTGAAAAAGTGAAATTAAAAAAGATGATTGAAAGTAAAAGTTAACAAATCTAATTAAGGAAAGATATATGGTATAGTATGTAAAAACTTACAATCGACATTCTCATTTTTCATTATTTGCATTTTACTGCTTTTGTTTCATAGCAAATTGCTAAGACGCTAAGATCGCAACTGAAGTATTGTACCAGGATATTCCAACAACTGAAACAAACCTAGTGGCTTCATTATGAAGGTGCCTTGATTATCGTGCAAATGTAATTCACCATTTCTCAACCTGAATAGAATTAGCCGGCCATCAGGACTCCATTGAACTTCAGTCAAATGAGTATTTTTAAGTTCTTTGTCACATATTCCGTCCACTGAGCCAACTATTACCGCACCATTATCATACACAATACAAATTCTTTGACCATTAGCGGTCTAAGCCATACCTTTGACAGTCGATTTCTTACGAACATTTTTCAGGGGTTTTAGAAGACTATCTATTAAATGGGACAAATAACCTCGTTTTTATGTAAAGTGGATTTATAGAGCATATCAATACAAATGCGAGCATTTTACATAAATCCTAGCCACCAGACGTGCTTGTACAACCATTACATAAAATTTCAGACAGTTTATCGCCAAAAATTAAAATTACTTGGGCTGCCAGCTCACTGATTTACAATTTCAACATCATACGAATTATCGATTTGCCGCATACTTCCTTCCAAACGGCACACATAACTAGAAATAAAACAACATAAAATTATGTGTACATACTTTGTAATAAAGATTTGTTACGACTACTTACGACAATCCATTCGGCGATATTCTTCAGCAGACACTTTAATTTGAGCACTGAATGCTAATGAATGTTTATTGTACAGATTTACTAAAGCAATGCTTTAATTTTACCAATAACAGTAATGTGCAGGTTGATGCAGCCATGCCAGTCAAAGTGACATTTGAAATTGAAAGAGCAATTGAGCGGAAATTTTATATGTACACTACGAAGATTTCATAATCCATTTAATTTTTTTTAAAACTACTAGCGCTATCTATTATCTGCCTATCTAAATTATTTTTACCACTCCTATTTCGATGAAGAAGGTCCGCAAATATTCGAGTCCAAAGAAATTCATATAAAAATGGAGTTATCTCGTTTCAGCATATTCTGTGGCACAACTATCAAACTGAAAACCGACGCCATCTTTGCCATTTTTACATAAAAATACTATCCAAATTTTCGATTTTTCCGGCCGATTTTCCCGAAATCTTCTTTCATACAAGCCTTGTCCTGCCAATTACGAACACAACAAAAAAAATCCAGACAACCAATTTTAATCCAATTGGGAAAATAACAAATTTAACAGTGTAATTTTTTAATAATTTTTTAACACAAATTTCATCATGATAGAATTCCTCAGTGTCCTTTGTTAAATCCTTTGTTATTCCAGACAAAATTAAAGAGTTCATTCTATTGCTCTCTCTGATAAGCTGATTGATTTACGAAATTCTAAAACAATATTTTAATATGTAATTGAATAATGTAATTTTTTATTTAGAAGATTATTACGAAAGTTATTATTTTTGATTTTTTTAAATTTGTTTGCATAGCAATATTTATTTTCTATTTTTTCAGAAAGTTAGGCCCAATGACCCAAAGTTTGGAGCAAATCCTCGCAAAGCTCAAATAGTTTATTAAGTCTATTAGGCTTTAGTCAAAGAGTTTATTACAATACTAGATAGTTTCAATAAATAGCTCATCTAAAAATCTTATACGTTATACTCGTGCAAGTAGTGTAGAGTGCTATATTTAAAAATACTTTTCATCCGTCCCTCATTCATCACCCGCTCCATACAAATTAAACAATTGGCTTGAGGCCATTTCAAAGTTTGAACTGTTGACCTCCAAAATCCATCGCGATGCCTTTCGAAAATATTTTTAATAACCAACAAACTGTTTATTTTTTGCATGACTTTTCACCAATGCTAACAGACATATTCAGATACAGAGTTAAACATATTCCAAGAAACACCAACTGAACGTACTAACAATTTCCAATCATTCAAGACAAAAAAAAAATGTTATAAGAAAAATTGAAAAATTCCATTCAAATATTTATATTTACAAAAATGCCCAGAGAGAAAAACAGAACCGAAACCATCGTCTTTGTTTTTCAATAATATAACTCGTGTGTTTTTGTTGTTGTTCATCTTAAGTTTCTCAAAATAAATATCAAGAAAAAATCTTTTTTTTACCAAGAACAACAAAAACATATGGACTTGCAACTTAATCTATAATATGTTACAAGAAATTACAGTACATTATAAAAATACGTATGTGGAGTGGGTAATACTCGATACTCGTATACAAGTTAATTTTGTATTTATGTATCTAAAACAACGCCGATATTATCTTACTGACATCGTATCTTTTTGTTCGCCATGAAATCTAACATCTTCTGATTGGCTTGATAAATGTGGCATATTTACATTACACATAATATTCGATTTATATATGATTTTGACACATACTTGTGATGTGACAAAGAGCACATTCAATTAAATTGTATAATTAACTATGTGTATAACATCTTATTATATATAGTGCCGATGTTTGTACTTAGCTCACATACTGTATAGGGAAAATGTGATAAGGAAACATGTGTGCGTACTATATATTATGTGCTTAGCCCTCGTACCATGAAAATTTTAAGAATAAAAAAAAAAGTTTGTGAGATGTTTTATAGTTTGTATGTATATAATATATTGATTGTTACCTCTGGCTATTTTGAAAATTTTATCAAAAACTTTACCTTTATCGAGTTGAAAATATTATTTTGCCACTATCGTACGATCTACCTCCATGTGTACGGAGATGGGGGAATTGACGAAGCGAACACATAAATATAACCAAAATTTATTAGGATGAATCTGTGGAGTAGGAGTATATAAATTCTTGGTTCAATACACATCATTGATTTTCAATTTTCTAAAGGCAAACAAGACTCAAATATACGTCGACCTAATGTATTTTCAGATATACATTTTCTGTAAATGATACTGCCATCTAATTTTTCAAACACATCAAAATGTTGCTTCTCAGTTTGTATAGGCCGATTTTTATGTAAGGACACAAAATTACAAATCAATTAATATTGCCCGGCAGCAAGCAAATGTTTTTTGATGAAAATTTGATTCGCATTTTGAACTTTTATCATTATGCGATAAACGCCTTCGTTTACCGATATGAATATTTTTCTAAATTTATCCTAAAACTACAAAAACAATAAAACTATTTTACTCGAATGATTATTGAAATTTAAAATACCAGGTCACATTTTCAGGTGCCCGCGTTTAAAATATATGTATCGTACCTTAATGGTTCGCTCTACAAACCAGTACAGTTTGCTATAATCTCGTTCATTGGTAGGAATTTACCGGACAAACATTTATCGTTTTGTTTTATACAACAAAGCCTATTTATGAATATTTCTGTGGCAATAATACATAAGTGCATAACTCGAGCTATGCCCTTATGCAATATTATTTTATATAGAGTAAATAATTAGGCATCACGTAACACTTAAATATTTTTCCAAGATGCTGAAACCTTTTTTACATAATCATTTTCAACTTCAAAATGATCTCCTAAAAATTTTGGAAAATTAATAATGCTCTTATGTATTATTGCCACAGATTTTCATAATTTAGCCGCATATTTTTTTTACATTTACACAAATGAGTTGTAGTAGTCAAATAATTAAGGTAGCTAAATTAATTGTGTTGCACATAACCCCCCCCCCCCCCCCCAATAACGATGAAATAAATACGAAAAAATGAAGCCTACATTTTACTTTCTATTACACAGTAAAATAAAGTATAGCAATTATATGAACATTTTACACCTCGAGTTTTTCGGAGATTTACCATTTTATTTCGCCGAAGTCCAAAAAAGTGGGTTTCAAAAAGTTGTATGTGTGTGGTGCTGTCCAGACTAAATATCTGTTTCCTCTCTATAGCCTTCATGGATTGACTGATAGTGGTCAAATTTCATGCTTAAGCTTTTTTCATAAACTGGATGATTCAGTGATTATTGGCTGAAATTGGTTCATGATAAAATGAAAAAGATTATAGATTGATAAAAATTGAACAAAAGATTAATTCAATTTCAAACAAAATTAGTTCAGATCATTTTTTAAATTTTATCGAAAGAAAAATTTTGTTTCACCAAAACTCGTCATCTCTGTTGTCCAGGGAGCTTCCATGGGAGCTTTTCCAACATTTGAAATAATGTTGAAAAGTTTAACATTTACAAATACGACAAAGAATTAAAAAATTCAAATAAATTTAAAGAATTATAATTTCAACAAGTGTTTACCTTCTTGGTTTTCTGAAATTTGAATATAGGAATAATAGTTGCTTTCCAAATCCAATCGACCACCGCATGTACTTGTAAGTGCCCAAATTGTGTATTGGCTAAAGTGTCGATTGGAAAGCTAAAAAATTACAAAAGCAAAATACTACAAAAAATGTGTAGTTTATTTGTGATAACTTTTTAATAAAAGAATATATATACATATAGGAATTTTATTAGCGCTTACAATTATATTTTTTACGTAACCTCTTACATCTACTCATAATAAAAAGATAGAACAGTTGTAAGTAGCTAATTTAGCAAAGACAAAAACCATAAGTGATAAATTTAATTTTTCGCTTTAGAAATCAAGTGTGGTGTATTCGAGATCTCTTTTGCAAATCTGAAATCGCAAACCATATTATCGATAAACTATCGGAAAACTAAAATTCTCTGTTATGAATGTTATCTCTGTTGCTCGAAGACCAACCTAGAAGAATTTTGAGACCAGCCATGTTTTTATACAGCTTTTTAGGTTGTGAATTTCTGATAGTTTACTTTCAATATATGAATATGCTGATGTGGATGATGTTTTTCAGCTGGTATATTATGAACAGATGCATATTATCAATTTTTATCTAATCGATAGTTCTGTTTGTAAATGCACGACCAACATTTTCCGCCTGAAGCCTGTCGACAAACCAATCGAGTACGTCAAATGTAGAAGTAATCCCTGGTATTCTTTAAAGGAGTTCAGTTCGTCGACCTTCCAAATTGCTTTTTCCTTTTGGCAGTAATCAAACAACAATTTTACACTTTCTTCAGCCTTAAATTAAATAGAGCCGCTAACCTGAAGTTTATGACAATAATATTTTAAAAACCTTACAAATTTCAATTCAATATTAAGTCAGTATATTGGAAATATTAAAAGAAAATTCAAAGAAAAATCCATTGTGATCTTTTTAAAACAGAGATGAACGTTAACGTTTCCATAGTCCAAGCTTTTAGAGCACCTAGTGGCAACCACCTTCTCTCGTACTGAACAGGACACCCATTCAATTTAAATTTTACCTTCGGATGTAACGTTTCCTATCAGAGCACTAGGAAGATCTGGTCCAAGATACTACTGTTCCACGATATTCTGTAACTTTATGTTGTTACTTTATGGAGGTTTTGGATTTCGATAGGAGCTTCATGCGGTAAAGAACTTATATTAGTTTCTATAGACAATTATAGTCAATTAAGTTTGGTTAGGTCCATTAGTTGCCGGTATTTCGCAGCTCTAATAAAATGTCTCCCTTTGTCGTTCTGTGTTTCTTGGATTCTACTATCTTTCATTCTTTAGTTCGGGTTTTTCATGGTATCCGTCTCTGATATTCTTGGTGCTTGCAAGTGATTTTGGAAAGATCTATGCGGGCATCATCATTTTTTCCTTTTGCCGGATTCCCTATAGTGGTGAATTTCGTCAATAGCTTTCTTCCGGTTCCTGTAGATAAACTAAATTTTATTTTCATTCATTGTTTATTGGTGAAGTTTAGCACGCCTTTTCCGATACGTGCTACTTATTAATAGCTGAACCATAGAGTGTACTAATGGTGTTTATCATCTAGTTGATTTCGCTATGCACATTATATCTCTGTTTGACAACTCCGACCAGTTCCTTAATTTTCAGTAAATGTAATTTCCCTTCCATTTTTCAATTTGACGAGGACAATGGTTGGGTAGAATCTAATTAGTGAGGTAAACAACCCTATAGGAAAAACAAATAATGACCAGATAAGGAGTGCGCCTCATTACAATTTATCTAGACATAAGTATGCAACAAAACTGAGAGATTTCCAATCTAGTGAATGCTATAAATCTGCTATAAATCATACGATAAATAATAAAAGTTAGCAGTTTAGATTCATCCAAAACTGCTTTGTAAATTCCATTTTAATCATTGCTAATTAATCAATCTAGTTTCATATTTATCGGTTGGGAAATAAATCGCCCGTTCCACTAAAGTTGACAATTAAAAAAAAACACCCTCGAAACAGGAAAGAAACTAAACCATTATTTAACCGATCGTGATGAAATTGGGTCTGTAGTATGGAAATGTGATTCCGTTAAGCTTATAAATCAATCAATCGAGAGATTTTATAGTTTATCCAAGTATTCTTGGAATCTTAAAGAATTATTATGACTATGTAGAATGACCATTTTTAGTACCAATATTATAACAGAGTTGAGAATATATTGTAATTATGAGAATTTTGCAACCAGAAGCGACTTACCTGAGACTACTGCTTTACTATGCCACGAATATCATGATGCATTGTGCATCATTGTGAATTGCCTGCAGATTTTTTTGGTGAAACCATATAGTGCCAGCCAAAACACACTAAAGCCAACCATAACCAGAGTTTGTTCAACAGCACAATGTGTTTAAATCATTGTGCAACATATAAGATTTCAATCGGAACCATAATAAGGTCAGCAAGAACCATATGAAGCCAGCCCAAGCCAGAATTTTAATAGCCGTTACCATTAGGAACTTGCACACTGCAACAGTTATGCTAATAATGCCAGCCGGAACCATTAAATGCCAGACAGAATCAAAATTTCACAGGGAAATCTATCGGAAGCTTGCACAATGTACTTGAATGGTTGTGCAAGATACAAGCTTTCAGCCATAACCATACTACGGTCAGCTGGAACCACTATATGAATCCACCCCTACAAGAATCCAGCTGGAACCTTGCTATCTGAAATCAAACAAACTATGACACAATTAGCACAATCCAACCGAGTTTGAATCCTGTTGTTTTCTGGTTTGCAACCAGAGTTTTATCAGCCAGAACCATTAGGAGTTTGCACAATGAGTACAATGCGCTTACATAACAAAATCAGCCACTACAATACCAGCCGGGTACCATATGAAACCAGATGTAATTGGACCAGCTTTGGCACAAATAGCACTGCCTGATTTTTCAGTTGGAACAACATGAGGCAAGCCAGAGCTACAGAAATCTAGCGGGAACCAAACTAAATATGACCCAAGCTGCACAATGCTTTGTGCTTCATTGTTCACTTGCTGATTTTTCAAACCTAGCCTTCTCGAACCAATTAAAGCCCGCCGGTTGTGAAACAAATAAGGTTTCCATCAGAACCTTAAGAAGATCACTTAGAACCATTAGAATATCAGCCAAAACGATATGAATCTAGCCTGAACCATACCAACCAATTCAATTGTGCACTATCTGATCTCTGTCTTTTAGTCCGGCGTTTTACAGCCGACACCATTTCGCTCGCACACGGAGCCCACAGTAATTAGGATGGTTGTGTAACATATTAGCTTCCATCCGGTACCATAACAAAACCAACTAAAGCAACGACAATGTCAGCTAGAAATAGCAAACATCAACAGAATGAGCATGATTCCTTTTGAATGCTGTGCACTTTTTAAAATTTCGGAGATGCTGTTTCAAGTTTCTGCTTAAATGTGGTTCCGATAACAGCTGGCTTTATGTGATTCCCGTTGGCTTTAATTGGTTCGAGCTAGCTCTATATTGGTTTCAGCTGATAAATCAGATACTTTTGTCATGGTTTATTTGGTTCCGGCTGGAATAATATATGGTTCTGGCTGGCATTATATGGTGCCGGCTGAAAAATTAATGCACAATGCTATTTGTGAAATAGTTGGTTTGGCTCCGGCTGGTATGGCCCCAGCTGGCTTCATTAGATTCCAGCTCACATTATTGGCTTTAAAGGGTTCCGGCTGGCCTAATATTGGTTTCGTATGAAAAATCAGTAAGCGCTACTGATGAAAATGATATGAAAAATTGTGCACAATACTGCCGATTCTAGCTGGCATGGTTCCGGTTCATATGGTTCCGGCTGATATTGTAGTGGTTCTGTCTGGCTGTGTAATGGTCTCGGCTGAAAGCTTATATGTTTAACAACAATGTGAAATCTTCTAATGGTTCCAGGCTGATAATACTATGGTTCCGGCTGGCTTTAAACGATTAGGGCAGGCATAAAATTAATTCCGGCAGCAAAACCAAATAGTGCACAATGATGAACAATGTATTATGCTATCTATGTCAAAATTGGGCTGGTTCCGGCTGGCAAGGTTCAGTCTAGCTGTACATGGTTACGGTTTGCATTATATGATTTGGGCTGAAATATCATACCATGCACGATGATGCATGCATATTGATTAATTTCGTCTGTACGGTTCTATTGAAAAGAGAAATATGATCGGTTAAAGTTGACTATGATCCGGTAACGAATAATCGAGTTATGTCCCAGTTGGTCGTATTTCAGAAATTTTTCTAACAAAAATAGTGAATTAATTCCATTTAAATTGCACGATTTCTAAAGCTAGATTTGGAGTTTTACTTAGACCACAAAAAAAACTATGTCGAGAAAAAACAGAGCTTGTGCACAATCGGGGACGAATTTTCAAGAAATTTAGACTCGTGGCCATGGGAAACATAACAAGTTTAACAGTCAAAATATTTAAAAAAAGTTTACCACAAATTTCTATGGCAAATTAGAATCGCCAATCAATCATGTAACGAACATCTACGGCAACTCTCACTCACCAGGGGATAGCCATAGTTTTTTTAACTCGTATGTTTGATCAAAGTACTAACAAAAAGTATTGTTAGTAACAAACAATATAAAATTCTACTATCAACAAATTTTTCATTCACGATCTTGAGTTTAAAATATTTTTGTTATACACATGTATTTGTACTCATATTCATCATCATCATCATCATCAAGCAGCATCTTACGTTCGTTTCTTTTTTTAATTTTCCATGTACCAGTAAAACACGCAGAAGAAAAACAAACATTAAAAATTCTGTTTATTTCTCTTTTGTCTATAATTCACTAAACCAACGACTACATCGAACTGCTGCATTTCTCGACCAAACAATATTAAATAAAATTAATATTTTTAATAAACATCTTATTCAATAACAACAACAACAACAACAACAAAAAAACTGTCAAATCAATGTGCATGTGCATTAAACAATTGTATTGTTAAGTACTTCCAGTCGTGTTACCCCAAATAGGAAAAAATATTTTTCGGTATATGTGACATGATCGTCAGATGATCAAACAAAAACAATTTGAATTAGAAAATTGATCGTGTAAATAAAATAATGTGAAAGAGAAGAGATGATCACAAGTTTTCTATTTATATCAAAGTAAAAGTGAATTCAACAAAATTAATTTATGATTTTCCTGTTGAATAATTTTCTAAATTTTATTTTCGTATAAGATCATTCTTGATCATTTTAATAAATTTAACAAGTGTTTTTTGTCTTTTTATTACGTTAATATTTTTTTTTGTATGAAGATAAAATAAAACATTTGGTAAGTGAAAATATGTCTTAAATAAAAAAATTACTTAATTATAAACAAAAATAAAATCTGATCATTTAAAGATCATGCGTTCCTTGATATCTTCAAAAAAAACTAATGAATGAGATCAGTGAGTAGTGCATCGCTATATTTAATTTGTGTTGTGCCAACGAAATATTTGTGTTTTGTTATAATTTTTTTTTGACAATCTACCAAAAACAAGTAAATAAATAAATCACGAACCTTGGTTTGATCATTTGATCATGAATTATTTTTATAGACCTAAAATTAGTTAAAATGATAGTTAAATAGTTTTTAAATTAACGCCATGCAATAAAAATTCTTATTGAACGTGCATAGACTTTAGGATAGTCTATCGATCATGCTAGAATTCCGATGTCAAGAGATCTTAGAAATGATCGTGTACACACGTACATAAATTACCCAGAGATAATAAAGAAATTCAACAAAATAAGATCGTGTGTTGGTGTTTAAAGTGTTAATTGGTGTTCTCTCTTCGGTGTGTTATAATATGAAAAATAAATTTTTTCGAGTTTTTGTTTGTTTTTTTTTTTATTGATGAAACATGAAAGAATGAAATTTTCGGCTTATTTGAAGATCAACACGATCGGATGACGGCGTATAATATTTTCGTTTAAATATGTAGATTGATTTTAATTTATTTTATGCATTTCCGTCTTTATCGTTTACATAAGTTTAACGATTTAATTATGGAATTAATTTATCGGATGGGCGTCTGGATACAGGTGACCGTGATCAATTTTTATAAAAAAGTTTCTAATATAGATAATCTATGAAATCAGTACAAGATTCAAATTACTTGATTGCCAATGGAAGAAACAGTCGAGGCTCGCTCTCTATAATATTCCGAATTTACTATTGAGTCTGCTCGTTCGGACGTTCTTTAAAACAGAAAAAAGTCAATTTCCCCAATCAACCCATAACAGCGTATTCCAGTGTGTTACCATCTGTTTTATACGTACATAAGTGTTCTGTTACGGAAGTAGTCCCAGTAGTATTTAAGAAGTATTTTGAAAACTACCTACGCATTATTCATCAAGTATGTCTATGCAGGTTTATCTAGCTCTGTTATGTCTAGTACAAAAACGGCCCGATAATTTTTTACCTCCTTTCCAACTACTTTCGGCGATCGCGTTTTGCGTATTTCTCTTAACGAAGTTAAGGACATTAACAACCATTAACGGTTGATTGTGTTGTTCTGAAGCCACACTGAAGTTTGGCAACTTTTCCCTTTTCACCTTTTGCGGAAAATATATTCGGTATAACATATCGTCGGTTTGGTGCAATAGTGACACAAGTCAAAAATTATCAATTTTGAGATATTCGAACAAAAATTCCTTAAATCTTACAATCTTTTATCTGCCCAAAATTACTTATAGTTTCATAATATTATTTATTTTTGAAATAGGGCTGTTTGAGGCCTAATTTTATAAGGGCCAATTAAACATTTTAAATGCAGCTCTGAACAATTAAATACTTAATTAAATCGTTCATAAATAAATAAAAAAAGTTACTTAACAAAACAATTACATTTATTGTTTAATTTTTTTGTAATAAAAGAAATACTACGCACCAAAAAAAATTTAAATCGATTTCCTTAAAAATATGCTTTTTTGAGATGTGACACTGTTGCACCACACCGACGATATGAATTGAAGGCTTCAACAAATGGATCGAGTACTGGAATGTCAAATTCGGTATGTAAAGTTGCCCAGTTGATTTACTATTGCCAAGTGTAATATAACCGCAACCGTTCACTTACTTTTGTCTTGAACCTCACTCGGTCTATTTGCTCGCACAGCTCACAAACAATTCTCTTTGTTCCACTTAACAGATTATAGTTGGCCTTCGTTATCTCTTCGCGTTTCCTCTTAAAATCAAGATTTCCTCATTGCATCAATACATGACCTTAGATGACAATGTATTGATTGTATGTATGATGCTTTTCTGCCAGTTCCGAGACGTCTCTGTTTTCTAACATGTGACGCCCATCCTGCATTTTTAATATACTTATTTTGGTTGCTTTCCGTTTGAAGTTTCGCCCTTATGTTCATATTTAAGGCTGTATGATACTGAAAAAACAAATTTCTTTTTTAGTATCGATATTTAAATGTGTCTAAACTGGTTCGTTTCTTTAATAAATACGAGTACCAAAATTTAAAATGATTCGGTTATTAAATTTTACTTATATTGTTTATATGTGTAAAATTAATTAATAAATTTACTATTTTTCATTATTTCTGTTCTAAACATTGCATATTATAATAAAATTAATAACCACCATCGAGCAATAAATATATAAGAGAAATCAAGTAGTGCAAATTTTATAAGCTGGTTTTTCCGAGGTTAATCTTATTTTATAGTTTTAATATATTTATATACACAAATTTAATTTTTTTCTATATTTAATCCATATATACGTATCTTATATACGTATCTCATATCGGCATAGTTATTTTATAGTTTATTGTTCTTGTTAGGCTTTTACAGGTTGCCAAAAGTAAAATAGATTAACCTCGGAAACTCTATATGAGTCTTCTTATGTATATTTTGCTTTATGTAACCACCTATCTTGGACACAATTTTTATTTCATGATTTGCCATCTAGCGACAGTAAATTTTTCAAAAAATAATCAGCATTGCTGCGTAAAAACAAATAAACTTATCGTTTGACGTAATTTTTCGATCGATAAGAATCGAAATTTTTATTTATGTAATTTATTAAACTAATTTTTCCATTTTCTACGTCTTTTCAAGACTAATCTTGATAATCCTGTATTAATAGCTCGAATTTATGTTTCTTAACACCTTGATGCAAAATTTTTTCGCTGTTTAGAAGTAAAATATTGAAAAAATTGATTTGTGCGTTTCAAAAAAACGATAAACTTTGAAACTTAACCGTAAACAAACTAAACATTTTATTGAGATAATCATGTATTAATCACTCAATTATACGTCTAAGTTCATACTAAAGAAAGAATTAAGTCAATTGGTAATATTTTATGGTCAAAAACTGATTTTTAATAAACATCGTTTTTGACAAGCTGAGTATCATACAGCCTTAAATAATTATGCAGGATTGTAAAAAACGATAAAAAACAAAAAATAACACTACCACGCTTAGATTTTTGTTTTGTTTTTTTTTAATTTATCAATTTTATTTGGAACGATTTACAAAATTACAAAAATTTACAATTTTTATTAGAATTTACGAAGTTGATTCCCAGTGGATTTCGTGTCCTTTTAAGGGAAATCTATTTTTTTAAATGAACTTCAAGATATACATTAACAATATACGTACATAAATGTATGTATTTACAATTTTAAAAATAATTCAATTACTCAATTATATATTCAGTAATATTAAATAAAACAATAAATAATTTAATAACAATAAGCAAAATTTAAAATTCAACCTATATAATTATTTATAAGAGTTTGATAATATAATTGAAAACTTTTCTTAAAATGATGGAGGTTCACTGATTCTTTTATACTTTCTGGTAGCTTGTTATATAACGAAGGGCCAGAAAATCTAATTGATTTTCGCCCAAATTCGTTAGTTATAAAACCGCAAGATATATTATTGCCAAATCTGGTGTGGTAATTATGATTGTAACGATAAAATTCTAAGTTAGAGAGAACTGAAGATACATTCAATGTCCTATACATATATAATGAATAATGATACTTGGTAATCGTATAACGCATCTATTGGTAAAATACCGTTGGCTTCAGTTTCAAACAAAGTTAACGTAGGAAAACGTGCAGGTAGTCTCGAAATTGCCTTCAAACTTTTGTTTTGTAAGATCTGAACTTTCTTTAGCTTAGTATAACTAGCAGTACCATAAACAAAAATTCCATACAGAATTCTGGGATGAATAAACGCAAAATAGATTAATCTCAGAACATATTTAGACACATAATATGAGAGTCTTCTCACAAGCCCAACCAAAGGAGCCATTTTACTACAAGTTGTGGCAACATGTTCATCCCATTCCATACGAGAATCAAATATTACCCCTAGGTATTTGAAATGTTCAACTCGATCAACTGCGACGTCATTTATTTTGAAAGATGTTACACTAAATGTTGGTTTATGTGGCGAATGAAAAATCATAAATTTAGTTTTTGCTATAGATTGAATGAAATCATATTAGACTTGAAATATTCAAGTAAAATATTAATATCGTGTTCCATATTATTAATTATAACAGAAGCATCCTTTGTTTCGTAGATAACTGCAGTATCATCCGCAAACATATTAATTTGTCCAATCAATGGCAAAAATGAAATATCATTAATGAATATTAGGAATAATAACGGCCCTAGCACACTACCTTGAGGTACCCCACAATTAACATCGCGTACATGACTCCTGATCCCATCAATCATTACGTACTGAAGTCGATTAATTAAATAACTACTGATTGATTTATAAGATATTCCACGAAATACAAAGCAATATATGTAGTAATTTATGAGCAACCGTGTCAAATGCTTTCTTGAGATCAAGAAATAGAGCTCCATACATATTCCTTCCGATCAAGGGCATTATAAGTTAGATTTGTCATCTCCACAAGCACTATTTCAGTACCCGCTCCTTCCCTTAATCCATTCTGATGAGCATAGAAAAATTCCGATTTGTTTAAGAACTCCCTAAAGCGTGTGTTTAAGATTTTTTCTATGATTTTATCAAATACGGACAAGGTGTAAATGGGTCTATAATTAGAAATTATGTTGTATACTTCCAGAAGAGTAGTAGATGACAAAAATATTGAGTCTACATTCGAGCGCAATGTATTCAACTTAGCCTGGCCAAATGAAGTTCCTATATTAACAAAATAATCGTTAAATAAGTTTACTATATCAGTTATATCATTATATTTATCGCCATTAGTTTCAATAGCTTCAATATTAGATTTGGTGTTGTTTCTGTTCAAAAACTGATTGATATTTTCCCATATTTTTTTCTGATTCACATTGCTAAACATATTTTCATAATATCGTTTCTTCGAAAAATACTACTCAGATGATTATTAAGAGTGTGAAGTTGATTTCGATTTTCTACGTTAGAGTCTAGTTTGTACTTCCAAGAGCTTCCACAAGTTAAATGTCATCCAGGGACAAGCATCATTCTTCAATTTTGCAATAACACTTTTAACTACTGTAAATTTTACGCATAAATGATTGTATTTCTCAGTAATTTGTTTAATAGTAGTTTCTGGGTCAGCAGTATCAAAATCTGTTTTAGTAAGAAAATCATCAAAATAAAAGTCAACTTTATCAAAATCAATAATTGTTGGTTCTAATTTTTGGCAGACAAATTTAGGTTTGAAGAAAATGGATAAAAAAATAAAACTATGATCACTAATATCTGAAAAAATTGTTGAGTTATGAACAGCTTTAATGTTTGTGAAACTGCATACAACATGATCAATAATATTGCCACTGATTGGCCTAGTGGCAAATGTATTAGTAACAATCATCCCGGAGCTCATCAATATGTTTTTATAGTCAGAGACTAAATCCAACGTTTTATGTATGGGAATATTTAGATTTCCGACAATGATTGTATCTGTTCTATTTACATCAATGCTGTCCAAAAAGCTTAAAAACATTTCAACATCACAACTAGGCGGTCTATAAAAGGCCCAAAGCTTAGTACAACTATACTCGAAAAGCTCAACACATATGAAATGAAATGGAAAATGGCCGTCATCGCACTTTAAGATATTAAATTTTAAGCCATTTTTAATAAAGACTGTTAATCCTCCTCCTATTCCATCATCACGGCAAGAGAAAATACCGTAAAAATTATTTAAATAAAACAAATGTATGTGATTACTTGTAACCCAAGTCTCACCAAGAACCATTATATCAATGTCTTCCTTCAGTCTTTGACTAAATATACGAACATCATCAAGTTTATCATTTCTATTCACACTTCGAATATTATACTGCAGAATATTTAATCTTTTTGACGTAGAATCAAATCGTTTTTTGTGGTTCCCCGAAAATTCTGCGACAAACAATTCATCGAAAAACAAATTTGAAAGCTATAATTTTACAATAACCAAATGTGCGTGAAAACAATTTTGTAAAAACAATTCATCAAAAACACAATTCATCGAAACAAAATTTTCCACTGTTAAGTTACTATCAGTTTTTAGGAGGGGAAGTTAAATTTTCCCGGAAAATTTTTCGATTTTTCAGAAATTTTTTCATTTTTTTATTTTTTCAATGTTTTTTTTTTTTATTAATAATAATTGCTTCGTCAACCTTGCAGACACAGATCAAAGAGTTTTTATCGCTCTTATCGCTTCTTCTGATAGTGCCACAAATGTTAAAAAAATTTACTTTTGTAAATATAATTTTTTTTATAATGTAATTTTAATCCATTGTATACCTTAGAGGATAGGAATATACCCCCAAACCCCCGCTTTTCCAGAATTTATACAATTCTTCAAGTGTCAAATTTTATTTTAAACTAAGTGAATTTTCTTAGAAAAATTGCAAATTTTCCCGGAAAAGTTACTTGTACTGTCGAAAAACTGTTAAGATACAATCCTAATATCAAAATTTTTACAAAATTTACACATCTGTTCGTATTTTGAATAAAATAATCCGCAATTTTTTTTTAAGATCAAAATTTTATTTTTCGATGAATTGTTCAGTGCAGAATTGTTTCCGCGGTGTAAAATTGTTTGTATTACAATTATTCTTCTGTGTTGCGAATAATTTTCGGGTTGCCAAACGGAACCATCCTAGTTGCGAAATTACTGCAAGAGATCAAGCAAACACTAAACATCAGAAGAGTCTGAGAAACTCAGAATTTACTAGCCTTGCTGATTTTTATCGGATGAAATTTACTGTCATAGATTCCGTAAGTTTCTGTTAGTTTGGATCAATTAGGATATTTTGAGTGTTGCTTCGTTTAAGTTGTCGCAATATGTTCCTTGATTTGCCTGCCGGCAAGGTTCGATTACCACATGTGACCGGATTTCAAAACGCGAAACTTCCAATAACCGCAATTTTCAGATGTAAATAATTGTTGTTTTATAGATCAAAATGTTATTCTCATTACTTATAATCATTTTGGGCCAAAAATTCCACATTAAATTGTTTTCAATTTTTTTGCGAAGATCCCTAATGGTTCCTTACTGATTTTTATATAAGTCTGACTGAACCACATGAATGGGGCAGTAGCTGAATTGAAACATGCCAATTTAACAACCGCTGCCGAAGAAGAAGACAGAGTCTTACATTTAATAGAGAAAACATCAAATAAATTCATCAATAAGTGCAAAATACAAAACATAGATGAGTACCATCTTCATGGATAGTTTGTCTGGTAACTCAACACAGTTTAAGAAAAAGTCAGTAGACAAGACAGGTAAGTTACTACAAGTAAATCCCTTTCTGAATCAACACAGCAGAAAACATCCAGCGATATTTCACTCTAACCATCAGCTATGAAGAAAAATAATCATGGAGGATTTTAACGGACGATCTTATTCTTACTTAAAAAGTGTTAGATCAAATGCGCAAAAATGCCACTAAGGCGGTGTTTTCAAAATGAGTCTTTTGTCGTAGATTTAGAGCTAATCAAGGGTATAACCAATTGTTGCGAAACTTACATTCGCAAGAGCGCAGGCTGGACCGTGGTGCTGTACAAATAAGAGCGAACAAAGGAACCTATTCCAGCCTAGGAAGATCTTAAGAAATACAGATTTTGATTTAACTGCAAGATAAGGCTGTTATTGAGCAGCGCTCTGTTAGGTTACTCTTAACATTTTAAACGCATAATAAAACGAATAAAGAAGAAATTATTATCGCCAAGCCACATTTAACAGCATTCCAATTTATTTGTTTTAATATGTTTTACATAAACAAGAAATAAAGAATAAATCTGGGATGGATTAGAAAAGTTTTGGGTGTGTATCGAAATCTCAATTTTCAAAATCTCGATTTGTCAAAATCTCGATATTTTTCTAAATCTCGGTTTTCAAAATCCCGGTTTTCAAAATTCCGGTTTTGTATAAAATAAAACCCGATTTTTAGGAAATTGTGCAATTAGAACTATACAAGAAAAGAAAACAGGGAATTTGAAAATCGGGATTTTGAAAACAAGGATTTTGAAAACCGAAATTTCGTAGTACACCCAAAAGTTTCGTGGAAATATTAAAAAAACAATTCTGGGATTAAACAACAACTATGATAAAAAACGAGCCATAAACCGTTACCAACTTTATTATAGTTATTATTGGCTCAATAAATAATTTTTAACTATGATAGTGTCACAACAACCCTTGTAAACGTGCACGACTACCACCATTACATTGCGGTATATTTTTTCCTCTCTGCAGTTCTTATTGCTGTTACGTGATATATGGTCAGAAAAGTAAAACCTTTTGAGTGGCAGTAAAGGTAGTAGAAGTAGAGTAGTAGAGTATATACAACATGCAAAGCAATCAGTCTGAAATATTTGTTTTTCTATTTCTTGTAAATTGCTCTGACAGCAGTAATTTTATGTATATATAAATAAGACCTGTTAGGTAAAAATAAAGCAAAATAAAGTAAAACTCCAACACTAGTGCTTGTTCTCAATGATAAACCCCACCCGTGGCAATCTACTAGTAATTTAAATTTAAAAGTGTTAGACATTGCTCTAGCGACATAGCTCTATGCTATGCTGTCTGATTATACAGTAGTATTACTCATGCTCAAACTATTGACCAAACTGACCTCTTAGCACCGTTGACCTCCCTGCTGAATGCAGTTATCTTTTTATAAATCATTTTAATTTCCAAACTATTTAAGAACAGACAAAATGTAGAGAACAATAAATAATTGCATCATCTTATACAAGTTAGTATATGATTCAACCTTTTAAAGAATTTAACCACGTTCACCAAAGCACACTACAAGCTTTACCTACTGCGACTTGCGATCAAAATTAAATTGAATAAATGTTGTGAATGAATTTGATAAAAACACGCGTCTTGTGTGCAAAAATAAATTGTACCGGAGACATTTGGTTAATTCCACCGGAAACGATAAATTATTTCGCTAATTGCGTTTATAAAATTTAGCCTGCGAGTATCATAACGTTGCATGATACATCCGCATATCGCATGTTAAATTTTGCTAATCGCCAAAAGTGGTCGTTTGATAATAAAAAAATAATAAAGTAAAATAATTTGCATAAATGAATCTGCTAACCAAAATATACACGAGTCGCGTAGGAGCTGGATCTCCGCATATCTATACACAAAGTTCAAAAATATATAAATAAATAAATAAAATGTCAAAAACTCAGCAGGTATGTCGTATCCATATGTAGCCGTGACATATGTATCGCCATGACATACAACTGTGGACAATGTCTTTCTTCTTGTGACCGACCAACAAATTTCGCATATCGCACTGTAGAATAATTCAATCAACTTCATCATATACACACATGCGATGATACATTGTGATATGCGCTCAAACGAAAATTATTTAACTTAATACTACACATACAGTTGTCTAGAGTAGTGGGTGTGCACAAAATTAATTCTGACCTAAATAACAATTATCTTATATAAAAGAAATGTGTTTGAAGAATATATATTCCCTCGACTCAATTCTCCTTAAGATTTTTCGAGGTGATAAATTTACAAAAACAAATTTTTAAATTTTTACGATGTAATTGAATTATCTTGTTGTGATTGGAAAGGTTTATCGCATTTTAAATTTTACGTTGACAGATTAGGTTTGTAGAATGAGCGTGTTTTCATTCAAAATTAATTTTTTGTTACATATATTTTCGGGGGCGTTTATGGTGTCTAGTTAGAAGCATTAGAATTAGAATTTATTTTATTAGATCCGAATGATGATTTATGGAATAAGATGCTTGTAGTGTGACAACAAAATTATTTTGTATATAAAGATTTAGCGATTTTGGCGCTATTTTGTCTGTCAATCCAATCGCGTGAGTATAATAACCACTGTGATATATGCATATAAACAAATAATGACAGTTTAATTCATAGTTTTATTAAGCACAGTAAATTTAATTAAAAAATCTTAACTATTAACCAAAGAGAGCTAGAGCTATTTAACAGTCCTTGACCCATTACTGCTTTACAGGGTGCTTTTTATGTAACAGGTCAATGTTTTTTAAATTTAAATTCTAAACTTTTAACATTGTGAATGAAATATAATGTCGATCAAGTGGCCGTCTCTGGGCGTGACGCAAATGGAACACAATGTTGTTGGAACCATGACCAACATAAGGTCTAATTGATCCAATTTGGACACAAGGAAGTTTTCTAACATGTCCCGATAGCGGTGACCAATTATAACTAGTACAGCATTGACTTTGGCATCCTCAAAGATGATGCCGTCGACCAAAACAGCGCAACTCTACGAGGGTGTATGGTTCTTTAGTGTTTCAATAGTGCCTCAATAATGGCTATTCTGTTTATTAACAAAGCCAGCCACCTCGAAATGTACTTCAGCACTCTTAATAATTTTTTGCCAAAAATAAAATATTTTAATAATTTCAACACGTTGAATGAGGATCTTGATATTTTTCTATTTTCAAATACGCTTATCAGGATCCTAAATAACTTTTGAAATGATTATCGAAAAATATAATGTTTTGATTGATAAATTTATTACAACTAAACATCTCTTTATGCCCATAGATCGTTACGCTATTTGGCAAATGATTCGTAACAAAAATAAACTTCTAAAAAAATATAAGTTGAAATTTATTGAGACAAAATTGATGTTGTTTTAAAGTAACAACTTAACCTGACAACCAATCCGATAACCTTTATTTCATCTTTCGCGCATTTATTAACCCTTGCTATGTTTTATACATAATAATTCGCTAAGGCCGATTTTACTCTGTATGGAAGTTCAAAGTATTTTCAATATTTTTATAGTTTGGCCACGGGAGCCTGATGAAACGGCCGAATTTTTTGAAATTCGTCGATTGTGAGATTGATTACGTCCGATGTAAATTTGGTGTTAGGTTGTTATCCAGAATAAATAAAAATTTCATATTTAATTCATATAAATTGTTAACACTGACGAATCTCTGACAGTTATGGTGGAAACATATGTGCATATGGATTAAAAATTAAAATACATTGCATAATGCACATCATCTCTTTCTCTCTAATTATTAATAATGCACGGCAAGAATTTGTACTTAATTTTCAATTTCAAATATATAAATAAAACATATATTTTTTATAGTCTGGTTGAAAACGGTGAGACCTCATGACGCACGTGCTATGGAGCAGTGTCACAACTGAATAAATGATCTTTTTGAGTTAATTCACTAGAAAGATGTGTAATCTTAGATTTCATATCCCGCAATAAAAACATTTTTGTTTTTCCTTCAGCGAAAATGATAGAGCACAAAGTGTCATTCTCCGTTTTATGATTTTGGAATTTAAAAACGTAATCAGTATTTTTGTTTTTGCTCTCCTGCAAAGTTTTAATTTTTGGGTTGTGTCTCTTTTTCATGTCATGTGTGATATGTGTTTCGGCATGGCAAAGGGAAAATGGGTTTTAAATTTACAATTTTTTTAGATTGCTTATTGCTCGCGCTATTTTTTTTTTTTTTTTGAAAGAATTTATCTGACTCAACAATATTTCTCGAAACTGGTTCGCAATTGCATGGGAATGTCAGACACAAATATCGATTGATTTGAGTTCTAAATCCTATTCAACGGGTTGTTCATGCACCAATTTTGTAAGAAGCGTTCCGCGTAGTTTTATTTTCTGTTCATGCCATCACCTCACGTAAACCTTGATCTTTTTTGATTGACTGAGATGTGCGGAATTGTCTCAATAATCTGTTTCTAAACAGTATACTGCAGAAGATGCATAAATTATTTTTTGGGTATGAATTGGGTTGAATTGAAATTCTAGCAAATTTTAGTTTTGGGAAGCTGAATTTGATTGAGTTGTCTCTTTGCGGGTTAAGGCAAGTTTGTTTAGGCTATGGTGAATGGAAGAACTGGATAGTTCCTTAGCCGACTGTTTTCGGATTTGTTTTGTAGGAAATGCAGAACTTCATCCGGAATTTATGTTGGAGTCTCGATTCAGGCCAACATAACGGATTCGAACATGATTGGTTATAAAATTACCTAGCATGGCCTTACTCCAGAACTTCTCTATAGTACATTTTTAAATCCCCACCCAATTCTGAATACCTGCGATTTGACAATATATATTTTTGTTCTATTAAGTTCTATTCAGAATGTTCGAATTGTAGAACTTCATTAAGAGACACGTTAAAATCCCAACATAAGCTGACCTTTCTTATTAGAATCCTACCCCAGCTTTGCAAAATGAATTTTAAAGTTGGCGGTAAGGAGACGGCCTGGTTTCATTCATTTTAGCCGAATCCCAAAATTTCGTCAAATTCGGCTTTGCGCACCACCTTTGACCATCATTTGTTGAGAGATGCCCAAGTTCCATTGATCATTATGTTAGAGTGCCGATCCAATTCTGCATACCATATTTGACAGTAATTGGTTGAGGAGCGGTAAAGCTCCATTGAGCATGGCATAATATGTTCTATGCAGTGTAATTTACTTGGTAATTAAACGAATATTCTTTAGTGACCAAAATTAATAAATCATTTGAAATTTTTGCGAAATAAACTAAATTTATTTGAAATATTCAATCCGATAGTTAATCTGGCATTGAATAACATTGATACTTTTCCGGGAACCATTGCCTTTGGGATGCCTCACACATTTTTTGATAAATACTGATGGATTTTAGAGTAGTTTTTATTATAATTTAAATAATTATGGTCTCAGGAAATTCTACTGTAAGTTGTGGAATTGCATTACGATTAAATTAAAAAACGTTTATATTATTTAGGAAGCCGGAAAATATTAATTTAGAGTTGAATTTCAGGAAATCTACAAACGTAGGTAAAATAATATTTCTTTGAAATATTAATTGGGTCGTTCACAAGCCAAACCGATTAATTCCATTTTTTGAATTTTTTCAAATTTTAATATCAACGTACTTGCATTGGCTCCTAATTGTATATATTCAAAATACATTTCAGTTACAATAAGTGGTAACACCATTAAATGACAAAATTAAAAGTAACTAAAATTGCAATTTATAAGGAATTTTAAAACCATTTATGTATTTTTTCATTTTTTATCAACTTTTTGTTTTATGGAGTAATCGTTTTGGCAAATGAAGCATCCAATTGTTGGTTGTGTAGATTAGAATTGCGTTGTTATTCTGTTACTATCTATCGAGGCCGGAAAGCATTAATTTAGAATTAAATTTCAGGTACGTGAAATAATAAAATTTTTCCCTCAGGTTGCTCATTTATGGCCGGTTGCACAGAAAAATGACTAACGACCGGTTAGTTGTGCGCCAGATAAAGTTTTTATATGAAATCTGGTTTTGCAGTCCCACAAAAAATCAACGCAAACTTGGTTAAATATATTTTATTCCATGGAAATATTTAACGATTAGTTAAAAAGTTATTCAATAAAAATTGGCCATTCAAATATTTATACGCAAGCTAAATATTTCCACGGAATAAAATATATTTAACCAAGTTTGCGTTGATTTTTTGTGTGACTGCAAAACCAGTATACCAATTTTGAAATGTGTGAAACGAAATGAGTGTAACCGGAATGATATAGTAGTAGCATATGTGTTTGTGTTAGTTTCGTGCGTATGATTGTTTTTCTGCATATGCAAGTCACGTGTCATTCTTTTTTTGTTTATTCATATTAACTCTTTGAGTGCAAACATGATTTCGGCTAGTGTATTGAGGAACAGGATTGCGCTTTTTGGCACTCAAAGGGTTAACTATTGTAAACGCCATATTTTTGCGTTGTTTATGTATTTTCGATTTTTTATAATTTCTAAAATTTATGAAATTTAAAATAAATTTACCTATAAAATTTTATTATTAGATGTGAAATTAATTTATGATAATAGATAATATAAAATATATTGGCATGTTAAATAATGACACTCCACAGCTCGAGAGCAGACGTAATGTGCTGAGAAAAGGAAATAAGCACCATAAAAATTAAACCGATTCGCCCGGATCGCGTTATTTTGGTGCTGTTCATCATACAAATGGCACAAATACGAACAAAAGAAAAATACAAATACAAAGACATAATTGTGTATTATACACTGTGTACATATTCGATTTGTTTTGCTTCACTCATTTTAAATGAGTAACTCACGAGACAAAATCGATATACAGATTTCATATAAAAACTTTATCTGGCGCACCACTAACCGGTCGTTAGTCATTTTTCTGTGTAACCGGCCATTAGAGAAGCAATTGTTACCAATCCCATCGTTATCCATTAGACCTAGTATAAACAGGCTGTAGGAATAAACCTGGCGTTATCCGGGAAACTTATTTAGTAATTGGTCTTACAGTCCAATCAATCACTCAATTGCATAATGTACGTCATCTCTATTTCTAGTTTGACTGTGCATCCGTCGGTATTGACAACATGATAAATAAAACTAAAAATTTTCGCCAACTTTATGCTACATTGTTTGTTGTTTTTCACTTTTGACACTAAATTTTGTCAAGATGGAGTAGAAAATCATAGGATTTAAAAAAAACAATTTTTATACGATAAAAGACATTTCAATTACAAAAATATTTGTCTGCGTGACAAAAAGTTTTTTTTTTTTTTTTTTTGTTTTTATCCCTTCAATCTGTTCTGGGGCCTGTTCAGCTCTCCCTACTCTTTCGCGGTTTGCTTATTTTCGTCCTTACTTTACGCCAGTCAGCCAATTCGAGGACGTACGGCTATAGGACCGATTTTAAGACCATCTGCACATTGCAAGCTCCATGCCAGCCTATACTGACATGGAAGATGCGTCGGCCCATGAGCCTTGCACTCCGACAGGGGGTCATAGATGTGTTACATTTCATCCCAGATCGTAATCTGTTATGTAATTTCACTTTTGCATCGTGCCCCTATCGGGATTCGAACCCGGTACCTCCCGATCCAAATGCAAAAGCTTTAACCACTGTGCCATTTGGTCGGTAATGGACAAAAAGTTTAATGACATACAAAATACATAGAAAAAATCACAACACTCATAACTTGCTCTAATTTTCTAAAATGCTGCACACGAGTGTCAAACAATTACGCTCATGTGTTTTATGTGCAGATCTGTATGCGGCACTGCATGCGGGAAATATGCACATGTGTTTCTAGTATTAAGGATTGCACCTAATTAATTTATATAACTTCTCTTGTTAATTTGGTTAAAGATTGTCCGGAGTTGTATTAATTCTGTTATTGTTGTTGTTGTTGTTGAAAAAACCTGTGGCAAACAATTTTGATGAGAACAGATCAATAACCAAACACAAACGATAATCTACCACAAACCTATTCAAATTTTGATTTGAATCACAAAAATGGGATTGTTGTTCTAAAATATTAGATAATCAGTTTAACTTATAGATGGACACGAAAGTGGTTTCATTGTATTTTTAGTAGCTTTGATCATGAATGTAAGATTCGTTTGCTTGTTTAGATGAAAAGAATCGAATAAATGTCGATAGTTCTTTTCGCGATTACAATCGCGAACATAGAATTTGTAACGCTATTAGAGAGGATACCACGCTGTAATAGCAAATCTGTGTGGGTTGCAAATTTCTGAAAAGAAATTATACAGAAATTTCTAGAATACGTTTAATCTTCCTGATTCAGTGAATTTGAAGTGCCATTAATTCACAGTTTAGTTTTCACCTTTATTAATTATAATACATATACCTTCATCCATTTGGCCACAGGATTAGTATCGATTTTAAAGGAAACAACAATTTAAAATTTGTATCATTCAATTGTTCTAGTTCAATTATGAAAAAAGAATGACAGATATTATTTGAAAAAATTACTACAAGTTATTCGTTCTTGAGTTCAGATCAAATTATTCAAGATCCGTGAAAAACAGAAGACTTGCCACGGAATTAAGGATAATGACAGCAACGGACAGAATGGAAATTTTCAATAATAACTTAACCGAACATGATTATGGGAGCTTCTTAAATATTAAAATGAATTTTGTGGCCAACCTTAAATAAACAAAATACAATTTGTATCAGACATGTTAACATTTTAAGGTGAATATAAATATCAATAAGAGCGTGTTTCAATTGGTTTAAATGCTGCATAATAGCGCATTTACATGTAGAAAATTGGTTTCTTCTATAAATTTTTGCAGGTTCATAAGAAGGATCCACTATATAAAAATATTTAATATGCGAGAAAGAAATAAACAGTAATAGTAATGCCAGAATATTTTTATAGGATCATTATTAATTTATTTGTAATGAATTCCAATGCGAAATTTACATTTTTATCTATGGCGTCTGTTTTTATTATGAATCCTCAACATTTATAAATGCGAAATAATTTTTTTTTCTTGTTGATTTTAAAAATGTTGCCATAAAAATACTCGGATCGAATATATTTTATGGCAACATTTTATAGTGGTTTACAGTGTAGTGGCTTAAAAATCTTCTGCAAAATTTTGTTTGGATATATTCCTTTTCTTGTCTCTCATGTGCAAAAAGTCAATGTTATATCTTTTTCATTTTGCAGAAAAAAATGTTGATCGCATGTAAATGGGCCATTAGACGCCAATTTTGTTGTGATATATTTCTTGGGGTATAAAAAGTTAAAAATTTGTTCATGGTAAACATTTTTTAATTTTTTAACTTTTTATCTGTTTCAATTGAGTCAAATTTTGACAGTAACATGGTTGTTTATTTTATTTGTAATTGTGAACGTATATAGCTAATTTAAATATGAAAATATGTAAAATAAATATTTTTAAATATATATTAGTCAATTATGGTTAGTTTACATACATATATGTCATTATTGTGATTTGTCTATATATAAAAAAATTATCAGCTCTTGAAGCAGATAAAAAATTTGACATTTTTATTCACCACAATTTTTAAATTTTTAACTTTTTAAATTTTTATGCGGTATTTAAACCAATTGAAACACACTAACATTTCGTATATTGTCATTTCCTACTGGTGTTGATCAAATATGTACGACGATGATCATAAACCGGTGTTGATGAAATATGTCGGACGATGATCATAAACCGGAATATTTCCGCTACTGATGTAGAATGAAATCATAGATCAACAAACATTTATGTCATATTGTCGACAAATTGACCACATTCTCTACATTGTCGACACCATTTTCTTAATCGCATACACACATTGTCTACACATGTAGTGGTGACACAAAACGGCCCAACACTGATGTAGAGCAGTAGTTGAAAATGATAAATGAAATTTTCCGCTGCTGTATTGCACATACTATAAAACGAATCCTGTTTTACTCGGGATACAATCACGCATTTCGTTCGTTACCAAAATCGCCTTACCGTATTTTACCTAACTTTCGCAAGGATAATGGTAAACTAGAGAACAGGCTAAACATATTGCAATTTGTAATCATAACTTAAAACCTATCAATTTTAAAAATTTGGCATAAGGCGAAACCTTCAAAATTTTCTTAAAAATTAAATTATAGATGTAATAAATTCCAAAAACAGATGACATTTAATCGAGATCTCCATTGTAGCAGAATTCATTGTAGACTCCGTATAATAATTAAGTGGCCAAAATTAAATCCAGAAAATTGTATGAAGAAGATTTATTTCTATAAATCAAAATGCTTTAAGAAGTATAAATGCACTCACATCACAATTGATTCAAATTTAGGAGATCAGTGTAAAGTTATATTTTTGTGGTTATAGCTGCACTAAAAGAATATTATCATCGCCCTACATGTTTTTGCCCACGTACAATTATGGAACAAGTCTTTTGAAAATATTCAGACCACAGAATTAAAAATTGGTAAGCAGAAAATACACAGATTTTTTTCCCAAAATTAGTAGTCAAAAACTGCTACGATCCTGCTTATAAAATTATTTTGGTACATGCGGTAGGATAGTACATTTTATTTTGTATGTAAGTATTGTAAGTATTTTGTATGTAAGTATAGTAAGGCAGGAATACATCAATGGAGGGATACCGGAGCCCTTGGAGCGGCCATATGCTAAATGATGTCCTTTAATTAGTATTCTAATAATTTAAATAAATGAACTCTTCTGTTAAGAACTTATCTATTACTTCGTCTAAAATATATGTTACGAATTTCGGATGTTCGATACGGATTGTACTGGATTTTGCAAATAAACTCAGCGTTTTAAGTTTACAAACTTTATTTCTCAACACTGTTAATTTCATCAGCAATTCACTAATTTCCCTATTTATAATTGTTCACTAATTTACTTTTTACTCTTCACTTTTACTTGCACTGTTCAGTGGTCCCAAATTGCTTGCGCTTTTATATTTGTCTATCACTGTTAGAGGTTATTCCATTTATTAATATCTTTTTGTAGTTGTATATTCGCGAACAGCCCATACCGTCAATTCCCCTGTCTTGATGATTAATGCCGTTGTTAGTTCCAATATTTTCCACGATGACTATATCGCCGCCGTTTGCAATTTCTTTCATTATTTCATGGAATGCCATGGACAACATAGACGACATGGACAACATCGATGCGTGATAAGAATAATAGTCGCCTCAATAAAATTATGAGATCTGACTAGATTAAAACTCGCGACCTTTGGGTTGATAACACTTGGTAATCTATATCTTAGCCACTCGACTAGCGAGTGTTATACGTGTGAAAAATCGAATTCGTTACACTACCCCCACCTTAAGTCTGAACCCCGAACCGAAACATATACACTATCATCATATCGCTTCAGTCTATAAGCTGCACAACTTTTCTGTACAAATTTGTATGGACTTGTCCAATCTCGTTGTACATCTTAAAACTTGCTTTTCCGCTTCCTGGAATAATACAGTCATACTAAGTTATCTCGTCGAAAATCGGGCAAATCTCCCATTCTAGTCGCGTTGCGATTTATTTCTGGCGTTAGCGCTGTTGGTCTCTGCTGGTTCGTGGTCATTGTTGAGCTACGTTATTTATGCGGTATCTTACTACTTACTTGAATCTTTTGCTAGGTCTATACAAAGGGTTTCTGCTCCATTTGATAAGCCAATTCGTCCTCCAAGTCTCCTTGCATTAAACTCTCGTCCCAGACTTGTTGATTTTGGACTAAGTCTGGTCTTGGTCGTTTCTATCACACATTATGGTTTTCTGTTTCCTGCCCCACTATTTCTCTTGCCAGTTTATTTAGAGCGTTTATCTGGACGTACAGTGATCTCTAACTTAACCCATATAAAGCATCTTTTTGAATTTTGATGTCACCTGGCTCTGCACTTGACTGTTATAATTTTCTATGGTTTCAATAGCTGATAGTGTTAGTTGCTTCGACTCCTCCCTTATTATTTCTTTTATCTTTGCAACATCCTCGGAATCCAGCTTGAGTAACTTTACTGAATTAGTGGCTAAATTTGCTCTAGTTGATTCTTATTATAAGGCCAATACCAATACTTTATTCATGGTTTTACCTCTAGTATCCGTTCTCAAATATGATGCTGTTTGGCAACAATAAAAAATGCGTCCTGTATTAGCCCTATTAGCCTGTTCAATATATCTGCAGATGCAATACCGTAAGCTTGCAGGCCCTTCCCAGTAGTAGCCTCCTACTTTGGAGTTAGTTACAACTCAGCCATGACCAGGTCATAGCTCTTTTCTATTGTGGATATGGTTTGCAAGACATCAACAGCGATCCCACGAACAGCGAAAATGTGTGCGTTGAGCTGTGGCTCTCCTGAGACCCACCATATTATGCTTTACTGCCGCATAAAACTGGACTTTAAAATTCTCAAATCGGATCGCCATCGAATGTCGGTGATTTTAAAATTCCCCTTGAGCTTTCTACAAATAGTTCTGTTAGAAACGTTTTTTATGCTGGCTGTCTCCAATATACTGTGAAGTATGTGTTTCAAACGAGCCGCCACTTGTTTAATTTTATTTTCAAGCTCCTGATTTATACTTCAAATTTCTTGAGCGTGCTGTCGGCTTTTTCCAAACTCTTAGATTTGAAGATCTTGAATAAGATGGATTTGGTCGAGTATTTAATTTTACACGTTCTGCTTATTTACGCAGCGTGGCAAGCTCACCACCAACCTTGCTTGTCTATGTATCTTGATGGTCTTACTTAGCACCTTAGTTCCAGATAATTCGTTTTATTGTATTTGAGCAATGTATGCGTATTGTAATTGTAAATCACTTACATATAGTTGTATTAGCAAACGTCATCATAACACGTCATCAATTACTCTGTCTTGATCATTAATGTCGATGTTAGTTCGAGTATTTTCCATGATGATTATATTACCGCTTACAATTGCTTTCGTTATTTCCTTGGTCACCGAGTCTTAAACGTGTGTAGAGTGGAATTCGTCGCAATCAGCAACACGCCTTCACCAACATCGGCACACACTTGGTGAGTGTGTTTTGTCGAAATACTCCACGATTCACTAATTCATTAATATTAATAAATCGACGACAACGAAATTATTGCGCAGCCGTCAAACTCACCTTGGTTTTGATAAAACCAATAATGTGCGAAGAAATGCAGCGAAATATTTATTTTTAGATGGGAAATATACGTCACGATTAAAGAGTCAAATGCCTACATTGTTTTTATTATTACTAACTTAAGGTCGGTATCCAGCTCGCACTAAGAAAAATTTTACAGACAAATTTGACGTAAAATTTAGCTAGCAAAAAAACAAATAAATATTTAGCTCACGATTGCGCAGTTGCTGTACGCAGCTGACGTGAAAAGTTTATAGTTACCTCATTGACATATAGACTGCGCTACTGGAAAATCTGCAAATGTTTTCGCAGCAGTTTATTTGCCTATAGAACAATAAAATTTAGAAAAATTTTGACAGCAAAACGTAAAAATTTATTTTTTTTAAATGGATGAACAAAATAATTTTCTAGACTATGAAAATAGTTTGGAACTATATTTTTGTTTGGTGCGGGATAAATTAAACAAACGTCAAAATTTATCTCTACAAAAACTTTTTAGCTTACTAATTTATCTGTAATTAAGTGGAGACTTGTGGAGACCGCATTAAAATTTATCGTAACGTGAGATACTTAGCTTTAATTAGAAAATGTATTTGTCCCCAAAGTGCCCAAACAATAAAAAATCTCATGCGCCTATACAAAGTTCGCTGACTGTATTCACTTCTAATTGGCATTTTTTTTTTGTTATATTAGATTATTTTCTTGGATTAAGTTCAAAAGTCGTAAAATAATGTTGTGTGTAGTGTTTCGTCGTGTCTCGTGACTCATTAAAATGGGACTTTGAATTATTGGTGAACACTATTCTTATGTAATAGACGAAAACATAGTTTATAGAGAATGTCGGTTCAAATAGAATTTCATTTGGATTATTTTTATTACGTGTAACGGAAGAATTGTTGTTTCGGTTACTGCATGAACGGAATATAGTTCAATCACAATTGCACAATTATTTATAAAATTCGGTTTGTGCTATAAAAATAAAACTTCATTCTTGGGAAGGTTCTGTGCAAACATAGTATAAAAACTACAGCTAAATTAACTTGTGTTTAAGTGTTGCTCTCCTTTGTGGTACATTTTTGGGGGGTTGAAATATCGCAAAATGTTGCAATTAGTTTATAATAATTTCTAATCGAGTAACAGATTAGAAATTAATATAAACTATTATTATTAGGTGCAAAATTTAGCGTCATCCAAATGGCCCAATCATTAGAAACGTATACGTACTTCGCTGACTGTGTTCAACAAAATATTTGCAGTTTCGATTCTATTTCTGCTAACGGTGTGTCATCATCAAATTTTTAGATTTTATTGTTCATTTTATTGATTTGCTGATGAAAATCGAATTACTTTTGAATTAATCTACAACAAGTGGAGAAAATCTCAATGTGTAAACATTTGTTAAGCTCTCGCTGTTTATTTACAATTTACATAAGTGAGATATCGAGTTAATCATCAGCAGATTGTATTATTGTAACGGACTCGCGTGTAGTCATTATGATATTGGCAAATCGTTATAAAACGGGTCATACATACATAAATTTAAAATTGTTTTTAATTAAACAACAAACCGAACATATTTATTTATAGGTTATGATGAGCACACAATATGTTGTACTTAATATATTGCTTAAGACATTGTCATATGTTTGTTTCGTTTTTTAAATTCCGTGTTCCAATCTATGAATAGACATTGTTTGTAAATAATACGAGTATATAAATTATTCTAGTCCAAGCATGGCAATTAAATTTTCTATTGAAGTAATATAATGATCGAATATTTAATCACGACTTAAGAGTATTATATATATTGTATTATGTAATTGTTCCCGCGCAAATTTTATCGAAACGTGTTTTCATGACACCTAAAATGCGGCGCTTGTTGAACTAACATTTATTATACGTGTTACCGAGAAAGGTCAATAAATTCCAATAACTGCCAAAACTAATACTCTAAATTAAATAATTAATCAAACCACAAAATATCAACAACAGATTTAGTATCAACTGATTATGTTTCTACACCGACTACATACGGTGGTGTGACATTGACTAATTCGAATTAAATTGTCTCGTATTATTAGGTCTCGCACATAAATTTTACGTTTTTATACATTTTTTTAGGTGATTTTATCTCTGGTTTGGTGGAATTTTTATTATTGAAGTGCTGTGCTTTGGATTATGGTAATTGAATTTTTTGTTACTTGGAATTAAGTTTGTGGTGAAGCTGTTGAACTTGTTCTTGAAAGTTTTAAAAAATATATTTTTAGACCACTTAATCCTAAATTATTGGAACTTTAGAAACTTGATTTTTATTATGTTGTGCGGTTTCAATATATTCATAAATAAAATCTTTTGTATAAGGTACTGCTACCTAGGTATATGCGGTTAAAATGCAAATATTTACTAACGATGGTTTATGGTTCATTTGCATGATCAAGGAGAATGCATTTGCATGCCTCTATGGTGTTATAATCATTTTTTGATCATGGTCATTACAATAATAATAAGTTTATTGAAAATGGCCACTACATCGTCGTTCCATAGATAGTTTATATTGAAAATTTTACCCAAGTGAAATATGTTCCAAAAAATCCCAAATTTGTTGCATGCAATAAACGTTGCACACTCAATAGGTTGATAAAATAAATTTCAAACGCTTAACATATAGGAAGGTTTTGTTGAATGCTCATGGTATGGTGTTTTCAAGGGATAAGCGATTCGAACGATTCGCGCGGTCGGCAATATAAAGAATGGGTATTTTACAAAGGGCTTATTACAACAAATTTCAATTTAGTAATCTGTTCGAAAAATTGCAAAAGCTTGACATATGTAGGTTAACGATTCGAACTCATGTGTCGAGCTTGTCAGCGACGATGAGGATACGGCTGAAGTTGGTATTATTTCGCCAAGCAATGTTGGTCAAAAAGCATAAACTTGCAAAAGGTCCTAATGATGAAACAATGATAAAGTAAATAAAAAATACGAAAGTTAATTAGAATTGTTTAATTACAATAAAAACATAAAGATTAAAATTCGGGAGGTAGTTTAATTGGTAAACTGATAGTAAATTCAGAAATTACAGGAATAGTAGCTATGAATCCAACAGAAAACAATGAAGGAATCTGACACACGGTCAGTTAGACTCTTTCTCGGATTTAAAGGTATTCACAGAAAACGTGGAGTTGGAATGAGTGAGTCTTGTAGCCACCAAACCACTGCCTGAAAAAAGATTACCTATGGTAATTATCTTTATGTGACTCTGGCTAGGTGTTTTAAGTGCCAACGATAGCATGCGCAGAGACCTGTTCTTATCGTGTATAACTTGGTCATGGTTATAAGGGTTGTCGAAGTGATTACATTTTTTTTAATAACTTATATACATATATGTTTTTAACAATTTTGAGTTTTATTTATTGGATCAAACAGCGTTTTCTGTTCCTGCACTGTGCAAAATGATGCAAGTCAGTTTTATGATAGTCACTGCATTTTGAATATATGCTCAATACAGTGAACCGATTGAGTACAATCTGTGCAAAATCGAATCGATCCATGGCCCTTTGTTGGGTCAACACCAAAAGGTTATAACCACTGGAGACTTCAATGCTAGAAAACAAATGTGGCATGACCGTTTAACATATGAAAACGGAAGAAAAATAGAGGACTTCGTATCTAGGAGTGACTTTTTCATAATGGACTTGCAGAGAAACCTAACGACCTAATACTGACTTAACAATAGCCAAGGAACCTTGTTGGGCTCGATAGTTGGTGGTATTTGATAGAAATTTGAACATCAGAATAAACCGCTTGCGTGTATAGAAAAACTCCGTGATTTGCGGTTAAGTTAGCTGACTACGGTCTAATTGCTAGACACTTGGTTGGCTCCTGGGACGGATCGATGGAATTGAGTTAAAATTGTTACTCTTTAGAGGGGCAAGAATTAAGTACTTCCATGAAGTATTTAAAGCGAAGCAAAGTAGCTTCAAAAGATATGTCACGGAACATAGTAATAAAACCCAAGGGGTTGTATACAAACTTGCCACTGGCAAACTTCTTCGAGTTTTAAATATCATTAGGAAGACAAATGGAGTCGTCACATATACGTGGTAAAATACACACGTTTAGTGTTACATAACTTACTTCTAGCGGGAAACTGAGTCACATGTAGCTATGTGTGAGATCGTCACATGTAGCTGTACCCCCCTCTCCCCCCCCCCGTTTTTGGGATAAACTAACCGTTGCTCTCAATTGCTTCAAACGTAATCACCAGGACTTGACAACTTAAACGCAGCTATAATTTAGCTTACATGGCCTATCATAGGGTCCAGCATAGTAAAATTATTAAACAGTTGCTTAAAATTTGGTTACTTTCCTTTAGTGTGGAAGTCAGCCGAAATGATTATAATCAAAAAACGTGGTGATAGAGATCTAATTTCTTCGAAATCTTACAGACCCATAATGTTGCTACTGGGAGGAGAAAACTCCTAGGAAGGTTACTAGCTATTCGCATTACACTGCGAATTGAACAAAGCGGATGGTTGTCGGATAAACAATTCGGTTTCCGACATAGCATGTCTACTGCCTATGCGATATTCCGCCTAATTAAAACTGTCAAAACCCAAAGTTCAAAATATCTTATGGGTATATTGCTGGATATCGCCAAAGCATTTGATAACCCTATAGTGCCTAGCGTCATCGCAAGTTGATCGGTCTACAATCTCCTTAAAAACACTGAAGGCAATTCTTTTGTTCATTCATTGAATGTTTTCATGAGGTACTTGAGCCACCGATCCCCAGTAATCAGAGACATGTATTCTCTTACTAAACAAATCACCAAAGTATGTCCTCAAGGTTCTATTGCTTAGGTCCTCTTGTCTGAAGTATCATGTTTAACACAAGCATAATTAATGATCTTGATGAAATTGGCGCAGCCAGTGCATGGCAACTCAAGATTCAAACTTCAGCATCGGGGTCGAATCGCAATAAATAGTATGAACCAATGCTGTGTAGCAAATAAATTGTCCCTATATATCTGAAGCAATCGTGTTGCTTCAGCTAAAAGGTGATCTTGACCTTTGGCGACCTCCAACAATATCTTTAAACGGTTGACATATAAAAATGGTCAAGATTGTGAGATAGTTATGAGTTGACCTTGAGAGTCTAAGAAAACACTAAAAAGTTATTCCACTCCCTGGCGAGAATGTCAAGAGAAGAATTTGCACTGAATCACAATACACTTGTAATAATTTACAAAGTTGTGCCGGATGTGCGTTTCACGTATGCCACGGCAAGTTGGTGCTGTAGACTAAACTGTTACCACATCAGATAATTAGAAAGTTCTCACAGGAATATCATACTACGAGTAACAAAAGCCTACCCAATAGTGTCTCAAGATGTACGACCGAAACATCCAACCATTTTTGCACTTCTTCGAAACTGGCCAAGTGTAGCCCCGGCAAGCCATGCGCCATCGACCGCGACAAGTGATAATCCGACGGAGAGGGGGGGGGGGCAGGTCTGGCGAATAAGGCGAATGCAGTAGCAGATCCCATTTCATCGTTTTGATGGTGTCCTGGACGATGGGTGTTCGATGGCATGGAGCTTTGTCTTGCTGTTCAGTTCATGAGGAACCAATTTTCCTTCCTTATGTATTTTTTGAATTGCAAGCAATCGAAGTGATATTGCTTGGTGAGCAGCTCCTAACTGTTCTTTAAGCTCTTTTTCAGTTTAACATGGTTTTTCTACACTTGGACGTAGATCTAAAATTGCCATCACGAAGTCTTGTAAACCACATTTTTATTGTTCAAAGACTCACAGGATTCCACAGCTTAAATAGATTTTTTTTCATTATCCAATGACGGACAACAATTTGGATTAGTTCAAGTATATTTTTTAATGCAGCCAACTTCAGAACCGAGTTTCTACTTGTACATCTAATAAATTATAAATAAATTAAAGCTTGTGTTTTAAATTTAATTGAAATATATTTAAATCGTTCATTAATAAATATGTGGTGATTATTCGTTTGATTTCGTATAGTAGAATTCACAACTGATTTCGTATGACATGACATTCCTAAACTTCAAATAAACACAATAAAATCCTGTCAACATAAAATACATCAATTTTGTGTTTTTGTTCTATTTGAACCAAAAAATTCACATTGATTTGAAAAAGTAAATAGATGAGGACATTAGGTAAATATTTTAAAAGTTGTATCTTCTATCTTATAAGTAAATGGGTGTTTTCATAAATTACGCAGTAAATTATTCCGATTCCCAAAGAAAATGTCTAAATGTAGTAATTCCAACACCCTGTCATCTGAATCTACATTGCAATAAACACACTGATTATCTTTATCTAAATACTAAAACACAATTCGTAAATTCATAATTTAAAAACCACATGGCCTACACACGATTAGAAAATTAAACACAAAATTATCTAATTTAGTCTAAGTTCAGCCCTTTTACCAGTGTGTGTGATATGGAAAAAAATTATATAGCAAATTATATTTAAGTAGCATTAAAAAAAATTATTCTTAAAGGTGATTTCACAAAAATTTTGTAAAATGTTAAAGTTTTGTTCACCGGTTAAATCACGACAGAACAATATGAGTTCGGTAAAATGTTATTTTGTTATAATTTCGTGTATATAAGTGTTGTAGACCCAAATATCCGATTTACCGTGCAATTTAATTAAAAATTATTTCTCCACAAACAATGGACCGATACCGAAGGAGATTTCTAATTTTATTATTTTGCTTCTTACAATGTACCTACAAAAAATTAATATGTTCAGCACTAGTGTACCAAAGATAATTAAGGGACTTTATATTATTAATAATATGAAGTTTAAAATGTGTTTAGTTATGCGTCATTTAATTTTGTATGTCAAGTCATCTATAACATTTTAATCCCGAAAGAGTTACACAACTTTGTTTTACGTTTAATGTTAAAAAGTATTATTGCGGAACAAAAGAAAGGGAAGGGCTACAACAACACGAAAATTGTTATACTCATTCAAGGATTAAATCGGGATACGTTTTAATTTAATTTAATTTTCTTGTTCTTTTATTTTATTCTTATCACAGTCGAATGTAAAATAATTTTTTATATTAACAAAAAAAAACATTTTATTTAATATTTGTAACAACAATAAAATTAAAATTTATTAATTAAAATTCATTTCACATACAAAACAAGCAAATAGTAATTGAAAATAGTCATAAAACAGGTTGTATTAAGCAACAGGATGGATTTCACCCGTTTGGGAGTAATTTGTTTGTTTGCTACTAAAGCTAAGATTAGGGGTTTGGTAATAGTTGGTTACTCATTTTTAAATTGTTTCTTCAATTTACATTAAACATACAGATTCGTATTCGATCAACATGCCCAATGACAAGTGTGGACTGAGGTTATATTTTATGGTCGCTAAAAATACCAATGCCGAAACGGTGCTATGTTTCAAATTGTCTTTTTCTGGGAAGCTATTTATCTGCTCTTTCTCTCTAAGTATTTTTTAACAGTTTCTTGACAACGAACGAACGAGTGATTGGACGTAGGCCATTGGTGATCCAGGTAATGAAATTTTAGGAATCGGAAGAACCTGTATAAGACGTCCCACTGGAAGGGAAAGACGGATACGGAAAGGCACAAATTTAAAATTTGAACAGTAACTCGGATTAAAACAGGCATCAGTAGCCTGAGAAACTTAATGTGGAATACTATCAGTCTCAATAGCATTTGATTTAATTGAATTGACCGTTCAAATTTTTTATTTGTGTAATGGTTCTATTAGTATTAATCTTCTGAAAATGGTTCTGTTTTTTTATCATTACTTTCTTGTTTATATCTCTTACTTTTGCTTGTCTTATGGTTGCAAGTTTAAATGTTCATTATTGTAGTTATGAGCTTTAAATCATTAAAATCTAAGTGCCACAACCTTTACTTAGAAAGTGTCAACGATTATTCGGCAATATTGATGTATCACTTTCAAATTGTGTTAATCTAAATATACTTCAAATCAATATTTGGGGTATGAACGATCTAGCTAAGTTCGATAAGTTATTACTTTTTATAGAGTGTCTTAAAACTGACATACATATTGTAGTTGTTTCGGAAACATTTGTCCAAAGTTTTAATAAATTTTCTTATAACATTAGAGATTACGTAAGTATTTTCTCTTGTATTGCTATGTTCATTAGGAATGACTTTCCATACACCATGATAAGTTTAGATGATGGTTCTTTAACATTCCAATATATATATGAATTCAACTTTTGCAGTTTAATCTAACGAAGATATGCCGAATATCAGACAGTGCATCGTTTCTTGATTTTCTAGAACAACTTCTCCGAAACTATAAATCTACTCACGATTTTATTTTAGTTGGTGATATTAGCATACCTGTTAATAAAAATGTTACCTTAATCTCAGAATATAACGCAACTTTGCTCTCTGATGGAATGATTGTTACAAATACTTTCTTTACTAGACCTGTGAGCCGTAATATTTTAGACCACTCTGTAAGTAGTTTTCATAATATTGAGCAAGTTCGGGATTTTACCATTGAAGCCGACATAAGTGATCATAGCTTTGTACTCTCAAAATTTCGCTTCAAGCCTAAATATTTTACTCGGACACTAACGAAAAGACTCGTTAATTACAAAAAGGTTAATCATCAAATTTTGAATATTTTTTAATGAGTACCGTATTTGACGTCAGAAATTCTGAATCTACTCTTGAACGGATTATTGATATGTAAAATAAACTTGTTCTACACTTTTCCGTATTGAAGGAAGTAAATGAAAAAATTAAAAATACAAATGTTTTTTCTTGGATAACTCTTGATCTCTGGGATTTAATTAAACTTAAAAACCGTACAATGAAACGTTTTAAAAGGAACAGTACTAATTTAGCACTGAAACATGAATTAGATTTGCTAAATAGGAAGATCAAAAACGGAAAATATTTTGCAAAGAAGCGTTATTTTAACAATTTATTTAATAATTTGATCCAAAAAGAAATCTGGAAACAGTTAAATCATTTCATTTTCCATGAACTCTAATAATAGGATCGACTGCGTTATTTCTAATGATGTTGAGTATCATGATCTTGTTGCTATTGTTAATATATTTAATCGCAGTTTTGTTAACTTTGTTGATTCTTTTGTACCAGCAAATAGTTCTAGCCCAGACTCAGATGATTTAAATAAATTTCACACTATGGAGCCTAGTATTAATTCATGTTTCTTTTCGCCCACTTCCTGCAGCGAAATATCGAATTTAATTTCAACTCTCAGTAATACAAAGGGTCCTGGTGGTTACGATAACATTCGTAATGTGGTTCTAAAGAATTATTCGCCAATTTTTTCACAATTACTAGCTGATCTATTTAAGGTAGTTTTGGAAACCGGTGTTTACCCCGATTGTCTTAAAATTGCTAAAATGACGCCAATCTTTATGTCTGGAAACTCCAAAATAGTTAATAATTATCGTCAAATTTCAGTTTTGTCGGTATATGACAAAACTTTAGAAAAAATTATTGCTAACCGAATAATTGATTTTCTAAAGAAATCTAATTTTTTCTATTCTCGTCAGTATGGGTTTCGACAAGGTTCTGGTACAGATTTGGCCCTAACAGACTATTACTGATTTGATCTATCGTAATTTAGACAGGCAAAACTATATCTGGCTTATTTCTTGATCTTCGTAAAGTTTTGATTGTATAGATTTTTGTTTTATTAGTTTACTTCTTCAGAAATTACAAATTTATGGCTTCCGTGACCTATCACACAAACTTTTAGAAAGCTACCTTAGTTATCGAAAGCAGTTTGTGATTTTAAATGATGTAAAAAGCCCCACTTTAGGTGTGAACTGTGATGTTCCTCAAGGGAGTGTCCTTGATCCTTTGCTAGTCTTAATCTACGTATATGATATGGCCAATTTACCGGTCACGGGTGGGAGATATTAGAATGTTTGCTGACGATACGGCCCTCTTTTATGAATCCAGGGATTGTCAGGTAGCAATGTCACAAATGAGGGATGATATTATTTTACTTTTAGATTTTCTGAATCTGAACAAAATATCAGTAAATTTTATAATTATATATAATTTTTCACTCCCCACGCCTACGGCACATTGATTACCACCACTTCAAGTTGCAAATTGCACCATAGAGCGAGTAGACAAATTCAAGTACCTTGGCGTAACACTCGACAAGCATATGACGTGGAATGACCATATTAATTCTATTTGTATTAAAATTTACCCTTTTATTTGCTTGATTAGAAAACTTCCTGATTTTCTTCGAGAACATGTGTTAAAAAAATGTATTTCTCATTTATTCATATTCGATTCTCATACGCCTCTTCTACCTTCGGCTCAGCCGTTAAAGAAAAACTGAATAAATTGCAGATTTTACAAAATAGGTACTACTGTAGAGCTCTATCGAACAGTTGCTATAGGTATTCTTCCAATTAAAGTAATTTTTGAGATGTATGTGTCGATCTACATGTTTAAGTGTCTGCACATCCCATCTTTACTTGCGTCTATACAATCCGAATTTCGAGGTCATGGCTATTCAACCACAGGTTCTTGTCAGTTGAAGTGCCCCCCAAATTAAAACGGAATATAGCAGAAAATCATTAACATTTATTGGGCCATATATTTATAATAAATTACCTGAAAATATTAGGAACGCTGTACATATTTTTATGTTTAAACGAATGATAAAATGTCATCTGCTATCATCAGTTAAAGATTATTTGTGATTAATAGAACCAATCATCATTAATTAATTAAATTTAATTATATTGTTATATATTTGTATTTTATTGTTTATTATGCGTAATGTAGTTTTAGTCGCTATGACACTATATTCTGTATATGTTTTGTACCATACATAAGTGTGAATGACGAACTTTTAAAAGTCATTAAATCCACTAGTTGTCATTTATACTTTTATGATTATTATTATATGATATTAATGTTATGAGTTTAAGATAAAATAAAAATTAAAATTAAATTAAAATTAAAAAAAAAGCCTCGACGGATTGTAAAATAAAGTATGTATAGTAATCAAATTATAATTGCCAAGGTTGCATATGTTGAATTGTAAAATCCGGATGGACAATTTTGGATACAGTATGCTGCAGATATATTCAGCTTTTGCTTTCTTAATTAATTTATTAACCAGTTTCTTAATCATTTTTACTATTCTTCCAAGAGACATAGCTTAGCTCTTTGACTGTATTTGCATTGTGAATGTTACAGTTAATCCAAGATATCCAAATACATGTTCTCATGGCAAATTAAGGCATTCCGTAACTTAGAATCCTATTGCAATGTGTCTGTACAATATATAGACTGAAGAACTCTAGCTGTTGGCTTACTTATAAAGAATGGCCGGTATAAATAAAATCATAATCGAAAAAAGATTCATCAAGTTTTCCAAATCTTAAAATACGGTTAGCACTGGATGCGATTATTGGGTCAATGAGGGGGGAAGTTTGACATGCAGTAGAGTAATTTGTGGATTCTTGAATAGGGAAGTGCGATAGTCTCTGAAATATATGGCACGTACTATTCTATAACAGTACCCTCTTTAGCGCCAAACCGGTAAAATTTTGTTCTAAATTGGCGTTGTCTGAAAATAATTGAAGACCTCAATAACAGAGGATGTAAAGCCAAATTGTTTTCCTGAAATATTTTGAATCCTCCGGAGAAAGACAGAAGATGAACGAGGAAAAATTTGTATTGCATCAAAAGCCATTTTTAAGATATCGTCGGTGCAAACAGACATCTAGGCGGTCGAATATAGTATTTTTTTGCTGTTTTTTAATAAGGGTAAAGTATCTGCAAAACAACGAAGAAACAATGGAGGGGTGACTATGTTATGGTCAACACCAGACTTTATTTTACCTGCACTAATATATATAGTAGATCTCAAATACATCACTCCTGTGCCCTAATTCTCTAAAAACCAAGATAAATTGCAATGTGTAAAAATGATAACTTTTACACACGAAAAAAAATATCGTAGAAGTCTAGATTTATATTGGATATCGTGATGTTTTAGTATATTCGCGTTCTCTAAATTTTTTTCAAGATAAAATGTAAAGTGGCAAGATAAGTTTATGTCAAAAAGTAACACAAGTAATTTATCGCGGAATAACTTTGCTTGAATGTATAATACGCTTTCGTTTGGATATTATTAATAATTAATTGCAATTTTTGATATTTAAGTTTATAAAGGAAAGAAAAATGGAAAGAAAAATAAAGGAAAGAAAAATGAATGGGGTGGTTGGGAAGTTGATTGTGTATAAGTAGGTGTCGATTATCATGGTCGTTGTCATACAGATTGACGCAAATGGAAGAATTTCCTACGGTTGTGTAATTAATTCGAGAGTGCTGAAATAGACCAATATACGGAACAATCACAATACACCATTACAATTGATAAAAACCAAAGTGAAATATTAAGTTTATAGTTTTATAGTTAAATTTAAATATCTGCGATACTTTACATAAAAAAGTTATGAAATATTTTCCATTTAGAATATACAAATGGACTGTTATCGTTGGAATTAAAATATTCTTTCAGTAAAGTCAAACATAATAATGTAGCTATTTATATTAGAAGAAGAAGACTTAAGGGGAAGAATATCCTAGAACAAGATGGTCTGTGGATTACAGCAAAAGCAATTTTAGTTGCTCAATTTTCAAATATAAATGTCAAGTGTTTCAAGTGTCTGATTTGACAACATCTAAAATGAACCCGATCTCCACATAGCAAGCAAAGCTTTCAACTTGTTGTGCACTCGTAATATTTTACTTGATCGTTACACTTGCATAATTAAGAAAACTGACGAGTACAATAAATTTTACGGCCAATAGAAAATCTAAATTAGTTAACAAATTTCAGTTTGTTGTTGTTTAATATTTCATTTAGAGGCACTATTTATTAGCTCTCAATGTGATCTTCCAATTCTTTAATTCTAGATTATTTATTAATTTGTGTTTGAGAAGTTGATAATTAGGACAAATTTCGAACAGTAATGAACGAGTACAAAATTTAATTATATTATGCATTAAAACTAGCTTTTAATAACCACTTAGGTCAAACAAGATGTATATTGCATAAAATCGATTTCTAAGTGCAGGTAATTGATCAAAGTCTCACCTCCTACTCGTTATCGATCCTTAAGATTAACCCAAACATTTTACAAAGACTAAAAATTAACTCAAGGTAAAAACAAATCGTAACACTAAAACGTCCCTACATAACTAGACCTATACATCAAATACTAGAAATGGTTTCGATTAACAAATTTTCGGTGTTATTGAGGAGGCACATAAAAAAAATATTGGATGAGGAACCGGTGGAGTTCGGAAAACTCGCAGTGACTAACTAAATTGATGGTTAAATGAGCGAATTCGTTGCTTAAAACGCATAGCTTTTTGTAGTTTACTCGGAATTCTAAAATTCTAGTAAGACAATCCCGGTATTTCCGAGGTCCGACTATTATACTTAGGTATTGTCAACTCGCATGTGTAGAAAGAGCTAAATAGGACATTATGTCTTCAACAACGAATCACACAGAAATCATGATCTGCTTAAGACAGGTTTGATTGGATGGATTTCAAAAACATATCTTTAAACAGATTAGAATACACAACATAAATCCAAATTCAACGGATCGATCGATTGTAAATAAGACTTACACGTCTTTACTATACGAAGTAATGAAATTTTTGACTGTTGTAATGTTCTTTTCAAGCATTTGGTTTGTTTTATAAATCTATCTAACCATATCTTGATTTGAATTTCAAATAACTTCCGACTTCGATTATTTTTCAATATGATTTTGGAAACTATGTGTGATCCTAGGTGGCTTTGAGGTATATGCAACAATTTACGTTTCTAGAGATTATACTTTTTGAGTTATTAAGGACATAAAATAATTGAAATTTCGTTTTGATGTTTAATGTTATCTTGATCGCTTGCTGTCAATAGGTTTATCTTGGGTAAAAAAACTGTTTAGAGAATGCGATTTAAAAATGCCAAGATAATATATTGTATAAAATTTTCACCTGTAAAATTACCCTTACCACAACCCATAACCGCTTGAACTATAGTTTGTGAACAGATGCTATTTGGAATAACTTATATCCATAAGGTTAATGTTGAAATTTAAATGGAAACGGTAGTTATGGGCCCTCAAAGTCTAAATATGTACCTACATACATACATCATAAGAGTGTGTTAAGTTTTGACATTTATTTATCGTAACCGTTTTGAATTTTATCTTGGAGTGCAATTACAGAATGCGAATATTGTAAAAAGGCAAGATAAATTATCGTTTACACGTTTACACATTATCTTACTGCTTAGAGAATAAAGGGCACTGATTTCTAAAGTGAATATTAAACTTACCAAACTTTTCGGTGAAACTGTCTTGTAAATCAAAAAATCGTTATTTTGCTTAAATTTCAGAACAACATGGGTTGGTGTTGTATACTTTAATTTTTAAATTTATTTGAAACTTTCAATTCATTGTCGTTTTTGTAAATGCTTAACTTTGCAATGACATTGTAAAAATTCAAAAAGCCCCAATGGAAGGTGTCACCTACCGTACATAGGTTTTTACCAAATTTCGCAAAGATCTCCCATCCCAACTACAATAAAAAAAGTTAAAAAATAAAGTTTTTTATCTAAACTCGTCATTTCCGATAAAATTAAAAAAATTATCTAACTAATTTTGTTAAATTAATTTACAACAAAAAAAATTGACCTCGAGTTTTTTGCAGATTTACCAATCATATATGTAATTACGTTTACGTTTACCGAAGTAAATAAACGTAAATTTTAAAAATACTAAAACTTGTACCCTCTTTATAACCCTCTTTATCTCTTTTAACCCTCTATAAAGAGGTAGCGTGAAAAAGGGTGTAACCCTTCGATCGCAGACCGCAGATCTTGTTATTCTTGATTAAAGGTTCTTGGATCAGAACGATTTCTTTGCCTGACTAGGCCATAGTGTGATGTTGTGTAGTGTGAAGTTTATCTGCACAAACCTAATCATTGATAACAGTCTTCACTTACCTTAATTGCGACAGCAGTGCTACGTCGCTTAGTTGGACTCGATGGAGTCGACGCTATCCTCCATCCCACTCCCTCCGCAGTACCTGAAATTAAGGAGGTTCGCCTCTCCCTCCTCGGAATCCGATGTATCCCCCTGTCAAGGGATAGTTGGTCCATAAGGTCGCTAGTCAACCTCTCACTCGGGTTCGCCTCTAGCTGCAGTGCCTCCCCTGGAGAGATACCACTCCTCGCGCTTCCCTCAGCGGCATTACCTCGACCTTCCTGAATGCCCTCAGTGTAACAGAGCCGAAGCCGAAGTTGATAACCCCTTTGGTTTTTGACAAGGTAAGCCAGAGATTTCTTATTGATCACCATAATTGATGATCTGAAATTGCCCTTAGGCTCCTCCTGCTTGACTATCTACCAGTTCCCCGTCGGAATATTCGGATTGCAAACCTGGATAATCCTCAGGGATTCATCCAGGTTAGCCGGCTCCATGGGGAGCCAGACCAATGCCCTCGGTCCCGAATGTTGACCAAGGACTCTGAGGAAAACAAAGTTCAGTGCCTTAAACACTGACCTCCGATCTCCCCCAGTGATGCTCCTATCTTCATGGTTCTTGTCCACGACAGCTAGCACCACCTCACCCTCCTTCACAACGTCGCTGAAGAGCTTAAGCTCCTTTCTCGACTGTTCCACCTGAAGCTTGGCCCGTTTCGTTCCGGAATCCAACTCCACCTCGCCAGACCTCTGTCTTTTCGACCCAAGATCCTCCTTCCGAGCTTTGCTAACATCGGCAATGCAGTTCTTCGCCCACTCAACCTTTTACCTCTGTTCGTCGGCCTACTGCTCCTCCGGGACTGTAGCCTTTGTATCCAAGGCACGGAAGACCAAACGCCTAGTCCTATACCTCCGAATCGAAAGAGCAATGACCTTCTCCTTCTTATCGCTGCCACTAGTTCCTGGCTTGCAAGCTTCGCTAACTAGTCTTTTTTATTATTTATATCACTTGATTCAGTTGTGTCATTTTTATCATTTACATCAATTGTGTTACTTGTACGGTTTGGAAATTTTTACCACTTGTATCATTCGTACCATTTTTATTTTTTGCATCCATTGTATCATTCGTAACATTTGCATGCACCATTTTTATTACTTATATTTATATGATGTGTGATGTGAGATGCTTCGTTGATCTGTTGTAATATCGACAGATAACTAATAAATTATAAAGCGAGTGCAGTGTTATTGAGAATGCACTGCTTGTGCTGTAAATTATACGCGCCTGTATGAAAGAATTAAACGAAATCATTGTTTGAATATACACGTTCGTTTAAGTGTTCTTGGTAATATTTTACCATGAAAATGTTTGATTTTATATTCTTGATAATGTTGATTTGGTAGCAGTTCAGCTATATTTTTAATTTCTCTAGAGATTTTAAATTATATACGTAGACTAATAGAACACAATAAAAATTAATAAATTGTATCGAAAAAAAACTGTTAGTAATCAAATTATAAGATAATTTAGTTTGAATTAAATAACGAAAGAATGAACATATTCTTAGTAATTGTGGTTCGTTTATCCATAACGGCTGCATTTAAATTTCTAATCAATCTAAATAGTACAAATTGTTTGGGAGATGCTGTGTTGGGGTTGTTCTCTGCGAATATAAAACTGCAGGATATTTGGATAGTGGATTTTACAGTTGAAGGTCACCACATTAACTATATACATCGTGGTTTAAATGGCAATTACCAGATGGTGACGTACCTTAGTATACCAGACCAAATTCCAAACGATAACCGTATAAAACCAAAATTTCTTTTAATTGCAATCGATGATTTAGTCAATTTGAGGAACCACATATTTGCATTTTATAAATTGCAGAGTTACGCAGATCTACTCGACATTTTCGAAACATTAATTTTCATTTGTAATTTTGATATATCCTTTTATTTACCGCCACATTATCCTATAAATGTTACAATCAATATCCTGTTTCTATTTCCATTTGGTAATGGTGGTTCGATTAAGAAAATATTGTATCGAACATACGATGGAGCGTTAGTAGATGTAAGTCATATTACACAAATCGGCCAAATATTTAAACGGGACATAAATTTGAATAAGCACAGCATTAGTGTGACATATGGGGAAGATACGACACGTTCGTTCTATCATGATGGAGAATTGTATGGAATCGATGGACAATACATGAAGCTCTTAGCAACTAAACTAAACGCAACACTTGACATTGTATATAAAGGACACGGGGATCCTGCTAAACAAAAATACGATGCATTGATGAGTTTGGTGAATGTGGATTTGGAATTAAACATGAACTTGCAAATTGTATATGGCAATTTATTTCCCAACCATATAAAGAAAACGTATCCAAGGAAATTTAGTCGCATATCGCTGATGGTACCACGCAAGTTGAATAAAAATAACTTATTTACCGCGTTCCGCAGGTTTGACGTGAACGCATTGATTTTATATGTATTCGTTGTATTATCACTTGGATTAATATTGTTCCTGATACAAAGATATTATCATCATTGCATGCAAAGTACTATAATATTTACCATTATTTTCGATTTGTTTAGGGCTCTGATTATGCTTGACTTGGTACTACCAATGCGAACACGATTTGAGAAAATACTTATGCTGGCTATTCTCTGGATTAATTTTATATTCTATAGCTGTTATCAAACGTTCATGCTGGTCGACTTCATAATGCCTGGATACGAGAAAGATATTGATAACGTAACAGAATTGATTGGTACCGACATTTCGATTAATGTCAATGATCATGATTCGATGGGAGCAGTTCTAGTTTTCGACAATATCGAATCTATTTGGGGAAACAGATCCTTAATAAAAGAAGTCAATGGTACTGGGGTTACAATTTACAGATCGATTGCTAATAACTCGTATAATTTGGTCTTTTTGATGCTCGATTCAGCGGCCGAGGAGTTTTTATTATCGCGGTTTAATTATAACGGTCGGGAGACGATATATCATAAACTGCGGGATTTTAGCGTGCAGGTTTATTTAAGTTATCACTATTCATCTGCCGTGGCACCTCTCATCGAAGAACTGGAACAGATTATGTCGCATATTTTTGAGTCCGGTGTCGAGGAGTATTGGAACTTATTGTACGCACATGATTTAATCCGATTTAATAAACTGTACGAGAAAAATGAAAGTGACGATGATGATCTTTTCATTTTAAATTTTCAGGATTTTTTGGATTTATCAATTTATGTACTTCTAGTTGGATGGGTATTAAGCATTTTGGCATTGTTGGCAGAAATGGTTTTTACTAAACGTGATGGGATATGCAAGTACATACAATTGAAATTCAGAGCTATAACAAATAAGCTAAAATAAAAATGGAAATCAACATTAATATAAAAAAGATCGTTTATGCACGTTTTATAATCAAGCCTAATTGTGCACCAGATTGAATTGAAATAAATTTTAAAAAAAACAATCTATAATGAGTTTTCTTAGGTCCCAATAATTTGATAGCACTTCCAATTAGGGGCATCTTCACTCAACAAAATTATATGAAAAACGTTTTTTGCAGCATTCTTCCTTTGCTCTTTAAATTTAATCAGTTTTTCAATTACGGGTGAGTAGCTATGGAAAACAAGGAACAAGTAAGGGAGTGAAATTGGGCAACCTTAAAAATTCTTACCCCATATTGTTAAGCCTATTTTTCAGTATCGCTCTTTTCAAAATACTACCTTTTAAAATTCCAATTTTGCTGAAATTTAACAAATCCCGCCAAAAACGTGATTTTCTTTTAAAACATATCAAAATATTTTTTGATCTTACTCAAATTAGGGGATGTGATTTGCATTTTAATATGAATTTTTGGAGTTTGACCTTGCTCTATGGAATTTGGACATTCCATAAATTATCAAATTTGAATTCTTAATTGAATTTTGAACAAAGTACTGAAATTCGGTCATGCTGAATGTAACCTGTGCAATTATGTGCTGAATTTGAATTTTGACGTGGGTTTAACATAAATTTTTAGAATTTGACCATTCTAAATGGAAATTGGCCATTTCTCCTCCTCTCCATTTGAGCTTGGCCATTTTTTAACGAATAATGATCATATTTGATCTATCGGTATAGATTAGGATTCGAACATAAATTTTGAACTCATTTAAGGAATTTATCATTGCCTAATTGAACTAGGCCATATCTTCTTCATATTGAATGGAACTTCGAAATTTCTTAACCACTTATGCAGAATTCTAGTTCACCTTGATCCGGAACCAATAATTATTTTATAAATTTACAACATTGTATACTGACTAGAAAATGATTATCTAAAGGCCACTTTTTAAATTTTGTTTTATCAATTCAAGTGCCCGCAGGCACGTCTCAATAATCGAGATTCTAAAAAGCGGATTTGTGATAATCAGGATTTTTGATATTTCGCTAGGATCGTCTAAATAATGGAAAAGCGCAAGTATGAAGTTTTATTCCGAATAGTCAATCCGTGTGGACTTTAGGGATGCTGAACTTTGGTGAAATAAAGTTGTTTTAAATCAAATTTCGGCATTTACTGGTAAAAGTTAAGAACTGTACATTTGTTGATCACTGTATAAAAATTCTCAGAAGGGCGTTACAAATTTAGAAAAACTAAAATTTAATTTTTTTTAAATGCTTTCACGGGAACGAGTTTAGGACAGTATATAAAATAAAATAGTATATAAAATTAGTATATAGTATATAAAATTAGTGACATGTTCGAATCTGAGAGGTCCATCTCCTGCACAAAGTGGTACGTTCTTATAAGTTTTCACACGATTGATCCAATCACATTCAAATTTTTCTTAGGAATTTTGAGCCAAAAGAACAGGTTATTGAAATATTTTTGAAGGGGTCTAGGTTCTGCCATACATTTTTTCCTAAAAATGTCTCTTTGTTTCGAATGAGCGTTTCAGCCGCTTAACCGAATTTCATGAAACTTTTACCACATATAATTTGAATGTCCAAAACCAACCTTTATATATTTTTGAAGGAGCTGGTCTTAGGGATCTAGAGCCAGTTACGATATAATCGTTACGGTTAAATAACTTGGATTTATACTTAGGATTTATACCATGCGATTTATAATTTCCCTGTATTACTCGTATATTCAGTTATACTAACACTCGATAGATGTACATGAGGCGATAGATGGCGTTTTGTTTCTTTCGGTTGAATCTTGGGTTTAGTGTTAGATTTCATAAATTTTGGTAAAAGAAGCGTCTTGTGTGATGAGGCTGGAAGAGTCTCGGCAAGTGGAGGACGAAAACAAGATCGATCGAAGCCAACGGATCGTTTAAAAATAATTTATTAATAAAAAAAGGGAAAAATACAAAGAAAAAGCGCTAGATAACTGAACTATTACCATTAAAGTGGAACAAGCGGGAAATCCCTGTGAACACTCCGGAGTGGTTAATTTTTGGTGTAGTGGCTTACGTTAATTTGTTTATACGGCTGGGACGAATATACGGAATTTTACCTGGTGTGCTTGAACGTTTGATTTACAAGTGTCGTTAATTGGTTACGTTCATTCATTAGGGATTGCGTCCCGTTACTTTGGGTTTGTTCGGCAGTTAAGCGGTAATTTATCACCACAAAAATGTTTAATCCACTTATGTTTTAATTAATTTAGCCAATTTAGGAGATGATCATGTTAGGTCCGTGCTGATTTGAATGAACATCGCTTATGAAGAAAAATGTTATGACCTTGGATAGATCCCAAATTAAGACTGCTCTATAGCGGGTAAAAGTAGCGGGTGGCGATTCCTTTGTTAATCTGTTTACGATAATCCGTCAGTTTCACCTTGATTAGACAAAGTGGATTCGTAACAGGGTTTTATAACAAGGTACAGTTTTCTTCAAAAATTTAAATTTTTTTTAAATGGTATCATGGGAATAAATTTAATAAAGTAGTTATAAGAAATTAGTGACATGCTCAAATCTTAGGAGTCCATCCTTTGGATTGAGGGGACCCTTCTTATAAGTTTCCACACCATTCAGCCAGTCGGATTCAAATTGTTCAAAGGGATTTTACATCAAAATGATTTTACATCGAAATGTAGGCGCCCGGGTCTGGATTGTTTCATACAATTTTTTCCAAAAATGTCTGCAATTGGAAATGTCTATTATCTTTTTAATACTTTTTAGTCTGAAATATGGTAGTTTTTTTATATTTAGTATTACAACTGATTACAAATCATTTAGTCATTTATCTTTCTTAAATAAATATTCACGATGATGGGCAGTAACCCAATGGTTACGTTTGAATTTACATAATTTATTATATTTATCTGAATTAAATACAACCGCCCAGTTCTAAAGGTTTCTGTCTTTGAAGTCTTCTTACTGCATTGATGGTGTCCAACAAACTTCGTATGTCTGCATTTTGGTGCCGAGGTATCCACTGAATGTGTTTCTTTGCATGATTTTTTATTTCTTCACTGACATATTCCATGTTTAAGTCCCTATGTAAGTTATTATTTCTGATGTACCATGGTGCGTGACAATGCCACGCAGCACTTTGTTTTGAAAACATTTTATAATTTTTGTATTTGTATTCTTGATACAACCCTAAAGTTGAATACCATAGGTCCATACTGGTTTAAGTATTTACCGATATAATAGCAATTTATTGTGTATTGTAAACGCAGAATTTCTACCTATTAGCCAATACATTTTGCAGGTATTTTGGCTACGTATTTGCATTTTGAACCTGCCTTGAATTAAGTTCCTTACTGAAATCCAGTTAACATTCGGGTTTTTGAAGTTCACGTGAACCGATTTTGCTTCATAGGATAATGCGCCATTTCTTCGTCCAGCTACTCACTGAGTTGATTGTTTGTTGAAGTTTTGTTGTTGCTTTCCAGTTGCAAGAATAGCTATATCGTCTGCAAATGTTGCTATGGTAGCACCTTCTGTATTTGGCATATCTCTGGTGTACAAGATATACAATAAAGGACCCAGTATGCTACTGGGCCAGTATGCCTGTTGCTATTATCTTTAGTTCAGAGTACTCTCCGTTATATTTTACATGGAAGTGCCGATCGATGTACGATTATATATAGATTATGATTTCAGCTACCATAAAAACATACACCCAGGGTAGTTACAGGGGGGTTTTCTAACACTTTTGTTAAAAAAACTAAAAACATTTCATATTAAAATGACTTCAGAAATGTATGGAGTGCTTTCAACAATGGCCATTTTTTGATGTTGCCCTGTGTTTGTATAATGATGATTATGATAATTTAATTATGGTTTGAGAGTGCTTACACTATACATTCGCAAATCGTTTCTAAAGAAAATTAACTTTCATCGCTTCAAAACGTTTAAACTACATTTTCTCTTCTTTTCATAAATTCTCTGATTTTTCATAAAACTTTCTGCTGAGAATTTTTAATTTGCATAAAAATATCAAGAATTTTCTGCTGGTGTAAAAAAATATCAGCAGAAAAAATATCATTTTTGTGATAGTGATGCCTGCTGGAAATTTTCTGCTACCTTATACAGCATGATCTCGATGCAATTAAAATTCAAGTCCTTGGTGCCCAACTTTGTCGAACGCTTGTGCTACATCTAACAAGGTACTGGAATATATTTTATTTTTCTCAAGTGCGTCTTCTATTATTTCCGTTATTCTGTGAACTTGTTCTATCGTAGAGTGATTTTCCTTAAATCCAAATTGGAATGATGGAATTAAATTTTGTTCTTCCATTATTAGCTTGAGCCTCTTGAGCAGTAATTTTTCAAATAATTTTGAAATGACAGGAAGTAGTGAAATTGGCCTGTACGACTTTTTGTTGTTTGCTGGTTTGCCTGGTTTAGGAATCATAATTATTTCAACAATCTTCCATTGCCGTGGGACATATTTTAGTCTGAAGACAGCATTGATTATTTGAACCAATTTTTGTAATCCCTTCTCGGGAGTGACTTTTACGACTTGGCCAATAATTAGATCATAACCTGGAGCTTTTTTCGCATTTAAATTGTACTTGATCTCCTCTTTCAATTCCTGTAATGTTACAGATCGTATATTATGGTCATCAATTTTCCTAATTGTTGTTATATTTTCATCTGCAGTTTGCCTAGGTAACGGTTGAAAGGTTTCCTACAAGTGAGCCGCAAATAAATTAGCTTTTTGCTTGTCACTTTTGACTCAGGTTCTTTCCTCATTTTAATAGGCGGCACATGCATTTTGGTCCTTTTTAATCCCTTTGTTGCTTTCCAAAGAGAATAATCAGTGTCTTTATGCTCGATGAGACCGCTTAAGTACTTGTTAATAGTTTCGTTCTTAATTTTTTTCAAAAGTTGTTTCAGTTTATTGCACATACAATTAAGGATTTTTTTGTTTTCCAGGACGCGTGTCCTTTGCCAGGTCTTTCGTGCCTTTCGTGTCCGTTTCTCTCTAACTAATTCCCTAACATCAAGAGGATAATTTTGATTCCCATGGAATTCGGTATGGTTAGTAGAAGAACTTTCCCATGCTGCTTGTTGAATAGTACTGTTAAGTACCTCCAGTTTGTCTTCCAATTGTACCGTTGTTTTAATTGGCACTTGAAGGTACATTTCCACTTCAATTAGTTCTTGAAATATGTCCCAGTCAGTTTTATTATTTGTTAGCTTAGGCAAGTTATCTCTATTAATTATCATTGTGCTGTATACCAGCATTATCATAACAGGTGAATGGTATCATTATAACAGGTGAATGGTCAGAATATATTCCCTCGCTATTTTCGAGGCACATGTATAGTCCTCGGTAATCCCTTTTGTATTATAGCCTGGAGGGCAGTAGATAGAGGAAATCACTATATTCATTATTATTAGTTTCAACTTTTATGGTTGTAATTTGCATACTTTCTTCTTCGATACCAGGTTATTCATATAGTGTTTGACATTCTTGCACAGAATGATAACATTCATAATCACGTATTTTAATAAATGATGTTTCGGTCAAATGGCTTTCCGATATAAGGCATATATCTATTTTTCTAAATTTAGAAAAATTTCTAGGTTACAGTGACATTTCTTAATGTTCTACTCATTTTAATATAAGAAGGCTATTGCCCCGTTAATGGTTTCTTGCCTTTCTAGAAGTTTATATAAAGCATCGAGACCACGTTCTTGCTTTCCTAGCCTATGAATATATGGCTTTTATTCTTCTACATATCCTTTCAAGAGGATCATCAATATTTTCCATTTCCATTTTCCGCCCTGTACCTATAACTAATGGCTTCGGCTCCGCTTGGTTTTTATTTACTTTCTCTCTGTTAGCCTTAGAACTTTGTAAAAGCTGATTCATTTTGTTTCGTAGCCTTTGAAGTTCTTTGGATACTTCACATCATCTGTAATTCGCAGGGTGATGCCCTTTACAGTTTATGCATTTTGTTTCTACTTTCCTTACACTCTCACTTCTCGTTGTGTTTTCCAGCACATGTTACGCATCTAGGCTCCTGATCGTAATATTTTTGCGTGTGGCCGCAATTCTTCTAGAGCTGCTGAAACAAGGGAACAGTGTGAGACATGACTGAACAAAATCGCTTACGATAGTCGATCAATAGAAAAATTCAGAGCTGATTTAAAGTAAGCAGCATCCAATTTTCAGTTTCTTCCATGTAACGCCGGGGTAATTCAACTAGTAAAATATAAATTGTATCGTTACTTTCACCAAACATAGATTATAATTTATATCCAAATGATATAGAGAACTAAATCACTTTAAACTATCGAAATCGAAACTCATAATTTTAATTTATGTACAGCATTTTTGGAACAACACCTTTTACACATCTAGGTTTTTGTTTGAATATATCTCGAAATTATTTAGATAAATATTTTATAAATAAATTAATGACACAAAATTCTTATCAAACTGATAGTGAAACAAAATTTTAATTGTTTTTCTTTTATAAATTTCAGATTAACCCAAATAGTAAAGCATCCGAAAAGGATATACAAGAGGGTGATTACATCACTAAAATAAATGACCAATCACTGAAACAATTAAAAAATAGTGAAATTCATTCGTTAATTAAAAATACGGGTGACTCATTAACTTTACATCTGAGCAAGTAAGTACAACGTTTCTTAACCATTTTACTACAACAATTCTATTAGTGAACGGATGAATACATAAAAAAGTCATTTTTCACAAATAATTAATTGCGCTGTAGTTTAGGCAGTTTTTGGCCAGTCATTCGAACCAATTGTATTATATGTTAGTGGGTTGCCTTTTTCGACAAAGCCCACACAATAAAACTTATATAGCGAGTGTAATAAAAATAATTCGTATAAATTTATTAGGAAATGTGTTTAATCCCCCCAACACAATAAAATAAAAACGGATTACAAAAAATGTGACGAAAAAAAGGATGTTGGGTCGATTGAGATAACAAAAACATTCAAAATTTACAAAAAAAAAAAAAAAATATAAAATTATGGATGAACTAAGATTTCTATGATTTATTTCAAAATTGATGAGAGTCTCTGACTTTATGCTGATTACGATGGAACAAAAAAAATTTAGTTTGACGTTAAAATATAATTCGATATGACGTGTCACAGGAAGTTTATGTACAGCACTAAAAAACTGTAGGATTAATTCGTGACCTAAAGAACAGCAATAAATCTTTTTCTAAACTACCAAACTATTCCAAATTCATGATCATCTTTGCGTTTTGTTCCTCCTTTTTATGTGTTTGTGTACATCATGTGCAAATCATAATGGGGCCCAAATTTGAATAAATTTAAATTGAAAAGTCATGTAATTATTAATAAACAAAATAAAACAGCATAACGAACATAAAATTTATGTGTAATTGAATTTTAATTGAAATGTTTAAAAAATAATGGTGATATTAAGTCGAGCCAAAAGTTTTTGCTGCACACAAAATACGTAAAGGTATAAAACTTGCAACTAAACCTAATATTTTTTACCATTATTCAAAGCTTTTATTGGATTAATTTACGAAAATCATCACGAAAATGGTTAATCATGTTCGATACACAATAAAAATATTATAATAGTTTTAATTTATGCTAATTTAATAAAATAGTTTTTATTACAATTTTTTTTTTGTTTTATTAATTTAACGAAGATAATAAAGGTTAAAATGTTAATATCTCGTAGAATTAATACAATTATTAATTGTTTGTGTAATTAAAATTTTAATACCGTGACGATTTATAAATGCAATGTAGAAAATTTTCAACATAATTCCAGTTAGTAAGAATTAATCTATTTTAGGGGATTATGATTGGTTCAATGACTTTAATATTTGAAACATGTCATTAAAACCCCATATACGATTTAAAATTTTATTCACACCCATCTTCTAGTTATCGATCTAAAATCAAACAATTTTCATTAGAAATAATTGTCTTTTTTCAATAACACTGTCTGAAATACAAAATATTTTTATATGTAAAGCCATCAGTTGCAAGCAGTATAATGGCCGTAAAAACCGCTACAAAAATTGATGGTATCATTGAAGCACTATAGCCACTTTACAGCAGCCATTCATTTTTATCTATTTCATTTATTTATTTTTTTTTATTATTTTTTTATTGATAACTATGCGATCTGTTTTGGGGCTCAGGGCTCAACCTGCTCTTCCGCGGCTATGCTTTTTACGTCTTTACTTTACGCCTTCCGGCCAACTCGAGGACGTACGGCTAAAGGACCGATTTTAAGACCATCGGCACATTGCAAGCTCCATGCCAGCCTATAGTAGCATGGAAGATGGGTCGGCCCATGGGTTTTCACACCGACAGGGGGTCATAGATGTGTTACGTTTCATCACAGATTGAAATCAGTTGATGAAATTTCACTTTGCATCCTGCTCCTATCGGAATTCGAACCCGGTACTTCCCGATCCAAACGCAAAAGCTTTAACCACTGTGCCATTTGGTCGGTCCAGCCATTAGTTATAATTCGCGCAAGAAAGATAATGTAGATTAGTAGAAATGTGGCCTTATGTCACTCGTAGTTAGATATGATGAGCTCAACTTTAAATTATCTTCATATATCACTTTGAATCCACTCACAATTTTTGTAGTTCATTTTATTTCATTTAATTTTTGTAACAGTTTATATTAATAATTTGTTATTTATTAAATTTAATTGAAAATTGAATTCAAACTAAAAAAAAACAATTTTTACATTTTTCTACAATATTTGCAGGCTTGCTCTACACACAAGTACACTATCCAATCTAAAACCACTCTCTGATATCAAGTAAACTATGAATAAACTGTAACTTGGAAATTTTAAAACAACCACGAAAAAAACCTCAAAATAAAAAAATATCCACTATATTATTCACCCTCCAGTGTAAGCGCAGAATGATCGCAGCTCCACAAAATTAATAACTGCATGGGTTGACATTAAGTAATATGAAACCGTCACAACTGTTAACGAAGTTTAAATTGAAATCGGGTAACTTATTTAGCGAGCCCGCAGTGAAACAAATGTAGTTGAGTCGTCTTCCGCAACAGGTGCAAATGGTGCTCATCTTGTTTGCGAATGACGTTCCTCTCATGGTACTTGCAGAATGTGTCGATAATATTTTGAGACTATAAAACAAACCCTGGTCAGATCAGTTGAGCAGTCTACATCGAAAGAAATGTCAGCAAATCACGATGTGGAAGATAAATTCGAAAAATCCCGTATACATATGTTGCCAGAAATAAGCTCGTTAATTAAAGAGAAACACGGAGCTCGCTTACGTAAAGGCGTTCTCATTATAATTCTTATGCAGATCGTGATAATTCGTCCATATCTCCTACAAGAAAAGGAATGTTTCTATATCACAGCCGATTTGGTGACAAGGCACTTCATTGCGTATTGTGTGGCTGTAAGCATTAAGCGAGTGTCACTAGTAATACAAACAAGTAATACAAAAGAGTTCAAAAAACCAGTAAACGATGGTTAACATTTGAAATTGACTGAGGAGTCAAATTTTTAATTGATACAAGAGCTGACGTATCAGTTTTTCCTGTTAGTCTTACTAAATGGTCAAACACCAACACTACATTTAATTTATTCGATGCCAATGGCGCTCCAGTTCGAGCTTTTGATTCTCGAACTTTTAACTAAATACACTGTGCTTGAATCGCAAACTTTTTTTTGTGACAAGCTGGGCACCCAGAGAGTAAACCTAATTCGAGTACGCTGAATGCAATGGTGCTAGTCCCATTTCAAAGTTAGTCCCCATTTTTGAGATATCGCTTTCGAGATGTTTTGGTTCCGAGTCAAAAAATTCTCAAAATATACATTATATTCACGTTGATAGCTCCTGAACCATTAAGATTTTCGTTATGCATTCTTCAGAAAAGTTGTTGCGCAAGCCAAGACAAACAACTGAAGGTCGAAAAACGACATCTGCATTCACATTTTTGTGTTATTTTTTTTTTTTTTTTGCTTTCCATTTCGACGAAAAACACGTTTTTTATAATTTTTTGCCAATTTATTGAATTTAAATCGATCGAATAAACATCTCACCGGCAAATATAGATACAATAGAAACTATTTAAAAGAAAATTAATCTAATTCAGTTGATTTTATTGTGATTTTTCTCAATCTTTTTTTAAAAAATTAACTAAAATTAACAGTTAAGAAAACTTTTAATTTTAATTTTCCCATTTGTTCGTGTCGTCTTCGGGTTTTTCTTCCTCTTGCAAATTCCACCAAATGTCACTCAACAGTGCGTCTAGCTTTTTCCCGCTGTACCAATGTTCGAACCTTGTCGTCACTTGGTGAAAACGCTCGCCGTGCACATCGGATTCGGCTGGTGGTTGTTCAGCGAATTTTTCCACATGACAATGCAAAAAATGTATTTTCAACGACATTCTAACGTTTATGTTATGAAAAGCGGTCAGCATATTTTCAATATATCTGCGCTAATCATCTGATCGATTAATTCCAAGAACATTCTTAATAACGTGTTTTTCCATGCCACAAGCTCTCGTTCACTGAGATAATTTTCGAATGCATAATCTTTCATCAGACGACGAATATCTGGTCCATTAAGTATTCCTATAATAAAACACAAGATGCGAGATGAAATTTCGTTTGATCAAAACTTACATTCGAATATATGTAAACACCAACCTTCTTTTATTTTCATTCCACTTAACCGTGGAAAAATGCGACGCAATTCGACGAACGCATTTCCATCTGGATTCAGCGCTTTTATAATATTTTTAGCTACTCCAAGCTTGATATGAAGTGGTGGTAGCAATATTTCTTTAATTGGCACAAGTGGAGCCTCAACGATGTTTTCATAACGCAATCTAATGTTCTCACGTAAAGCCCAGTTGCGTTCGTTGTATTGGTCGCCTTTAAAACGTATATTTCATAAGCACATAAAACACATGTTTTTAGTGTAACTTTTAAATCTTCACAAACTCTCCATTGATGGACATTGTATTTAATCAAATCAATGATTTTTTTCATTGATGCATAGGTTTTCTTTGTGTTTGTGCTGAGTGCAACTGGAATGGAATTCTTTGAGTTGGTAACGTGAAGGAGAACTGCCTTCAAGCTGCTTTTAGAGGAATCGATAAACAATCGCCAATCTTCGGGATTATATGCATTGTGCATTGTGGATACCAAACCTCGGATTTCAGTGCAAAAAGCGAGTGAACTATTCTCAATTGATTTGAAAAAATTCGTAAAATGACGATGACGATGACGATTTATTGCTCCATATATCCGAACATTTGGAGCCAAAATGTTCACTTGTTTTAAATCCTTTGACAAAAGAATGGCTTACCGCTGCGATTGTTTCAGGCGTCGTACCATAATATTCAAACGATTTTGCGAGATTTCAATGTGATTGCATGGCGCAGTGACATTTGACGGTTGATATATTGATGCAGATGTTTCTCCGGTTTTACCTGATTCAAATGTTGTTGGTAAATATTCATCAGTTGGGTTTGATATTTCCGGAACAAGAATTTCATGTGAATGCGGCAGCGGTAGTTGAGCATTTGTCTTTGCAGTGTATGTCAAAGAACCAATTTTTTTTTTGTACCGAGAATATAATTCATTCACCCATAACATTGAACTGCATCATGTCGTTGTGAATTGATCCATATCATCGGGACACTAAATGGTATTGCGGCTTCATTGTTTTGCCATCTATGCAGATGGAAAATGCATGCCGTACAAACCAAGAACGGTCTCCAATTTACACCACTAATAACATTTTGTGAAAAGTATAGTCGATATAAATTAGCGGTTTCATCACTTATATTGTGGCGATTGCTCATAATTGTAAATTTTCCACACACATGAACAAAATCACTTGAGTTTAAAACACATATCTATATTATTTATTTCAACAGATTTCACAAGCCGATTTTCACTTTATATTTTGTGGTCTTTTGTCACTTTACATATGAAAAACTAGATGAGTTAGATGAAAAACTTTTTATTTTTAATTTTATATTACAGTTTTTAGTTCTTACCTATAAATTGTGCCAATTTTTTAACTTTTTTAGAAATATCGATTTCGAGAATAATCTCTTCATCGGTTTATTTTTTACTACTGTTACATAATTTATTTTGAAGCTCTTTCTGTAGCTAGGCGCTGCTGTTTGGTACTTCTTTTGTTTTTAAGTTATGGAGGTCGTAAATTTTATTGGTTTTTGTGTTGATTTTGTCGCTAAGTAAATTGTGGGTGTTTTTGTGTTTGTATATTTTCAAGGTGTGAATTTTGGTCGTAATTTGACTCATGACTTATGAGAAATTCGTATATACGTACAGTATACAAATGTCTCATGACTCATGAGTCAAATTTTACACCTGTCTAATTTCAGTTCTTTTTTGATTCTGTGCAAAATGGTTATATTTTTATTGAATTTAGTGTATGATTTTCAGTTTTTATGTGTTGTGCGAAATGTACTTGTAGTGTGTTCTTTGTATCTTATCTGAAATGAGCGTCCTGCCGGAGTCTTCTGTGAGAACCTTTTGCCAAAACTGACAAGACCCTGCTTTTTGGGGAACATGCGAGAAGGCTGGGTCTGACTTTGTAGAAGTTGCATGGACGAAAAAGAAGAAGAGACTTTAGATAACTTCCTACGCTCGTGTCCGGCACTATCATACACAAGGTATAGGTATTTGGGCGTGTACAGTATGGTCAGCCTTTCACATTTCTCTGATTGTGGAATGCGAGATATTTTGCGCTACGTACGTAGCTCCGTATGGTTTTGAATACGGTAAAGGGGAAATAGGTTCCTGTGGTATCACAACGGGCCACTACTGGTCTAAGTGTGCGGAAGCCGCCACTCTAACCAAACCTTGGCCTAAGTAAAAAAACCATATATGGTGGATGAGGTTTTTCGGTTTTGATATGTTCAGCAAAGTTGTTTGTCTTGGCTTGCGCAACAACTTTTCTGAAGAATGCATAACGAAAATCTTAATGGTTCAGGAGCTATCAACGTGAATATAATGTATATTTTGACAGATTTTTGACTGGCGATATCTCAAAAATGGGGACTAACTTTGAAATGGGACTAGCACCATTGAATTCAGCGTACTCGAATTAGGTTTACCCCTGGGTACCCAGGTTGTCACATTTTTCAACTAGCACAGTGATATCGGTCTTCGTCGGGAATTAACATGGAAATTTATCATCGCGGATGTTACAGTGCCCATTATCGATGAATATTTTCTCAAAAATACAGGTCTTCTGCTAGATATTCAAAAATGTAGACTTATCGTTACCTTAACTTTCCTGTATACCACTGACATGTTGAAAATTGTGCAAATTTCCGCATTGTCTTTCATTGACAAGAAAACTTTGCATCCTGCAGTACAGCGATTGATTAAAATTTATCCCGAAGTCACCAGTCGCTCATTAGGACTAAACAATGTCAAGCATAATGCCACACATATAGATTGGAGACTAACGGTCATCCAGTATCATGTAAAGCACGCCAACTGGCGCCAGATAAATTGAAAATTTCTAAAGAAGAGTTTGAATAATTGATCACACAAAGTATTTGCAAACCTACCGACAGTCCATGGTCCAGTCCTTTACACTTGATAAAAAAAGGACTGGTGATTGCAGGATTTTTCATATCAGATTGAAGGTCCTTTCAACATTTGAAGCATAACGTATTAAGTAGATAGTGTTCTGTTTTGTGTACCTGGATGACGTGTTAGTGGCATCAAAATCGTTTAATGAACATCTACCACACTTAAAAATGATTATACAAAGATTCTCAGATCATGGTCTCCTGATTAACGTAGATAAGGGTGTATTTGCTAAATTTCAAATTAAATTTTTGGGACACACAGTGACTAGTCAAGGTATCTTACCCGCTCACGTATGCGTTCAAGTTATCCAGGATTTCCAGAGACCCAATACTGTCCAGCAACAAAAACGGTTCTTAGGAATGATAAATTTTTATCGCCGTTTTTTGCCTAATCAGAAACCGAGAAAGCATTCACGGAATGCAAATTAATATTATGTCAAGCAACTTTTTTAGCTCATCCATCTATTTCCGCGCGTTTAGCAATAATGGTGGACGCATCTGATGTGGCAGTTGGTTCAGTTGTACAACAACTCGTTGCTTATAATTAGCAACCTCTTAGTTTTGTTTTGTCAGGCTTACTGATACACTACGAAAATACAGTGCCTATGACGTAACTTTACACTATTATAACGATCATAAGCCGATGACTTTTGCGTTTAATCCTAAACCTTAACAATGCATCGCCTAGACAATAGGTATTCAGCAAATATCCGGTGCGGACAATGTTGTCGCGGATACTCTGTCACGTATTGAGCAAATTGATCTACCGGAAAATGTAGATTACAAGGCAATAGCAATAGCACAAGAGGAAAACGAAGAGCTTCAGAACATATTGAAACTTGGTTCAAACAGCAAACTTAATTTCAAACAACTTCCGTTGTTATTCAATTCGAACAATACTTCGAACAAAGTATTATATTGCGACGTGTCGACTGATTCTCCATAAGCATATATTCCAACAGACTTTCGTAAATTCATTTTTGAAGCATACTATAATCTTTCACACCCAGGGGTTAAAGCGCCTGTCAAATTATTGACCAAACATGTCCTCAGGCCATCCATTAAACACGACACAAAGGTAATGGCACAGAGTTGTTTGACGTGTCAAGAAGTGAAATTTGCATGACATACAAGATTGCCGCTCGGATCGTATACGTTGACATCGCGACGTTTTGCTGAAGTGTATTTATATATCATTGATGCCTGTTTCTGAAGCTATTCCAGTGCCGGATATCTCTGCTTCGACTGTTGCATTCGCTATTTACTCAACATGGATCGCTAGATTTGGTGTGCCAGAGTGAATTATCACAGACCTGGGTACTCAATTCAAATCGCATTTGTTCGCAGAATTGTTGGATTTGCTTGGCTTCGAGAGAAAGCGTACGACAAGTTATAATCTAAAGAGTAATGGATGTGTTGGCATCGTACACTTAAAGCTGCCATTATGTGTTATCAGCGAGCATCATCGGCTGAACTGGTTTATGACACCACAGTGCGTATTCCAAGTGCTTGCATCGATCAGAATTACAACAATAAAATTCCACAATCAGAATTCATTCAGAATCTGAGGGGTCATTTTGATGAAATGAGGCCTGCGCCGGCATCGCGTCACAGTGAAGGTAACATCTTCGTAGGTAAGGACCTACTGACTTGTTCACATTCAATTTTGAGAACAGACTAATTGAGAAAATGATTGCAACCACCGTCCACATGAATTCCTTGATCGGGGTGAGAAAAATGTTACTATTGATATCTAAGGCGACAAAATCAAAGTATCAATCGACCGGCTCAAATCATGCTACAACGAGAGCTTGTACACCGAGCGAATGTTCCAAGAAAGAGACAACGACACACCTAATACATCTTCACGAGATAGTTCGAGTAGTACCACTTCCAAACCAGTCAAAAGAGTGTCACTTGAGTACGAGTCAGAAGTATGTCAAGTATCGATACAAGCTAGGACAAGGGCAGGACGAACGTTTTAGATAAGTTTCAGGTTTCGTAAAAACCAGGTGTTTACTGGTGAGTGAGTATTGTGACTTGATCAAAGTTCGGTCAGGTTGGCACCCCATACAAACACATTATTTTTTTAGTTTTAGTTATCGGGTTCCTTTCATTTTTTCATAACATTTTCTGGAGAAAGGTACTGTTCATATTTATTTCAGTCGTTTGCGATAGCAATTGAACAGAAATATTTCATAAACGAAACAGTTGCCAATTTCAGTTTAGGAAAAAGAGACATAACATTCGATAAAGTATCGAAAATGTGATGTTATAACATATCATGATGTTATAAGACCTGTTTCTGAAAACAAAATGGAATAAATGTTCTTGGTACACCTGTTGAAATATCACAATAAAAAAATTTATAAAAGAAACATAATGGAAAATTGCTTAAATTTTAATGACATAAGTTGGAGTCTTTAAACAGGAAAAAAACACCATTTACGGGTCAAGGATGGGGAAAGTGATATTACTGCATGACAACGCTCGCCCACATACAACCAAATCAACCCATAGGAATTAATCTTTTCCTTAGGCTGGGAAGTTGTATAGCATGCGGCATATTTTCCAGACTTGGCTCCCTCTGAAAACCACTTATTCACATCGATGTCATCATATTTCAAAGACCAGCAGTTCACGAAAGTTGATGATGTGCAAAAATGGATCGATGACTATTTTGCTTCGAAATCACCAAGTCTCTATCGCGAAGGCATTCATCATCTACCTGATAAATGGCAATTAATCTTTGTAACGATTATATTTTCAATAAAGATGAATTTGACCAAAAAAAACACAGTTTCTGCTTGCACACTTAACATATTGTGCCATGTCATAAATTCGAATCGAAATTATGTGTGCTTTCTGTCTTTAATAAATTCAATCATCATTTTTGTGTTATTGATACTCAAATCTGTTTTGAGTTTCTTCTAATATATAAAACTCTCATTAACCTAATAAATTTTAAACAAACGTTTTAATATCAGATATTTAAAAGTAACAAACTATTTTAATTGAAATTATTACCATAAAAATGTATACTTCATCTTCAGTTCTCATTAAAATTATTACGATATTCCAGCATCATGTTTACAAGATTGTAAATTTCATTCTGTTTAAATGTACTCGTATGTATTAAATAACTACATACACATATTTGAATATGCATAATAAATAATTAGATAATTTTATTTCCTTCATATCCAACATATTTAACAAGAATTAAAGTAATGAATTAATTAATTTTATGTTCTAAATATGCATTTAATTTATTTAAATTTTTTCATTAAATTTTATTTAATTAAAAATAATTTTTCTCTTATTCATTTGATTAGGAACAGAATTGAAATTTTTTATTGAGGCCAATGGTAATGATATTACGATATATTCAGTTCCTATTTTCCATTTTCACTATTATCACAAATACCTTCCTCGAATAATTTATCTGTAATATAACAAATATTGGACATTTGCGATATACTTATTGAGCCTTTTCAACACTTGCATGCCTTGAAATATTTTTTATTGTCTTAATAAACTCGTACATATTATAAATTGATAAACTGTAAAATAAACAGCGTCCGAAACATATCCACTCAATATACTTGTAATAGTCCTACATAAAATATATACCTAAATCGAATTTTATGATGAGATTCAGGAAGTGGGTACTTGTAAACATCCCATTGATTGAAATCACATTAAAAGCATCGAAATATCAGAGCAAAATCAAACTGTTATCTGTTTTTCTAGGAAATTGACCATCCGCACAAAATAAATAATCGATGATTGCCGTATTATTTATTCTGTAGTGCATCGTGTACAAACAAAAAATTCGTGTATATTTTACGGATGGAAAATGAGCACAACATTTCGAGTCAAACCCCCCGCATAACTTTTGTGTTTCTGTTGTGCTCGTATATGGTGAAAAATACGTCAAATCACAAATTTGATTTAAGGGACCAGACATACGACTGTGAAGAATCCTACGATCTTAATCAATACAAAACCCATTAGTGTGAAGTTAACCCAGCGTTAAATACAAAAATTTAATTCATTACTTTTACATTTTGCGAATTTTAGCCATGCACCAGTTAGTCGAATTAAGGCTATATAGTTTTGACAAGATCACACTCGTGCCTTACTTTTAGAATAGTTATTAAAAAAACATTCCGTGACAACTTTGCAAAATTGGAACCTGGGCTGAAATTTAAATGTTCAAATTCGAGTTGTATATGAAGATATCTAGCCCAGGCCCAATTTTGCGATGTTGCCAGGAAACAATTTGTTTCTTACTTTTCTGAACGTAAGAGGGAGGGAGTGTGACGATCCCAAAGCCACAAAGCCTTAATTCGACAAATTTATACTGTTACGAATCGCACGTTCCATATGGATTCGTAATCAAGATTTTGCAAATAAAACACTAAGTGAATTGAGTTACAAACTTTATTTTCAAATAACTTCAATTTTTTCTAGATCAATTCACTTAATTTAGTCTGCTCACTAATTTGCTTTTACATTGTTGACTTTAACTTCAACTGTGTTTAATACTATTTTTAACTTTTTCTGCTCACATTTACTGTTCATTATTTTTTCGCTGTCTTACCTTTTATTTTTCGACTTGCACTACTCACTTAATTATAACTGTGTCTGTGTGCCAAATTGCTCGCGCGTATATACTTGTCGATCGCTGTTCGAAATTACTCTTTTTATTACATCTGGCAATGTATGTGTATGGCAATTGTTAATCACTTTCATATAGTTGTGAACTCGAACATCATTTCTTTTCCAGGATTTGCAACACTACCCTTACCTTAAATCTGCGTTTATCTTTGCGTCCTTAAATCTTACTTTCATCTTAGTTCTGCAGCCTAGCTGAATCCGGTATACAACATCGTTAATCCGTTTGATGACTTTAAAAGACCTTCCCCAAATCACTTATAGTTTTGGTGTTATCCCTTTTGTTCGTTTGAGATTGTAAATCCAAACCAAATCTCCCTCTGCAAACCCTTTGCTATCTGCTCTTAGGTCATATCTCGTTTTCATTCTCGGTATACATCGGTACCAATTATACTGGTTCGCATTGATTTCTTTCAGTTTTGGAACAAAGGACGACTCAAAATTTCTACCTTAATCTGAGTCTAGTTCTTGCGGTACTCCGAATCGGCAAATCCAATTTTTCACAAATGAATTCACAGAAGATTCACAGAAGAATTCAATACAAAATAAGATATGGTATACACAGCTAAAAATATTCAAAATGAGAATGGTTCAGCAAACCTTCCATAGGGCCCAAAGCTGAAAAATGGATAGGTGATGAAATAATCGTATAATGCCTGAAAAAACGGTTGTTTAACGGTTGAAAAAGTTACAGTATAGAAACGGCTAATGATGTGCAGCACACAATACAGTAGTGCTCTGAGGGCTACAAGATTAAATATAAGGAAGATAAGTAAAAAAAAAGAAATGGGACTTATCTTCAAAAAGCAGCGGAATTCATACAGTTTGCGTTTGTATTGTATAAAATATCAAAATTTCAAAATAATTATTTTTGACACCAAGATGGAGACTAGCATGAATTGAAAAATTTCGCGATTACAGAACTTCATTTTATCTACATTATATAGTAAACCAGCATTACCTTCCGCAGTGCAAGAACTGTCCAGATTGGATATTTTTTGTGAATTTTTTGAATAACGAAATTTTGGACAATGATTTTATGGATGCTGAATTATTGTTTGCCAGAGGGTTTCAACTGTCCGATGCAACGAGGAAAATAATCGAAACAATCCGGGAAGTTCCACTCATCCCGGATAATCGAGGTTCAAGTGTATTCTTAATTTGTATTTTTCCATTTACTCTGGTAACTAAAAAAGTATAAAATTAAAAACGATAATAAATTAGGCGTATTAACAAATGTTTAATGAAAACCAAAAACAGATTAAATGCCCGAGTATGCAAGAAAAATGAGTATGTTTTTCTTTTTAGAGCGCTCTGCTATTTTTTTGACCGCAACTGTATAGTTTATACTTTGTTAACAGAATATCCTCGCATAGGCTCCTGGGCGGTGATAGATAGCCGCGTTAGGCTCAGGGTGACCACCGTTTCAGAATTTTTGGATTACTTCATAAGTATGCTGAAAACCCTGAGTCCTCATGGGTTCCTCTTGCTTTATTTCACTACAACAATGTGGTTTCATAAAAATAAAAAAATCACTCGGAAGCCCACAGAGGGACTTGTTTCCCGTGACTTTGAAGAAAGCTATGTTTTTATAATGCAAAATGCAACACAGGGTTTTCATTGGAACAACAAACAAGCAAATATCCGTTTTTAATTTACAAGAATGAAGGATAGAAATTGCAGCATTGGAACTCAACTCACGATATTCACGTTGTAATACTTGCAAGAGAGGCTACTTAAAAATGTTAAAAGTATTCAAATTGTGAAGATTATGAAACATGTCAATTTTGACTGTTTGAATATCTTCAAATTTGCTTCTTTATTTTGCAATAAATTTTTTTGATACGTTTTAATTTTTTTGCGATTGATATATTTTGTTTTAAATTTAATTTTGTATTAAAAAACCGAGTAGGCCTGGCGTTCCCAAAACAAAGTTTGTAAGAAAACCAAATTAAGGCCGTGATTCATGTATAAATTTTGTCTAACTGATGTCGGCCACATCTTTTTATCGTACGACAAAAATTAAAAATTGAACTTTACTCAATTTTGTATAAGATTTGACAGTAGTGAGAACAAAAGAACACATATTCTAAAATATATAAAAAAAACTTCAAAAAGAACAAAATCAAACCATTTTTAGGTTGCTTGCTGTATAAAATGTCAAAAAATATCCATATGACAACATTTTATACATGTGTTGATTTCGATTTTATCGTATAAGACAGAAAAATATTGACCCGTTAGAATGATTTTCCTTTATGTGTGTCAGACAAAATGTCTTAATAAATCACTGCTTTAATTCCTACTTCACTTCTAAGTATGCCAAAAAGAATTAATTGACGATAATTATAAAAAATTTAAAAAAAATTCGTTCAAAATTGATATAAATTTATAAAAAAAACTAACACAAATAGAGAATATCATAATGGCTAGATCGTCATACTTAAGCGTATTTAGCTAGAAAACAAAAAAATAAGAAAATCATGAACATTTTTTGAAAAAAATTCATTTATCTTTGAAATTAGCCCTTTTTTATAATTATCAGATAATTATTATTTTTTCAATAGCCATAATATACTCAAAATCACGTTCGTCATTTTTCTCAAAATTTGACATCGTGTATCTTTATTTAACAACAACAACCACAACAACAGAAAAACATCATGTTCTACAAAAATATTTAATCAAGACTACACATTCAAAACATAAAAATGCGACTTCCAAAAATTTGTGATTTGGCGTATTTTGCACCATATATAGAAGTATTTAAATGTCGGCCACAATTGTGATTTGTTTGGTTTATTTTCATATCATATTGTTTTGTTATTGGTTGAGGGCTTTTACGAATAGATGAATATTTTTAGATGGAACGTCTTTTTCGCAAAATTTAGCTGATTTTCAAATATATTCATTTACAGCAAAATTGTGTATCAAATCAATAAATAATTTTGTTTTTTTATTTTTTACAGGTACGACGACAGCCCTACGAGATACCCGCGTCGGTTGTATTTTAGAGAATATAAACCAGGTAAGCAAGATTATATATTCATTCAATAATGGTGCTGAACAAGCTCCAAATATTTATATACATACCAGTGATTTGCACAGAATAAAATGTTTAGCCAAATATATCATGACTGAATTAAAACAAACAAAAAAAAATCAAAGAATTCTTGCACCTGTCGAGGATATGAAAACGTAACAAAAATTCCATACTCATGAAAATCTGTGCTTAAATATAAATATTGGACGAGGTTAACCTTGTGAATTGTTTTCATTCATAGATTATTCTATACCTACCGCAACTGAACAACATTTTTCATATTTTCTTTTTAATGTTAAACAAAGACGGTTTGAGTCGAACCGTAAAATTATAAATACTTTTCTGACACAACGAAACGATTGACTTCATTTTATCACTATTTTTCATATTTTCTCTCGTAATTAGATTTAGTCGAAAATTAGATTAGAATTATTAAATAACCCAAGATAAAGATCGAAGTAAAAAAAAACTTGCAACACTGCAGATCACTTAATTAGGAACGAAACACTTCTAGATATTTTTGCAGGATTAAAATTGTTTATTAAGGGAAAGATATGAACTCAATTTTTTTTTATTTGAAAGATTTTTTTATGACTTTATGAGTAGATTATAACGTTATTCAAATTTGCTTGATGGCATGGATTCGCGAGGTCCACTGATGACTTTGTCGCATAAATCTGGCTAAATTTGCTGAATGGCGTTCGTTATGTTGAATATATTAGGGTATCAATTGTTTGTGACTTGCGATTTAAGTTAAGATAGCCCCAAGAAAGAAGTCAAAATACGTTAAATCACACAATATCGGAGGCAAGTTCACATCACTGCCGCTCGAAATAACATTGCCCTCAATTCGCTCGTGTGGATGCGCTGTGTAGTATGTAGCGCCTTTCTGTTGGAACCACCTGTCGTCTGTATCTATATCTGCCAGTTTATTGCCCAAGAAATTGTATTACATCGATCTATAGTGCTCGCCGTTAATGGGCAATATAGGACTGATCCGGACCCGCCAGGCCAAAATAACAATGACTTTCTCGGGATGCATTGTCTGCTGGTGTATCTCGTGCGAATTGATATCGTCCCAAATCAAACAATTCTGCTTTTTCACATATCCATTCATCCAAAAATGGGCCTTGTCACTAAAGACGACTTTTATTGCAAAATACGGGTCAACTTCCAACTGCTCCGAAGCCCAATCAGCGAACACGGCGTTGTCTGGTCTGTAGTCGTTTACCTTAATTTCTGTTAAAGTCGCAGTAATTTCAAGTTCTTGCGAATGACGAGAAATTAATTGTCTCGGGTTTTCTCTTACACTGTCACGCAAAGCAGCGATGTTTTTCACAGACCTTGCGTTTCATTGGCGTAGGCCGAATATTCAATTGCCGAGTTGAATATTCGACCTGCGCCAATGAAACGCAAGGTTGAAGCAAGGATAAAACCACGCAATGCGTGGAACGTTTCTCGAACGGAGCACTGATTTTGAAAATAAAATTTGATGATTTGCACAATCGCCATATGGTGATTTGCCATATACTGTTGAAAAATTTACAGATAGGTGGAGAATTTTGAATCGCACCAATTCTCTCTCTCTCTCTCCCTGGCACTATATCCCATCAAGGGGTTTGGCCGCCTCAAAATGAGGTTTCATAATCGTATTTTCATTTCGCCACCAGGAATCGAAACCGTGACCTGCGGTGGCTAGAGCAAGCATGCTGACCACTTTGCCACCGGGGCGGCCAATCGCACCAATTAAACAAGGCTATATCTGTGATACCAGAATTCAAACCACGAGTATCGAAGCATAACGTACAATTATTCCCATCTTTGAAACAGATAATAAATAATTTTACACATACAGGTAGCTGCGTGTAACGTGTAAAATAAATCAATTAAACCTCAGAACTATGACCGCAGCGAATTTACAAAACTATTTATCCTTAAGGAATCAATGAATAAATTTATGCAAATTATGGAGAAAAAAATATAGGACTCATGCTGTAACACGGGACTCCTGATGCAACTGTTAACGAACAACCAAAATTGATTGAATTTAAATTAGCCTTATGGAATGCCAATGGTGGCAAAATAATTAGAAGTACAACATTTTCTTAATCAACATAACATTGACATTGTAAATTCTCATTCAATTATTTAAGGATACGTTATTTACGGATTGTTGTTTTGAAGGATGCATCAAACACTACTCTATGTTGTGTAGTGGTGCTGTACTGTTTAATTACACCATGATGCGATACGTAATAGGTGTTGCTTAGTATATGATCCTCAAATTTTCCTATACACGAGTTCCATATGCTTTAGATTAATATATTCCTTCATAAATTAATGATATAATCGTTTGAATGTTGGATCTCTCTTGAACCGATCTTCCACTTAGATTAGTCTGGTAGCGCCTTTCTCCTGGATTCTCCTAACTCTACATGATCATCTTAATTAGAATTCTTTTTATGTATCAACCATCGGGACCTTTTTCTAAGATTGACTGGAAATTTTGTTCAATCTTGTTTTCTTCCTCATTCTTAATCCTTTCGTCTGGATGATGTGCTCTGGTGCCAGCCCTGCTGCAAATTATTATACATCCTATTTCGGTTTATTGTCTCATTGGTTCCAATTGCCCTCCTTTTATGATGTTGTTATTTGTGATTACTGGATAATAGTCTGCACCAAATATGAGATCAATTGGTTATGACTTATTATAGTTTAGATCACCATGTGGTATTTGTTTGAGATGGGTCCAGCAACTTGTATCAAAGTCTACCTCTCGTAATTGTTGGTTAAGTTTATCAAATATCAAGGCTTCGATATTTAGATGGAACTGTTTTACCTTATACTAAATACCTGTTTTTTCTCCTCCTACTCCGGAAATAGAGATGTTAACTCTATGTAAGGTTGAGTAAATTGGCGGCTTTTATAAAAATTCATGTCACTTGTGATCCAGCACCGATTAGTGCCCTCATAGCAGGACATGATTTGTAATAAAACTTGTCCCCCTGTTGATGTACCATGAATGTTTTAGCGTTTTTTACTCGGGTTCCTCTAATTGATGCTGCGATATTGCACTGTAGCAATGTATGATGTGACTCTTTACACACGACGCATGGTTCTGCTTGACAATACAATATTTTTAACATAAAACCAACAACACAACAAAAAAACGTATAATACTCAAGTATCAAAAGAGAGACTCAAAAAAACTTGTTCATTCAAACACAAGACAAAAAACTTGTTCACTCAAACACGGGTCACACTTGTTGTGCACACTAGAACTACCAACTGAAGAACCTTCATTTTTTAGTTTATACCAAAAAATATCGCACGATTATGTTGGCTATCTGGTGAACGATTATAATCCCGTTCCCTTAATGATTCATGAGATATAGCAGCGCGGCATGATATGGTAAAAAGGAAAAGGCTGAATTTTCAGATTATGCTAGTTTCTCAACGGTTCACGACTTGCGGGCCAAGTTTTCTAACTTAACTAGAAACAAATATAAATAAAACCCCACTATTTTGAAACTTCACGCAATCGAGGTTCTACATCAAATGGGATCATAACAATCATTCAGCATTCCATAGAATTGCTTTCAACAACCTAAAGTATACGTCAAAATTCATAGAAATAATTAAAAATTTTCGTTAAGTTAAATTGAATACTTTTTATGAAGTACATATTGTGCGTATGATTTTTCTGTCGATGTCATTCGAGCCATAACCGTGCCAGACGAAATCTAAACACGAATGTATAATATTGTGAAATACGAACTGGAGAATTATAAAATGAATAAGAGCCGTTCTGGAACATGATACTTGGAGCTTGTCTATTAAGTCTAAAGGATGGTTGAGCAACATATTGGAAGTTTATATAAAATAAAAATAAAGCCGGATCTATGATAGCAAACGAAACCATCATAGAACAACAGTGACCGTATGACATCGGATCCTGACATCGGATCGTATTGGGTGCTTTCAGGACACCCAATAGTTGAGAACATGTTGAGTAAAATCGCAGCCAACGTTATGAAAATGTTTGGCACTATAAAATTTTCAAATCAAATTGGAGATGATTTCACTAATCATGATAGAGTACCTGAAAGCGCCCATTAGCCGAAACCAAGAGAAAGCCTGCTAACATAACTGATCGTTTCCACTTGAAATGATTTGCAAATATTTGCAAAAGGAATTTTTTGTATCATGCGTTTGTTTTTTTGTACTATTTTCATATTTTGTATATGAATAATTTTGACATTTTCCAAAACAAATCTCGTATTGACAACATAAACCATGGCCACAATAAAATTTTCACATAACGGCAGCAAAAAATAAGATTTACAAAGGAAAAGCAACGACACGACGAGCTTTGCTATTAAAAATATTTATTGAATTCTGGGAGCAACAATTAAAACCCACAATTAATTGTCTATATTAAAACTCAAACATTGGGCGTATCCAGCACGTTGAGATCTCACTAGAAAAATGTAGACCTCACATATTTCATGTGCTGGATACAAAGTTTCTTACTAAAGGATGAAACACACCAAGCAGCAGCAGCGAGCAGCAAACTTAAATTTTGGCTTATTCGCTTATGTAATATGCTATAAAATCATAGTTTGAGTATAAATATAGATATTTCCATTAAAAGAAATTAAGTATTTTGTAATTATAATTGAAAAATTTAAATTTAAAGAAATTATATTGAATGAAGTTGTATCTGTCGCGGCATCAATAGGTTCCACACCCAGCAGCTTTAATTTGCTGCTCTTTGCTGATACTCATAACCTCGATAAAATTTACACAATTCAATTTTACTACTAAAACAAAACAATCTACTGCGCTGCTTGATGTGCACACCCATACGCAGCCGTTAGTGTGGATTGTTTGGAATATGTTGCGCTGCTCTTGGTATGTTTCATCCTTAAAAATGTAGATAGATCCCACTGTTTGTGTGAGGCAATTTTTTTATGTCTACATTTGGGTAGATTTGTTTGGTTTGAGTCTTTGCTATGTTTTGACATTTGTTTTTGGGAGAAGAACATTATAATTTGTATTTGTCAGCGATAAACGAAAATCGACAAATGGATACAAATAATTTCGAGAGGTATATGTTTAACAGTTTTGGAAGTCTATAAATATTTATAGACTGATCAAAATTAATAATAAATATTCTAAACGAAATGTCTCAAAGAACAGATGAGTTCATGTTGTATGTCGTTCTAAATTTAATGCCCTAACCTAACTTTTTATTTACATCTTTATATACTAACTAGCTGACCTAGCGAACTTTGTCTCGCCCAAAATTACTTCGTCCGAGCAAACACTTTTGACCTTCACGAAAATTGATTTTGATGAGAGAAAAATCAAACGACTCATCTCAATTCTCAATAGACGTTTGAGTTAGACGATTGAGTGGCCATTCCATTCACTTTTTCATCGAATTCAACACTAAAGGTAGGTTTATGGTTGCGTTCGTTCGTTCGGTCATTTGTTCGATCAATCATCTTTTGTACAAAAATCCAGAATCGTCATTTTTGAGCAATATGATGGAAAAAATTGTCAGAATGAACGAACGAACGCAACCATAAAGGCGGCATAATGTATTGAAAAGTGAATAAAAGGTCGATTCAAATTTAGGCAACTATCGAAAATTTAGTTGTTTTTTGCAAATTGACTTTGTAATTTGTTAATCGTCATAGCGAATGCCAAAAATACGGGGAACTGAATGCACTTGTTTTTATATATATATAGAAGATAAGATTGTCAAAATTCTACACAAATTATATTTATAGTAGTCCGCAACCAACGCCATCTATTGAAAATAATCCGAAGTGGTTATTTAAATGAATGATCATTGTCAAAATACAATTTTCATCGGTGGTGTTAAGTGTATTTCCATACAAAAGTCCTCTACAAAACGCAATTCTCGATTTTCCGATTTTTTTTTTGATTTTTCGGTTTTCCATTTGGTTTCGAGAGTTTTTGCGAGACTAACGCACGGCAATTGATTTTTATTTAGATAAATAAATAGAGAAAATAAATAGATAAAATAAATAGATTGGATAAAAAGAAAGTAGCAGTTTGGATGTAGCCTTCGGTGGAAATCGAATTCAGTACCTCCCAGTCCACGCGCCGAAGCTTTAACCACTACACCACCTGTCTCATAATAAATATACACACAAAATTCATATGGAAATGGTTTTTTATTCGATTTTTCGGGTTTTCCGACTTCTCCAGTGGATTTTTTTTAAAATTTCTTTCGTAAGAACCATCTCCTGGTAATTGCGAACACAACAGAAAAGATTGAGCCAAATCGGTTCCGCCGTTCTCAACTGATGCGCGCACATACATTTTTAGCATCATTTTTATAGATATAATAGATAAATAATTTTATTCATCGTAATGATATTAACCATTTACCATTAATTTGTTGAATATGAGGAGCATCTATAGAAAATGAGACAGACGCTATGAATGAACAGCATCTGGAAGATTCAATCGATACAGTAAATTTACCCATACAAACACCGCAAGAATTAAAGTTTGCCGGTACATCTCAGGAACCACCACAAAATTCAGAATACGGCATAAAATGGACACAATCTAATATTAAATTATTAATTGCGGAATATGCCGCAAGAAAGGACAAACCCAAAAATTAAAAAAAATGATTTGTGGAAAGAAATACAATAAAAAATTTTAACTTTCGGTATAGAAATCGACGCGGCCGAAATAAATAAAAAATTCGCCAATTTGAAAAAAACTTTTTTAAAAATCAAACAAAAACGCTCGAAAACTGGCCGTGGAAGGTCATATTGGGAGTATTATGACGATTTTGAGCGCATCTTTAGAGATGATAAAACAATAAATTAACCGGATAATTTAGAGGCTAGCATTTTGGAGTAAACTACTCCAGAACCAGATTCTGAAGTTATTAGCAGCAACAATTCTAATTCAAATTCTAGTATGTCTAGTTGCGGAAGAGTAAGTGAGCTCCGAAAATACCGACAGGAAATAGTTCAATCAATTGAAGATTTAACAAAAGCAGTAAAAAAAAGAAATGATATTCAAAAAAAAGGAATGAAATTATGAAAAGATTTTTGGATAAAATTTAATTATATCTCCAAATTTCCTTATTAAGAATTATTAATACAACACGAAGTTAAAATAATGATGCAAAATATATTTTTTTATTTCCTATTACAATATTTCCCTTGACTTCTCAAATTCTTCATCAGCGTCTTCATCAGATGAAATATGATCATCAGCGTTGCCATCTTCTAACAATCTAAAATTATGTAGAATACATGCCGCCACATTTTTAGTTGCAAAATGTATATTGTTAGGTCGTGTTTCAATTGGTTTAAATGCCGCATAAAAAGTTAAAAAGTTAAAAAAAAATTCGTGGTAATTTTTTTTTAACTTTATAACTTTTTATCTGTTTCAATTGACAATAATATGGTTGCTTATTTTATGTGTAATTATGAAGGTATATAGCAAATTTAAATATGAAAGTATTTAAAATAAATACTATTTAAATACTATTTAATACTATTTAAATGTTAATTATGGTTAGTTTACATCTAAATCATTACGATTTTTCCCAGAATTTGTACTTGACAAATTTCTGGTTACAAACAAATATTTTTGTTAGCCAAATGTTTTCTATATAAAAATTTTATCAGCTCTTGAAGCGGATAAAAAGTTTGACATTTTTATTCACCACAATTTTTAACTTTTTAACTTTTTATGCGGTATTTAAACCAATTAAAACACGCTCTTAGACTCTTTTCCAATTACTTACTTATTTGAAACTTATTCCGCGGTTCCACACTTTAATTCTTTCAGCGTGATTCTTTCTTCGTTTCCTTCCCCTTCACCAACAAACTAAAAACAGTTTGTTGGTGAAGGGGAAGGAAACGAGGAAAGAATCACGCTGAAAGAATTAAGTGCGATTTCTAGTAAAATATGAAGGGTTAAGTATACTACGATTTTCGTTTGCGAGAGGAGCACGAAACAAATTCCAGTAAAATAAAATTGGATTTTTTCTTTATAATTTGAGCAAATATTGTTTACGTATAGCTGACTCTTTTTTAATAATAACTTTTTGTTATTTGCATGCAGCTCTATTTTTCAGTAAAAAATTAGTTGGGGGAAAAAATTGGAACATGTAAATCGTGTATTAGTGTGGCGAGACCCATTGTCTTATTTGTCGCCATCTTAAATAAGTGAAGTCGTTCCAATTAATGTACTTACTTGTTTTGACAGCTTGTTAATGAAATTATAAACAAACTTTTGCTGACCCAAAATTTTTATTAGGAATGGACAGAAAAAACAATTCATACTTCTAAACTAACTCATAAATAGTAATGAAAAAACTGCTAAACTAATACAGAAAAAGAAATATGTACATTAAAACTTGATTTCATATTGGTAAAATAGGGCCTTGTAGAAAGGGACCAATTTTGCCATCTTGTACGCCACTGTGCATCTTGTCAAATAAAATTGTAACTAAGGTTCTCTATGTACCTACGAATTTTCGTTTCATTTATTATATTTAATTAACATCAGAAAAAATATCATGATAGAAGCAAAAATTATCAGAAAATTAAGAAACTGGAATCATTATTATTTTCTTAAAGATGCTTCCAAATAGAATCAAAAATATTCCATTTGGTCAAAAATATTCCTATCTGACAAGAAAGCAGCAACAACAATTGAAAGAAAAAAAATTCTTGACATATTAGTCGTTGTCACTAGATTTGAAAATAAAAACGGCATGTATTAAAAGACACAATTTTGAAGACATTTCTATGTAATTAGAAGTACTTATTCAAATAAGTCACCTCTCGAGGTTATTTATTTGAATAAGTATACGTCTACACAAATAAGTAAGTAATTGGAACATGGTCTTATGGTCAACATATTTTAGTCGCCTAAATTTGCTTTTTAATTGACCGAATGCTTTTTCAATAACCGATCGGATAGAACTAATTTCGTATTATAGATGCTCTGCTGCTCTGTTAGATGTTCGTTATCTCTAAAGGGCGTTATTAAATAATTACACGCACTGTAAGCAGAATCACCCATCAAATTTGATTCTGGCTTTATAGGTGGATTTTCGGTTTCCAACAATTTATAAATTGGAGAGCTTTTAAACACATTTGCGTCATGCACTCTGCCTGGCATTCCAACAAACACATCCCTAAAAACCATGGTGTGGTCACAAATACCTTTAAAAATTTTAATTTGTACCAATTATAATATACGAGTACATAATTGATAAAACTTACCCTGTAATATGATCGAATGGAATCCTTTCCGATTATAAAAATGGATTTGGTTGCTATATTGGTATATGGCATCCATCGATAGCACCAACTATACCGGGGATACAAATTTAATCTCAAAAATCTGACAAATAAAAGAAATATATTGGTAAGGGACAATTGTCCCAGAAGTTAAATATGCAATTCTTTACATAAGAGATTTTGGATTGTTCCTCGAGGTTTGGATTAATGTAATTTCGTTTGAGTGAAACAATTAATTCAATAGTTTTTTTAAAAATGAAATGTCCCGTACTGGATGCCATCCCAAACCGATCGCTCACTGACAAAAATGACTCCTGCTTACTGAGCATCCATATACAAAATAATAATTTTTTTCGGGATACGTATGTAAACTGCGCTGTTTTCATTTTTCCGGTAACCACATAAAGTAATTTCTAAAAAAATATTGCATTAAACATCTCTTTTAAATATTATAAAATAAATTAACAAACCTCGAAACATGTTCTCGACATACGAAACATAGATTTAAATTCGTCCAAACTGTACTTTTGTATTGTTTCTTTCAGCCTTTTTCCTCTTCGGTTAATTTACATAAAACCGATATAATCGTTGGTATAGTTTCAAATCGAAAATTATCAGCTGCTGAAAACTCGTCCAACAAAATATTTTTGATTATCTTATCCATTTTTAGCTCGCAATTATCAATCCCTCGTAATCTCAACAATTTTCATGATTTTCAAACTGTCATTTAAAAAAATTAAATGACAGATTAGTTAAAACACAAACCCAACTTTAAATGTAGATTTTTATCCAGCACATGTAGATAGTGTACAAGTGAGACTATTCTGCATTTTAGTGTATCTAACAGATTTCAAGGTGCTGGATACGCCCAATAATTCAAAAATAAGGATGTTCACTTTTACATGTTTTGTTTGCCTACTGCCATTTATCACCCAAACATTTTCAACAATGGGCGTATCCAGCACACTGCGATTTTGACTGTTTTAGTGAGGACTCAATAAATTTTATATGAAAAATTCCTTTGTTTTGACTGAGAACCCAGTGTGCTGAATATGCCCAATAATGTGTGTTTTCAAACCATAAACGAGTTGCTGTTCATATGCACGGTTGAAAATTTCCCTTCATAAATTTGGGAATTTTTGGATTTCCCAAAATGGATTTTTGGTAAATACAAAATTTGCAAAACAAAAAGTTGTATGCCCGACTAGTTTTGATTGCAAATCGCTTTGTAATTTTTCTTTTTCCGGCCAGACACAATTTGTTTTTTTGATTTTTAAGTTCACCGTACACAAAAGTGTATGTAAATAACCAAAGATTGAAATTGTTTTTGTTTTTTTCATGTTTTTCTTTCGTAACATACACAATTGAGATCGCCGGCCGGAAAAGGGATATACCGATACAGAACTATTTTGAATGTGTGCTATCGAAGAAATCGATTGCACTATCACTATTTTCGCTTCGATGCATTTTCGACAAAATAATAGTAAGTAAACATATTGTTTTTCATGTGAATTTTTAAATTTTCACCAAAGTAGCACGGTTTTTTCGTCGAAGCAAAAATAGTGATAGTTACAATCCTAGTGTTCAGTCGGGCAAAAATGATAAAAAATATCATGATATTTTTTATCAGCTTTTGCCATTAAACGCACTCATTTATCACAAAAAAAAACAAGAATATTTTCGATTCTGGTTGTCAAAATTTGTGTACATTTTATTTCTAATATTTTTGCGTTATGATTTTATATGGACAGGAGCAACATTTTGTTCAACTTTAATGTTATATTTTCTTTAATATTATATTACACAATAATACATTAAAAGCAATGAATGGATCAAATCAGTGTCTTGAATAAAATCAACAACAAATATTGTTTGTGTATGATTTGTGTGTGTAGTTTCTTTTCTGTGTTCAATGTTCTTGTCCAATGTCCATTTCATTTCTTCTGAATGATTGATTAGGTGACGTTGGGTGGTTAAAATTATTCGTGTATGCACGAATTTGGCGAAAGTGATTTCCTTTACACTTATAAATGTAGCCTAAAAACGATTTGTGAACATTTTTAGCGCAATCAAATATCTGTAAGTCTCCGCTACGTGAATTATAATTGAATGCATGTTTAAATGAGTGAATATGTACTGCGCGGGTTTGTTTTATTAGCTAAGAAAAGATTTGAAGATGTAACTATTGTGAAAGACACAGGCTAGAGTAAATAGTAAATTTTTGTTATGACAGCGTCAACAATGTTTTGACGTGCAGAATCAATTTATAATTATTGTTTTCGATTTGGTTGTTCACTCGGGTTTGACATAAAATTATACGGAGTGAAGTTAGGGTCACAAAAAATATCATGATAATTTTTATCATTTTGGTCGGACTGAACACGCCGAATATGTCGGTCCAGACAGAACAATCCAGTGATTAGGAAATTCACAATGAACATTTAATGGTTATATTTACAACATAATAAATTTCAGCGGGAATTAGAACAAACTTAACAGGTAAGGATGTTAATTAGATGAAGAGTACATGAACACGCTGTTGTCAGTACTAAAATTACCAACCGGCAATGGCCTCCTAGAATAAGTTTTCCGTAGGAAGCTCATACATATTTCCAATAAAACATGAAGTTGTTTCAAAAATGTTAAAGGCATAACTCAAACCTTCTATGACTTCAATACGATATTTGATGAATGCACGAAAACATCTGATTTCAAAATTTAACCTTTATTTTACCGAATAAGGTGGTATTAGCTAGACTTAGGCACCCACACCGCGTATTTATTACCCCATGCGACATAAATCGTCTTGTTTATCTCGTAAATTACATCAATAATAGAAAATAATTCATAAACAAAACAGTCGACGATTTATAAAGCAAACGATGGGTGTAGATTGAATTATACAATGCAGACGAGAATCTAATTTCCTAAAGACATTCAAAAGATGGAAATCAAATCGTGGCTTATATTGTTTATTGATCACAATCGCGCGTATTACAAACATAAAAATACAAAACCGCCCATTTTTTGTTACGGTGCACAGTTGTTTAGTCTAACATTTTTATAAGAGCGCGCGCAAAGAAATAATAAACCAAAATTTTATTTGTTTTTTGGTTCGTCTTTTCCAACAAGAACACAATACAATTTTATTTGTAATATGATTTTGATTAACAAATTTCCTATCAATGATCCATGACCAAAAAAATAAAAAAACAAAAAAATTTATTAAACACAAATTTTTATACGAAGGAGTTAGTTTCTGTCTCAAGACAGTCAACGGCGGGTAGTACAATTTGGAATTTTACGTAGTGAAGTAATATCGAGGGAATAAAAAGTGAATTAACTTGACTGTGGTCCGCAATGCGGCTCATCGATTGCCCAAATTGTTTTCATACCATCGGGCGTGAACATAATTTTCAACGGTATGAAAATCAAAATGTGAGTGATGATGGCTCATGCTGTTTGAGCCTAAGTGATGAAACACAATCGACCTCGTCGTCGATATTTTCATTTAAAAAAATTAAAAAAATTCGTAACGCATTATTTTATCGTGGTGTAAGTGATAGTGATTATCGGGCACGTCGTGGCAGTAGTGCTAAAAATCGGGTCGAATTTTATGGACCAGACTTTGAAAAGCGGTACCGTAAGGAGCGACAATTTCGTGTGAGAAAGAAGGATTTATTAATACAGCATGGTAATTATACGATTTCTTCGCATATATTATTCAACATTATATAAACTTGACACACCCTAATTTATAGTATGTTGTGTATTATAACGTATATGTAATTTAAATTTACTGCTTGATTGTGACTACACACAACAACAACAAAAACAAAATCATAAATTACAAGAAATTAAACGACCAAACCTTTTCCTCTTCTTCAAAATCGAATGTATTTCTTTGTGTATCGTGCTCTGTACTGAATAATGCACTGCGAATTATGTATCTTGATTGATTTATTGTTATAAATGCGGCCGTGAAGCATATTTTTTGTTTGAAGTGCATCGATTGACTCCTCAAAGTTATGTATAACGAATTGTATTATATTAAATTTGGTTTTGTGGATTAAATCTTGAAAATGCCGAAGCCACCTGTCGCACATTTCAAAACATATCATCTAATTTAAAAACTGGAGCCCCTATCAACTCATTCTGTTGTACAGCAAAAATTATAATTAAAACGGCGACGAATGCTTTTGAACTGAATTTTGAATTAAATATTTAATACAGATAAATAATTGATATGAAAAATATTGGGTTGATTTAAAAGATTTGAGCGATGTGCTAAAATTCAGAATAACTAAAATGCAGACCCTCACATGAACTAAAGATGTTAAATGGAGGGGCCTTTTAATGCAAAAACTATTAAGATGGCCTACCGTTGCGTTGTTTTCCTCTTGTTTTCCTATAACTGACAGTATGCTCGTCGTTCAAGTAGCTCTTTGTATGACGAATATATGTGTCTGGTGGGTAAAAATATAAGTTACATGAAGTGTGTCGTCGATAAATTTAATATCAAAAAATAATCAATGAGCTTTTGAGTAACGTGCTAGATGTCACATACCAACTTTACCAGTCGTCGATTAATATTAATCAATTATTTGTTTCGGACTCCTTTAGCATAAAGGGCTATGTGGTTAAAATAACGAAACTCAAAGGAAGAGGATGTTCGCGTTTCGACTCTATGCTTTAATTTACAAATTAAAATAAAGAGTATAAATATCATAAACATTTCGACCCCGTCCTCTTCAGCTGTGATTTGGACGAAACTTAAGCGTTTCCATAAATTGTGAGATTCCATTTTTAATATTTTTAATAGTTTAGTATTGTTTAGTATTTTGTAATAAAATTTGGTGCGGGTGTGTGTTTCGAAGGGTTGATTTTTAAATATCTTAGTTTATATCAGATAGGAAGCGGAGGACAGAAAAAAAATTCTTACTGTAATTCCAATTTATCAAATACAAATAGAGTTTTATCCATTGTCGTGGTCCACTTTCATCATACAAAATAGATTTTCATTATAATCGCTTGAGAAATTGGCTTAGTTTCATTTCAACAGACCATTTTAAAGCGGCATGTCCAGAACTTATATCTGTCTAACATTTTCTCCACTTAAACTTAGTTTTTGTGGCACAACTACATATTCTTGCATTGTAATGTAATGCGGCACAACTTGTCGGATACATGAAGCAATCCTTCTTTTCAATTTTTGAAAAATTTCTCGAGCCGAAAAAGCCCAAAAGTTTGACCCGTGTCTCACCAGAGGACCACCTAAATAGTTTCGCCGAAATCCAGATCACCAAATTACTTGCCGCTAAGTATTCGAAAATCCCTTCATAAAATTTTTCCCAAAACCGTTTAAACAGAGTAAAGCTAAGGGAAATTTGACCAACCCTTACTTTGGGCTGAAACGAATTTTCCCTATAAATTATGATTAAGGGAAACGCCTTCTGGTGAATGAAATCAAGGGAAGACCCTCTAAATGAATTATCCCGAAAGCATTTCTTATTGCAATCACTCCCAAGCACTCGAAAACTTCTCTCTCAAATTTCTATGAAAACCGTGAACCGAAAAAAAATTTAGATAAGTTACCAGTACTCCACTGGAGAACCTCTTAATCGATTATTTTCCGAAACGGGTATCGTTTGGGCTGGAAAGAGTTGCTAAATAAACCCATGGCATTTTTGTGTCCTCTAAATCAGTTTTCCCGAAATCGCACTATAAAATCTTCAGCAATTTCTATTTAGATCATTTCCAACACCTTCATTCATCGTTAAAACATTTCAAAATATTTGCTCGAAAAATTCCTTTCCCGTTCTCGAAAACTTTAGGAATTTGTCGAAATGTATATTAATTATAAATTGTGGTGGTCAATAGTTTTAGACAACCAATGAATCTTACTGGAACTTCGCATCTCTAAAAATGTCGAATATCAGGACATTTCTATATCAATAAAACCCTGTAGTGTTAAAAAAATTTATAAATTGGTAGGTTCAAAATTTAGCTTAGTTGATCAGACTTAATTGTTCTTTCCGCGTCCCATGTTTGAAAGACAAAATTCATCTAAAAATCTCGGTTGAAAATAAATATAGAAGAATAAGACTTTTCTTATAAATGTTAAATAAAATTCTAGCGGGAAAAAGTTTCGCAGAAAGATCCAACTATAGGCCCAACTTTAGAATCTCCAGACGGATTATTCCTGAAGCAGGACTTATTGCAACCACTCGGAATCATTACACCATCACTCGAAAACTTCCTATCGACAATTTTTATCGAAATGGTTCGAACGAGAGAACCCGTTTGGGAGGAAATGTGTATGATAAAAACTTTGCAATAACACGAAAAATGAAAGAACAGCGAAAATTTCCCCTAAAATCATTTGTTACAAACCAAATCTCAACCTGGTTTATGAATTTGGGGCCAATTTATGCACGGATATGCACATAAACGACTTTATGCTACACCGATGGAATAATTTATTACAAGCGACAAAGTGGAGGTTTGTGAAATAAAGTGCTGGTAACAAAATGGTTGCTTATTTTTTTTTTTTTTTTTTTTTTTTTTTTTATTTCATTACCAGTTTAATCATTATAAATAAAATACATTGTGTGTAAAACATTATTAAAACTAACAAGATTAAGAAAGTAAGATAAGAGGACCATTGGATCAAAATAGATCACGTGACTGGTCCGTATTTCAGCAAACCAGCATCTTTTGAGCTTAAGTTATTGCTTGCTGCATCTCAAACAGACAGACATGTCTAATTCAAGAACCATACCTTCAAGGATCCGACGATAAGGTCAGAGCTTGTGTTTTTATTTCCCATAATATTAGTGCGACTTTTATTCATGAATGTAGCTCAGCAGATGTTGCCGCTGTGTTCGCCACTCTTCAAATCGGCGAATTCACGCAAATCACTAGTTGTAGCATGAGTTATCTACCTTATAATTCGATTTCATATCCGTCTTCGTAGAAGTTTATTAACCTATCGTAAATCAGGTTAAACTATTTACAATTAGTGGTAGGTTGTGATGTAAAACCTCATCACACGCTATGAGGGAGTTCGAGTAATAATAGTAATAACAGGATTTTGACTCTGCTTAACTATCTAAGCACATCATAACCAATGAAATTCTTGCTTCTAACCACAGTCTCATCACTTTTAAGAAGTACCATAAAACACCTACTCTTAAACCTTAAACTAATAAGAAGCTTACTAACTGGGAGTTATTCTCTTCCGAGTTGAAACAGACCTATTTGGTGTTCTGATCTTAAAAAACTAGGGAAAACTGCGAAGAAACTCAAAAATAAAGCCAAAGCTCTAATCTTAAAGTTGATTGGCAAAATTTTTTAGCATCTCAAAAATATTACAAAAAAAGTTTAAGGTCCTCTCGCATGTCATCCTGGATTAGCTTCTGCTAAAAGATTTATAGTCTTTCTGGAATATCCAGGATCAATAAATCTCTGGTTAAAAATGAATAAAATGCCGCAACTTCACGATGGCGAACATACCTCTTCTAAACAGGAAATTGTCGAATTACTGCTTTTTGTGCATTTTCCCGGTTGCGACGCTACCAATTCTGATTTTGTTGTATTCGACGCCTGTACATTTGCATTGCAGAAAATCTCGTTTCCGCCCCAATGCTATCATCCATCTTCAATCTCTTTCGATAATACTTTCTCTGTGGTTTATCCATTGAGAGACTCGTGCAGATTTCATAAGTTCAATAACTGGGTGTCTGAATGCATAGTATTTCCAGCCGATGACTCCCACTCTGAATTTAGTGCAGGTTTTGGAACCTACTGTTCTTCGCACTTGATATACTACCACATGGGAGTCTATAGGTATAAACTGAACGGTATTGCAAGCCGAGCTAGTAGCACTAATAATGCTTATGCTGCCAATTTCGTAATTTCATTTCTTTCTGAATAACAAGAATTTAACGGAAGTTGGTTTGGTAGCACTGCTACCAGCAAGGAAGTTGCCTTGCATTGTCATCTACAACGTAGATAGATATAGTATGTTTCAATCGGCCCCATTTATAGGGGAACAGTCATTAAACAATTTCTTCCACAAAGTATTATCTTCATTGTGAACGAAGTTTGACAACCAAGTACATATAGTCATAATGAGGAGTTGAATATTGACCTTACAATAATAGGCGGTCTGTTAAGAAGAGTAACCAACTGGTCAGTGAACGAAAACTTGGTCACAAGTGAGCACAGAACAATCATGTTCAGTGTTAAGACGGCTTTCTCATCATAAGTAGGTGGGATAAGCGATAAGATTCCAAGGTACTCAAGTAATCTAAATGGTGTTAGTTCTCCAGTCTGCTGGGAATAAAATGGTAAAATATAGCCAACCAATTAAACGTTCATCTAAGGTTGTTATAGCTAGAACATCTATAGAGCGTGGTGATCAAGCGATCTTACCATCAAATGTACTATAGTTCAGAATCTCCAAAAAGTGAATCAGAGGCAATTAAACCCATAGCTGCGTGTACAAAAAAAAACGGAGCAACGCACAGCAGAACCCTGGAGATTCGTGCACCAATTCAGCACGGGAAAAGTAAAACCGGTGGTGGTCCGGCCATAATATGTTGGAAAGACGCTACTTAATGCCTAGTGAATACCCTCTTGCCTGATAATTGCAAGGAAATAGACGCAAGTGATCAAGCATGCCGTGCCCAACGTTACGTAACACCAAACACAAATTTAGTGGAACACTTTAACAATCAAGAAACCTGGGTTGCCATCATGTCTATGAAAAAGTGTAAAATTCCAAATCTATACAACATTGAGGTCGAGGTAATACAAAGATTGGGCCAAGTATTACCAGCTTCCTGAATGCTTTTCTGGATAAAGGAATTTTTCAAAAATGCTGGAAAAGCGGCTACACTCATAATAATCATCAAAAGAGCGGTGATAGAGACCACACCGATCCCAGAGAATACAGGCCCAATCATCACTTCTGCCGATCTTAGTTAAATTACTTGAGAAATTAGTTAGTGGCAGATTATTGTATATATTCCAGAGTAGCGGAAGATACAGCGATAAGCCGGTCGGGTTCTGGGGAAATAGATCGACGGTGCTATCGCGATCAGCTACGGTTGTGTCAAACCGTGGCACGCTTTCAAAAAGTGTAAACAAAGGTTGTTCACAAGGCTCAATTTTTTAGGGCACACCTCTGGAATAAGTTTTCAAGAGTAGTATCCAGGATAATGACGAAGAAGTAGCATTCACGGATGGGGCAGGATGATAAATTGGTACAATAGCAACAAAATGAAGTTATCCTCCTCCAAAACCATACTGATCCATATCAAAGGTTCACTTGACATTAGGAGACTACCAATGGTGGCTGTTGATGGAAGGACAGAAAATACATATGGCGTCATCGGTAAATTGGATAGGAGTTGATTTTGATGAAAGGCTCTGTGTACCCTTGCACGTCAAAAGAGTTGCAAAGGGTAATTAAAAAGTTGGCTTTATGTTGAACAGGTAAGCTAAAGAAAATTTTGAAACAAAATACCTGCAGGTCGAGTCAAAGAGAATTCACAGTCCACATGCATAAATTTGGTCTATCTGATACAAGCAGTTGCGAAACGGTACTATTTAAAAAATTTCAAAAATTATTAGTATTGGTCAAGTTTACAGCCCCGGAAACTTCGAATCGTGTGGAACTTATGAGTTTTTAACGATTTTCGTAGGGATGACCAAACGAGATCAACTAGTGACCAATCCCTAACGATGTTATGAAGAACCAAAAATTGAATTGATTATATCTTATGTCCTCCACTTTAGATGACAGTCCTTTAAGAAAAAATAAATATTTTTGTGTAAATGGTATATTCCAATTCGATTTTTTATTAATCTTTGCAAAATGAAATTCCCAATCAAGGAACGACGAACCTGATTTTATTGAACTAATACAATTTTGATTTGGTTTTTTCGCAATAGAAACTGACCCATTGGTGGCCAAACGCCAAAATATGGTGACCAATCCTGACCTAATAATTTCCTCACGATTTGATAAAAACTGTATGATTTTCTTGCAATGAGGTATGCTGCCCGGGAAATTTTTTTTTTTTAAATTTTTATTATTTATTTACCGTTTAATCGTAATCCTGACCAAACGAATTCAATCATCACTTTTGTCAAAACCTTTAGATGGAGTGCTAAAAAGTCGGAACTCCAAAATAAATACAAAAATAATTTTTTGGCATGATTCTCTTTTGTAACGTGCACGATTGTGATCGCGGGCGGGAAAAGGGATATATTAGATTCGATTACTCGAATAAGATTTGAATCAGGCTACGAACTGGCTGGAAAATCCGAACTTGAAAATATGTTCCAAATTTCTACAATGGCTGATGGAGTCGAAAGCTTTTGCAAAGTTCTTTTTTTGCGAAGTTTCAGCTTCTCAATTCCTTTAATAGAATAGCTAGTAAATTGTATGAGATTTGTAGAAACTGATCTTTTAGGTATAAAACCATGTTGATATTGTGATAAATAATGTGGAAGCACTGCGTTGAATGAGTTGCATATTACTAGTTCAAATAATTTAGATATAGCAGATATAGATGTAATATCTCTGAAGCAAGAAACATCATTTCTAGATCCAGTTTTGAAAATAGGTCAGTTTGAATTCTAGTTATTTTCCACTTTTGTGGAAAAGTTGCTAATTTTAATGACTGATTGAACAAAATGCTTAGTGGAATTGCCAAATTTTTAGAATTTTTTAAAAATGAAGCCGGAATACCATCAGAACCGCATCTTTCTCTGAATCCTACCAATGTTTGCTGGGTGTCTCCTGGCTCGATGTGTGGAATAAATATGAATGTACTATAATCACTAGTGGTTGAATCTTTATAATTATCAATGTCTTTTGCGTCATAAACTGATTGGAAAAACTCAGAAAACATGTTGGTTATAACCTGTGGATCACAAGACTTTTGATCATTAAATTTCATCCAGGCTGGGTAAGTTTCGCGTTTGATTTTAAAAAATTTCCAAAAGTGTCCGGGATCGCCTTTTATTTTATCCTTTAGATTGCGAATATAGCTTCTGTATCTCAGTTCAAAATAAGATTCAAAATTTTGGTTATATGCAGTAAATTTCTGTTTACTATCCAGGGAACACATTTTGAGGTTTTCTTTATAAGTCTTTTTTGTTATTAAGACTGATAAGTTGATCGTCATTCCATGGAGGATATTTGTTCGGTCTGCTCATATACACGGGAATGAATAAATCAATTCTAAAGGAATTGATAATTGATAGATGTGTGAAAAATTATTCCACGATTACATCTATCTCATTGCTGTTAAACCAAACGTCCAAAGATGGCACAAAACAAACCACATCTGATGTTTAATTAAAATCTGCTATATAAACCTAAATTTAACATTCTACGAAACATTTCTAATCGGTAATTGATAAATCGGAACTAAGTTTGCAGTTTAGATCTAAATATCGGGTAGATTTTGGTTTCTAAATAATAGAGACATCTAACAATACCTGGGTGAACTAACGATCAATTAGTTGATCAGTTAGTCGGAAATTTAGACGAAAAAAAAATCAGCGTCAGGCACACAACATTATATTGCCCATTCACAGTGCGTGTCAGAAATTCTGTGAAAATATTTTATGTGCGAGGCGACAATCGCTAACAGGTTTATGATTAACAGCTAACAGGTGTTTTTATTCATTTTATATATTTAACATTTTAAAATTTGACGTAAAGGGTTTATACTGCAGCATAAAGAGCCTAGGAGAGTGAAAAGCATGTGTTAAACAGCAAACCTTTAGAAATGCATGTAGAAATTACAAATTATTATTATATTTTATTTAGCTTTATTGGTTTAATTTACATGACGCTGGATGTTTATACATTGTACGAAATAATAATAGGACCAAACTTTAAATACTTAAAAAACAATTAATTGCAACAAAAATTGTTGAACAAGCTGAATTGGATCGAAACAAAGAGTTGACGGACACGGAGCAAGGGCAAATTTTTGACTACGTTGAATCACGAATGACTTCCCAAAAAATAGTTGGTCGAAATGGTAGAACTAAGACGGTGATTATAAATTTGCTACAATTGATAGAACAATATGGCCAAAAGAAACCCCAGGAAGAAAATCTGTAATCTTTGCTAGAGAATTGAGAGAGGTAAGCGATTGTTAGTTCACAAATGGAATAGCTCTGCTAAAATTGGAAATTCTCTCACACTCAACATGAAAGTAAGATAAATTCAGTAGATCTTGGAAGCTGACTATACCTAGGAGTACACGAAATGAGGATTCTGAAGGTTGGAGGTTTATTTACTATTAAACTGTAATTGTGTGAATGGGTGGTCTGTGCGTGAATGAAAAGCGGGTATTAATTGACCTTCAAAGGACATTAAATCCACTGGACAATTAATACTTCCTTTAAAAAAAAAACAAAAAAAAAGAAACTATGGAGACGAAATTGCTGGAATAAATTATATTTTCCAACAAGATAACGCCCTATTCATTCGAACTAAGCCGATCTTGTCTTTCGACACCTAAAAGGAGCTGTGAAGACCGAATGAGCCAAAACTGATCATGACACGATACAAAAACTGGCAAATTTTTTATTGTGATAAAAATGGTTGCCGTCTTATAATTTCTTAGGTAAGACAAATTCAAAATTACTTATCTATGTATATTAGTATCTCAAATAAAGTTTCTGGTAGTTTAAGCAAACTCTTATGATATGAGATGGCGACTGGTTTTAATCTGGCAAAGCATATCGAACTCGGACCAATAATACAGGATACGTATTATTATTACGGTTCAAGCAGTTTGCCAGAGGTCACAGCCCTATGTGGCATCGTGTGCGGAACCTGAATTTAATAAATAAATAAGATGAAATTTTAAAACACAACGAAGAATTTCTAATTTTTTAAATGTGCCAAAAATGTTCAGCGACCCAAATATGTAGTAAACTACATTATTTGTCGCATAATACGGCCAAAATACACAAACGATATTTAATTGGCATCGTTAATTTCAAAAGGCATTATGCTGCTGTTTGTTTTCGTTGGCGCGCTTTATATTACTCCTGTTTATTTATTCTAATAGTGTTGTACACTGTTGTGTACCGGGGACTGAAGACAAATCGATCAACATAAATTTACAATTCATATCATTAATCATTTTGTCTACCGTATATACATATTGAATAATTTATCACCTGTATATTTTATATACTCGTAGATATTCACCTTATAACCGTTTTGTTTTTTGTCTCAATTCAATTAGAAAGTTCAGATACATCTTGACTAAATGTATCTTATGCATTCATTTTATCTCAATCACCATTTATATACACTTGAAGTAATAAGATACTATAGAATGGTGCTGTTTGTTTTTAATTTTTTATATGTTATGTCATCGGTAAGCTAATTTGCATACTTAACCTCGTCATTAAAAATAATTATTTTGTAACGACACAACGATAGCGAGAAACTACTTTATAGAATCGTGTTTTATAAAATTCTTGTGTATCATATCGGCGTGACTTTCAAAGGAATTCCATTTCCATATACAGCAAATGTTTGGTTAAAGTTGAGTAAATGCGAAGGAGTTATAGTGATTCTGCAATATTCACAGTTGAATAATAAATTATCCAATATTGACAAATAGTAGTATAGTTTTATTATACTTGTTGTTACATAAGCAACAACAAAATCTATAAATAATGCATATGCCAAAAATAAAGTTTAGTTTTTTGTGCACAGTAGTAGTTTGTCGATTATTCTTCCTAACAATAGAAACGAAATAACAACTAAAGCTGTATATTGGTTTTACCGTCAATAAATAGTAAATAGCTTTTAGGTCACATAATAGTCGTGCTTGCTGTACACCAAACTATAACTCATTTTGCGGTGTTCGATATTTAATTTTAAAGGAAATGCCTAAGTATTGTGTTTCGTAATCGAATTAACTTTGAGTACCATGTGACATCTACATAAAATACAATTACGACCTCGAATTATATGTTCTTGCAAATTTTGGAACAGGTATAGCAGCAACGTAGACAAGGTGACTCAATTTCCGATAGTACAAATTTCAAATCCCACTTAATTGTTACACGTTTTATACAATCGCGTATACCAATAAGTGGTTATACTCATCAACTAGATCATTAAACTCCAACTTAATTTAGCAAACCAAACAAAAATTGCAAAATTTTGTCAGATATATGAATGTCATCATTTACGGGACGTAATTTAATATTTTTAATGGTACTCAAGAGCAGCTCTTACGGAAATATTAATTAATATAAAGCAAACTAAAAAACGTTTTGAGACGCACAGTAGCTACTATGAAAATAATACAAAGATTATCTGAAATGTCAAGGTTAATATTTGGCACACTGATAGCGTAACATAATCGGTTAGTTTTGATTTAAAACATATCCGAATACTGTTAATTTTCTAACAATATAATAACCATTAAGAAATCTTATGCAAATATTGATCGCGGTTGAATTTCACACATCTTAAGAAAAATGCAAATTCTATTCAGTATATTAAAATACCGCATTTAAAGCCAAACGATTTTCAAACGTTTTTGATTTCTTAATATATTAAGATTTTCAATTACCATCTAATTTAATTAGCTGCGCTCATTTGCAGCTAAACTAGTCATTGATTTATTGACAATGCAATTTATTAGTCTCGATATCTTATTTCAAATATAAAAATTTTAGAAAGTCGTAACAAAGAGACGTGATTTGACTACGATTATTCAAATAGCAAGTCGCGACTAAACGATCGAATCAACAACGTATACGAGTTAACTCTTAACTTTGTCTAATTTAAGTGATATAATCGATCTGGATCATTAACAATTAAGGAATTCGATTGTTTAAAAATTCCGGTCGAAAAAAAATACGATTCAAATCTTAGTATAATACTTAATGGGGTCACGATCTGAGTCACTAATAATTATTCTTAATGAGACGAATGATTGATCATTTTATTGTTTTACGAAAAAAATTTCGATACTTAGAGGTAATCAACGCAGAAAATCTAAGGCTAGAGAGCTTCCCATTAATGTTTTTAGAGAGCGTCATACTTCGCGTCAAGAGAAGTTTTTATTTGTTAGAGCTGAGAATTCCGAAATTCCATTCATTCGATTAGATGAAGGCCATATACCATTAGGGGTGATTTTATGACTGAGGAAATCGAGAGAGTTCGAACGGAAAACGCATTTTGAGCTCGTAATATTTACGTCACACACATCGAGTCGTTAGAACAGCTGTTCTAAGTGGAATTTGTATTGTTCCTCATTTATCGATGCTAAGAGGATGTCGTCGATAATAAAACGTTGAAACGTTTGTACCGTATTTCTTAGACTGATTGGCATACTTGTAATTTCGTAAAGGCCAAATGGGGTCGTTATTGCCGTTTTGTGTACACGCCCAGGTGCGACAGCAATTAAGTGATAGGCTCTTACGGAACCGATTTTGGAGAAGATTGAGCAAATACTTGGAAGAATTTTTAATATGGGGTATGGGGTAACAATCCGATAACGTGACCGTATACACATGGTCTCCAATCGTTATTTTTCTTTCTTGGCATACGAAGCGGATAAGAGATAGGAGAGGAGATGCCAATGGACGGCAAATCTCTAATTGCATCATATGCTAAAATGCAGTATATGAGTCTAGTCTTCGTGGTCAAGGAAGATACAGGTAAATGACTTGTCTTTACGTAATGATGAACCACAAAGTGCTTGACTTGAAGATTGAAGGTGAGGGACGGAAACTTCTCTAGCAGCCGACCATAATATAATCGTTGTTGTTAGTGAAGTGGAGAAAAGTCGCTGAATCAATCATTTGATATCGTTTTCATTTGATATCGAATGTAGAAGCGAATTTACCAAAAATGTCGGAGCTAATAATCGGGGATTCACATCAGCTAAAATGGATGCATGAGTGAACTTCGCTTTAGACCCAAATTGACCTGTAGCCGTTTCGTGGCGTAGGTATTGAATTTCTTGCTATTTTGTGGCCGTTAATATTAGATCTTGTGATTTTGAATTCAAAAAAATTGATCGCAGGGGGGGGGGGGGCAGAAATGCAGGGGGTTCAGAACAGATTGCAAAGTTAATAATAAAAAAAGACCAAGTTATTGAAATTCCGAACCACTTTTCTCGTCGTTTTGAAGGTCCCCCCAACCTCATTCTTCTACGAATTTCAAAGGTCTTGGAAAAACAAAAAATTTCGTCGTCAGCGCTTTCTCCGTTTGTCACTGGTAGCTAATTATTCAATTATTATAGAATGTAAGTGTGCATATCATTGAAAAGGTTTTGAGGAATATTGCAAAAATACTTTGGTATGTAAGACCAAGTTATTAAAATCCTGAGAAAAAGATGAAAGGTGATCCTGTTATAAAGCCACTTTTTTCGACGTTATCCGAAGGCCCTGATTCCAAAAATACAAACAAAAACAGTTTTCCCGTCCGTCAGGATGTCTGAATGTTTGCCTATCTTCTTTTAGGCGTAATTTTACTTTACGTATACATCGAGAAAATTACTATCAGTTTTTAGGAGAGGAAGGCTAAATTTGTCCAGAAAATTTTTTTGTTTTTCCTGGAAATTTTAATTTTTTATTTTTTCAACATTTTGTATTATTTTATTTATTTTTATTAATAATACAATAATTGCTTCGTCAACCTTGCAGGCACAGATCAAAGAGTTTTTATCGTTCTTATCGCTTTTACTAATAGTGCCCAGAATTTCCACAATTTATACTATTCTTCAAGTGTCAAATTTTATTTATAATTTTAAACTATGTAAAAAAAATTGAAAAAATTTCAAAATTTTCCTGGAAAAATTGCAAAATTTTCCCGGAAAAATTACTTGTACTGTCGAAAAACTGTTAAGATACAATCCTAATATCAAAATTTTGCATTTTGAATAAAATAATACACATTTTTTTTTTTGAAAATTTTCCTGAAAAATTGGGTAGATTTCCAGAAAAATTTAGCTCCTCTCTCCTTAAAACTGTTGATAAACACTCCTGCAATTAAAGTTTTTAAATAGTTATACTTCTTACCTGATTTTCTCGATGTATACGTAAAGTAAATTTTCGCCTTCTTTTATTTTTAATTCGAAGAATTGAAAATCTTTTGGGGTCTCTACGTCAAGAGAGTCGAGAACCTACCATTGGAAACCACCTAAAATTTCGCCCAATAACACGCGATATTGCTTTACAATTTTCCCATATATTCGTGTAGTATATCGTTCGAAAGGTCTTGGATTATACAATAATACGATACAACTTTAGTTTATAAATCCACCGTTTTGGCGCTGGTAGTAAATTTGTATTTTATTATAGAATATATACTTGTCGTGTATCGCTGAAAAATTCTTGAAGAATGCCGTATTTCTTTGAACACCTTAATACTCGAAACTAGAGTTGTGGTGTTGGAAGTAGTTACAATTTTTATTATTCCAATATAATCAAGTGGCATATTGTTTCAAAGGTCTTGGGAAAAACAACCATTTTGTTATTAGTGTTTTTATCTTCATAAATCCACCGTTGTGTGTCGTATATCATTGCACAAGTTTTGAAGAATGCCGTAAATTTTTCTGAAGCATCATAGTATTCAAAACTTTCATTGTAGCAGTGGAAGCAGGTATAATTTTGAAAGGTCTTGGAAAATCCAACAATTTTGTTAAAGTGTTTTAGTTGATAGAACCACCGTTTTGGTGGCTAGTTATCGATTTATTATACTCATAGGATATAAAATTGTGACACGTCAATAAAAATATTTTAAAGAATGTCACAAATTTAGCTAAAGCATATTATTACTCCAAATTACGATTATGGTGCTGATTACAGATACATTTTTTCTCATTCTTTTCGTTTTAAAGATTTTGTACCACGAGAAACTTTTTTATCAGCAAATTATTTCACAAACGTTTTGGCGGTTTTGGCAAATTATTTCTTTAGTATAAAATATATACGTATCTTAAGAATTGAAAAGGTCTTTACGAATGTCACACTATAAGTTGAAGTACGTTAATACTCAAAATTGCCGTTGTGGCGCTAGAAGCAGTTAAATTTCGCTCATTCCAATAAAATCATGTGACATTTAAAACACTCATAGTTGAAATTACTTAGAAAAGCTACAATTTATCAGCACTACTTTAGTTCACAAATTCATCGCTTTGGCGCTGGTGGCAAATTAATCCTTTAGTATAGAATATATAATATATAATCAATAATATAACATGATATTTTTAAAATCAAATTTTTCAGAATCACATAATTTTTCCGAATGGTTTTGTGAAGAATTTTTTAATGGAAATGAGCGCTTTCGCTTGTTAAAATTATTTTTTTCTGGCCTACTGAGGAAAAAATTTTGATGTTAATTTTTATAAATTGGGAATAATATTTCCATAGCGAAACTGGCAGTGAAAATTATTCCCAATTTTGTTTTGTTTTAAAAAAAGTGCCAGTCACTTTTGACCTTTGTATGGCAGAAAAAAATAATTTAAACAGGAATTATATCTAAATTCTTTCCCCAATTCCCTATTACCAAGGAATTGCCACAGTTGTCGGATCGAAAAGCACCCATTTTATGTAAATTTTCCGGGTTGGTGCAATTGTAATTATTTTGTTAAAAAAATGTATCTTCATATACATATGAACTCGTGAACAAAATTACGCATATTTTTTTTTTTTTTGTAACAAAAAAAAATCCCGCTGGTCAATTTTAATACTACTTGTGTCAAGTGATAGCACATTTATATTTTTATCAGAAACCACTTTGAATAAAGTCTACTGCGCGCCAATCAATTAAATTGTTCAAAAATGCTTAATAAAATGTGCATGTTGCTTAAAATTCAATACAACGATCGGCTTTTGTACCATTGGATATCAATTGTTTGTAAATGCAGTACCACTAGTTCTTGTAAATGTGTTCTAAAGTTAACACCTAATATAAGATCCATTGTAATATGGCATCTTTTCATGAGCTGGAGGCGGTTAAAGACTTCACATTGTATCAGGAAGATTATACTCAAGTAAATACAATCGAACGAAAATTAGGGATGAACCCATTTTCGGTTTCACGAATAGTTAAGCGATGTGGAGAGACCAGAGAATGTAAAAGAAAACCCGGACAAGAACGTGGAAAGGTGCACAACTGAGCATGACGTCCGATTTTGTCGTGTCTTTAATGTCTCTTCTTTCAGAAGAGTTGGAGAACGCTACACATCGTATAACATAGTGCAAAATGTAAGCATTGGAGAAGGTTCAATAATGTTTTGGGAGTTAATCAGTTGGGAGAGCCGTACGGAGCTGGTAGAGATTAGTTTGAGGATGAGCGCAGACTGTTCGCAACATTCGTGGCAATCACGTTTTGCCATACGTGGCTTCATAGGTTATGTTAGTTTTGTGTTAACGATCCAGTACACGTAGCTGCAACGGTATATCAACATCTCCAAGACATCGGAATTCGTGCATTTAAGTGGCCAATAATGAACCCGGATCTAAATTCGATCGAACACGTATGGACCTTCTAAAACGCAGTATTAGAGCTAGAAATCCCGCAACAGATTAGATAGCAGAGCCGAGTGTTGCACCGCAAGAAGAGTGGAGTCTCATTCCGCAAGAAATGATACAAAGCATTCTACTTAGTATGCCCAGCAATGGAACAGAAATAAACTACAACTGCTTTTAAATGTCAAAACAATATTATTGTTTCATCTTTGCTGTCATGTCATATCGATGGTTGACAATTGTATGTTCCAAAAATTCCTTATCAGATGAATCTGAGGAGAATGATGATGATGATGTGAAGTAAATGTCATTTAAAATTTCCTCCATAACGTAATACTCGAATTAAAGTTATAATCCCGATTATTAAACACGTATGTTTTGACAAGTATAGAAAAAAATGGCGTATGGCAGCATAAAATGGTTCACTCGACCAAAAAACCTGGAGTAGTGAAAATAACACTGGGTGTAGCAAAATATTACCCTTGTGGTATTATTTATTTTCAATCGAACATTTTGACAGCAGTTATAGTACCATTTTTACCCTCAGTGTAACATTTTTCCTTCAATCGAAATCAACATAAATTAATCAATCTAAATTTATAAAGCTAATTTTAATGTTTATAAACCGGTTTTGAAAATTTAAAAAAAATCGTTTGACACATTTTAACATTTTGCAATGAAAACTAGCCGCTATAATTCCATAACGTCACATTTGAAAAGTATAAATATGTATAAATTGTGGATCATTTGATACGACTTCCACTGAAATTGGCCCGCGGGATTTTTTTTTATTCTATTTTTTACGAGTGTATGTCTTAACAAATTTTAAGCAAATCGGATGTCGATTGCGGATGTCGAACTGTTTTAATTTTTCGAATCATTGTGTGTTATGAAAAACTTCTATAACTGGTCTAATTATCAAAATAAATGATGATCATGTATTAGAGCATCGGAGTGAAGTTTATGCCAAAACAGCAAAATAAAATATACTAAGTAAGTATGTACTAAGAATTGAAGAAACACTCAAAAATTGAACCAACTTAATAATATTTGAAAAATTTTAATAAATACAAAAATTTCAACACCTAAAAAGAAAAAATGTATCTTTGGGATTACGTACGAGTGAAAGTTATGAAATAAAATTTTGAGATGATCGAAGGGGTTCTAAATTAGTATTTTATGTAAAAAACCAAACTTTTTTAGCAACATGTTCGGGAATCTCCGAGATTTTTGCTATTCGAGAGAGAATATTATTGAGTGTAATATAAAAATTTTAAAACATTTGAAATTATTTAACTCGGCTCTAAGGATCGCTTAGAAGTGATCGAAGAGATTAGCCAAATATTCGGAAATTTCCAAGATTTTTGTTTTTCTGGAAAAACCGAGTTAAACAATTGCAAATGCAGTCAATGTTATTCTCTCTCGTATAACAAAAATCTAAAAGATTTCTGAGCCTGTGGCTTAACAAGATACTAATTTAGAACCAACTTTACAGAATTTAAGTTTAGAAAATTCACTCAAAATTGTTCCCAATATTTAATGTTTTCTATTTAATAGTGTTGAACATTCGTGTTTATTAAAAATTTTCAAATATTATTATAAAAGTTCTATTTTTGAGGGATTTTAGTTCTAAGCACTTATGAACAGCAGTATATATTTTGTTATTTTGGCATACACTTCACTCCCACTGTGCTAGTTGAAAAATGTGACAAGCTGGGCACCCACGGGTAAACCTAATTCGAGTACGGTGACTTCAATGGTGCTAGTCCCATGTTAAAGTTAGTCCCCATTTTTGAGATATCGCATTCGACATGTTTTGGCTCTGAGTCAAAATATACCCTCATTTTCGCGTTGATAGCTCTTGAACCATTAAGATTTTTGTTATACTTTTTTCAGCAAAGTTCTTGCGCAGGTCAAGACCAACAACTTTGCCGAACATATCAAGATCAAATGATAAAAACACTGTTTTATCATTTTTAATCATTTTGTTGAATTTAAATCGAGTAGAATCGATCGAATAAACATCGCATCAACAATTATAGATACAATAGAAACTATTTAAAAGAAAGTTAAATAAATCGATTTAACTTTCTTTTAAATAATATTTATTGTGATTTTTCTAAAAAAAAAAATCCTAAAAAATTAACATTTTTCTTCTCTTTGACAAAACAATGGCGGGCCGTTGCGATAGTAGATAAAAATTCTGAATTTTTCCATCCCATCGTTTTAACCAATTATATCACGTAAATTATCACTTTGAACGGCAGTCTAGTGACGAAAGCACCTACTGTGCTGGAAGTCGAACTCGTATATATACAGCTAGTTCCGAACTATTTCCCTTTGAGACCGCCAGGATCATGTTATATACCATTGGAAAGGTCTTGAAAATTAGACCCAAATAATGTATAAAAGCTGGAATTTCTACCAATATTGAGTGGAGATATGACATTCCGAAAATTGCCCAAAAAATTAGTTTTTCAGGTATAACTGCCCCCAAAAAGTGCCCCAATTATTTTTTAACTACACAGTAAAAAAAAATTACATATTTTTAAGGGTAAACAAAATGCCTCGTAAATGTATTTAAATTTCACGTATGGTATGTACCGTACATAAGACATGGAATTTTCATTTTTTGATTTATGTAAAATTTAACAATGCAGATATATAATTTTCAATAAACCATTATGTAATTTTGTATACTGATTACTGGTTAATATTCCATATTTAAATATTGAAATTTATAAAATTTGCCTAAAAATTACATTTCATTGCTTACAAAACATGAGAACCACCACAAGTTCTTTCTTCTCAGTTTGGTCTCGTACTGATATAAGGTTGTTTTGTTCTACTTATCAGGTTCCCTTGCAACGACCTATCTGCAAAAAATCCAATCTTGCTTTATACTAAGTATAACAAAAGAACATATCGACTTGGCGAATTATATCACATTAAACAAAATAATTACGCGTCACATTTATTCTTGCTCGTAGATTTCTCATCTGTCGTATTTATCTCCGACAATATTCTACATAATAAATATGGAATATTTTAGGAAAGGATGTAATTTTCTTTCAAAATGATGCAAAATTATATAAGATACTTAAAATTACATATACAGGTTGTTAATCTCTACATAAAATAAAAACTTGTTCAGTATATTCTGTGGAGTTCTTTAATTTACATACTGGTTTACTGACTATTCCGTCACTTGTTATGGAAACAAAATTTTTACATAAATGATGTAAATATTTTACCATTAAAATGTATGTAAATTTCCATAAATCATGTAAAATTTTTTTACTGTGTAGCATATTATGATTTTAGACGTCAATACCAATTCAACGACACCTCAAACGTCCAAAACGGATGATTTTGACCAAAGTTATGACATTTGGAAATTTTCTATGACGTCACCATATAATCTTGCTTTGGTATATTATATGTGTGTGATTGTCCGTACTTCTTTCATTTGATCTCATATTCAGGGTTTGTAGTACTTGAAAAATTAAGCAACTCTTGTTCTACAACTTTTTGATTAGGCCGACATGTTGGCCGCGGCCAGCCTCTGAAAAGCCATTTTTGGCCAGTTTAGCCACGCCCACAGCGCTGAACTTATTTGACATACCCCGGACATATGCATATCGTTAGAAAGGTATTGACAATTATCAAATAGCATATAAAAAAAATTCAAAAATGTTGAGGGTCATTTTGGCCAAAAAACTGTAAAATGCCAAATCGGCCGGCAACATTCGGCCAAATTGCTAAAAAATTAGCCCAAGACGTTTGGTTCATATTTTCAGGATTATTAGTCACAAACCTCACCGATGATATGACATCAACCGTTTGTCCCAGAAAACTCGTATATTTTCGATATTAACCTCCAATCTCCATAACTTAAAAGCCACCCTAATTTTTTGCAAAATTTCATTTTTTGGCTCAAATGCACCCTAATATCGGTCCGTTGCGGTTCATAATGATAGTGAATCAACGTATTACAATGAAACAAATATAAATACATCATATTATTATCATTGCCAAGAGAATTTTTACCAGTGACCCTTTTTTCATAACAAAAAAAATGAAAAAACTGGCAAATTGATGTGAACAAAAAAATCACCAAAAACATTGAACATTTGACAGTCTCCTTGCATAAAATCGATACTTTTTTAATCTTTATGATGATTTCTTTAAAAAATAGATCTTATCTCCACTCCCATCGCATAAAGATGGAATATCAGCGAGAGGATAGCTACCATTAATTTTTGTTTTCAACTAACACACTAAAATATGTATATTTTATTGTATTGTTTAAGGAATCAAAAATGAATTGCTATCGAGTGTGTGTGAACTGTTTTGACTGACAACAATAAAACGAATCGCAATTCAATTCATTTTCAATTTGCCATGCCAAAATCATTGATATAAAAAAAAAACCTCTTAACGAGGTAAATGTTCGAGTGACGAAAGCCGATTTCAATTCACAAAATTTCTGATAACAAATTTGTGCCGAAAAAACAATTGCATTCGATTTGTCAACGATTTTTCGGAATGTTAGTGCATTCGGCGCATTTGTTTACATTTTTCTTTCAGCTGTCAAAAACAACAATTTGTCAACGATTTTTCGGAATGTTCAAAAACAACGCGCTGAATGCACTAACATTCCGAAAAATCGTTGACAAATCGAATACAATTGTTTTTTTCGGCACAAATTTGATATCAGAAATTTTGTGAATTGAATTCGGCTTTCATCAATCGAACATTTACCTCGTACAACAGACACGTCACTTTGCATACAAAAATGCCGAAAAAAATTGAAAAAATCCGAGATTTTTATCCGTCGTATGTTTCTGTGATTGAATGGCACAGTGACATTTGATGGTTGATATATTGATGCAGATGTTTCTTAATTTACGTGTATAATTTACGTGATGTAATTGGTTAAAACGATAGGATGGAAAAATCCAGGATTTTCATCCACTATCGCAACGGCACGCCATTGTTTTGTCAAAGAGAAGAAAAATGTTAATTTTTTAGGAATTTGTTTTAGGAAAAATCACCATAAAATCATCTGAATCGATTTAACTTTCTTTTAAATAGTTTCTGTTGTATCTATATTTGTCGATGCGATGTTTATTCGATCGATTCTAGTCGATTCAAATTCAACAAAATGATAAAAATGATAAAAACAGTGTTTTTCGTCGAAATGAAAAGCAAAAAAAAATTAGATGTGGTTTTTCGGTCTTGATGTGTTCGGCAAAGTTGTTGGTCTTGACCTGCGCAACAACTTTGCTGAAAAAAGTATAACAAAAATCTTAATGGTTAAAGAGCTATCATCGCGAAAATGAGGGTATATTTTGACTCAGAGCCAAAACGTGTCGAATGCGATATCTCAAAAATGGGGACTAACTTTAAAATGAGACTAGCACCGTTGAATTGAGCATACGAAAGGTTTACCCCGTGGGTCCCCAGCTTGTCGAAAAAAAAGTTTGCAATTCAAGCACAGTGTTATTAAAGCATGTTTCCCTGAGTCATTTTCCGACCAATATTTTTTTTCGGGTTTGTTAATATTTAGACACAAGTTCTGATTACCTCCTGAAGTTTCAGCCCTCACCACTTGTCTAAAGAGGTTTAAAAGCACATAATAAAAGAGCCGCTAATCATTTCAATTAATTTTAAAAACCAAAATTATAATTTTCCCAGATTATTTCGTATAGCCTGAGCTGAATTTTTTAAGCTAAATCACTGTTGGTTCGTATTTCAACTGTGAAGACAACATATTCACCTAACTTGGAACGTGCTAAAAATCGGATAAAATAGTCCGAATATTTTTCGTCATAAGCAAACAAAACGCAATTTTTAATCAAAAAGCTAATTTTCTTCTTTCGATGATAACAAGCGAGTTATCATAAATAATCAGAGAGTACCACTTGTCATAGGTATATCTGGCAAACTCACTGATTTAGAAACGTTGATATTATATAAATGTGTCTAATCAGAATAATTTTGATTAGAACGAAATTTTGAACTCTGATACGTGAGAGTTTGTACGTAGAGAGCCACATAAATACGTAGAGAGCCTAGAGAGGTAGTAGATATCGTTTTTATTATAGACAAAATAAACATAAAACTATAAGCTACGAGGAGCTACGGTGTTTATTTAATAAAATTTCAATAAAAAAAAATTCGTTGATAAATAAAAACACAACAACAACAAAAATGTTAAGAAATTTCACCGGTTGAGTAACTCACGGTGTATGAATGGCTAATGTGTATTAGACGGATAGAACATGAAAGATATCAAAAACATAAACTAGGGATTGGCTTAATTATTTGATTATATGTCACAAAAAACTTGAATATGTTAATGCATTTGATTTGGAGAGACGGATGTCAAGAAATTAAATTGTCCTCCTCGTTTTTTAAAATAAAGATATGCGCGCGGTATCATTATCCAATTATGCGCCATGATTAAATGTACCAACAATTAAATAAATAACTATCTCGATCTATTGTGTGCCCCGCACTATTATTACATATTTTTATGAATAAATAGTAGAGATCCCGCGTGCTTCTCCATTTGTATCAGCTATACAGAACGAACGGCGGCGCGTTTTTTTATTAATAACAAAAAATTTATACAAAAATACACAACAATAAACCTCCTCGGTCGCGTCGCGCGATATATAGCTAGCGAGCCGCGATATATTGAAAATATACAACAACAACACACGATTTTAGTCATTTTTTAGTTAGTTTTTATTTTTATTTAGTACTGTCGCGATATTAAACAAGTGTAGATGACAATACATGTGTATAGAAAGCTAAAAAAAAGTTTTTTTTTATATTTCGTCGCTTGACCATTTCAAAAAAAAAAATATTACGCGATAAAATTTTTTCTAGTAATTTTTTTGTGAATTAAAAAATTTTGTGAGAAAGAAAATTTCCAAATTGTGGGTGAAAATTTTGCAAAAATATTGATCTATTCATTATATACATATAGTATATGCAGTGAAGTTTTTCTTAATATTTCTTTTTGAAAAAATTAAAAGAAAATTTTATTAGAAAAAAAGAGTGAGTGAAAAATAATTAAAATTAGTTTTTGCACAAAGGTGTCAAAATATTATTAGTGTATTGTGACCTAGTTCTGCCGCAAGCCAACTTCCTGTGGCATTTTCAATATTATTATACATTCAGCTGAGTTGGAATACAAAAAAATTTTATTTACACTCGGTGAGTTAAAAATGTTTGAATATATCAAATTCAAGTATATAAATCATGTGAAGGACACGCAGTCTAGATCCGCGCACGCATCCAACTAAAATATTGACATTGGGCTAATTGAATTTAATTAACCTGTTAAATCTACAAATACCGGACTTTTAATAATCTCGCGGCGATAATCAAATTGGAGACGACGATATATATGTGAATTTTTATATTTCATTCTTGTTTTACAGAATAGTGGTTGAGTGTGTTATGAATATAAAGTAGTTTGATAGTTTTTTAAAATGTGTTCGCGCAATATTGACAAGTGGAAATTCATCATTTTATAATTATGACATTATCAGTATATTTTGTTTTATTTTTATTCGTTTCGCGATCGAATAATAATGCAAACAAGTCATCGATACACTTGACCAAATACAACGAGTGAGTACTTTGTATAAACGTAAACTTGACCATGCCATTGAAATCCGATAATAGTTTCTCGTTCGTTATATGCATTTTCACCTACTTTGCGCTATATATAGTGAGTGTGAATTGGAATGACTAGCGTGTGGTGTTTTTTATTTATGAATTATGTATTTTTAATTTATATGCAAATTACGTTGATTGGTTTAAGAATTTTAACGACCTTTCGCTTTATATTAATTGTAGAACTATATTTTTTTTAATAAAAGTTTTGTAATAAAAATTTTTGTTCAAGGCACACCCGCGCTGCTGTTTTAATATTTATATAGATTTATGTTTGTAGAATATACCGACATGTTGCTTTTTAAATTCAGTGCTAATACCAAGTTATAAACATTCTAAACTAATTGAAAATATGGAAATGCGACCTACATTTCAACTTTTCTATTGTCTTTAGGGCATCAAAATGTTAGGGTATTGCAACCGTTTAACCTAATTGCCAAAACGAATTTCGATCTGGAAACCAAATTCAATTCTTAGAAATACTTACAACATTGTTTATAAAATGTTGGTTATTTAGGCATTTGCTAGCTATATAGTTGAAACTACACGTTGTCTCTTGCTAGGTTGTTAGCTTTGTAGAGGGATGCTGAGTATTGAGTAACAATTGCATCTTTATTTTCGAATACAAATCGATTAAGGAATATTATGATAAATTAGCATATCGCCACACAATATAAAAGGATTCATTTATTATCACAGACCATCGTTTCTTATGCTTTTCACTCAAAATCGGTATACCATTTGAAGCTGGTAGTTTGTCGGATTTAAGCATTCTCTCTCGATATCCTACCGCATGTGTATTACTAAATCAATTTTCTTACTAGCAGTTGATACATCCCCACACTTAGTTAACCAGCTGCATAATTCTCTCGCGATAATAGAAACCAAATTATATTACAATCGTTTGACAAAGCTTAGTTCGACGCAAGCCATTAATTTTTCGGTCACAATCGATTCCTGGTACTATACTCGAAAACAACATTTTTATCGAAACTATTTTAATAAATCTGTAGTTTTATGGCATTTAAATATAGTAGATTGATACTGAAAATAATATTAATTAGATAACTAACGATATGAATATTTTCGAAAATACGCGATTGACACAGCCGCAAACATACAAAATGTTACCGTAACTCAACCAGTCCCTTTGGTTAGAACATGGAACAACATTACGAAACACGATGTAAAATAAAGCCAGACATTTAATTATCGCAAAATGTTGCAGCATCTATACATAATATAATGCAGCATCCCGCAATTTCATGCAACATGGAGTTCTCATAAATTTTTCCATATTTCAGGACCCTTTGCAATAGCCTCCTGATACGAAAACAGTGCTTTACCAGTTTCCAACCAAAATTTGGTACTCGTTTAATCCAAAAAATAGTCCAAAGAGATTGAAGCACCATGAAATCAGGATCCATTACAATCACTTTTGTAAAGGAATCGAAAGCCCTAAACTAATTTTGTGGAATTAACAATTCATCGCACTCGATCGACCCTTGAATTTCCAGAGGAACTCCTATCCGTAACTGTAAATCATCTCAATTGATTTTTGGTACTAAATCATCAATTTTTGAACACAGTGATAATCAGTTTTCCCAAAATCACTACCCATTCCAATTGATTCGGGATGTATTTGAGACTCCGATTCCAACAATTTTCATCAAATTCGTTTCAGTAGAAGAAACAAGTTAACATCCGAACTAAGAAATCACTGGATGGCCTCCAACTGAATTTTCTCGAAATGGCCCGGCATAATCGATTTCTACCACACAAAACCACACAAATTTGATTAAAGTTATTTTAGCTGGAACACATTTAAAAAAGTACTCGGCCCCACCGGAGGACCCCTAAATGAATTTCTCGAAATCAAAATTTATAATCAAACTCCTGGTACTCGAAAATCCCCTTTCAACATTTTCATCAAAGTCGTTTAAGAAGCTACGAATAAACTAAAACATAGAATGCTTAAACGAATTTTCTCAAAAGCAAAACGCACATTACATTCCATCCCTTGTACTCGAAAACCTTTTTTCAGTCATGTTCATTAAATTCGCTTGAGCTGAGAAATAATCCGTCAGTCAATAAGTCCCTACGCTGAGATAGACATTTACTTTTACGCTACACATAGATCGCCCGAATTCGGCAGATATTCCAGAAAAGATAAAAAAGTGTTCAATACCGTTTTAAAAGACCGTAAAGTGAAGTTGCGTAAGATATGTGACACCTTCCAGATATGAAAGCCGGTTTATAGACTATTTTGCAAGAATATTTGTTCATGAAAAAGCTCTGGTTAAAGTAAGTGCCGCACTTGCTCACATTGGATCAAAATCCGCAACACGTCGTTTTTTCAAAGCACTGTTTGGAGCTGTTGACCGTAATAAACAAGATTTTTTGCGTCCGTATGTGACATCGGATGAAACATGGAGTCACCATAACACTCCGCAATCAAATCGTCAATCAGCTGAGTGGACAAGAGACCAAAAACGCAAATATGGCTGTTCAGGTTTTTGGCTTGGAATGCGTTATATATTTTATTCGCTAACAATCTTGAGGAACGAAAGACAATCAACAGCGAATACCACATGTCGTAGTTGGTACATTTGAAGAAAGACGTTGCGAAAAACAGCCCAAATACAAAATAAAAAAAATTCTCTTCCACCTAGACTGCACCGTGTCACAAGTCGTTAGCAACGATGACAAAATTTCATGAATTGATGTTCGGATTGCTTTCCCATCGACTGTATTCTTCGAATCTGGCTCCCAGCGACCACTACCTTTTTGCAGATCTCAAAAAAATGTTCCATTAGAAGATATTTGCGTCAATTTTGAGGCCGAAGATAAATCTTTCAACAAAAAAGGCATCGAAGTGTTAGAGAAGCATTAGAACGAATGTATCACTCTTAAAGGAAACTATGTTGATGAATAAAGTCAAATTTTGCAACAAAATTATTTTGTTATCCTCGGGGCTTATTGACCGTTTAATAAATATTGAAAAAACAAACCCTGCCCTCACTGTAATCTCCAAGCGAATTTTCTAGAACTCATAGGGAACATCATAATTTGAGCTGAGAATTTAGAAATCGGAAAATTGGTGGACCTTATAAATACATTTGCATTGGATCAGCTCAAACTCACTACTCAAATAAAATTTGTTGACTATAAACCGGAGGTTTTTAAAACGCACATACGACTACTTAATTTAGAAGACATTTTTCATACTAAATATGTACAGAATCGCTATGGGTGTGTAACAAAATCCTGGTTTTCCAAATCCCGGTTTTTTTTTATAAATTTCGGGTTTCAAAATCTCGGTTTTGTATAACAAAAATTCTGATTTTAAGGTTATCCCGGTTTGAATTTTTAAAATTTGACATGTAGGAAAATGAGATTCTTAAATGATTTCTTGGCAAAATTTAAAAATTAGTTTGCGATAAAGTTCCATAAAATGGCTAATAGGGATGACATTTGGCCATTTCCTAACAGATTTTGTTGAAATTCGATACGTGCGATGGAAATGGGTTTCTAAAATGATTTTTCGATGGAGATGGAACTAGGCCATTTCTAAACCGATTTTGTTGAAATTCTAGACGTGCGATGGAAATAGATCTCTAAAATGATGAAAGTACAAAACCTTGCAATTACAAAAAAATGGTGCAGTTCTGTTTAGTAGGTGTCATTAATAGATTCTATATAATCTGCTCCCACGTGCGGCACGCACTGCGATATGTTTGCTAATCCAGGCTCCTAGGTTCCCAGAAGTTCAAATCTAAAGCCCCCCTGAGGGCTAAGCGGGGGGGGGGGGGGGGGGGGCACAACGACCCAGTGAGAGTTATCAAAGCCGTCAGCCTCTACAATTATTGCATTTCAAAATGTTGCAGGCCCGAATTAATAAAAAATATTTTTTCAAAATCAAGACTTTAGAACTAGAAGAAAAGAAAACCGGGATTTTGGAAACCGAGATGTATACTAACCTAAATATCATGAATTGATTTCGATCTCTTGTCGTTATCGGTGATCTGTCCTGTTTTATGAATTGTTATAGGACAAATTATCGAAACGTAAAAGTTCGCCAGAAATGACAATTCAGCGAAATCGACAATTCACCGAAAAATTCTGTTTGAATTGAAAACCTTTGGCCTTGATCATGCCGAAATTATCTAACTGCAAACCTGAATTCTTTATTATTGACACACCTCCAATTTTCGTCAATAGTTTAAACATCTTAGTTTAGATAAGCCTAATATAGGGTTTGCAACATCTGTATACTAGTCATTCAAATTGATAAGAAGTTTTTAATGAAAATATACAAGTACATAATAAGGTAATAAAACTTTCCAATACAGAATACAAGTTTCTTTGCATCGAATAGTACTTTTCGTACCCAGTAAGCCCCACTTAGTTAACGAAACTAGCTCGCATTCGTCATTACAAATAAAACTAAAACCTTTAAAGTAATCGGTTCCACGTATTCGAAATACTGACAATTTTAGTTTTTACGGAATGAAATATAGAGTACTAATTGGGTTGGACGATAGTACAATACGATCTGAATGCTTTTTACGAGGGCATCAAGCCAATGCCCTTGACTTTCGACTTTCATTCATCCAGTCCTTAAAGTTGTAGGAGTTTCCTCACAAGTTGAAAAATTATCTAGTCCGCTTTTCAAAGATGTTCGTATCTTTGTACACAGATGCCTTCTTACCAAAAAAATACACATGAACCTTATTAAAAGTCGTCTAAATCGAATTTAATAAAGCAGTTTAATTCTGACAACCATCCATCACAAAACGCTGCGAAATTTATCTAAATTTGGATTCTTCCATGAGTTTTCCAAAATTTAAATTACCAAAATTTGCAACACTTTTGGACACTTGCAGTCCTGGTTCTCATGTTGCCCTTTGATATAACGAGATTATTGAAGATATACAACGTCTTAGGTTTGGATAAAAATGGCTAAGCCTACCCATATATAAAAAATTTGGTTCAATATCTCAACCCGCGAAATAATCGTACGTGTTATTTATTTGGTGAATGGGATGAAACCCAATAGGAATAGATTCGAGATTTAATCGAAAATCTTTTTTTCGTATGTGCTTTTTCTGTTTAAATGGTTACGTTAATGGTAATGTTTACAACATTATCGTATTTGGAAAGAAAAATACCCTCAAGATTTTCACCAAGTACTATTACGAGTGTATCCTGAAAATGCCTTCTTCGGAATAGTTTAAATGCGAAAAGTATCATCCTTCGCTCTTTAAAAATGAGACAAACAATTTACAGATCCATGTTAGTCATATACCTTGTTAAGCGACCTAAACTATCTGGCGGCTGTATCACTCACGCATCTCGTTAAGAGATGATTGACAGTTCCACATACCGTCAGAGCAACTGATTCAAATGACTTCATTGTGAATATGGTTCACCGCATCAAGAGATACCGACCCTCCGGAATTAACCTCGGTTTACACATTATTAAAGGCATCCTTAATATCGAAGAGAGCTATTATCAAATATCCTTGCGAATCTAGGTATGGTAATTTTTCAATTGTTTACAATACCATGGTGTGCAAACATGTATATGCGGTTTTTTCAATAAGAAACGTATGTTGATGAAAACCCCAAGTGCTATAGGTTCTAATCTAGCTCGAATGTAAACGTCAAACAACCTTTATTGATAGGCGCATTGTTTAGCGAGATGAACTCTCTCTCTCTCTCTCTCTCTCTCTCTCTCTCTCTCTCTCTCTCTCTCTCTCTCTCTCTCTCTCTCTCTCTCTCTCTCTTTCTCTTCTAAATAGCTTTTAGGATAAATACCACCTTGACATCTGTTTAATTTATAGGAATAAACAACATCCTTAAATCTGGTTTTCTGAGTAAGTAAGGACAGTCCCCGAGCTAATATTATTTATAAATAATTTGATTTGAACCACATCAAATCTTGATTTATTCAGTTTCAGGAGAGCTACCCAGTGAACGAATGAAGATTTATTTAAATACTAAGGAGTATCTTGCAATGCTTATTTCTGGTTAGATTATTCTTTGCCAGATTAGTTTTTGGTAGATCCGTGAGAGATGTCGTCACCATCCGTCTTATTCCTTGTAGGCGTCTTGTGTTGATGTCGCTTTATTTCTGACAAGAATTTTGTGGGACCCAAGAAAATTATTAGTAGCTCCTCTTTGGATCGATTGCCATTATCCGGTGTAGGTTCACTCTCTTCTAAATTGGAAATGTTTACTTCTTCTCTGAGCTAGCTCGTTTTGCTTTATTGTATTTGTAAACCAGAAGAATTAAAAATTCAAAACTGATGTTCCAATCTCCTTCTTTGTTCTGGCTGAGATGAAATGAATGAGATGTTCCAATCTCCTTCCATTTTCCACTTCCACTTATGACCTCCACATTACTAAAATATTTTTTAATCCAATCAGTTGGTTAAAATGATAAGCGTTCGTTTAAGAGTTGAAAAGAACGCAAAATGCTTACTCTTTTCTGTTTGGGACTTTCTCCTTGTTGCCCATCTCGAACTTGGCGTCTAATCACACTTCACCTCTAGAATAGAACGACTTAAAATTTTCTTTCAGAATCTTCAAGACCTTCCATCTTTGAGAGCTCTATATAACATTATAGCGTGTACTTTTAAGATGCCGCTATATACGAGTAGCTTTGGTGGCAATCCTTAAGAATTACCTAAGGAAGTTTCCATTGACCCGGGATTTCTCTGTTTAACACCTCATCATGAAAAATTTGTCTTTTCTAAACGAGGCCCCTATCAGATTATTGTCTCTATACCAACAATATTCTTGCAATCGCATATTATTTTTATTTGATACAAACAAAAATTCTAACTGACAAATTTACAGCCACAATTATATGTATATGCTCGCGGTTATTGTCCGATTAAATCATCAATTAACAAACAAAACAAAATTTTATCATAATCACTCCATCTCCTACCCCATACCATAAGAACAGTCAATTTTAGTTTTGCGTAACCATTAGTAATTGACTAAGCTCAAAAAAATTCTTCACACGCAACAACAGACATCGCTTTGCTGTATGCGATCCAATTTGTGATACACGACCATTAATCTACACAAACTCAGCATGGTCCCTTCTTAGTAACCGTATTAGAAATATTAATTGTTGTGGAAATTAAGCTCGGCCGGGTCGGTATGATATTCAATATAAATTGCTGCATGCCAATTTGAAAAATATGTGGATGCGTCTCATATAACGATGCATGAACAACAAACATATTCTTTACGATGTATCTGACATTTAATTAAATTTTTATTTATTTACTTAATGTTTTTATTTACTTAAGTCGTTTATTTGTTATACATTTACAAATTTCAAACGAAAATATAAAATAAAAACTGTTTGACCTTTCTTAGTGTTACATTTAAGATTGTTAGAGAGTTCATCGGAAGATCAATAAATAATGTTTTGAGGAAGTTTATCTCCCCGCATTTTATGTACATTAAGATTTGTACATTTAATTTCGTTTATTATTTGCGTTAATATTATCTGTAAATTGTGTGCGTTATCACGTTCGGCCGATCCATATATACAAATTGGAAATACATAATAGAAAATATTATTTATTATAAGATTATCAGTTGGGCGCGCTTTTTTTGTTTGAAGATTTATTCCGTGCCACTGTGATTATCGATATTAAATGTGTGCGGTGGGGTCACCCCCGGTCACCCCTATGCGTAGAAAATATTCCCACATATCGTTATTCCAAGAAGCGAGCAATCAAAATGCCTCGAACTATATGGAACTAAAATATCAAACTAATTTAGAGTCAAAATACCGTAAAACGAATTTGCATGTCACACATGACAGAATTACAGTTTTGTTGTGTTTGTGTTGTTATCAAATGGTTTGTTGTTGTAGGTATAAAAAAAACTTGACATATGGAAATCATGAGAATTTTAATTTTATTTTTATTTCATTTCATGTTTTAGTTTTTATTAGTTTAGGTTTTTTATTGAAATGAGTTTTGTGTGTGGAATAGAGACGACGACATTTTAAGTTATGCTAGATTAGATATAGAAAAATTATGTAAGTTAACAAATAACAACATACTCGTATATGTATGAATGTTTGCGATGTCTAATTTTTGTTGGGGAGGAATGCGGATACTAAAGCATATGGTCGAATTAAAACTTTGGAATATAACGCATAACATACGTTCGTATATATGCACAGTACGTATATTCGCATAATGCAATAATTTCCCATACATCTCATCCAGCAGGAAATTCAATTTATCATATTTTTTAAATGGTGTATAATTTCCCAGAACAGATTCATTTCTTACTTTTATAATTGCCAAAGGCGACACAATACTTTTATTGTTTATTTCATTCACAGAGCGGACATTTTTGATCACATCTGGAGAATCTGAATGTTTTTATTTATTTTGTCCTAAAAGTGGCGCACATGTACAACATTACAAGTACATATTTGCATACCAACATAAATAATTAGTTAGTTGAAGACAAAAACTTAAAAACTTAACCCTACTTAATGCTGTATGGTACTACTGAGAAAACAATTTTTTTTAATATCGATATTTAAATGCCCCTAAAATGTATGCAACTTTACTTATATTGAAGTCCGAAAATTTGGTTTCCAAAAAGTTCAGTTTGTGTATTTTATAATGAAATTAACCCACAATCTTATCCCGGAAAATTCTTTGGGCAACCCCAAAATTGTGATATTGTCAAACTCTAAAATATAATTTAATTTGAAATGATGGGGTCTGAAATCTCGCTTTGTCATAAAGTTTTGTCACCACTTGATATGCTCTATATAATAAACCACTACTTTGCTACTAAGATATAAAATCAGATTCATTACATCAGTATTAGTTACCCTGGCATTATCACTCCGCAGCAATGAATCCAGGTCGTGCTCAGCCTGTCATGGCGGATGCCTATCCAGGGTCATGAAAGCTGTAAATTTTTCAACATAATATCAAAACAAACAACCAACCTTCCCAACCTAATCAAACTCATCTTCCAAACTAGAAAAGATTTAAAAAAAAAGATAATTAATTTTTGTACCTTACAAATTGACGAACGATTTATTTATTATTATTTTAGATTTATTTTTATTATTTTAGTTTACTCTCTTATGTAGTTATTTCTAGCAAATTAGGTAAATTCCATAAAAAATCACGCATTTTGCCATAGAAATTAACATTTTAAGATATTATAGAAACTAACTATCCTTAGAAAATTTGCAAATCATTCAAGAATTATAAAAGTAAAGATCCGGTTGAGGATGTAGAAATAAAAATAAATTTTTCTAATCAGAATGTATTTTCATTTACTTTTGAAAAACGCCGTTTGTACAAGCAATTTTGAGTGATATTTTCAAATCTCTTCTGAAAAATTAAAAATTTTGGATTGTGTCACCCTTGCAGCAAATGAACGACATAAAAACCGAATTTAAGACTTATTAATTAAAGTTAAATTAAACAATATTTTTATCGCTCAAATCGAGGCTCATAAACGCCTCCAATATAAAAAATATACAATGCAAATTATTAAAAACACAAGAGCTACAATCGATGTAGTTAATTTTTCGTACAAAGAACACAACACGAATGAAACTAATCTAGCGATGCACTAAGACATCGTCGTACCACAGTATTACGTATATCTAATTACAGAAACCAAAAAGTGCGAATGAAACGATAAAAGTTAAGAGGTGAATATTTTGTGGTCAACACCAGATTCCTTTTTAACACGAATGTATAAACAGATCTCGAATACACCACACACTTGATTTCTAGATAGATTAAACTTACCTTACTTTTTGTAAAAATGTCTGTCTTGTATCGGGTTTTGGTCAAGGTTAACTTTTTTATGATGGTGAAGTTCACGAACGAGCAACTTTTGGAAATTATTACAAACTAGCTGAATTAGCCGGCGTTGCACGGGAGAAATTAAAATTACTTTGAATTATGGATATTCTGCAGGCAATTTCTCGACGTCAGTATAGTTGCAATCGTATATGACAGGAATTCATCAGGTACTGAATTCAGTATCGGAAGCATCACCGGAAACATCAAATATGTAAATTTTAGAAAAACATTTTACAGATGCCTCTAAACCCAGGTCCCAGCCCTAAATTTACTCAGAAACCGTCGCGAGCATGCACGCAACCCATCATCAGCGTTTCATCGCAATCAGATGAATGGCACAGGCACGCAAAAGAATGGGTCCCTTGATTCAGAGGACGCATCCCTCGGATTCGAACATGTCACTAATTTCATATGATTCCTTTTCTAAACTCTTTCCCAGGAAAAAAAATAACCAAAATTGAAATTTTACGAAAAATTTATACTGAGCCCTAGACCCCGGAGTCCAGCCCTGACTTTTCAAATGCAGAAATCTTCGCAGGCGTGCACACTTAGAAGATTTTTCTGCAAATTTTGTTATAAATGATTTAGATTTAGGATTACCAAAGAGCATTTCTGAAAGGAATCGAATCGAGAGTTGTCAAATCTCACGACCTCGGCAGCCAATTAATAATGCGTTCATCGTAACGCTTGGTGATGAACGATATTTTTTGCCATTCTGTTCGGAGAGAAAACGAATAGCGTTGATGGTATACCTACTCTCGAGCACGCCACGTTCAACTGCCCATGGGAAAAACACGACAATTCCACACAATTCCAACGATGGCCTTGTGGTTTATTAATCGTCATTGCGAATGCAAGACAAACCGGAAACTGAACACGCTAAAATTGAAATGGCAAGTCGGTTGGAATCAATGGTATTTTTGGAATTGGAATATCCTCGCCTTTGAACTTTCCTATGATTATCGTTGCTTCAATCACTTTGTTCATCAGCCTCTTAATAGTGAGTCTTGTTCCATTGCATAGTTTTGGTTGGTTCAGGTTGCGTAACATATCACCGATCCGACCTTGAGCTGCAAATTGTGCGGCGGCTTTTCTTGCAGATCCAATGAATTCAGGAATTCAATTGGATAATCAACGACTTCATTTGGATTTGTAATGGATTCGATCGACTTAAATGAATACATTTGGCCAGCGATTTGTTCGTTCGCTCAACCAAACATTGTTTTTGTTGCACCAATATTCGGAAACACTTTTGTGATCCATTCTTCTTTAGAGGTTGTGAATTGACAAAAAATAGATGGTAACGAATTGAGGCCAGTCGAAGCGTCAACTTGAATTTTTCCATTGCCAATGTCTACTGATTGCTTTGAAAACACATTCACCGATTCGTCATTTTATAACGCGACTCGCATATTCGTTGTTCATTTGAGAGTTTTCACGTATCTCCACAAATTCGATTTCTTCAAGCAAGCGTTTATTTCATCAGCAGCTGCTGATCTTGGAATGACTGGCAGCGTTTGGCGAAAATCGCAGGCTAGCAGAATCATCGTACTTTCAAAAAGGTCCCGATTATTGCGCAAATCTTTCAACGTTCGATCGAGCGCCTCTAATGCTCTTTTGTGCGCCACCGTACGCTCATCCCAAATGTTTATTTTGCAAGTCCGTAATACTTTCCTCATTGCTGAGTTTTTGGAAATGTTGCACATCGCTTTATCTATCGTTTGCAAATTCAGTGGCAGTTTGAGTGCAAGATGAGCTGTCCGTTCTCCTTCTAACAATGTGGCAGCGATCCCAAATGATGCTACGGCCAGTGCTATTGGACTCTGTGCGCAAATCGAACCTAAAATCTATGAAATTAAAAACGTTTTGCCAGTTCCGCCTGGTGCAACAAGGAAGAACATTCCTCTATAGCCGTCATTACCTGCTATCATTAATGTGTCGTACGCAGTTTTCTGCTGCTGATTCAAAAGCTAGAGTTTTGTCCGTACTGATTGATTCAAAGCATTTCGATCGTATTGCCGCTTTCGTTCAAATTCTCGATCAAAAAAAGATTGAGCCAAATCTAACCGTTCCTTAAAAGACCATCTGGATCGGATACGTGCGAAATTCCGTAAAACATCATTTTTCAATTTTCTGACTTTTCCGGTGGATTTTCTTAAAATTTTCTTAATTATCCGGACAAGGTTTATTGTCCTGATAATTACGAACACAACAAAAAAAATCAGCTAAATCGGTCGAGCCGTTCTCAAGTGATGATCAGTCATACATGCACCAATTGATTTTTATTATAATGGTAGATACCAATCGTCGTAATAATCGTCCCACCAGATAGCCTGTGCGTGCTATATTTTTTGATTGATTGATTGATTGGAATGTGCGACCAAACCTAAGTAAGATTCCCGGTTGACGCCGGGCCCATCCGCACACTCTTTTACATATAACAAGATGGAGGGATAGGAAAGGTTTATTAATTATTATGGAAATTGACCCGGTTTCAGACACCTAAGTAGTCAATAGTTAGTAAATTGTTAGTTGAAATGTAATATAAGAAGGTTAGCACAAGACAACACAATTATTTTTGATTTCATTATATAAATATTCAGCAATCAGCATCCTAAAAAAATTTATAATTAATTAAATTACAGTAAATTTCAAGAAATAAAATGTCATTATTATGAGTCAAATTATACTTGAATACTACTTAATGTTCTGATTAGTATTAACTAAATTTAAAAACCCTCACAGTCTCCCGAAAAAACCTAGATTAAAGAAATGCCACGATCCTTGGAAAACTATCTAAGTACAGTAATATTTAACTGCATCTCAAATTTACTCTGTAGCTTCCAAGCTAACTGTAATTTCAAAAGTCAAATATCCTCTGAAATATCAATTTTATTAGCAACCAGATAGCCATTATGATTCCTGCCTTGTCTGCTTTTCTGACTTGTAAATTAAAATTTTGTTTTTAATTAGAAAGTATTCTGGCTTCAAATAACTTCTGTAATCAAAAATCTTCATTAGGACAAAATAAATTAGCTTAATCAGGAACTGCAATTAATAATAAACACCTGATAAATCTCGATAACTCTAAATTGCTCAACAGATTAAAATATAAAAAATATAATATTTTAATACTAAAATTCTGAATAATTGGATGAAGGCGGCACATAAAGTTATTTTCGGAACGATCCCAATAGTCAAATCTTCTCCCTATGAAACCTCTACTATTTACCAAGCGATCTTCCGCTAACATCACTAATCAACAACATTTATGACAAAGCCGTGATGAAACCATGACAGATTATAAACGTATCGTGGTAAATCTTATAGCTCAAAAATTTCAGCATACGACTGATTATCCTAAATTTCAAAAATGATTCCACTCGCGCTAAATTGACGCTAAACTTCAACAAAAACATCTATAATATTCATTAAAAATACTAATTTAGATATGTATATCTAAACCTCAAACAAGGGTTCTGTGTAAAACTGCAAATTTGCCTTTTTATATTAATAATTGATAAATACATCAACTCCCAAACAAAACAATTTAAAGTGACCAAAAATAGCTTAGAAATATAGGTTACAATAGAGCCTAATATTATATGAATACAACCATCCGTATAAGCCTGAGAAACATAATGTTGAATGAACTAGCATCACAAACCGCAGACACCGACCTACTACTACTCATAATGAACCCATTTAAAGTACTCTAATATGAAAGAAAAACACAAAAAATAAACAACAAGTAAACAATTTATTTATTTATCCTCGTCGCCACTGGGTATATTGATCTAAGATCTAAGATTCGATCGTTGTTTTTTGTGTCCTTTTATTCAGCAAAACATTCACATACACACAAGCACAAAAAGCAAATATATAATAAATAAATTAGCTATATACCCTACTGGAAGGCAATCGATGAGCTCATCGATGGGCCCATCATGAATCCCTCAACGAAGACTCATGAACTTTTTTCGTGCCCGGAACCAAAGTTATTTATATACCAAATGAAATCCTATGAGATCCAACGAATGATCCTCATAACGCATTGACGAACTCATCAACGACCCCTGTAAAGAAGTCACTAATACAGTAATAAGGCAGTTCCTACGAAAATTCATGCAAGCAGTGTAATATAATCCATTAAGGGGCATTTTGAATAATACCTTATGTTCAATATTTTATGTTTCAACCACAAAACAAAAGACGTCTTCATTTTTGCAAGTCACTTTCAGTCCAGGTACACACATTGAACTAGCTCCATTGCACGTTCCTATTATCAAGAAAACATCCCACAATCAATCTAAAGATAAGCAAATAAAATCTGCGTCCCTAATCACTTCCAAAACCCTTACCAGAACGAAATGCCTACACAAGCTCAAAAAATTAAATTCGATTGCAACTGGATTTCACCATTAGAAAAGTAATAATAGCCTCTCCAATAACGACCTTCATGAACATGTTAGTTATTTTTTGAACTTGTCGCCTTCGATAGCGCAGTAAGTAGAGCGCTTGCTATGTAGTTCGGGGGTCCCGGATTCGATTCCTGGTGGTGACAAAAAAGTTACGAATTGGCGTTTTTAATGTGTTATGTGTTACATTGTGTATTGTCTTATATATCTCAAGCCATAGTTATCGGCTTTTCTCCATAAATATTTGTCTATTCAGTAGAACGCCCAATACACAACTTCAACTTCTCACGGAGAGAAAGATAATCGCAACACACCTTCTGTTCAGAATTTCATCAAGAAGCCCATCCATGCTGTTGTCATCAATTACCCGACCTACAAAAAATTTGGACACATACAATCAAATAAAATTTGATGGCTTTTCAATACCAAATCAAAAATCCATGCAATTCGCATGTCTGTGAGAGCTCCCGCGCCACTGAGTTCGAACCCCGATCAACATTTTCCGATAGGGTAATACAAAATGAAGTAAATAAAATAAAATGAAAACAAAAGTGCCCTGATCTCGTACATTGTTTCTTCTTATACTTATCGATACTCACACATAGCAGAGCAACTATAACCACATTTTCGTGGGTATCGAAATGTAAATCTCATTGTACACCTCCAATGCTAATCTCCATGTAAATATAATACATATAGCTACTTATGAGTAAATTCATATACATATAAAACAAAACATAGGATTCAAACAAAATTACCAAAAGCAGACAAAAACAAAAAATAATCGTCGAGCAAAAACAACAACAAAAATTGTTAGCCAGTGTGATAAAACAAAGCAACAGAATTGAAACACCCTTTCTTGCGCAAACGATACTCGAATAACCTACTAGATGAGAATACTAGTACTCTGCGCCTATATGAGTTATTAAATACAGTTATTATGATTATATACTTAATATTTATTTGTAAAAGTATGTATTAATGTAATAAAATATGTGTTAAAACAATCAAAAAAATTAAAAACACTTATCTTGCGCATCTTTGAATCAAAAGAGTCCTACATATTGAATAATTACATACAAAATGTATAAGATGCATTCAAGCAACGGTATCAAAATACATACATATAAACAAAAATTGTTATGTACATATCCTACACCATTGCAAGCGCACCATATACAAATTAATATAACTGTACAATACGTACAACTTTTCACTTTACTGATTAAATTCCACAAAATATTATTAATATTATTTGTTATTTATTTATGGACACATATATATTAGTTAATTGATTAGTTAATCAAAACACATTTAAATTATAAATTATTTATTTTTTTAGAGGAGAGACAAAAAACACGTCTTTTCTATACGACGTTTAATCGCCGACCACCAGATAGCCTGTGCGTGCTATAGTGGGTAAATTCGAATCAAAATATTCACTATTGGTGTGCCTGTGCCAATGAGACAGCGAACCGGCTGAAGTGCTTTAGTTCAAAATGAGCCAAATCAGTCGATTCCACGCCGTTCACAGGAATTGGGATATCTCTCAAACCAGATATGGCGAATCTTGCGTAAAAATTTTGGCTTACACCCTTACACGATCAAACAAACTCAAGCACTGAAGCCTCTTGTTCATTTGAAGCGCCGAAACTTCTCCGATTGGGCTCTGCTAAAGTTTGAAGAAAATATTGAATTCCATCGAAAAAACATCTCATCAAGCAAAATATGTATATTGGACCGTAAAAACCCACATGTCCTTCTAAAGACTGCATTACACAACCACAAAAAACGGAAATGTGGTGTGAACTTCATGCCGGACGTTTGATTGGACTAACATCGTCATGTTACGGTCAATGGAGTTCGCTATCGCGCCATGTTGGAAGACTATTTTTTAGTTCGGTTACCGTGTAATTTCCAGAAATGGTCGGTCTAATGGTAACCTCGCTCATGCGATTTTACACCGTTGGATTTTTTTTTATGGGATTACGCTAAGTAGTTGCGGTTTATGCCAACAAGCTAACAAAGTTATAGAAGCTCAGGAACAATATCACTGGCTAACCAAAAGCTAATATCCCTGCTGAGTATCAGGATGTTGGAAATTTTGGATAGATATGTACTATTTTTTTTGTCAGTTAATTTTGATTTATTCGCTTTCGTTTTCGGTTGCGGAAATATCGGTTTTCATCTGGTTGGAAAATAATCATTAGTGGCCCTTCAAAACATGTTAATTAAATATTCGCACATGATTTCGTACAAGATGGTGGATTTAGCACATTTGAAACGCCAACGTGCTGGAATAAAAGGTGGTGTGATGTGATACCAAAAACCAGCCGTAAGACGGATCATACAAAATGAATTTAATCAGGGTTCAGGTTATTTTATCTGAAACGTTTGTTGTATACAAACTTTGATGAATTCAATAACAAATTGATGAAATTATGAAATATTAGCCAGCATGAGTATACGTATTGCTACCACCAACTTTTGATAGTTAATTCGGCTCATGGATATCATTTCGAGAAGTATATCACCTCCAAGATGCTTAACAATAAAAACGTACCAGCGCTACAAATTTTTGGAACTTACCAACGAGTATAAAAGATGCACAGTTAGAAATTTTGCTGCAATTTTTAATGCAACCCTTGCATTAAAGCTTATACGATGCAATCATGTATTACATTCTAATGTAAAGCTTGCATTAAAAATAATTATGATGCAGTTGCGCCAAAACTTACTGCAGTACTGCGTTGAAAGAAAATTTCTATATAATCTGGGGTTAATTAATTTTTAGCGAAGTTATAATAATTCGCTAAGTCATTGTGTATACTGTTAATATAACCTTAAAACATTTTTCATATATTTGATGTGTAAGGACGCCAATTGATTAATGCCAATCGAGTTGGAAATAAAAAACCGCAATCTGTGGAATTTGCCCCATATTTTTTTCTAGTTTTAATACAAAATAATATAAGTGTTAAAACAATTATTTGGGAATTTTTAATATAGTGTGCTTTACTGTTTAAAGTACTGGACTATACAATTTAATGCCACTTACGACAAAAAATGATGCTTCCAAATGGATATTTTGATTATTTTTTAATGCAATGTGCTATAAATTTTAATATAACTTGTATTAATTTTAACAAAATATTCCGTTAAAATTTAATGTAAACTATACAATAAAAATTAATACAATTAGCATTAAAATCTGATATAATGCAACGTTTGCATTAGTTTGTAATGCAAGCTTGCTCCGGACCTATATGTAATGCAATTTGCATTACATACGGCATATTTTTTCAACTGTGTGGTGTGCCATATCAACATATTCAAGGGTAATTCAGCTCAATCTCCCAATACCTTCGTCATTACCGTGAAAAAGCTTTGAAAGCTCTTGAAGTCAATATTTCTGGTTGGCATGTATTGCTGGTTCATCATAATGTTTACATGACGCATTGAAGTTAAAAAGAAATCGAGCGTAAATGAAATGCTGGAATTGATGAATTTTTAGAAATTCTAGGGAAACGGACAAGCATTTTTGATAATACGGATAATATGTCTTCAATTTGATAATATGGAATAACTATGTATTATTGCGGAATGCTGAGTTGGTTGATGATAATATGTAAAAGAATTTTCGGAATACCGTTTATCCCACCACCCTAATGTATGGAGTTGCTAGTGCGTCGTTCGTAGCCATACATACACTGTTTCAACTAGCTGGTGTTGAGCGGCAACGTTTTCCAAGAAAAAGAGAAATATTGCGGCGAAACTTTTATGTAGATGATCTGCTGGTACTTTAGACGAGGCAAAGCGAATGTGGGCTTCAAACACGGATTCAATTCGTTCGGACTCCGAAATGAATTAAAACTCACGAACAATGACAAGATACAAATTGAATTGGGTAAGTTTAATTCATTGACAAAAATAACTAAACGTAGTGCTCTGGCAGGGAGATCAAAAATTGTTGAGCCCTTTGGTTTGTGTGCTCCTATATCCCTATATCGTAATGACTGCAAAATTGCATACACAAAGGTTCTGGTCCATGCACGATACTGGTTGATACGAGCAGCTACCATCGAATTCGTGAAGTCGTGACCAAAATTTCATAATCAATTGGTCAACATTTCGTGTGTAGCAATACCTCGATGTGGTAAGCCATACATTGGTGTCATCAATATTCAATTGCATGGAATTGGTGATGCTTGTAAGGCAGGTTATGGAACAGGTATTTATATGCTGTATAAGGAAACCACGTTTATTTGTTAAATGCTCGATTTAGAGTGGCTCTACTAAATAAAAATCTAACCATAAATCGTTTTGAAGTAAAAGGATCATCTATCAAAATTAATTAATTGTATACACTAGAATCTGTGAGGTCTTAAACTCGTCGTCTTTCACCCATGTCAGACATAATCCCACCGTCTTTCATTCAAATTTTAATCGTTTGTCGGCTGATCAATGCCTAGAACATAAACTACAACAATTTTGGCAACGTTGGTTGTAGAAGAATTTGTCAGAATTAACAGCTATTAAAGGACATCGGCAAATTCGAATTATCAAATAGGATATTTGGTACTAGTCGAGGAAGACAATGTTCCTCCTGGGAACTGGATTATTGCTCGAATTACCAAGATACATCCTTGAAATGATTATATTGTACGTGTGGTGACTAAAACTAAAACGAAATGTTCAAGAGAGCAGTTGCGAGACCTTGCCGACTACCAATTCATTATTGAAATGAATAAACTATTTCAATATGTGGGGCATTTTCAAAATTCTTCGAATTTCAATTTTATTCGCTCTGATTTTCATCGTTAAGGATAGTACGCAGCTAGTGTGAAATAAAATTCTCGCTGGTAAAAATAAACCAGATAAAGTTCATGAAAAATTGCTAGCTTGTTGATTTTCGTAAAATCGCTGCTATACATGTTGAATTATTATTTTTTTATAACTTCATGTCAAAATTTTTTTATGTGAGTTTGTTTAACAACAAATAAAAATAATTGATACAATGTCAAAAAACTAGCTTACTTTTATGGTACCTGCAGACAAAAATTCAGTATAGAGTTAAACAGAGACATCTATATTCTAATACCAAAATAAAATTCAGCAATGAAATTCTCATTTTCGTTTAAATTCGCTTGTGTCATTTTTATGTGTAAAATTTCATTTCACTTTAGCTGCTTATGCCTTACTTAGTACGTAGCTGACGTAAAATGAAATTTTTCATACAAAAATGAGTTTAGCCACAGAATAACTACAGAAACGACATAACGCTATTTTTGTATGGAAAAATATCGACTCATTTTTTGACCTTGACTCACATAAAGTTCGAATCGTAAGGAAAAAAATCGTTATTTTTGAAAATCAAATAAACCATAATGAAGCTTTGACAGTGTATTTAAAAAAGTACAAAAAAATGACCGAAACATTGTTGCCATGATTGCAGCTTAGATGTGGGTATACGGGAGTTTGATTTGAAGAAGCCACCAATAGAAGTAGCAGCCGTGAAAGATTTATAATAACACTTCCACATAATTGTCATTGACTGTTGGGTAGCCGAACACACAAAATCGACAAGGGACGAGGATAACGGCGAACTTTAACCGTGTTGGATATATCTGGGCTACACAGTTTATAACAAATGAGTTTGTGCTCAAAATAAGGAGTGTACCCCATAAAATTATTTGTAGATTATTGTTTGTAAATGTACGTAAACAAATAAATAAATAATATGTAAACAAAAACAGTTAGTTAACATAAAGTCATCACTGTAATTATAAATATCCATATTCAAAAGTTATGTTTCCAATAAAAAATTTAAGGTACTAAACAAATTACTTGGTGTACGCAATGTCTATTCTGGTTATATTTGTATTCTGTGGTTTAGCTAGTGAAATTGGTATGTTTCGTATTAAAATATAAATGTCCCTGTTTAACTCTACACATTTTTCACTGCGTTTTTGAAGGTACGATAAAAATAAGCTAAATTTTTGACGTTTCATAATTATTTGTATTTGTTGTTGAGCTGTATATATCAAGTGTTTTTCAATATGGCGAATGAAATTTTGTTAAATAAAATATTTATGGAATATTTATCTGCTAAATTTTGGAGACCACCGAAAATTTCATTTCATGTCAGCTGCATACTAACCTTTACTAGACATATTCGTAATAAAAACCATTTACCATAAATCTAACGATAAACCTCCACAGGAGTTCAAATTTCACCATTAGATTTACGATTACAATATAATGCTAATACAAATATTTGTTTAGTTTGGAGACTATCTACTTATTTATGAATGGATGAAAAATTTTGCGAAATTTTACATGTGATTTAGATTTGAGCTAATGTTTCAAATCCCTTACAGGTACCCAATTTATGTTCAGTTATTTTTAGTAGCTAACGCCATAGAGAATCAACAAGAAAATTTTCAAAGACCTTTCATGTATTATTCGCTTCAAAAAATATTGGTATTTACCAAATACAATTACCAACTTCACCAATAAATGGTAAAAAAGTGGCTTCACATTTTAAAACTTCTTCTTCAAAATTATATGTTAATTTCTTGATAAATGGTAAAGAAATCATAAAGTTTCGTCTAAAATTAATAGATACCAGAAGTACGTTCAAAATATATGGAATGAAATACAATCCTATGAATCAAATTTCATCATCATTGGTTCAGAAAAGGTCGAGTTCCGTTGTGCATTTAAGGATTACAAATTTGTGCATTACAGTTTGCATAACAGAAATCGACCAATTTGATAACTAAAAGGAAAGTTTTAGGTTTTTTTTCTTCAGCAGGTCGATTCTGGCTTTCCTATGGGAAAAATGTCTCGAATCAGGGCCACATGATTTTGAAATGTATGCACTAGTACGTAATTCTAAGCTGAGGTAGAAGTTAATCGTTCCGTGGCAAGTTCTCGTAAATGAACTCTGAGCTAGGGATTTCATTGATTTTTATATAATGTTTCGTCTCGCTCGATAAATCTAAAATTATAGGAAAAATGTCTGAGAACAGGACTCATGATATTGAAATGTATAAACTAATAGTTCATTTTCGGGAACTTGCCACTGAACGATTTTTTTTCTAATTTAGCTACTAGTGTATACATTTCAAAATCATGTAGCCCTGGGCTGGGATGTTGTACCATCATTATTTTCGACTTTCGACTTTTTTTGTCTCAATTTTCAGGAATCAATTATCATTCTATATCGCGTAAACAATTATGTGTTTTATATCGCGATTTCAACCTCTTGATAAAATTATGAGCTCTCTCTCTTTTCTACATTTCGATGAACGTATCACGAAAAAATTATTTGGTAATAAATAGAGTCGATTAATCTAGTATTCTTAGATATCGTAGAAAAGAAATAGAGTGATGTTTTACTCGAGAAAGCTGAGAACACATTAGAAAATGCTAGTTTTGGAAGTGAAATAGGCTGCCATTTTACTCGTAAAAATGAGACATAAAAAAAGTCGAAAGTCGAAAATAGGGATGGTACAACATCCCAGCCCTGATCAGAGACATTTTTAGTTTTGGCGAAATAATTTTAAATTTATCGAGCGGGACGAAAAATTATATGAAAATCAATGAAATTCCCAGCCCAAATTTCATTTTCGGGAACGTGCCACGGAACAAATTTGTTCTTACATTGCCTGGATTTTTCATTACTTTATACAACTCAAAATTTTACGGATTTTAATTTTTCTTATTAAATGAAAAAAAAATCGAATTTAATAAATTTGATAATTTTTCGATTTTTCATTAAAATTGATAAAAATTCTGGGCTAGGCTAACTTCACACAAGAGCAAACTAGCAAATTGGTTATTGATATGATAGTGTTGTCTGATTAAAAAAAAATATTTTCTGGGATAGAATTCTGGAATAACTTCACATACGTTAGAAGAAAGGAATAAGGAAATATATGTTCGTGATATATTTGTTGCAAATGTTCTTATACTATGGCAAACAGTTGGTGTAAATTTGTTCAAAAACAAATTGGGAATATTTTTCCTATAAAATTTCGGTACGGAATAAATATGTCCTAAATTATAAAAAGTTAGATCAAACACGATTTCTCAGTAGGTCATAAGTCACGCTATGTAAATGTTTTTCCTAATTCCTTTTTCCTATAGGAAAGCCAGAATCGACCCGCTGGAATGTTTTCTTTTGCAAAAATAGCAGCTAAAATACTAAAAACCGTATAGATTGGTGAAACGGGAAAACGCCAATATCATCCCTGTTCATTCCCATGTTAGATATTTCATTTCATTTGTTGGGGAAAACCAAATACATAATATCTTCCAGTGCCTCAATTACAGACAAACGTTCATATGGAGAAAACATATTGCCAACATTAATCAGTATGTACACAGCCCAACCGCAAAACATATTTTTTATTTATCATTTTGCAAACATAGTTACGCTAATGAATCCACATAATCAATAACCATATGTATTCCGTATGCTTATCAATTATCTAAATACTTCTCTACCGTCTTTCATATGAATACACATATGAAACGAAACTCATAAAAGAAAGATCATTTCTATACATTATTTAATATATCGGTACAAAACTTACTACTAAATTTTTAATTTCTTAACATAAACCATACAATAGCAATTATTGTTCCTTGTTCGTCTTATATATAAAAAAAAATACAACGATTTGTGTATTAAACGAAAGATTAAAATCTGTAATGAAAGCCATTTAAATTAAGAAAAATTCATTAATTTTCCTTCGTCGTTTTGTCTAACGTCTATCTTATATCTATTAGACCTAATCTCTAAACAATATAATATTATTCCGAGACATCTTTTCTTCTAATCACATCATGAATTTAATGCTCATTCGTATCTTGTAAAACATTATTTATTATACATTTCCATAATCATTTTGTGTGTCTTTTGTTTCTAATTTCATCATTAAGCAAGAGATGGGAAGATTACATTTTTACCATAAGAAATTCAAGTGTTAGGCGACTTGGTATGGTATATGCGCAAGCATTAGATTGCAAATATTCGAACATATGTAATCATTTCGATTGCACAATCGTGATGATACCAAATAATATACTTTCGAATCCAAATTTAAAAAATTTCTTAAAAAAACGACAAATTTTACGATCAACCCAATATTATATATTATGTTTGATACTACATCGTTTTCTTATCGCGTAGCGCTTAAGATAAAAAAAAGTACAAAACAAAAAGTATGAAATAACAATAAAGATTATGGCACATAAAACATGTTACATATATCGTAAGTGTGGTATGAAGGTATAAAATTTATGACCTCATAATAATGTGGCGCATAAACTTTTCAAAAATATGTGTACAGTACACCATACGGTTGGTTCCTCCTCCATCGTCTTCTATTGTAATGGTTTGTTATTTATTCGAGTTTCGTCATGCCAAAGAATTTTTTTATGCTGTTTGCTTTTCTGGTGATAAAATACAAAAATTTGTAATCAACAAGTGTTTATCAACAGAGAATTTATTTCTACGTACCGTACATACGGAACGAAAGATGAATGCGTGAGCTTTATTATTAAGCTCTCTTTGCTCTATCTCGTAAAATATTAACATTTTTTTTTCTTTTTCAAATTACTTATTGGGCGATAATTTTTTATCAATTCGTTTGTGAATCGCGTTTTTTATTTATATTTTTAAGCGTGAAGGTCATTGTGATAAATGTCTTGGGTGGTGTGGTGCGATAAAAATTGAATAAAATTAACGGGTTTTCGACAAAAAGACAACAACAAAATATTTTTCGCGCTTTTTGCGTAAAAAAGGTTAAAACGTTATTGGTACGCATTTCATTCATGATTCTGACGTATAGACTTGTCATTCATTGTGTTTTTGTTGTTGGCATTGAGATTTTTTGATTCTCACATTAATTTAATCTATATGCTATTTTCAACAACCTCTTGGCTAGGAGTTATCGGTTGTTTGGAAATTTGGGTTATGTGGTAATCTTTATATAAATAGCTAGTTGTTAACCCTTTGCAGATATTTTTAGAAAAATTATTCGTTTTAGCGAATGATAACTGCCATTCGCACAAAATCATTTTCAAGATGGAGGACTTGAAAATACTTTTCAATTTTAGCAGAGGATTATTTAGTCCCGCAAAATCTTTATTTTGTTATAAAAATATGTACGATCATAAGATCAAGCTATAAGTACTGGTGTCTTTCAACCAAACTAATTAGTAAATATTTGGTAATACTTTATTAATTAAGTTTATTTGTTATTTATATAAATAATTCATGTTCTAAAACTGTTTTCATTTCAAATTTACAAAAAATTACCTATTCAAGTCAAATAGAGATTTAGCGGTGAAGGCTGATCCGTATTTCAATTAAAAATGCTGCCTACTACAGAAGCATTTTAAGTAAAGTGTTAACAAAAATACTTGACCTTATGTTTATGGTTTACGCAAATACTCCTAACGGATATTCCAAAATTTTCCTTATTTTAGTACGCCAAGGTCTTTAATCTACCTCAAACAATTCAGAAATATTTACTGGATATACAAATAAGTCTTCGCCGTTTTCATTAAACATTGGGCATTTATTGTGAAAGAACTGTATAGGTTATATTTTTCCAAAGTATTGTCCATCGCAAGCCACTATTTTTTCTTGCCTTGCTGGAAGCATACGAATACCATGTCGGAAGTATGCTTTATTTTATGTGGCTATCCATGAATCAACCCAATTGTTGGCATCTTCAGATGATGTGAAGTGCTGCTCAGACAGGCAACCTAATTTCCTTGCTTTTGAATCATTCCCAATGACTTTAAACGATGTGAAATTGCTTGTTGAGCCACTCCTTATGTAAGTACTAGACAATATGAACGTTCTTAACCTTTTACAACCAGTTTCAATAAGTTCTCGCACGTAAGGCAGCCTCACTATATGCTTCTACAAGCAATAGATGCGCCCCAGCTGCAGAGTTCTTCAAATTAAAAAAGTAAGTCAAAATTTCCCGCAAATGACGCTTATTCGGCTTAAAACTCGAAATTTTCTGAAGAATAAAATATGAAGTTGACACAAAATCACCAATATTTTAAGGTTATGATGTTGACAGATGTCCAACTTTAGGATATGAAGTTTTACATCGGGCAATTTTAACCATAACATATTGGTGATACCATCTTTTGTCGAACGGCGGAAACTTTTGTAGACCCAATATTTCTTATAACAACGCTAAACAAATAGATTTTCCAGGAATGAATTAAAATACTTAACAAAGATCATATAACATTTAGCTTGTATAATTAACTTTGTATACATATACATCGTTACTTGGTGGTAATTTATGGAGCTTCAATCACTAGTCGCAAAAACGTGAAATTGCTAAATTAGGGAAAAATGGAAAAACTACTGTTGTACCTGTTAGAGTCCAACAAAGCCATATGTTGCCAGGTTTGAACAGAAATATGACGGAAACACCTATTTTTAGATGCAACAGTCAACTCAAAGTTTTTATTTTATTTATATGTACTGAAGAGAGCAGAGCCGAAAAAGACATTGTAAAAAGGAAGGTAGCACAGTCATCACGGATTTCTGTTTTGTGATGAATTGTTGGCCCAGATTGAATCGGCAATGTAAATTATAAACAAAGATAAAGAACTGCTTAACCAGTAAAATTAGAGAAAATGTGAAGGCTTCAAGCAGCAAAATGGTATTGCGCTTATACTAAGTGGTTGTAAGTCAATTAGTTTGAGCAGATATTGGTAATGAAGCTGGTTGAAGATGTCTACCTACGGAAACCAGCCATGATAAAGGTTCTATTCGGTGGTGTGTGAAATCCATTTCTAAATCTCCATGTCATCGGCGAATATAGATATGGATGAGTTTTTAATTAAACATTAGACAAAATTAAAAAAAAGGCTACAAATGACACCCTTTTGGCACTTCAGATGAAGCTGAGAAATGAGCTGATACTAAAGACCTGCACAGCCCATGATATATACGGTCTTTCATATAAGAACCTACTCATCGGAGAATTTGGTGTGGGAAGCCAAAAGCACTAAGCACTAAGTTTTGTTTAAACAACTTGATGGGCATTCTTATCAAACGCCTTACTAAATACGGTGACGTAACATCAACCTCATTCCCTGGGTATTTAATGTTTGTCAAGTAAATTCATTAAGGTTTGTGGTCGTAACAAAAACAACATACAACTGAGCAAGCTCCAGCTCAATGACCACAGTTGTTTAATGGGGTAGTACTTATACGATCAAGGCTGGATCAACCTTCAAGGGCGGTATGATAATCCACGCTGGTTAGTTGAGACACACGTAAATCACTTGTGGGATTTTCCCGATGATACTCCTGGCCAACATCGAATTTTGCAAGATGTCGTGAACGGTACCCGTAGTACATTAAGAATATTAGCCGTCATGAACTTGCAATATTGAGAAAACTGGCGAAGGCCATGGGCAACCAATGAGGGGAGACGGGAGCTGAATATGTCACCACTCTTCCTCAAATCCTGCAGAAAACCCACCAAAATCAGTTTCTTCAAATGGGGAAGTTATACCACCAATTTTCCCGCGTTTTTCAGGACCACATTGTATATGCAAATGCCAAATATTCCGTAATCTTAGTATCATTCAGCGCTAGGATGTAGTGAAGTACCTCAGGTTATGTTTCAATTGTTTAACTTCAGGTCACAATCATCGGGAGTGTAAAGCAGGTCTGTGTACCCGTTGTCAAGAGAGACATAATACACTATTGTAGCCATCGGGATAAGCGGATAGTCAGTCGCCCATAATATTCAGTAAGGAACAACAATGACCAGCAGGTCATATCCAACCATTGATACTCCAAGCCAACAATATCGTCCTGATATAGCCACAGCAAATGCAGTTTTCTTATACCGCCATGGTAACAGTCACATTGGGTCTTTGGCAAGCTTCATTACTGAGTTCTATCCCCACAGCCGCCACTGCTAATTAATCACTGCATACATTTACAGCAAACAAATGTGTCGGTGAAAGTCAAGTATCACACATGTTTACAGCGACCAAACGTATCGATCAACAATTGATTGACTCCATGATGTCCAAATACCATTTCACCTTGACGCGCCGGCACTTGGAATATTTTATCAGCTGGCTCTAAGGCAGTATCATCAATTGGAACGACGATTAGTGTTTTATAACGAACTATGGTCCAAATATGGTGAGATTATGCGCAAGTTTTGAGTACATAGTACTTATATAAAATATATCACAAACACTAACATTTATTTAGTTTGTTGCGGTTGGTTTGGACCAGAACGAACGCTGTATCCTCAATGAAAAATTTTGTTCTAAAGAAGCCAAAACACCCCTCTACAATCATTAGTCTCTGAACCTTTATTGTTATGTGCTTTGTGTTGATAGTAGTTGATCTCTGGTACCGAATTTTGAATCGAAGACCGGCATATATATGTATATAAGTTCTCTGGAGCATTTTAATTTCTTGATGGTCGTCTGCAGGGGTCGGTAATAACAAGCAATATTGAGTACACAAAGCTTTAATTAAAAATTGTGTTCTAAAATATAAAAAGGCCTCTATGAACTATTTATTCTGATATAAACACAACGTACTCCGCCTTAGGAAGAATCATCAATAGACTCACACGAGATAATTTTTCGTTTCCAGCCCTTCTCTCAGTAACATGCAGCATGGAAATTTACATAAACTCTAAGTTTACCCACTATACCTTAATTTAAAAAAAACATTTGGCTGTGAAATATGCTTGACTGCTTTGGGTTAAAAAAGAAGATCATATTTTCAGCAATGTCATTCCAGATGACACATATTAGGTAATCAGTTTGCAACTTTGAGTATAGGTTGAAACATTCTATAGATGTCATTAAAGCATTCAATTCGCAACTAGTGCAAGGCTTATACCTTCCGTGGAGTTTGCGGCATATATATTCAGTCATGTCTCCCTTATTTTCACTCCAATGTAACAAAGGGTCAGTTGGCGAGAGAAAGGCTAAAATATATACAAAAAGCTAATGATAGCTTTCATCATGGTATTGCATGCAAGAAATTCTCAAAATGGCTTCCGGCGCACCGACTGAAGTAGCGCATCATGTCCTTTGTACACATATTTAAACAAATATTTCACACTCTTTACTGATCGAGGCAGTTATATCTTGAACAAATGTAAAGATTTGATGAGACCACTCATCTGTTGTCAATGCGATGGCCGGGAAAAATTTATTTTTCGTCTGTCTCTGTTCTTTTGTACTTGGGACATTCGTTGACATTTCCAAACTCATTACCCTAGCATCATGCAGGAACTGCTTGGATTACGGTTGCCACATGGTATATGGACCAAATTTGTAAAAACGATTTAAAAAAAGGTGTTCGTAGCTTCATCCAGAATGATTAAACTGTGAGCATGTGAATTTATTAACTTTAGCCGAGTTTACGACTAGCTACCAAGTCGGGTCGATGTTCTACTTTTTGCCAGTGCTCAAGGTTTTCCACGATTTCTTTCCATCCTGTTCTGGCATTGAGCGGCTACCCTGAAACTGCAAGATGGCAAAATGACTGCTTGTTTGCAGAATCTGCGTCACGATTAATATATTCCGTTAAAGCTTTTTCACTATCTGTTCTCAATACCGAATGATTGACGAACAGAAACCTAAACTTTACTGCTAAGTTTAACATTCTGCGTTCAGCAAAACACCTCTCTCACTCTCATTCCTTCAAAGATATTCGGAATCGCTTTTGTGCAACGTTCTTCTTAAAATGACAATTTTTTGTGCTCGGATTATGGTCAACATCTACGTCGATAGTTTCAATGGCTTTTTTTCTACTTAATGAAACATTTTTATTGATTTTGCAATTGGATGGTTGTTAGTTATATCATATAAATTTATCATGAATATTTCTGAGCACGGTTGATCTCTGGAATGAACCTACCAATCTCGTTGTTAGCTTGTATCATCAGGGACCAGCACGTATATTTGGGTAAATTCGCTTTGTTTCCCTCAGGATGCACTATTCCAATCTGATGAACTAGTTGTCCTAAATTGTTTTCTTTCTGGCAGAGCATTAGTCAAAAGATTCTCAAAATACCCGGAATAATTACCAAGTGGAGATAATTTAACTTGACCTTTGTGCCAACATCGAGTTAACTCATCAGTATTATTTCCAGTGTTTTCTTCTGGAACGTTAAGCAAAAAGCATTGTTTGCAGGAATTTCTTCTTCATTAGTGGTTGCACCTTCTGTCAGCCGAAATTCTTGTGTAACCATTCTTTATTCTTGTACGTCGAATGAGAGTCTAATAAAAATTAGTGCGGCTCTATTTTACAGTTCCAGGAAGCGATTCCAAGGAGCCCAAATATCCAATTGTACCATGCTGTGGGGTGGAGCAACATATTGAACGATTTTGATAAAAAGGTTTAAAGTCGGGTTTCGGTCAGGAAGTCAGTGCAATAAGTAACGATTTTGGAAAATTTGTTTATCGGTCTTCTGGTCTACGACGATACGATTGGACTAAGTTGTTTTAGGGTTTATTGTTGTGCATGCGTCTAGTAAGCATGTCTATCAAAATATAAGAATGTATGACTGAATGGATGACTGAATAAAAACGTTGCTGAAATTATTTGCTTGCATCATTTATTGTCACTTGCATCATTAATAAAATTTATATTTTATGGTTTTCCATTCACTTGAGATGAACAAATTTTAAAATACAAACCATTTAACATACCTCACCAATTTTCTCAATGAACACCCAGCACAATGCTGCCTACCTAAAATTTTGTATTTTTCTACATATACGAAAATCCATTAAATTTATCGTCAACGAAATATAAAAAAATTGACAAATCAAATTTTTATAACTAAAAATTAACAAAAAAATAATATTTTTTTTCATTTCCCATTTCAGGTGAAAATCAAAAAGCACAGGAAATAAATCAAACGTCAAATACTGCAAAGCAAATTTCAATACAAGCGGGTAAGTCTTCCACCAATAACAAATTCGTTTTGGTGTTCAGCAGAGACCATTATTTTATAATTTAATTTCAGCAGTCATTCATTCATTCATTATTCAGTTAGTCTTTTACTGATTTTTCTTAATTATTATTATAATTTTTTTTTTATATAAATCGTAGTCGTAAAATATTGACCTTATAGCGAGCCGTGTTGGCTCATTCATTAATGAAATTTTAAAACAATTAACACGTTGTGGAATTTTATAATTTTCTGTGTTTCGTACGTCGTTTTGTTTGCGTTGACATAACCACGGGGCCTTAAACTTATAATTATTTACATATAGAGTTTTTGTGTGATTATCTTCAAATAAAATCGACGACAGGTAATTTATTTACCTAGGCCTGTCGAAAAAAAATTATTGATTGACTCAAAATTAATATAAAAAAATTAAAAAATTTATTCAGTGTCAGAATATGTAAAAAAAATACTGAATTGATTTATGTTGTGTGATTACTTTATTTTTATAGTGTGACCTTAATATTAGCAGGCAACAATAAAATTAGATTTTCTAACGCTAAACTAACAAATTAACTAATGCAAGCAAAATAATATAATTCTAATAACTATTGCAAGGTCGGTTAGTTGTGTAATACGTGATACGTTGATACGTTTTTATTGTAGTAATGATTTTATAATTAGACTTTTATACGGCCTAATGACGGACCATAAAATATTGGCAACACTGTACAGAAAAAAAGTAAATATTTAGTTCGCGTGCTGCTAAAATACTATACGATCACTAATCGATTTAAAATAAATATTAATAATTAAAAATGTTTTATGACATAATTAAGATCCAAATTAAGAAACATTATCGATTTGAAACAGTTATAAGGTTAAATAAGAAGTTGCGATTATAAAAGCCATACTTGGCGGCTTACATGCGATATTATTATATGAAATTGATTGACATCTGAAATTAACACATCAATGAAATAAAAAAATCGTTTATTATTAGATTTGCTATTAGAATTGGATTATAATAGAATATATTATTATAAAAATACGGTAGATGACTAACTTGGAAACTATTCTTTGCGCAATTTTGTATGTGCATAACGTATCTAAAGGTTAAACTATAATGTGGAAACAATCGGAAGTTGTTGCGTAATCAGTCACTAAACATTTTTCATGTTAGTCTGTAAATAGATGTAGGTGAAATTATATGTTGAATATAGATGATTTGATCTAAAATTATGTGTACAGCAGTGTCACCCAAACTATATTAAACTATGTTACAAAAAAATTTAATACCTAAATTTAATAAACCATTTTAATCGCGGAGTTACTCTAAATCGTTCATGTGTTAATGGCCGTTTGTGTACATCAATTGCCAATCATATGTAATTTTAGTTCTGCTCCGTTGTCAGCGTAATTAGATTTTTTATATCATCCGTAAATTACATTTGGCCTTGGAACACGAAATAAAATTATGATAATTTATCACGTTTTCGGTTAAAACCTTTATGAAAAAGTTATATTTATTATAGTGTACTTGCTGAAATAGTTGATACGTAATTATTTTTTAATGAACCGGTTTTGCATTAGCACGTTAGCTGATCCAGAGCAAAGGGAGTGTGATATAAAACTTATAGAGATTGCTCTTCATACGCACGAAAAACTATGAAATTTATATCTTTACTTTATCTTGCGCTTATCTTTTTTAAATAGGTCCGAGGTGAGCTAAAAATAATCGGTGGAATAGCAGTCGATACTACGAGTGTTGCCACTTTAGTACAATTGTACTAGATCAGTACAATTTCATTATTCTTTAGTATGTAAATGTAATTCAATATTTCTTTTAATTTCTAACATTTTTGGGTATTTGTTACACAGAATAACTTGTTAATAAATTATTATTAGCTTAACATGGTTTACCATTTAGAATTATGGATTGCCCAAGTTGGTACACATAATTTCACCTCAATCCAATCAATCTCAACAAATTAAATGATGGAGGCACAAAATCAACGGAATACATAAACGTGATAATTGGCCCATATGGAGCCGGAATAACATTCAAAATTATTCGAACTCAAAAATTTTCTATCATAATTGACGGAAGCGCCGACTAAACATCTGAAAAATGTCTCGTTATAATTTGTCGGTATTTTGACCTAATTACTGGAAGAGTCACTGACATTTTTTTCGGATTAATCAAATTGCAAGGTTCCACAGCGTCGCATATTTTCCAAGCCATTAAAAATCATTTTTATAAATACAATATCGGTTTACAAAACATAATAGGAGCTACCGGAAACTAGGAAATTTCGAAAATGTATGTACCTAATCATTTTTCACATAGTCCCAAACGGTTAAATGAATTTCTGTTTTTTTCACGACGAATTTAATGTAGGTTAGGTTAGGTTAGGTTAGAGTCGCTGCTATCGCACACTTAGGCCAATAATGGCCCATTGTGATACCACAGGATCCAATCTCTCATTACTCCCGCCGAAACCATTCAGAGCTACTTATGTAGCGTAAAATATCTCGCACTCCACAGTCCGCGAGTTCACAAAAGCTGTTCATATCGTACACACCTAAGTACTTATGCCTTTTGAATGCCAGTGCCGGACACGAGCATAGGAAGTGATCTAAAGTCTCTTCCTCCTCTTCGTCTATACAACTTCTACAAAAGTCATTCGTCTCTAGACCTAGTCTTCTCGCATGTTCCCCAAAACGGCAGTGTCCTGTCAGTATCCCTACGACCAATCCTAGCTCTCGTTTTCCCAGGGATACTGGTGCCTTGGAGCGCCGCAGATCCAGTTATGGCCAAACCTGTTTTGCTACCCTGCACGTGAGAGTGTTGCTTCACCGTCAAGGCGATTGCCTTTTTATTGAGCGCCAATTTGAGCGCTGCTATAGGCCTCCCTAGACCTCCGTTTTCCAGCTGCTACTAATTTAATGTACAAAATCATAAAATTTTACGGCTTTCATTAGAAGCAGTTGTTCAACGAATTCTTGACCAATGCAATGCGTTAAAACTTTATTTTATCCTTTATTGTTTTGAGGTGAAAGAATCGAAAGATCCAAACGCCCACGAAATTTCTTAGTACCCACAGTTTTAAATTATATGTAGTGTTTCTGTCATTTGTTCTGAAAAAGGATAATGCTGTTAATAAAAACTTTGAAAACCGTTAAATTAATTTATTTGGATATTCTTAAAAATTTTATAATTTTGGACAAAATTAATATTAATGTGGATGTGAAACCCGTATTAACTCAACGAAACTAGTTCGGTTGGGTTAGGTTCCATATGTCAACGTTTTCTGTCAGCATTTTAGAATTTTGCTCATTGTAAACCATTAAAATATAGTTTTAGAATAAAAAATTTTTTAAATTAATCATAAAAATGGATCAACTATCGAAATAAAATATAACATAGCTGTCAACTTAACTCGGTTTCATGGAAACGGCACGAATTAACTCCAACAAATTTTCAACTCAACATAACTTAAACCCGTTTTAACTCGGTACATGGAAACATGGTAAATAAAAATGCATTTATGGTCAATAATAATCTTTTGGTATTTATCAAGTATTTGGAAAATATAACGACTGATACATGTTTTTGAAAAAATTTACCCATCTAGTACAATTTGAAACAAAAATGTACTAGATCTACTGCATCATTCAAGTTTTCAAGTGGTAACGCTAACTACCTATCGAAACTTTCGTAAAACTGCACGTACTCGTCAGTATATCGCACAATTTCTCAAACTTTAACCGAACCGGACAATGTAACTAAATCCTTTCGTAAATCCTGAAGATCATTTAAATTGCAATGCAAATCGATTCATAATGCCGAAATCTCAAAAAATTTAGAATTTTGATTAAAAACAACAATTTTTTATCTATAAAATAATGTTTCCGTATAGTAGTTTTGAAAACTTCTTGGACGTTTAATAAATTTTGAGATGAATTTTGTATTTTCTTTATATAAATACGTTCCAAAGTTTGCCATTTAGTAAGCTTTTATTTCTTATCAAGTATTATAGCATCATCTATAGACATTGAGTGGCCAGTTCCTCGAAGATGATCGGCCATCGCACTATTTGACGAAATAGCCTCAATATTATGCTGGTACTCCTTCATCTTTAAATTTTGTTTGCTGGGTCATGCCTTTGAAATTTCGTCTTCTGAGTTTTGAGCAAATTATCTAAATTAATTTCAGGAATGCTATTTTATCGATAGCCTGCCTTCCTTATATCCCTAGTGATAACGTTTCCCGAATTACTATTTTTCACTCAAAAATCCGTTAAAATTTTGTAATTTTTAAAATGTAATACAACATCTGATAATCTCAAAATTATTTAAGCTAGCAAAAAGGTTGTATTATTTTTATATGAATGTAGGAGCCAAGAGACATAATTTAAATATCGGCCTGACCACATTTTTTTATGTTACCAAACTGTACTCAATCTTCCATTATGTATATCACAACAACATATATAGAAAAGCTAAACGATTATCAATTTCAATTTCACTTGTAAATTGTATCCATTAAAATATTCACCATAGTAGGAGTTACCTGAATCCCCATTGGAGAACAAAACACTTGTTGGAAGCATCTTCCATTGAAATTATATTCAGTATGATCTAATTCAAATTTTAAGGCTTATACAAAAATGGTTAAATTAAATTTTGTATTGCTTCTTAATCATATTTAATTCCATAACTGTTTTACCAAATAAATCACTAAAGCAGAGTCTACATTGGCAAACAGTGAGACTATGTCCAAAGATACTAATATGTAACCTGTTGGTAGAATTACATTTTTAATTTTTTTTTTAAATCATCTGCATTTTTTATGGCCGAAAAATTATTATCAACGAAACACTTTAAAATTTTAGATAGAAATTTTGATAAATTATATAAAGGAGATTAACTGGAATAACTTATGATTGGTCTCAACGGAATTCCAATTTTGTGCACTTTTGGTAGACCATGCACCCTATACCATTGTAACTTTTAAATGTTAAACCTGTTGCTGTAACTTCCTAACCAAATTTGTGTAATCAAATTCAGTTTGATCAAAAGTCAATTGGTATCCTATTTTTTATCCTATTTTAGGCCACTTTGGGATTAAATTAAAATTTAGTTTTCAAAATTAGTTTTTGGTTCTCTTATCCATTATGGCAATCTTGAGTGCAATTTAACTATTTCGAAATATAAAATTAACCTTCTTAATGGTCTAGAACAGCAACCAACTCTCATACTTACTTAATTACTGCTGTACATCTCATGCAGTGATTTGTCCGCCTCAACTATGTCCAAGTGTGTGCAACTCCATTTTCTCGAGGACACACTCTCGTTGGTCCCGACTTTATGAATCCTATTTTATCTATTTGTTCGCGATAATTCCTTATCTCATTCGCAATCGGTACTCACCACTTTCTTTTATAAGCCCGAGCATCATACGAATTATTTTACTTTCAAATACAGCAAGTTTCTCCATTATCTCTTACTGTTACCGTCTATGACAACCAAAGGTAACCCCTGGGTTAGTTAGCGCCTTGTGGATGTTAACTTTTGTTTGACGCGAAATGTTGCGAGACTTGAAGATTTTATTGTTTACGTAAAATGCACCATATTCAGCTACGATTCTTGATTTTATATCTAGAGAAACTGAATTTTGCTTCATTACTACCGATCCGAAATATTTAAACTCTTTTACTTCCTCTTACTGCGTGTCCGCTGAAATAAATTATCTGCTGCCTTGCTATAACCATCTTGGTTTACGCTTCGTTGGTTGACTCTAATGGTAGGAGAGCTTCTTTTAGGAAAACCATGTATAGCATCCCAAAATGCATATATCATCAGCGCGTCCTAATAGTTGACTTTATTTTAAATATAGGCTATTGTAGAGATAAGTTAAACATTATTAGGGTGTTAGGGCTACCTAGGTAGGATAGACAATGTGTTCGTACAATGTGTTCCAGACAATGCTGTAGTAACTCTGTTGAAAGTCTTTATAATCCTCAGTGTGAATTCTGATCGGTTATTGATCTGTTTGGGCCAAATCCATACTGATATTCGCCTAAGCTGAGCTCGCTATACATCAATAATTTTGCTGATAAAATATATTGGCCAAAACTAACTCTATAACCAGTGTTTAGCAAAGACATTCTGCCAGTTTTGCTAAACTGAGAGAAATAGGCTATACCTCATGAATGGAAGTCTTTAGTGAGATTCCTGGCGTTTGCAGAACAATTTAAATCTATATGAAATTTTGGGTTATTCTGGATGCCAGATAGTATTTTTACATCAAGGTGAGGTTATCAAGAAGATGGAAGTTTGGTTTCGAACTAATGAAACATTGAATTTTTTGTATTAAAAAATTCGGTCGTCTCATCAGACTGCAGTGACCAAACTACAAAAATATTGAAAATACTTTGAACTAATCAAAGTATAATCACAATGCCTTAGCGAATTATAATGATTCGCTACGCAATTGCCAACCCCTTGGTAACCTCGGATTTTATTGTATTTAATGCTGGAAACAGACGTGCGGAAAAACGCGTGCGTTTAAATTAGAATACACTACTTTAAATGAAATGAAATACATGTATTCCGCATAGGCTGCGTTTTTCCGCAAGTTGTCTCTATTTCTAAAAAAACGCACCGCAGCAGTACTGACTACATAACAAAAAAAAAATCACATGAATTAATATTAACATCACGACGGCTTTTCAATATTTTGACAGAAATTCCAAAACAAATTGTATATTTTCTATTGAAAACTCTACCGAAAAATAAAAACGCAATGTCGAAATAATACGCTCATGTAGTTAACTTGCGTTTTCGCATGCGTATTCGCATGCGTAAAATCCGCACGTCTGTTTCCAGCATAACGCATACATGCGATTTCTATATGAAATTTTGGGTTATTCTGGATTGATAGCCAGATAGTATTTTTACATCAAGGTGAGGTTATCAAGAAGATGGAAGTTTGGTTTCGAACTAATGAAACATTGAATTTTTTTTTTTTTTTTTTTTTTTTTTTTTTTTTTTTAAAATTCAATGTTTCATTAGTTCGAAACCAAACTTCCATCTTCTTGATAACCTCACCTTGATGTAAAAATACTATCTGGCTATCAATCCAGAATAACCCAAAATTTCATATAGAAATCGCATGTATGCGTTAAATACAATAAAATCCGAGGTTACCAAGGGGTTGGCAATTGCGTAGCGAATCATTATAATTCGCTAAGGCATTGTGATTATACTTTGATTAGTTCAAAGTATTTTCAATATTTTTGTAGTTTGGTCACTGCAGTCTGATGAGACGACCGAATTGTTTAATACAAAAAATTCAATGTTTCATTAGTTCGAAACCAAACTTCCATCTTCTTGATAACCTCACCTTGATGTAATTTAAATCTAATTAATTTCACCTTATTCCGCATGTTGATGTTTTCGATGAATTTTTTCATATGTTAGCGTTTCTTATGCCGGAGGTATTAAATTGTAGCTTGCCTAGCACGAACATATTCTGTTAGAGTCCTTACAGTATTATGAGTCAACCGTTTTTCAAGAAGCTTTTAATTATTTTCGACGGTTTCGATTTATTGCGGGACTCAGTAGTCGTCTTCCTACAGTATTTTGCGCTGCGGTAGTTATGACTTACTGTATAGCTAGCCACTGCTTCGGGATGTTAAGTGAAGGTTCTTCGGTATTATAGTGTCGGTCTAGATAATCATTGAAAGCTGATTGGTAACTCTGCAGTGATGCTTAATCTTTTAAAGCATCGGTATTCCATCGAATATTTACAGCTATTGCAGATACTATCGTCTCAGTTAGTTCTAAAATTTCAAAAGGAAATTTCCGTAAATTCAAAAATATTTGTAAATAAATATTATTTGAAACATTCAATCCCTTTTCCGGACTTGTTGTAATTCGATTTTGGTTTCGCATATATTATCTTTTGGACAAGCGTGTTACTAATTGTAGAGCTGAATGAGTCAAATTTGTGGGGAAGCTCTTATAAACCCAATTTGAGATGTTGAGTCTCACTTAATTAGTTAAAGGTACTTCAAATAGTGATATTTGATCGGTGTGAAGTTACTGCCAAAATATCGAAATATACACTGCGTCAAATAATTGCAAAATTTTTATTAAAATCATCAAATGTCTACACGTTGAGTGAAATAACAAAACTATAAGTGAAATAATATGAGCGAAATTTGAAATTTATTATATCAATTTACACAAATCTTAGAGTGGTCAAAATAATCGCTTATATATCTGAATTACGGGTACTTGGGCCTATCAAAATGAATACGCCACGTCCCTATAAAATTGGGTACTTATAGTATATCTCTTGTATAGTTGAAATATAACGAAAAGTATGAGTGAAATATTTACTATATGTCAAGAACGTATTAAATTAAGTATTTCACTCATATTCCTCGTTATTTCTAGGGGTAAGTCCAAATATCCACTATTCAGATTTATTAGAGCATTTGTTTTGAAAGCTCTGTGCTTTGTGAAAATTTATGTGATAAATTTTAAATTTCACTCATATTTTTGTTCTATAACTAATATTTTTCGTTATTTCACTCAACATAGTGTGTACTTTGATATTTTTAATACAAAATACTCGCAATTATGGGGCGCAGTGTATATATTGTTATTTGGCAGTAACTTCACACCGATTGATATTATACATTTCGTCGACCAAACTCGCAGATTGTATAAAACCAAAATCTAGTTTTTTCAGGGAGCGAAAAAACCTCATGAAACTTTAATTTATAATGACTAGCCATTTATTTATTGAACATTACTTCTTAAAAATCGATAGTTATTAGATAATTAATAAAATTTTATTTAAATTACACTAAGAAAGTGTGATCCAAATATTTGACAGTGTACGGCCTAGGCATTAGTCTAGCTTGCCTACAGATATCATTATAATCAGCTGGGACATTGATTGTTCTAGTTTTGATTTGCTTTTCAATGACAGAATGCATGGCGAGTCGACTTCCATTTGCTTGTGGCCTTTTTCAAGAATTTTCTGGACAAGTGTGACGTGAGCCATCATGGCGATATTCAAAAGTGCATTGGAAAGAGTGGAGTTCGTATTTTGATTTGCACATCCATCACTGTAAAATATAATTTTGTCTTCGGGTTTTTTTTACATTTAGAAGTACTTTGGCCAAAATAAAATGCGATAAATGGTTGAAAATTCATTTTTTGACGTCTTCTTCTCCTTCGTGCCAGATAACACAAATCCCGTCATTGGTCATTTTCAAGTTATAAACCGTGAAATTGTGCACAATTAACTTGGTTTTATAAAAAAAGGGATGAGAAATTCGATTTCGGGCATAACAAAACACTCTGTAAGTCCATGGTGAACACATGTTCAATATTGCTTTCTTACTCCTTTATCTTTTCAGTTCTAGTTATTTTTTTTATTTTTTGGTGCTCCTCATAAATAGCATCTCTAACCTTTTTAGTTGTATGGCCCACGCAAATGTCGCATTGCTCCTTTTTTGGCTGATATAAACATAAATTACGTCCCTCAAATAAGTTGCAAAATTCTGTTATTGCATCTGGTGCGATATTGTTTTCTGAGCACCAGTTATTTTTGTTCTCTTGATAGAGCCGGTTTTTACTAGTCCATTCGGAATCTAAATACATTTTGGTGGTTGATGCTCGGGTCACATACTTCTTCGTTTTCGTCATAATCCAGTTTAGAATGGTGCTATGGCTCACACCAAGAGTACCAACAAACAAATTTTTGTACACCCTATGTTGGGTATTATTTGATTTTCGTAAAAAATATCTGAACGAATTTGTTCGCAGCGAAATGTCATCCTCATTATTTGAACACAATCGGAGCCTTTGCTTTTCTTGTCTGTATTAGCCCCTTTACAAATACAGTTTTTTCTCCCCAACACAAAGCCTAAAATTCTTTAAATATTGCTAATCGATCGTCCTCGGTAATTTCGAAACATTTAATAATGGAAGTTGAATTTTCTGACATGTTGAAGTTGAATTTTGTTTCCATCATTTGTAAGGCAGTCCCTTCTCTCTGCACTTAGCAATGCGTCATGTTTTCCATTCATTTTTATTTACATTAAAACGTTTGGATTTTGATTTTTCTGGGGTCCATAATATTGCCGCATTTAAGAGGGTATTTGATGAAAGGTTTAATATAATATTTAAACGTTTTGAAACAAAATTATATTTTAGTACAAACCTGACGAAATAAGTTGTTCATTCGGCTGGGACTGATGTTCTTCGATGTGGTCTATTGGAGTACAGGCTAATTCCTGGTTTACATGTATTGAAATATCTTTATAAATGGATGTATTTTCAACGTTGTGGTCAATTTGAATGTCACTTGATTCAATTTTAATATAATTTCCTGGTTCAGCAATGCAATTTTCGTGTCCGGCACGCCAGCCGGAACCATATCACCTGGAACCAAACAACTATGGCACAAGTAGCACAATGCATATGCTTTTTCAGCCAGAACCTTATAATTCCAGCCAGAACCTGCTAAAGCCACACAGAACCATACAACAATAATACATACACCATACAATAATTGTTCAGCTGGAACCTTATAACTCCATAAATATACGATTTTTTGTAGAAGAAAAACCTTACAAATTCAGCCGGAACCATACCCTTTGCAGCCAAACTAACTATGGCACAAGTAGCACAATGCATTGTGCATCATTGTGCACTATTTATTGTGCAAATTAGACATTTAACAGATTATAACATACCAAATTAATATTTGCACATAATTTTAATTCCGAACTACTCACTACGATAGCTAACTCTGTGTTACGCTGTGGACTTACACAAAATTCTAAGTCTATTTGGTCTGAAGCGAATTTCTAATTTTGACAAAAAAGAAAGCGTGGAGAAAATATTAAACAATTAGGGTTACCAAATAAAGCGAAACGGTTTGTAAGTTGACTGAAAAGTTTGATCTTAGTTGCCTTAGTTTTAAATTCTAAAACTATTGGACCAAGTTTATTGCTGATCGCTTCATTTAAATTGATTCAAAGCATCAATAAATTTAACTATTTCATTTTTGCGAACAGCTCGTTCAAATTTTTGTGAGGAAGATGTCTAACACAAGTACGTCATTGGTTAGCATTATGCGACATCTAGTATCTAAATTATTTTAAGTCATTTAATCGATTAACAGCGCGATTCGCTTCGAGATTGAGACCTACAACGATGTTGCGTCATTAGTTTCCACAAAAATTTTGATATCAGATTAATCGGCTGGTATTATTTTAGTTGATCGAGCTAATACGACATTTTTGTTACAACTGCACTCACAATCTTTTGATGGTACCATTACTCAGCATTTCTCATGTCCAACGATTTTATTGTAATTCATTATAATGTTAACATTATTATCGCCTAGTAAACACATCGAACATCAAAACACAAAATCCAATGAAAAAATCACAATTCAATGTCATTTTATTACAACCTTGACATTGAACTTTTCGCGAAAAAAATTATTCGCCTTGTATTTTCGAAACGTAAATTAATATTTAATTAAGCAGATTAATTTTCCTTTAAAAAAAGAGTTTAATTAAAAATCAGTTAATGTTGATTACGTTTTTACTGTTGTATTTTCTTACCATCCATCATTCATATAGTATATAACTAGATTCCAGCCAATTTCGTTTCAATTCAAATTCACTCATAACTGGATAAAACTTCCAAACAGATCAATAAATCTAAAAAATCAATACACTCAACATCAAAGAACAAAACAAAATAAAGCTTTTCAAGTTTGCACAAATTTTGTTCTAAACTAAAAATAATTACAAAATACCACAAAGTTGTAAACTAAAAAAAGCTTTTCATCATATATAATTCGCCTAAATGTTTACTAAATTTTTTTATATGTTGATTTAAATGTATTCAACGTTCTAATTAAAGAAAACCACTCAATATAGTAAACGAAACACTCATTATACACCATCATTGTATGCAACAGAGATTAAAGTTTTGGTTTTTGCTCATTTAGTTAATAGTTGTGGTATACAAACCGGAAACGATAATTTCCCCCCATATATACGCACAATGCAGACAAACTACATACATAATAAAAGACCTCTATACTCACAAATCAAATTTGCATATAATATTAAAGTTTAGATGTACTAAATAGTAATCGACCTCTGCGCTGGTTTAGATAAATAGCAAAAACTAATGTTGCAAAATATAAAATGTTCAGATAATTGCCAGTCATAAATTTCAATTTGGAATATACGAAAAAAAAAATTGCCATTGTAGATTTATTCATCGTATGCATGAATTTATATTGCAATGATCCGCAAAACTGGGGTAAATGCAAATGAATGTAGAAACATATACATATATATTTGTGAAATGTCATTGTGACAGATATATAGAGCTACATTTATCCCATTTCACTATATAGAATGACGTGTATACGATTAATTTGTTTAATTGCTGTGTGTGCGGTGACCGCAGTTTGAATTATTTATTTCTATCGTTGATAGCAGTGATGATTAGTTGCCTACACAATATAATTATTTTTATACTATAATTGTTTTTGTACCAACTGTATATACTACGTGTACATGATTATGTACTGTCATTAAATAATATTTAATTAGACTTAATATGTATGTATGTATGTGCATGTGGCCGAAACGTATTTCGAGTATAATAAAAAAAAAATTTAATGGGAGTCTATATGGAAGGCATCATATTGATTTCGTGATTTGAATTCTAAATAATTTTTTAAAAAAATTATTTTGATTTTTAATTAATTTGGATTGAAAATATGTCAAAATAATAATTATTGTATTGTGATTAGTTGTTTGAATTTAGAATTGAAATGATATTTTGGGAATTCATAGCAAAAAATTTCGTTTGTGAGGTTTTCTAATTTCGCATATACCTGCCTGTAATTATTTTGAGTATTAATTTTTGCGGTGAGATTAATTTTTGTTATATCATTCGCATTATTCATCGGGCAAGATTACTGAGTATTATGCCAATTAAAAGTTTTACAATTTATTATCGGAATAGATATTTGATATATTAGTTTAGACATAATACAGTGGACTCGAATTTGAAACTTAATTGAAAACGGGTTCTGATATCTGAACTGTCTCAGGAACAGTTAATGAGTTCTTTAACTTTAACTGAAGTCAAACTTGAGTTGAATTAAAATAGTATTTAACAAGTGACAGTGGCTAATATTTGGTATTTTGGGAATTCCGCCAGCTGAATTTTGAATTTATAATTTTATTTATTTAAATAGGTTGCGATTAGTAAATCAATGTTTGTTATATATAGGAAAATAATATTTTGGGATAATTTTAGTTGTTTGAGAATTAACACACTTGAAAGAAATCGCCAAGGAGCACATTTCAGAAACATAGGATAATTTAGTAGCAAGCAGTGACAATCTCATCACATCTCCCTAATTAAATTGAATTGCTACTGTAAAAATTACGTAAAGGTATTTTTTCAGATTAGACGGACGTTGTGAACTTTTTTTGACGATATACCAAGTCATAATTGCAACGATTATGAACCAACGGTTAAGCACCCGAGCATTATCTTGTAGATAATAAATAGATGCCAAAGTCTTCCGAAACTGCAATTCTTAAAGCCTCAAGTACATAAGAGTCTGATTTGTGACCTTTAATGCACAAGCTGCCGATGTCAGAATGATTTAAAAATAGTTAGTTCGACTCTTAATTCTAGGGGCACCCATATAAATATCTCTTGCATGAAGGAAATTGAACTCGGGTCTCAAGCTTTCGCTAACCATTTTAATTTACCGATGCCCTGTGTACGCGCTTATAACATTCAACGGTTCTTTGCGTTTCAATCCATAAGCAGCAGAATAGGCTATGCCAATACCAAATCTGCAAAGGTAGTAATTCGAACTTTCTCTTATTAAGACAAGTTTCAATCCTATAACAAGTTCATGTAACGCCATTTTACACGATCAGCCAATGCCGGGGTAAGAAGTGTTTCGCAATGTATCCCTCAACTCATAGAGTTAGTCTAATGCGACTTCGCGGGCTGAGTATGAAACCAAATGCCCCGCCGTAGAGCATTCCATTGTTTTGTAGTATATAACAGGATAATAACGAATAAAGGCTCTGCTAGAAGAATGAAACCTTATAACAGACCGCCAACATCTTTAATTGTACAGGTTCATTTGTACGCAGGTAAACGATCTCAGGTTGGTGATCTCTGACATAATACTATACTTGTTTCATATTCAGAAGATAGGCCGATCTACCGATGTACCTAAAAGTAACTATCCTCGATTGATCGAATTATAATAGCCTAATAAAGCAATTTGTTGTCAAAATATCAATTGTTCTGTTTTCATCAGAAAATGAACTTGGTACAAAGTAAGTTGAAATATATTGTTAAGAATTTCAAATAATTCTAAGCTTAACTGTCTAAACAAATCATGTATATTAATCCCCTGCTATGAATATTTAAACTGCTCAAAATAAATGATGGTTCGCCTTATCAAACGCTGACTCATTATCACTTATTATCCTTTCTGGCAACCCTTCCATTGGAAAAAGTTGTTGTAGCGCGCAAACCGTAGATGTGGTAGTAATGTCTGGCATCATCATGACGTATGGAAATCGAGAGAAACTATCCACACATAACATCCACATATGACCTAGAAACGATCCAGCAAAGGCAACAAGTAACTGTTCCCACGACTTCGTTACGATTGGCCAACTTTCAAACAACTTTCTCGGATTTAGAGCAACCTCCTGGCCAGCCCGACATTTCTTCACTATGGTTTCGCTCAGCCACCACCAGTGTCTATGGGCTAGCTGCTTCATTCAAACAATGCTCCATGTCCAGTATGCAACCGGCCTAAAACCTTCTCCGCACATTGAGAAGAATTATGACTCGAGTAAACAGTCTGGAACAGTAGAACGTTATTGAAAAAAATCTTCTTCTTACATGAAATTTCTGAAGACCTCATTTGCATGCTCATTTGTTGTATTTACTCTACTCATTTTCAACTGGAAGAAGTTGAACAGAAATCACAACACATGAACAGATTTGATGAAATATTCTGATAATCTGTTGTCTATTTCACTTAACGGTTTATTGTCGAAACTTTCCTTGCCGCGCAACTTCAAGATGGTATGAAACGGCATAAGATATACCCCAAATAAAATCAAATTTCGAATTCAATTATAGTAAAGGGTATTTAAATATATTAAAGGATACTAAAAATGTGAACAGCTCTAAAATAATAGACCCACAGGTTTCGAAATTAAGGCACTTGAATTCTAAATACAAAGAGCTCCAAGAAGAAATTTCGCTTGTGCATCTACAGCATAGCGGTTTCCTACCTACTTTTTCTATTGAGTGTACCATTTTATCGCTTCTTGCAGCTCTGGAAGATTACGAACTTGAATGAAGCTTGGCCATATCCTAACTGATTTTAGATACCATACTCAGTTTTTTTTTTCGATAAAAATAGTATTTCAATTTGATCGGAACGCAATGGTTGGGGTAATAGAAAATGACCAATTTTAATCAAACGAAGTAGTTCTAAGAAAGATTCTATCTGAATATATCTAAGCTGATTTTCATAACGGATGTGGATGAGACTTGGTTTGAACGACGAAAATAGAATTTGAATAAGTTTTCGTAAACAATACAATTTCGAGTTGAACTTTACTCATTAGAGGGTCTGTACCAACACCATGAGAAATGATATTGACTTTGATTGACGATTATCGGCCATTGGATTGCTTGTTGCCTGGTTAAAACGATGGATGTGATCTCCCGGACTCTAAGATTTCCAGGAGCAAATTAGCAATGTCCGTGACTCTTAAAGCAGTCAAATGTATATTCATATGGTTTCAATTTTAAACAAAAGATTTAAATGTTTACTTTGGATGTTTTAATACTTAGCCTTATTGTAAAATTAAAAATAAAAATGATTTTTTAAATATCAGTTTTCAACACACATCTAATAGGAGAACTCATTTATTTGGATCAAATTGGGGGTTTGGGTGTTTAGGACAGCAAAAATTACTACTTATACTTTACCTCCGAGAATGGTGGTTTATATATGCATTTTTCAGCAATTTTGGCTTTTCTTGGTGATCCCGCATTGGGGATCCTTCATTTTTTTTTTAATTATGAACGCGGTTATTCTGAATAAATACGCGCGTTCCAATTGTTCTCTAAAAAAAACTTTATCGCCTTCACTGCTCTAATAAACTTTCGATTATACAAAGAAATGTTTCGTACGACTCAAGAATTTCTTATTACGTACAACTTGCCTCTTCTACTCGACATTGATATGATTTATGTCCGCTAGTAAAAACTTTTATAGTTGTTCCCCATACTGTAAGAAAAATTACGAGTCGCATTTATCGCATACATAATTTCACAACAAAAACATTTAGTGGACCATTGTACTCTACACACTTGTACCACACAAAAATAACTTTCGGCGGTGACTAATCTAAAACCGCAGTCCACAATACGCGACTTCCGACGTACAGTTGATTAGTTTGTATGTTATTTGATTTTTAATTCTCACTTTTTGTTGTTTTTTTAACGCGATAATTACAGTGCCAAACATATTACATTTCTGCGCCATCGACAATGTGATAATTGTGTATCATTTATTTTTGTTAATTACGCGATCGATGAGTGTACGATATGAGAGTACACAATCGAAAAAAATTTGCGATGTAAGCCACTTAGTAATTGTGTATGGTTTGCACTGTAAATTCTACAAACCTTTACAGAATAACATCACAATGAGAAGCACGTGATACAACTTTATATTACAAACTTACGTAAAACTATAAACAAATCAGTTTTGTTGTTAGAAAAGTTGACTTCCTATATACGAGTATTCTTGCGTCCAGTGACCGTTTCTAACTAGAATTAATCACTAAACGGCTACACCTGGAATTCAATTTGCAGCGATTCAATTATTACTTTACGTATTTGATTGATTTGTACAAAAGCTGACAAAACCAAATAAGGGAATCCCAAAAACTATTAAATACCTAACTACTGTACTCTATATACGAAATTATACGTACAAATAGTGTGATATATGTATGTATGTATGTACGAGTAATGAGGTGGGATAGAGAATTGAAATTTGAGGTTTTGAAATTGGAACTGGGTTTATTATGTGTATAAAATAGTTTTGGATAGTTTTTGGGTGGAATTTTTGTTTTATAATTTATGTATTATAGTGCATACATAACATACGTACATAATTTAGTTTTATTTTCATTTTGCGGCTAACGTGAATTTTAACGATTTTGATGGTCATTTTTATGGTTTTCATTTTGATTTTGGAACAGTAATTGAACATGTATACGATACCGCGATAGGTCAATAGTTCAAATGTATATTGATTCCGCTCATATAAGAGTTTCGGCGCCAAATGATACTGCCCATGTTCAAATTATTTCGCACATATATGGTCGGGTAATTACCTCAAAATTATAAGGTGTATTGGTATTGAAAGACACACATGTACCTAAATGAGTAAATTTATACAGTAATACCACGATAATACAGCTATAGTAAAATTAAAATATTTGTGCTTACACAGATTTTTGAAAATTTGAACTATATGATTTCCGATACCTAGGCCGCCCAAATATTTTCCATAAACTCGAATGTTATCTTGAATCATAAAATCATCGATTTTTGATAACTTGTCTGTCTTTTATTTGATCCAGATTTTTCTTAGTCAAATCTCTTTTAGTCTTTGAATGCTGAACTGTTGTTTTTCAACTAAATGATCAACCCTATTACAGAACTTAATAAAATGGGTTTACAGTTCGTGAATGACAAATCTTGTATTGTATTCGAACTATTTCTAAGAAAAAATTTGTAACGTTTTGCGTTTCATATGTTAAGGGTAGAGTAATGTTAACCTTTTTCATGTCTTAAGGTTGCTGCACGACTGTAAGATTTTACTCACAATCTGAAGTTAGTAACTAAAACTGTTTGTCTTGGGTAAAAAGTATTAGTTACCTACTTCAGATTGTGAGTGGGGTAAAATCGACAGTCGTCCAGCAGGCTTTAAAGCATTGGGGTGATATGCAGTATTGAAACCGATTGCTACGATTACTAATGCATTTACGATATTCAAAATAAGGGAAGATCGTCAGATAGGTAGAATCCAATTGCATTTGTTTCTCACACTAATAAATAAAAAAAGAGTGACAAGCCCAGCCTGTAAATATGGAACCGACACGGAATGAAAAATCCCTCCCATCATACTGACCCGAACCGAAAATTTTTTAGTAATTCATTTTATTTTTATTTTTTTTTACCGCCCCGGTGGCAAAGTGGTCAGCATGCTTGCTCTAGCGACCGGAGGTCCCGGGTTCGATTCCCGGTGTTGACAAGAAAAAAATTCACGACTGGTTTAGGATCAATGAATTAATCACTCTTTATCCGAAATGAAAATATGATTATGAAACCTCATTTGAGGCGGTCAAATCCCTTGATGTGATATAGTGCCAGATAGAGAGAGAGAGAGAGAATTTTATTTATATTATGACACAAGGAAAAGAATAAAACAGATAACCAAGACAATATGAAGAAAATGTGGTCGAATGCCATACGCCGTGCGGTTTTTATTCTAGTATTCAAATAGAAACCAAAAAAAATAAAAAAATTATCAACGAGAAAATAAAAATAAATCGGACCGAAAGGATCAACCGTAAAAGAAAAAAATTTCGAAGCGCAAAATAAATACCAACGAAAATATAACGGGAACCCAATCAAAAATATGGCCGCCGAATGTAATGATTCGGAGCGATACCAATGTGCAACTCCGCAACAGTGTTGAACGACAGTAGTGGCACCCGATTACATAAAAGTTTGAAAATTAAATAAAATTGGAATTGAGAAAAAAATATATGAATTTACATTATAAAAGAGGCCAAAATAACAAATGGCCGGCTAGCCACCTGTTCGTTTGGCGTTGTTTCGCCTTTACCATAAACTGAATGGTCACACCTGGCCACCCGTAAATAATGGTTGGACGTTGGCTCTCCATAACTGAATTTCCCCTCGATAGGCCGTCGTTTATGAGTTGGGCGTTGGGCCGCCTTAAACCGAATTTCGCCTCGAGAGGCTGTCGCTTATGGGTTGGGCATTGGCTCGTCTTACCGTTGATCGTTTGGCGTCTTTCCGCCTTAACCATAAATTTGGTCTTGATAGGCCGTCGAAAAAGTTGAGCGTTGTCTCGCCAAAACCGCAAACAAAGTTGGTGCACGACCTTCTCCATTTAATCAAAACAACAACAACCAAATAAATCTGCCGTTGTCAATGGTGCCACTCTAAAGAAGCACCAATTTAGATGTTAACCTTGAACTTTATCCGATGATTCTATCTTGTCCCGATTCACAACAAGTATGAACTGAACAGTAGCTTCATAAGCAATAAAAATTGTCAATAATACGGATCCTTTTTATCTCGAATAAATAACACTCGATCTCACGTTAAACTATAAGTTTATAATTTATGAAAATGGTTAAAAATAATAAATTTCCCTTCTCAATAAAACTTAAAATACACTTTTAACTATGTAAACAATTACAATAAAAACTCAAAATACAATATCAACTTCAACTTTTACAACTTGACTCTGTTTTTTAATAAATTCAGCCTCAACTATCAAAACACGCTCGGCTGTATCATACAAAAATCCAAACTAAACTAAACTTCTCGCACCAAAACAAATTTCTTGAAGAATATTTTTGTTTTGATTTCATTCGCGTCACTTGCACACTCCCTCTCACCCGCATCAGCTGCACGCACCAAAACAAGAAAACACAACAAAAATACTCTTCTATACTTAGTCGCTCGCACATACGCACAAGGGGTACACATTGGTCTCGCTACAATTATTCTCTCGACGTGGATGTAATAGAGTAGGGTGAGTCAAGAAAACAGAATAGAATATTAAAGCCTATTCAAATGAAACTTTAATGTACGAATGCCGCGGGATAGATGGCACCACCTATTCGATTATAACGAAATTTATGTTTAAAAATGAAAAATGAAAAAAAAACAAATTGAATCATGTTATGATCCTCAAGGTATCGTAACACACAGTTGAAAGAATCCCTGTACTTATTAATAGAATTTTAATTTGTCAAAAATTCAATCACCATGCAGTTTATTCCCATTTAGTCAAGAAAAATTGTATCTTAGCTTTAATTTCATACACCGAAATAAATTCTGTCGTTGTGACATTCAACCTTCGCCAACTGAATTTGTTCAACCATGGAAAACTGACAATGATTTAATCTGCTTACTCAATATATCACATCAGTTGTTTCAATTCTGTGTATTTGCCCCAATGTACACGTTACACGATGTCGGAGATTTGTGTTAAATACAGCGTCAAGTGGAATGGGTCCTAAGAAATTAATGCATACAACGGTTTGTAAGTCGAATTTTCATATGAAATGTACAGGGGTAAATTCATCGACCTACAACCAGTTAATGAAGTTAAAACAATTATGACGGAACTGTACTGCAGACCAGAATTTATTACAAATTAATTACATTTCATTGGACAGTTCAAGACCATCCCTATAGTTATGCTAAAAGGTAAATATCACCCCATAAATGATTATTCATTAAACACTTATTGAAATCTATAAAGAAAACTAATAAAATATAAAGTATGTATAATCAGTCCCATACTGGTGAATTAAAAAATTTTTGGGATGAAAACTGAAAAGAAAGTCTTGAAACGTGATTAACGCAAGTCCGTCAATCTAAAGTTTAATAATTTGTTACACCAGATGTTTACTCCATGGATCTCGTAAAGGCCCAGGCAACCTTATCCAGGTGTGTAATGGGGTATTTTTGTGTCAAGTTAGGCGGAATAGGCTTCAGGCGAAACAGGCTGCAGATATATGAAATATAAGGGTCGAATTTTTCACATTTAATAATTTATTACACCAGACCGCCAAGTTTGGGCTAATTGTTGCTCTACCTCAGTCAACCTTTTACAGGTGTGTAATAAATTATTTTTTTACACACCTGTGAAAAGAAAGCCAATTCCGCCTACCCGGAAAAATTTGTTATTACACTCTTGGAGGATTACCAGAATATGGCCAAGGGAGATGGTTACTATAGAAAGCGTAAAGATATTTTAACAATTCAAAATATTAGAACAAACACATCTAGATAATCAGATAATGAAAGGATTATTAAATTCGCTTCAAGCAACGACTATCTGGTTATACCAGTTTTAGAGAGGTATGTATAGATCAAAAATGGTTTAGTATCCGAGAAGTATAACTAGAGCGTGTTCTGCAGAGCTGAAAATAATCGAGAAGGAGGCTACGATACCAATGAAGTATTTAATGCACATGAAAAGACCGGCCTCTGGTAGAAGATGACCCATCGCGATAATCATTGATCACGATTTTTATTTTAATTTTTGTCTGAAACGTAGTAATCCTGTTTTGCCAAAATCGTGCGCTGACAGACTGCAAAAAATAATTACGAAATTTTGAATTCGCAATTAGCTACAACAAAGTCGGCAATAAGCAGGATTCGTAATTGATGGCAGCAATACTTCAAAATAAATTGGGAATGCTGTATTTCTGATATAAAATCGTGAAGAGATTGTGCGTGATTATAAGTTTGACGAAATGAATTGCTGTAGTGATCACAATAGAGAGGCCCCACACAAAAATTATCAACAATCTATAAAATCTAATTTAATTCTAGATGGCTTAGAAATTGCCAGTGGTTGAATTTGCAATAAAATTTCAACCAGATCTGAAATCTTGAGTAGCTCGATCAAGGAATTGTATACAAAGCACTTTCCAAGGAAGTATACCGCAACGATGCATTTAGAATTCACTTAAAAGGAAAGAAAAACAAAAGCGAAAGATAAAATTTTAACCACGAATGCGACCATAAAATCACAAAACGATTTAAAACTGTTATTGGTCTCGAAATTGTGCTGCGAACAAAAATCTTTCAGAAAATATTATTTTCCAACTTTATTTAATTTTCTAAAGAAGGACGCCTTTTGGATCATATCTAAATATTATGACTTTTTTGCACAATTTTTAATTACACGGTGAAGTTTGGAACGTATCTGCACCGTGCAGAAATAGGTTTAGGTGTACTCAGATAATGTCAAATAGAGTTTTTCTGTAAATCTCTCAGTTTGTTGTCAAAATGTCAAACGACTACATCCATTATCAACAAATTAAAATTTCGAGCTGAAAATCCATGCTAACTTAATGATGGTCAATAGCGTAGTTCTAACTGAGTTTTCTCATTGTTGTTTTCAGCTTAGGCTATACAAACAGTATTATTTATACTTTCGGGCTGCAAGTTATAAATGTCATGACAGATTATCATGAAAAATTTTACTGTTGCGATAGTGATATTTTTTCGGACTGAGATAGAAACCTCACCCTATAGTTATACATAGTTTAGTTTAGCTATCGGGCTTTTTGAACTGAATATCGGGGTAGCATCATATAAATTAAAATTTTACGTCTGACTAGGCTACCAAGCATTAGGAATATATCTTAAAAATACATAAAAGCAATTTTAAAATTTCGGGCTGAATGTTATAAATGTCATGACAGTGTATCATGATACTGTTTACTGTCGCGATAGTGATATTTTTCGGCATGGATACTACTATCCTCGCATATACATCCTTAATCCGAAAAATTTAAACTTTTAACGTGCCAAAATTTAATGTAATTCATAGGTAAATTCGATTCATTAGAATTTTACAAATTTTAGCCATACATTCGGGTTAAAATTTGTAAAACATAAAAAGAACGAATTTCATTTTTGTATTACTATAAAAGTCATTTGTAACAAATTCCGGGGTGGGCTAAGTTCACACAAAACAATTGGACCTTTAATTGATTGATGCTTTTTCACAGCGATTACGGTTTTACGAGAAACGATTATACTGCCATCTCTAGTTAAAGATTGGAATCATTGTCATAAAACGACGTCATGCAACAAAATATTTAAAGCAATAAGGCCATTAGTATTCTAGGTGCATTGCAATTATGCAGGATAATCAATTGGTGTTTACTTCATTTATTTACATACAACCTGATTGGTAACATAGTAATAGTGAGGAAAATTGCGGGAAGATCATGTCATGTAGTTCAGAATTATACACCTGACACTAAAATCATTTGTGTTTTAGTACAAAGACATTGTCGTACATACAAATTATTGAAGTATGTACGTACATTACCGCTAACTGAAACATCTGCCATTAATTACTCAAAAAGACAAATATAAATCTGCAACGCCTCTACTATGCGTAAGATGTTTAGAACTGTCACTTTATATCGAGTTCAATCTTATTTTTAGAATTTTTTTTATTGTTAATGCTGACACGTGTATAAAAGGACTTTTTAATTATTCCAAAACTGTGTATCATTACCGTTGTACTGTATCAATCACGTATCACAAATGACTACCGATGATCAATCCGTTTAAAACGCGTGCATGTACATAATTTGTAATAATTTAATTAACCTAACTGATTAAAAACTGATTATTATATATATGTTGCTTGTTTTTAACACACACAACAAAATCACTGTTATCACTTGGCCGGTCAGTTATCAATATGTTATAAAAGACATGTGAAAAATTTTCTCGCGCATCGATCGCGAGTTCTGCGGTAAACAATTTTTGAAGTGTGTCGCACTGTATATTCGTTCGTTATTTTTATATACGCGCGAGTATGTTATACACACAATAATTTTTGTCCGTTTTGTGTGTTAAGTGGATGCGATTTTTTTTTTGTAATCAAATCGAATTGAAAAAAAAATCAACAAAAAAATCCGACTTCAGTATAATTTTGTGTGCCGCCTCAGTAAGAAGAAAAATGTCTCATTCTTAACTTCAACGGATATTTATTTATTTTTTTGTTTTAAATATCAATTGGAAAATTCTTCAAGAAAATTGTTTAGTATACGTGTGTGTGTATTAGTGAGAGCATAATAATCTAAATTTATATTTATAAAACTACTCGTGTGTACATACGCGGACAGCAAGAGAACGTGCGGCGCACATCTTCTAACCTACAGAGACAAATCGCAAAGCTGAAAAATACGCGATCGTGAAAATTTTTTATTTTTATTTTAGTTATTTGAGAAATTTTCTAATGGAGTGAAAAAAAAAATTTGAAAAAATTTTAATTTGTAACAAAAAAAACTTGGTTAATTAAATTTATAGATTTTATATATCAAACAAAAATGCCACGAAATAATAAACGAAAAAATAAAAATAACCGCCGAAATAATAATAACAATACTAGTAATAATAATAATAATAATAAAAGTAATAATTATATCAATAATAGTAAGAAGAATAGTAATGATAATAATAGTAATGTTATTTTAGAGAAAAATGATGGTGATGATGGCACAAATCCAAATAGTACAAATCTCAGTCCTGACGCAACCGCGAACTCACCAACAACAACTACTGTATTTAGTGAAGAAGAAGATGATCAAGAATTAAGTAATGATGATCGTGATGATTCTAGTCTTATGTCATCATGTTTTCCAATCACGAAACACAAATCGAATACTAGTTATAAAATAGTGGATTCAAGTGCAACCACAACAACAACAACAACAACAACAACAACAACTGTAGTGAACGAGCAACAACAGCAAATAGAAAATCAGAAGGTGACGTTAGTTGTAAAAACAGTGAAATTAGAAAATCAAGGTGACCAGCAAATTGATAACAAGAGTAATACCAGCAACAGTGTACTCGTCGATTCAAGTGGTGATAAGAAAAATATTATCATTAAAAATATTCTAATATCAGACGTACAACAGTACGAAAATTATCGTGTCGATTCGCCGGAATTAGTAAAACCCCGGAGCAGTGACCACCCAAAATTGGGTGCGCAAATTAAAAAAAGTCGCAGTCTCGATGATAACGAAATTACGATACAAGAATTAAGTGCCAACTCAAGTACCGCATCAGTCGGGAACGACACAAATCAACCAATAATTCACGAGGCCTCGGATTCCGAAGCATCACGAAGCGATGGGGTATTTTCGCCACCGATCAGCGAGGAGGAGGAACAAAATTTACGAGGATTTTTGCGTACACTAAATATTGACGATAATGGAAATGAAATATTAACGTCGACACCACCGCAATCACCAACCGAAGGTAAACCGCCTGAAATATCAATTCAGGCGCCGCTTTCCCCGACCCAGTCTAGTCAAGCGAACGATATTAAAGCACGCCGGGCCCGTAAACGTGCCGAAATTGAATCGCATTTTTTACCGTTAATTGCTAATCCACGGTATTTGGACATCATTAAAGAAGAAAGCAGCGACACGAGTGATATCGAGCGAAGATCGGATAAAGCCGATAACGAATACGAATATGATTACGATCCGGACGACGAAGTATTCATCGATAGGAATAACATTGTACAAAAAACTAGTGCGGTATTTCCTAAGCCGGCTCAAATACCGCGCCATATTGCCCGGAAACCAACTACACCGACCGATGTTATACGTGAGGAGCCACAACTTATGATCGTCGATACAAAACTATTGGAACCGATTAACTTGATTGAAGAATCGTGTACAACGAATTGGAGGAACGAAATGGCTGAAACGCCGATTGAGGCGAGCGTTGAAATGATTTATCTTGATTCAGCGAGCGATACCAACTCGAGTAGTGACGTTATGGATCTGGATTACACCGCCGACGTTGATGATGAATTAAGTGAAAGTGAAGTGCGAATTGAAACGCCGGTGATTGGCGAGGCGGATACACAAAATAAAAATAAAAGCGATAACAGTGATATTGATAGTTTCTCACGTGAAACTACACCCGATGCAAATCATCTTAACCAAAATCATTATGCTAACAATACTAATTCATCATCATCATCTGCATCGCTAGTGCTAGATCGGCAAGATAGTGTCGATAGTGTTTGCTCATCGAATAACAGTCAATCGACCACACGCTATGTTGAAACATCACATACAAGTGAATTGGATTCTATTTCAGATCTTGAACAAATGAAAACATTACGTGAGCTGTGTGTCGAGCATTTAGCTGAAAAACCGTATGGTGGCGCCGTTTTAGAGGAATTGGCGACAGTTAGTGAATCGCTAAGTACATTGACAAGTGCTAAAGAAAAAAAATTGCGCGGTGAAATAATGACACCACCACCACCCGCGCCACCGGTACGAAATTTGAGAGAAAAATCACCAACACCACCGCCCGTCCCATCACCGCCACCACCACCAATACCAGAGCGACCAACGGAATTTTTCTCGCAATTCGAAACACAAACTACTGCCACCACTACAAATGCGAGTGCGACAAAATCTCTCCCACAAATACATACAACAACCGCGCAGGTTAATTTAAGAATAGCCGAAAACGACGACCGTCATGCAAATATACAACAGCAAACACCCGAACAAATCGAGAAAATCGAAAATGTTAGTCTTATTTCGCCATCAAGTGAATTAAATACAAAACCTAATAGTAGCACAGCAACAACAACAACAACCATAAATACAGCATCCGCGACATCGGCTAAGATGTATGATTTAATTTCGGAATCACCGCCATTACCGCAAATACCAACACCGACCTCAACGATGAAAACTACGCTAACAGGCGGCGAAGATGATATCATCGATGCAGCGGACACAAAAAATAGACTTTTGGCAATATTACGCCAATCGAGCAGTGATAACAATACCAATTGTGATAATAAGTGTGAAAGCTCGATGAAAAGTGTGCAATCGTCGAGCTTCGAGACGAAAAAAGTTATTGAAAATGGTAATGTTGTGTATGAGTCATCAGATAAAAATCGTAAAGTGCTAAAAAATGTAGACGGACAAATTGTCGAGAATGTGAATGAAACGGAATCGAGTGAGAATAAAAACAATAAAAGTGATACGATCCGGCCAACATCCGCGTTCAGTAGTATACCGCAGAGTAGTGACAAATTACCTAAAAATAAAATATTCAATGAAAACGATAATTTTGTATTTAAAGAATTTGATTTTGTTCCACATACGAAAAATGTGTACGCTGGCAAAACCAGTGACAGCACCACTCAAAATGCAGATAAAATTAAAAGTAAATCGCATCACGATTTTTTCTTCGACAAACATTTTGATGAGTTGAATGCAGAATTTAAACGGAAATTTGAGTCAAATTTAATGCGAACGACCGTAACACCTGCGCGGCCCGTTTCGATGCAGGATCAAATGCGATTGAATAGTGAAAGTTTTGATGATTGGTTGAAGCATGCGCGAACAGCCACCGCCACAACGACAACAAAACCAACAAATAATCAGTCGACCGAGAATGTGATGAAACCGATATTGCGGGAAGATAATTTTGTTCGGAATGGTCGATCAGCTTCAAATGTCGATATCCGGGCACCGCGTATTTCTACGCAAGCACAAACGAATCGTGAACAGCAAGATCGGGAAGAAGTGATACAGAGGCAGTATAACATTTCGCAGAATCGTAATTATCAAGCACGCCAATCCATGATCGATGAGACGCCGATTTCACAAACTTTGGGATCAAGCACATTACCAAAGCGTCGCCTTTCGTTGCCCAAAGAATTACACGAGCGTCAGTTGAATTTGATACGGCAAAAGGAAAACGAGTTGAAAATGGAATTTGAACGGCTCGAGGCCGAGCGGCGTAAACTCGAGGCGGATATGTTCGAATGGAACGAGAATATCGAGGATAATCTAAATTTTGAGAATAATGCCGCAGAATTCCGTAAAAAAATGCATAACGAGTGGTTGGATAAAGTGGCTGAACGTGAAGAACGGCGTATGCAAAAAATTGTGAAAATATCAAAACCATTCGATGAGGTCGCGGTTACCGATACCTCAGGCCGTAATGACCTTGGCCTTGAATTCCTATCGAAAGTGAAAGAACGTCGCTCCAAATTAAATATGCCGTCTGATAGTGATTGGGAGAGCGGTGCAGAATCTCAACCCACCGAAAGTGATGTATACGGAAATTCCGATAAACGAAAAGAACATGTCATCAAAGTGAAACTAGTCGAAGGTGAAGAAATAGTGGACGATCGTAAAAAGATTCCGAAACATTTACAAGAATTTTTAGATTTAACATCGGAATCAATACAAAAACAACGCACGACGGAGGTGCAAGCGCCGCCGCCGCCCCAGAAGACTGTGCCAAATGAAAAAATTATTAAAATTGAAATTGAGGGCGGCCATAAAACGACATCATCGTCCGCAACGTCAACGAAGAAAACAAGTTCCGGCGCACACGACGATGATGACGGTGAGTGGAAAATAAATAAAAAAAGTTCGAATTTAAGTGTTTTTGGATTCATGTGTGCTGTTACAATAATTGGTTGGTCCGTATGTCGTGCTTTCTTTACTAACAGATGATACACCCCCCCGCCTACACATATATTAGATATTTTTGGCCATCAAAACCATATATACCAAAAACTGTATATCCAAAAAAAATTGTAGTTTTGTAAATGTTTGTGATTTTTTTTCTATATTAGATTAGTATTTATAAATATTTAATTATTAATAATTTATTACAAAATAAAATTAAAAATAAAAACAATTTATTTATAATTATGAAATAAGAAATAAGACAAGAAAAAATTATTTTTGTGTTTTATTTTTTAATTGCTAAAAATAAATTCTGAAAAAGAGCGTTCAAACAGCATCATAAATTGCTCAAAATAAACAAATCAAGACGTGTTGCATGATTATTGTAAATAGATAGAAATGTGAAGAGTAGTGGACCCACACTCATTGGATAACTAACTAAGTACCTTCGAAATTACAAATTCCAGATTTATTTTATTTTTGTTTGATGTTGGCTTTTTAATTATTTTTTTTCGTGCAAAGCTTTTTAAGCTTTTAGTGCTGAAATAATTGCAAACGTGTTGAAGGTAAATATATGTTATACATAACGAGTACACAGTACAAATATTGTTGGTGTTATGTAAATCTGGTTATATCAAGTGTGTTCCTATACGCGTAGGTAAAATTCTAATAATCTTAATAGTATTTGGTCAGCGTCATAATATCATCCATATGCCACCTGATTTATGTTAAAATAAAAGAAAAATGTAAATTCAATGTTTCCGGTTTAAATAACTTTAGAAACACAGGAAATCCTAAATTTTCAGTTAAATGTCAAATAGATTGAAGACACATCGTTTAGTAAATGCACGATTCATATTCACACTGTTTCTAACAGAGACTCATGCAGAAAATTGGGGTTTTCATAAAACCACTATGCTGGAAATAGTCGTAATGAACCCTTCCGAAATGCGGATTATCAAATCTCGCTTGTAGTATATAATTTTGTAAGAACATTGCTGCTTAGTTTTTTTTCTCTTACAACCCAGCTCGATAAACCGGAAGTTTGATTGGACTTTATATTAAATTTAGTTTGCTGGAATTTTGCTGAAAATTTCAGGAAAATCAAACAAATTTTAATTTTTTGTAGTCACCAAGAGTCTTTAGACCAGAAGGAAGTGCAATGAATTTTACAGAATTGTTCAACATAAGTTCGAATCGAAAATTTATTACTAGCGCTGAAACGGCGGTATGTGAACAAAAATTCCGATTATAAAATTTCTTCTAGGTCCCAAATCTTTTACACGTTATCGCACAATATCATAATCGAAATGGAAAACAACTTCCAGCGCCATACCAGTTTTAATTACTAAGGTTCTTCAGTGAAATATTTGATATGCTTCGAAAACTTTTCAATCATAACTTAAACTAATAATTTGCTTTCAGCGCCAAAACGGCGAATTTGTGAACTTAAATACTGTTAAGCAAATTGTTGCTGTTCCAACTTAAAATCAAAGAAAATGTGTCTGCCTCTACCAGTTTTGCAGCAGTTTTGAGTACTAGGTTGGTTATGTTAGAGTCGTTATCCTAAAGGATTGGCGTAGACGTAATTAGATCTGTAGTCATGCCATCATGTTCCCTCTCCTCCTTTCTTGTTGACGTCCATTTTAATGACGTCCGACTAGTCATTCTGGAAGGAAGCCCCCAAGGGTCAGGTGTAAAGCAAATGAAGAACAGTGTCTTCTTCTGCTTTATCTTCACAACTGCGGCGATAATCATGTGTGGAGACCCCTTGCTGCTTGCATTCTTACCTATGGGATAGCGTCCCGTAAAAGCGTCCACCCCCATACTGACATGCCGCTGCCGTAGCGATACCACCTGTATGTGTTACTATAAGACCATCTGTCGTTCGCTGATCTTCTACCTTCCTTTTGAATCAGTAATTTGCACGTAGCGAACGGTATATTAACATGCACCCTATTTGGCGAAATGAAGCAGTACCTTGTCCAGAGAGTTCATCCGTCTTTCATTCCTCGTAATGTTTTAATACCTTGGGCTACTTTCGACGTAATAAAATATAATTTGAGTGTCTTAATTAAAACCTGACTGTCCGTAAAAATTCCAATTTCCCTTGCAGATATTACATTTTACCTCAAAACGTGGCAGTAGTTCAGGAGACAAAAATAGAAGTTTACTTTAAATTCTTCAAAGAAAACCCCATTCCAGCCATCCCATCCACCTTTGCACCATCATTGAAGAAATTAACATTTTTATTATTCAGAAATGTTTCTCTAAATTTGTCTTCTCTGGCGGGAATATCAGTACTGAACCTCGGAGCAAAAGATGTTGACGGGATGGTATAGTCGGTAGTATGTGGAATGATCCTGTTTCATAGAATAGATGAGTGCCCTGTATTGTTACAGTTTCACATCCGGCTGGCGCTGAGCATTAAATTTGAGCTCGCTGCCACTTCTTTACCTAGGAAATCTACGGGTGTTAGTGAGATAAAAGAGAACGTTCAGTGCTTGAGTGGATGTCACTAGTACACAAGGCAGCTGTTCGTAGTACTTTCATTAAGGGTTTTAGATTGGTCAAATTATTTAAAGCTCGCTGCCAACCAGTAACCCTTACATAATAAAATGGGCCTATTAGTAGAAATATGGGGCCAATGTACAATGTAGGGACTCCAAACCCTATCTTTTTTACAGGAGTTAAGCGCCATTATACTTTGCTTTACTGTTAGGTTTTTAGCTTAATTTGCTGTACAGAATGAAACGTAGCTACTTCCCTTTATCAATGAAGGTCAATCCAAAACCATTTAAATCAGGGAGTCGGTCTGAGGAAGTTTGTATTCTAAGGAGAAACGGACCAACTCCGTTTTCTGTGTAATCACATTCAAACCGCAACTGTTAGCCCAATTGGGACGAATGCCAAGAGCACTTTGCATGCGTTCTCTTAAGATTATGGATATTTACCGAAGACATCAATCGCAATATTATCCTCATAAGAAACCACATTAAATCCGCACCCTTCTAGCTTTAATAATAGGTTATTTATGTTCAAGTTTCAAAGAAGAGGGGTTAACACCCCATCTGTTGGCGTACCTCTACCACCTAATCTGCTCCTGGAAGACTCACCCATGCTGGCTGCCACGACTTTGCATTTAAACATTTGATCTATCTAGCCCCTGAGTAACTCGTTCAAGTACAGAGAGAAGAATGCCCGCGTTTTTGCCTCTTGTCTGTATCCAGAAAAGTTATCAGGGTGTAATCCTTAAGTTCAAAGGATTTTTCGACAGAAGTATTACGGGAATAGAGAACAGTTTCCACAGATTTCCCCTTGCAATATGCATGTGGCGATTTCGATAACCTATTTGACTCATTCGAATTCCTAATGTGGGGTTCTTTATGTCTTCCCTAAAATGTTTGTGGGGTATAGGCTAAACTTAAGGTCTTTGAGGCTGTGATGAGAACTTTTCCCGAATTAGGTATAAATATAACTATTACTTCTATCCATTTACTAGGAGTGTGATAGAGTTGCGGACTGCCGTTGAAGGTAACTTCCAGCCAGAGTAGGCTTAAGTCAGTGGTTTTTGACATCACCACCAAGCCCGACATATCGGAACAAACGGAGATAAAAGTATCGCTTCAAGCGCTACCAGTTCGAACAAGCATTCGAGTTGCATCGTGGAGTAAGTGTGATCGTTAAAAACCACATACCGCACGCTCGACATCAGAAGTACGATTTTTTCGAAAATTTCAGTAAATTTGGCATCTGAACGTCGAAATTCTACAAGAATAATCCCCATTTCGTGGAGACACGTGTCGATGCTGGAATTGGAAACTCTGGTCATAACCTAATAACTGTAAAATTATCTGTTGAACCATCATCGGAATCCAGACAGCAGTCTAGGCGTCTGTTGCATTTTAACGTCGAGGCTATGTTGGCTTACGGCCATTTTTCCAACCATTGTTTCTATAATAAGCAAATAGATGACGCCGTTTCCATTTCACTGAGACCATGTTGGCTGTTGGCCGCTAAACCCGTTGTGACAGTGGAATCAGCTTCAATTTTTCTCATTCCCATACAACCATCTGGCATATCATTTTAAAGGTCTTGGAAAGATGATTTTGAAATCAGCACTTTAGTTCATAAATTTGCCGTCTTATCACTGGTGGGAAATAATTATTTTTGTGTAGAATGTATAACAAATGAGTGTTGCATTTCATTGTAAAGGTTTTGGAGAACGTCACAAATGTTGCTGAAGTACAATAGTACCAAAAAATACCGCTGTGGCGCTGGAAGCAATTAGAGTTAATCTTTCCAGTATAATCATGCTGCATATCGTTTGAAATGTCTTAGAACAGCGGTTCTCAAACTTTTTGAGTTGCGGAGCCCTCTAAAGGCTTAATAGTTTACATGGAACCCCGGTGGTTCAGTAATGACTAATTGTGTGTATATGCCAATCGATGATACCTAACACCGAAGAGCAGTTTATTTTTTTATACATTGTATTTACAAATTCATAAATAAAAAGGAAAAATGAAATTATTTGTACTTCAACAAAGTTTATTTATTTATTGTAAAATATAACAAATTATAAAAAAAAACGAACATTGTTAGTGGGACGAATAGACTTGTTTCCTATGTTTACATAATTCTTCAGATAAGTCGTAGCAAAAGGGAAAAGTATTTTTGATACTGTTTCAAATATGGGCAGTACTGAGGAATCTAAAATCATGCCAATGAAGACTTCCTACTCCTTAACTGTGAATTTTTCTAGACATTTCTGAACTACGAATAGGTTTCGAATAGAAAAATGCTGTTTAAATGTTGACGAATTTCAGCACACAATAAAAAATGATCACTTTCTTCAATGTCCCCATTAATTGTATCGAAAAATTCTTTAAGTATCTAGCGTGAACGCATGAGCGTGAACGCAAATGATCGAAAACTCTAATTTTTTGTTAAGAGCTTGAACCTTATCATTGGCTGTGCACACAGTTACTTGTTTTCCTTGAAGTAACATATTCATTTTGTTTAGCTTTGAGAAACTATCGGTGAGGTATTCAGTCAACCACAGTTTATCTGTCAGTCTTTCTTGTAAATCCATTCGGGTTACCATGAAAAAAGTGCTCAATTCGGAATAAAGCTCGTATAGTCGAACAAGAACTTTGCCTCGAGACAACCATCGTCCGTTAGTATGGAGTAATATAGCTTTATGGATGCTGCCCATATCTTCGCAAAGAATCTTAAAAAGCATGGAAATTCGCGCAAATAATCTTAAAAGTTGTTTGCAAGGGTTCCGATTTGATGAAATTTATGTTCTTTATAGAGACTCATCAAGGGCATTTTCAAAGACATTGGCATTTTTTTTACTGCAAGTGTTTGGTAGTGAAGAATGCAATGCTACAGTTTGGTGCTAAATTATTGATTTTAGCAACAGCGCCAGCGGTGTTTCCTAACATTGCTTTTGCTCCATTCGTGCAGATATCAACACGGTCTTTCCAATCTTAACCATTAGTCTTAAAAAACATACACGACATTAAATATTTCGACACCAGTTGTATTATTTGGCAATGGCCCCAGAAAAGAAGATCCTCTTCAATCAAACTTTTATTTTTTTATATTTTTATGGTAGTAACATAAATTTTTTGGGTTCGGTGCGTCAACAGGTTTGATGTGTCGATGACACAATTTTCTAAAACTGAACGAAAGCTCTTGAAAATTAAAAAAAGGTGCGTGCTAATAAAAAAGCACCACCAGTTGATGATGTGGGTTGTGCTTGTGATAAATGTTCCGATGATGTCATTGAAAAAATACCTCGATATCACGTTTTAATCGCATTGAAGCTTTTGCGTCAACAAAGGAAACATCACAAATTCTATTGAATGAATACGATGGTGAAATCCCGGATACAATTGCCAACTGTTCTTCATCGTTGTCATCCTCGTTTTGGGATGTTATACATTCTCTGGGATACAACGCCTGGGATAAAATTGTATCACCTTCATATGGTCTTGGTCAGAGGATCTCGTCGCTTTCTTTGTAAATGTAAAACTTGGAATAGAATCATAAAAACAGATTCGCTTTATGTAATATATAGTGTAAAAATATGTCAGTAATATGTGTAGTATGAGAATTTGCTTCCAGAAGCAGCCGTGAAATGGGATGTTTCCATATTAATTATTAGCAGATTTAAATTTATAACTTTTTTTCCAAATTTTATTGGAATAGTTTACAATTTCGCCGCTTTGGCGCAGAAGACTATAACCCTAATCAGGACCATGCATGTTGGATAAATATCGAAGGCATACTTTCCGTAATAGTATTTTGAGCATCTCCCTGGTAGACTGATAAACTTGGTAATAGAGACATTCGATTTGGTCAAAAACCACATGGGTATTACAACACAGAAGCCACAAGAGAGAAAGAAAAGAACTCCCCATTTTCGAGATAATATGACGCCCAATGCTCGGTCACAAAATATATTTCTATTGAATCTGATCATGCGCATTACACCGTGACAAATCATGGAACTGTGACAAAATGACTAGAAAATTTGTATTTGACTCTTATATAAAAAAAGGAAACCTTAAATGATTTTACATACATTTTAGTGTTAATAGTTGTGTTAATAGTTTTTCAGAATTCACAAATAGTTTAAAAAAGCTGTATGTTACTGAATAGTGTGTGATGATAGTGGATCTTCGACATTGCTTTCTTCAAACCATGATGAGTAATTAGTTTATGAGGCAAAACTCAATCAGAAGAGCCAACAGTAATATTAGGAAACGACATGGTCAGACTTCGTAATGCCACAGAAGTTAATTCAATCTAAAGGTCTGAAGACAGGTCTTTAGTTTTTAAGAGACTACGACTTTAGACTACGTACTGCGTTTTCGATGTAGTTTTGGTTTTATGGCACCAATTACCCGTTAGAGTATGTACGTCTCCACTGTACCCCTGATTCATTTCAAGTTATCCAGAGAGGACCATGAAATATTAATTCACCGACAGTGTAAACATTTCTAGACAAAAAATGTTGTAAATGCATCATTAAAACCTGTTCCATTATACAGTTTGACATTTGAGCGATATTAAAAATTTTGGAAGGCCACATTTCACCGTCTTCTCATACCGTAACGAGCAAAACAATAAATTTGATTTTATTATATTTTCGCAATAAAATAACGCAAAATATTTATCCAACATTCACACATTGCAAAATACAAGAAAAACAAAAATAAAATTTTTATAAGAAAAACTGTTTATCTACAAAGAAATCATTAAAAAATATTTGGCTTTTTGTGCCGGTGCCAACAAAAATTCGTGGCATCACACTAACTCGCGACCAAACACTATATAATGAACGAGAAAATTGCATTAATTAGTCATCGCACGCAAATTACGCCATAAATCTTTTCTAATTCGTCTAATAAAATTTTCATAATAGATTTTCACCTATATGGGCGCTAACAGGTAACTTACATAACACCGATACTCTCGTACTATAAATAGTTTGCTTTTATGTATAGCATTATGTCAATGAGACAAACCTCAACACAAAATGTTTACCATTTATTGCAAAACCCTTTTTCTACATCTAATTATAACCCCCAGAAATATGTCAAAATGCTGTTAATTCAATTAAAGTTTTTTTTTCTGTTTGTTGGGATAAAAATCACTACATAGATTTTCCAAGACATTAATCAGCATGATGCTCATACATGAAATTAACAACAACAACAACACAAAAATCATAACATCAAAAAGGAAAACCACTTTAATTAAATGAAAATTGAAGCAATAACAACAACAAGTCGGGAAAAGTATAACTTTTGTATATACTCGTATACGTACGAATATATCCCCACAAAAGTGTGGTTTTCCTTGCTGGAAATGGGAGAGCTAACAAAATTTATTTTACATGAGCTTAAAGCTTTTTTTACACATTTTTACATTTTTTTTTAATTTTTTACATATTTATTTTGGAATATTACGATGCTGTGCTTTGCTATGTACGTGTACATAAAATGCAAAATTTTGTTTCGGCTGCTGTGATGCTTTTTTGTTGGGACGGTCTATTGATTTCATAAAATAATGTACATCGCGCGCACACAGAAATTCATGCTGATGCTAAACTAAATGCGAAACAAAGTCAGCGGCCGCCGAAACCAGAACATCAAATTTCAAAACCCGCATTCGTTAGAGAATATGCACAGATTACAAGGCGGAAATATCTCAAAAATGAAAAATTTGTCCGCACCAAAAAAAGTTTGAAGACGGATAGTTTTTATGAGAAGCAATATCGGCGGCGTAGCCTTTCCGAAAACGATTTACTTTATGAAATTGATAAAAGCTTGAGTGAACTGGCAAGAGGATTTTTATTTGGCCATGGTATGCAATATTTTCGGTTTTGTGTATGTATCTGTCTGGTGTGAAACTCAATCTATCTATACGATGTTGGAGAATTTGCATGAGAATTTTATTTATTTTCGTTGATTTCATATCGCATGTTGCGTATTTCAAGTTATTTTTTTGTTCGTTGCTGTGTATGTATGTGTGTGTAAATTGTATATGTTTTTCATGAAAATTGTATAAATTGGAGATTTTCGCGTTTAATTTAAATGGTGACAAAATAATTATTGGTGTAACATTAAATTTAAATTTGCCAAATATGCAAATTTTTTTAAAATTATTTTTGTCGTGATGTTCGAAGTTTAATTTCACTTAATTTGGCAAAGTTATATGCGGTTTATATACGTACGACAGGTCCGAATTTTAGATGCGCGAAAAATAATCATCGAAAGGTAAGATTAGTTTGTTAAGAATTTTTATATGAAAAAATAATATGTTGGTGAAAATTAGTCGCGTAATAAACAGTAAAAAAATAAATTGCGCGTTATGATGATAAATTTTTCAGTTCTCACCAAACGATAACATATGGTGTATTCGTCTGGGAAAATTTTGGTTTTCCCATCTGGTTTATTTAAATGTGGGTCAATGTTTGCCTCGTTTTTACAAGAAATTTATTTTCAATGTTATGTAACCACAATCATGCGAAAACAACAAACAAGGCGCCAAATATTTAAGTGATTTTATTTGTAAAATTTCCGGTAATGTTTAAGAAATTATGTCTCAAAAATTGACATTTTAAGTGTCATTATTCTGATTTCAAGCAGGGAGCAGAAATGGATTATAACAGTAAAATTCAATCTTTTATAGACTGCTGTGTTGCTATTAGAAAAACCTAGAGATACTTGTGTATGCAGGGCGCTACTCGTCGAGTAAGGAACTTAATTACGTAGAATTAGATTGGGAAAGTTCACATCAGTGGGTATTCGAAATTTGAGGGATATCTGTCATTTAGATCTCCCAGAATTTTTATATTTAGATTTAAATTAATTTTTGCTACTTAAAAAACATTTTCGTTACATAAAACTGAAAATAATTTGTATGGCCGCAGAAACAAAAAATCGTGTAGTAAATTATAGTTTTCCATTCAAATTCGCAATTTTTCAATCCAATTCTGCTTATAGAATTTGGGGCATGAAAAATTCTCGAGCTCTTTTCAGCATTAACAAAATCGAGAATTGTCTAAAGCTCATTTTGGACACCCTATTCACTCAATAGGGCAAGCCAACTTTCATCGTGTGACCGACTAACCATTAAGGCACAAGGAAGCCCGCTATTTTACTGCTATGAATTTGCATTGTCAAACTCCTTTCTTATCACTAAACTGTGAATACTGCTATAAACTTGACGGTCTACAAACACGCCGAACAAATTTGCCTGTTACACAAGAAAATGTTCTCAATCTGGATTATCAAATATCATAATTCCTCATCGGTTTATGGACGCCATAACCCTCCAAGTTAGATTTTCAATTCATAATTTTTTCCAACTTTGGTTTGAACTTTTCATCATCATAAAAAATGGTCATATACAAGGCTCCTGTTACCAAAATATAGAATTTGAATGTTCCAATGTTACATGGTTCCGGAGTACACGTTAATTAAAAATTTTGAAATTAAATTTTTCGTCTGGCAAAATCGCTTCAGCCTGTGTCTAAAATTCGAATAACGCCCTCTTTTGACTTTAAAGTGAATAACTCCCTGTATCAATAAATAACTCACTGTATTGACTGAGGTCGGCTTCCAAAAAGTGAAGCTTCACCCTATTGTATGTGATTTGAGAGCGGTGCAATTTTTTTGTGATGGGTTCTACATTGCAGATTTTGTTAAACTACGAGCTTTTAGTGATTTTTAAAGTTCTATCTTTTTCGAATAGATATTGGGGATTTGAAATAATTAAACATTTTAAACTTTGACGTCATTATATGTTTAGTTGTGATGAGGAACCATCAATTTCCCCAGAAGTGTTTGGATTACGCTGTACACCACCAGACCAGTTTTAATTACTTTATTTCGCTTTTAAAATGGTCTCACACTCTACTGGGATCTTTTTAAAATTACTCACAATTTTCTTTTTTGATTAGCATTTACCCTACATCAAACTTTTCCACTAGACAGATCATTCCCTCGAGAAGCGAATTCTTAATAGATTTATTCAATAGAAGGAAATTATTTTAAATCTAAGAGATCTAAGAGATCTAAGAGATCAAGCAAAATGTCCACGACTGATTAAAATTTTTAAATGTTCACGTTCGGCTGCATCATTTCGTTTTGATTTAAACGAAATTTAAAAACAACTTGAAGGTGTCAAGATACCTAAATTTCGTATATATTTAATTAGATTTAGAATACTTCATTTTAATTGAATGTCTATTTCGATAATCACTAAACGCCTGTTTATACTCACTTTGATCTGATATTATAATCTTCCGTTAAATTCGTGCGCATTTCCAAACAATACATGATACACGTAAACTCCCACTTAAAATGACGTAAATTTAGTGCTGTAAGTGCAAACCTTATCAAATACCAATTTTGTATCATAAATCGCATCCAACAAAATACAAAATAATTATAACAATTCTCTTTGCTGTTTTGTGTTTCAAAATTTTATCTAACATAAGCGAGTGTCGATAAGATTATCTTAATTATTTTATTTATTCCAAACAAATCACCCAGAAACCACCAACTCAAAAATACACAAATTCCATATAAACAAAATTTTTTTAAATTAACGTCTTTAAGACTTTTACCCTATTGTGTGAACTGATAATAAAGATAACACGCTTTTAACGTCTTAGCACAATTTTTATACACAAAACAAAAAATATCGACATCGATCAAAAAGCTTTCAAATATATTTACCCTAAATGTATGCTATGTATGTACGCGCAACGCGTATCTTAGAATAGTTTACGGCGATTCATTTTCAAATTAATGATTTTAAAACTTTCCGCAAATGCTTTTGTATATTCTAATTTAAACTGAAAATTTTTTTTCATCATGGTTATAAAACAACGTGAGATTTTCAATTTTCATAATTAAATATTCGCTGAGAATGAGTTAAATAATTAATTATCTCAATGGTTGTTTAGTGTGCAGTATTTTTATACTTTGCTCGCACTCTCGCACCTCCAAAACAAAAAAAATTGATAGAATTTTTAATTAATTTAATTTTTTTTTTAATTATATAATGTATACAGTACGATACAAAACACTGTTTATGTTGGAATATTTATATTGCAAACCTATTTCCCAATTATGGAATAATTTTTTGACTGCAATCATTATCTAATTTTAGAGCAAGATAAACATTTTATGGCATTATATACGAGCACTAGATTGTATAGAGTGTTGTGTGATGATAGTTTTGTGTTCTATATAAACATACTCGTACAATATATGTATAAAGTATAACACAACAGATTGAATAATATATTCACTTCAATTGCAGTCAGCATATATAACAGTATATACAGCATCGATCGGTATATACACAATACCGTAATATAAACACTAGAATGTGTAGGAAAAATTGAAAATATTTACATGAAAATGAAAATGAAAATTTTCATTGATTACAACACAAAATTTAAAAATATATATGTAGCTCTATATATGCGTTGCCACTGCAGGCTATCATTATTGCTGCTAACTGTTCTAACATTGCATAGTTTTGGGTTGCTGTATCGTTCATTTTTGGGTGGTATGATGATGAATTAGAAAAACATTTGTTTTTGATTTAATTTGCTTTTGCGAATTTGATTTTTGCGTGGGACTATTATCGGAATACACTGGTATTTGGAGAGTTTATTGTTTGTTTATTATTAGTGAGTGAAAAGCTATTATACGATAAATAAATTTTTATGTTTTATATAACAAAAAATACACGAATTTAAAATATTTATTATAAAATTTATTGACTTTCTGTGGCAAGGTTAACATATTATTTAAAACCCAAATTTTCACAATTTTTGATCGTATCAAAAACATCCTATTGCTAAAACCAAAATGAACTGTGACGAAATGTCCTAACAACATAAAAATGTATAGTGGTGGCCTAGGGTGTAATGTTAGTTCATAATTCATTTCGTCTAAATTTACACTTTGAATAATTAAGAGAAATTTAATAAAATCATAAAAATTTTAAAATTAGACTTAAGTCACAAAAAATTAAATATTAAGATTTAATGAGGCCTTCATCAAGTATGGTTATTTCGATCCGGTGAATTTGTCAGTTCTCGTAACGTTAAATGATAAATTACATTTTTTTACTTACAATTTAAGCCGATGGAGAGTGTGCCCTTTAATTCATTTGGAATATTCCGAACTTTTGAAAAATGACAAAAATCACTCTTTTATTCATTTTTTTCTATTTCTATCATATTCTTTTATTAATTTGGAATATTTGGAGTCCATTCTTTTCGTACGACTTTCATAGGTAGATTAATATTTTACCGTGCAATTGATTGGTTTTCAAAATTTGGTAATGCCAATAAGTGAAATTCATTTTGTCTAAATACACGGAGTATTTGATCCCTAGTAATACTTCGCTACTGCCAACGTGGACACGGCTACCTATGTGTACACAGAGATAGCCCCCTAAGTACCCTGAGGGGCAGTCCAGCATGTTCATGTTCATGTTTGTTTGTACCTAATCAATTAAGCTTTATTTACCTTAGACAAATTAAAACAATTTTGAAAATGCAAGCAAAAAACAAATATTACAAATACCAATTTTTGATTTTCTTATCCTTTTAGAGCGAGAAAAAGAGGCCTTCATGAAGTTGGTACCTCATTCAGCGAACTTTGTAAAAACATAACTTGGGTCTAATTGGTCATTATTTGATCACAATTGGTCAGTTATTTCCGAGAATTGATCAGCAACAAGAGTTTTTAAAATCGTTAAAAAAAAATTCAAGGTCAAAAAAAAATTTTAACACCCCAAGTAAGGAAAATAAAAAAAGGAATGAATGCCATCGATTAAGCCCGAGATTCCGATAAATGGTCAGTTAAACCCAAAAGACTTTTTAGTTAGTGCTACGCATACGCGGGTTTGAAAAAATGTCGCACGGAAAGTTTTGTTATATGTAGAGTTGCGCGTGTAACACAAAAAGACTTGCGGCTGATTTAAAGCGTTTATTTTCAATTTATGTACAAAATTTAAGTGTTTATTAGATTGGTTTGATGTGTAAATTTGGCCTAGCACTAGAGACTGATAATTATAGCTAGTTAATTTGAATAAAAAGTTTGGCATGCTTAAAGGGCTGTTCAAAAACAGTTATATATAATTTTGCACGTACGCAAGTTTGTTACAAACACCATGTAACAAAACATATTGCTAGCACTCTCGATTTAATTCAATTTTTTTAACTCTGAACTTGGGTATTTGAATAAATCGAAATCTGCCGTTTCGATGTAGCACCCTAGCTATTTCAAGAATTTTGACCAAATGCTACCATCTAATGAAAAATTATCTACGAACATTGGTTTATTCAAATAACCAAGTTTAACATGAAAATTTAAAAAAAGAGTCAGAAATATAGATTTACTTCAAACCAATTTAATAAACACTTAAATTTTGTACAAAAATTGAAAATAAACGCTTGAAATTCGGCCGCAAATTTTATTGGTGCTGCATGCGCACCTCTACATAAAACAAAAACTTTCCGTGCAACATTTTTTTAAACCCGCGTATGCGCAGCACTAATTAAAAAATTGTTTGGGCTTAACTGACCAATTATCGGATTCTCGGGTTTAATCGATGGCATTCATTCTTTTTTTATTTTCCTTACTGGGGTATTAAAATTTTCTCTTGAATTTTCTCTTGAAGATACTTTGAATTGTTATATTATAGTTTCTTCATTAAAAATTAATCCGAACCTATGCCGATACGGGCAACTTTTGTTTTGTGGTTTTGACGAAAACTGTAGGGCTCCGGTTAGGGCGATTTTGACCGACTCTCGCTAGCCACCATAACAGTCGATAGCAAGTAACAAGTAAAATTGATGATTTTTACAGCTAGGGAAATTTAAAAAACCATCGAAAAAACACAAAGTTGATAAAGATGATATCAGCGTCGTGACTAATGGAGAGTTGTGTAAAAAAATTAGGATGTACTAACATATACCATGTTTCCATGAACCAGGTTGGAGCTAGGTTGAGTTAAATTATCGTTAATTGAAAAATGGCGTTGATCGTTTCCATGAAGTAGAGTTATAAGTTGAAATTTTGTTAACTAATAATCCTATGTGTATACTAAAAGCCCTGAAATTTATTTCTTTGTTTTAAATATATATATATATTTGTGAATATATGACAATTTTTCCTTGCCGCCGATTTTCAACTCTACCCAATCCCACTAGCTTCGTCGAGTTCAAGATAATTTAATAAAAACTCAACTTTACTGGGTTGCCATGAATGCTAACTTCAACCCAAGACACTTTCAACTCAGACACATTTAAAACATAAATTTAAAAATTGAGTATTAATTTAACCTCAACAGATTTTTGGTAGAATAAAAGAGTAGTTCAACTTTCTCAGTGCTTCTGGTCAATTTTTCAAGAGCACTTCCCAGGAGCGAGAAATTACTTCGAGTTTCAGACATGTGCGTTCGAACTTGGATGTTTTAAATAATTTGACTTTTTTTTACCACGAATTTACATAGATCCCGAATACTCTTCACTTCATTTCTAAAGCCAAAAAATTAAACCTTTCGGATTTTTGATAAAAACTGTATTGTAAAATCAAAAATCTTCATTCCCGCTTAACTTTCAGAAAACCAACAAGGTCAGCCCGTGTTGAAAAATTTAATCTTTAAATTTAATTGAATCTTTTAATTTGTTGTCGTTTTTGTTACTACTTTTCAATATAATTGCAAAAAATTGATAAAACTCCTACGGATGCTGCCTCTTCGGTACACCAGATATCCACAACATTTCGAAAGGATCTCCCAATTTACGGAAAAAAGCTTTAGTATCAACTTGCTTTACCGCCCAATTTTTATAAAACCAGTTTTTTGTTAAAAATAGTTTCATCAGTTCGTGAAATAGGAAGCGTTTCATTCGCTTATCTCAATTAATTGCAATTGCTATAGCTAAACGCTAATCTCCAGAGTTACCATGAAGAAAAACTTGAACTATGATAAAACAGGTTTTTTTCTTTGGGAAGGCAGTGACTTTACGACATTGTTCAGTGTATGAGAGGCAAATATTTGTGGTATTTTAAGGTACAACGACAATTTATGCAAATTCAATGAAAAGCAATTCATGGAAAAACGAAAATTCTGCTAAAACATCCTAAACATCTAAATTCACCTGAATCGCCAAAAATTTAATTTTTCGATAATTGAACACCGAAATGTGTCAGTTAATCAGGGGTTTAACAGTAGTTGTAGCATATTTTTGTTTGGACGAGTTTGTGAGATGCACGTTCGACTGCCAAGAAGCAATTGCGATTAGTTCCAATTTCAATTTGTTTAAATTACCGGTAGGGCAAAAGTATTAAGATACTGCTGTTTGTTGCGTTCTTTATTTATTTGTAGCTTTGGCGAAGTCCAGATTTAGTTCTGAAAAATAATCAAACGAACGAGGTTTGTAGGATAAAAATATGCGATCCCCAAAAGAGTGGCTCCTCCCATTCACAACCGACTATGATAGAGATCGGTTTGTGTGATGAAAGTTGGATTCCAATTCTGCGATCCGAATTTGGTGATTGGAATAAAATGATTCCACCTATCAATTGATTGGAATAAAACCCGGTTTGTAGAATGAAAATAGGATCCATTATGAGGAGTAGGTGTGGTTTTGAAAAATGGGAAATTTAAATGGAACTGAAAACCATTTCTCGACTATAGGATTAAAACTAGGTTACACGAATTACATTATGTATAGTTGCAAAGCAATATTTACAAGTTGTTGTCAAAATATTCTTAAAAGCTTCAAAGGGACATATTAAAATGAGTATTCACCATATGCCGGATATTGAACTAGTAAAAGACGGGCGATAAGACTCTAGATTATTAAATTATGAAATAAAAATACACGATTTAAAAGACAAATGTGTGTATTTTTCTAAAATAATTATAGTTATTCCTTTTCATAATTTCAAAACATCCAATGATCATGCTGACCGAATTAAACGGTTAAAAAAATGATGAGATGTAAGTCGTCATAGATCATAATTTCGCCTATTAATCTACGGTGCAATTTTATAAATAAATATGAAGCATTTGCTAAGTAGATTGCAGGTTTCGCCTCATTAAATCGTATATATTATATATTGCCGCCACCAGACTGAAAAATATTAAATTGATCAGCCCTTCACATGACCTCACCGCCGTTCGACTAATCTAAACGAGAGGTAAGACAATAAATGAGTAAATCAGTACCAAAACATTTATGAACAAATCATCTATTACTTCATACGTATCAGATCACAATAAACCGAAATTAAATCACCTACCATACATCGCTCATACTGTATACACAACTACATTCATCGATTACACAAATCATTAATTTTCCGCAAATGGATCACAAAATAAAAATTCTAAAACGTCGAAAAAAATTTAAAAAATTTTAATTTAATTATACAAATAAATCATTCAAAACAAAACTAAAAATAATTATTGTTCTTGACGTAATTAGTCTGTAATATTTCCCGCTTTCCGCTAAAATCGTTTTTTTTTCTGTTAAATTAGTATAACAAACCCAGAGTGATTCATATTTTCCGATATTTTTATTCAACCAAAACATTTAAAATATTTACAATCGTTAATGTATTGATTGTATTTTTTACAAATAACCGAAATAAATTGTTGTTAAAGTTATAAGTAGTTTAAAATATATATATTTCCACCACTGTATGTATACTAAACCCCATATCAATATTAAAGAAAAATGGCAAATTTATGATTCCTCGGACTTTCATTAGCATAAATATACGTATTTATGTGTGTATTATCTAAAATATAATACAATAATAAAAATGTCGAAAATATATGAAGTACCTCGTATACGAGACGACACAAACACTGGCTGTTGTTCACTCTCAAATCAAAAATATATATATTTTGTTGTTTCAATTTCTAATCTATAATTAGTTTTCTAGTTCTAATTCTTTTTGTGTGTATGTGGATATAGGTTGATATGGTAGTAGGAATATGAATGTATAATTAAACTTGAATAATTATTTTTCCTCTCTAGTTTTTCTTATTTTTCCTACGTTCATCCCACAAGTGTAAAAAATATGTGTATATGTACCAAAAAGATATAAATGAAAATCGGAAAAAGTGTTACAACGGAAAATTTTTGGACACAGTGTAGTAGATAATGGTTTATGATTTCCAAAAACGTATTGCAATAAAGTCCTAGTGAAAGAATCCTCTAAGATAGTTGTATATCTATGTACAAAGTAGTTTACGATATATTTATCTGAGAAATTTTTAATGATGAGGTCCCCACCACTGTACGAGTACCAATGATGTAATAAATTAAGAAAAACTATATTACAAAAAAAATCAACGAAAACGAACATTGAGGACGTTTTCTTATTTGGTTTTCGTTTATTTTTCTGAAGACGCGCGATATTCATTTATTTTTTTATACTCGATATTTTCTTTTCAGTTTTTCTAAGACGCGCAAAAATATCGGCCACTCGTTATTTGTTTGCTTTAATTTCTTGCCTTTGCATATAACCGTCTTGAGTTTTTTTTTATTACAAATTTTTTTTTCTCATTTTCCGATTCCGTTATATTATAGAAAAACTACTTTGCGTGTAAAGATTTATAGGTTTAATTTTAATTTTAATTTAGTTAGTGAATGTGAATTTTTCATTTTACTAATTTTCGTTTGATAGAAAAACAGTTAATTAAGAGTTCATATAGTGTAAAATCGATTTAAAAGAGTTTTTAAAAATGTTTTGATAACAAATAAAAAAAAAGAAAATTCGTTTGATTTTCCAACATCATATTATTTTTTTCAGTTTTAGTGGGAATTTGTTACATAATACATAGTTTTGTGGGTGAAATATATATATATAAATCTGGAAAACGAATAAAAAAAAATTTAAAATATGACCTCAGGGCAGGGTTAGTGTGTGCTTGTGATATTTTAGTATTCGAACGGAAAACTATTAATTTTTTTTATCTACACCACCACAGAAAATAATATGAATAGTAATAATACAAAAAATAGTAATGCACGCCAATTACCACCGATCAAATTTGGCCCAACATTTAAGGCGAAAGCACCGAAAGGTATATAAAACTTTTGTATATTCGTAACGTATAATATTATTTTTAATGAATACCTGTTGCTTGCTAACTAAATAAAAAAAAATTACTCATCGTCGTTGTTGATGCTACTGATTTTCTATTTGAGTGTAGTTTTGAGGTCACGTGAATATAAATTCACTTTGCCAAATTTTTTATGTTGTTTTCCTCGCGTATAATTGACGTTTTGTTGCGGTTTCATTTTATGATTCTTTGGGGTATATATACATTACTCATTTCAGTGATCAGGTATAAAGTTCGCCAATTTTTTTGACAACGATATCTATAATTGAATTTTAAATGTTTTTATGAGTCAAAACAGAATTTCATTTGAGTTTCAGTTAGAGTGAAAGTTCAATAATCGCAAGGGTCGTGATTTAGCGCCAAATAATTGATTCTGTTTTAGTTTGACAGCTGAATCAGTTTTACGCAAATTAATAGTTTAATTTTCTCCCCAATCTCCCGAGTTTAATTAAATGGTAAAATTTCTATTTTCGCTATTTCGAGTTTTTACTTTTTGTTAACGTAAAATCTTCATCCCATAAGTTAAAAATTGGAATACAAATTTTTAACGTTTTCGAAATGTGTAGTGTACACAGGAGCGAGTAGAGTAATCTGATAAACCTTTATCCCAAGAAAAATGTTTATTTGATGGGCTCTGAATAGTAACAATACTAAATCTAAAATCAAAAAGGCTTTTTTAATTATTTGCCTACTTGCGATAAGGCGTGATCTTTTATTATATTGGAGCGAGCAAAGAGATCAGATAAGCGATTGTCCCGAAAATATTTACGTGATTTGTTCTAAAAAAATCTGAAAAATCAGTTAAGAAAATCACAATATCCAAGCGGTCAGAAACAGTAATAAAACCAAACGCAAAAGGCTTTTTTAATTATCTTTTTGCCCGCTCCAATTGACGATTGGAGGATCACGAATGGCACTTAGCGGAAAAAAATGAAACTGAACGAGCTATGCAAATTTGACAATACGAAAATAATCCAGTACTGGGATGTTCTTACATCACCATTTTCCATAATTTATCGAAGTGTATTTCTCGTCTGCTAGATTGCAACATTGTAATGTTTCTGCTGCGTTTCTATCACCAAATAATTTATTTTCGATTCTAGAACGAAAATAAGTGAAATAGATATTGTTCAAATATATTCTAGTAGGTTGTGGTGATAGAAATAGAGAAGAAATAATTGTTAAACGAATCAGAAGTCAAATTAATTCTAGCAGATAGAGACGTAGACTTCGATAAAATATCGAAAAATGGTGATAAGAACATCCCAGCCCAGCTATGCCAATTTGAAAATATGCGTGATTTTTGTTATTACGGAATGTCATTGAAAGATATCTAATTTAATTTTTGTTTTTCCAGCTAGCTGGGTTTCCCAACTTTTACAATCGTCAATAGCAATAAATACAAGCCATAATACCATAAAATTGGGAATGCAGCGTGTAGAATTTAATGTCGAATGAGAAATTTATGTGTGATAGAAACAAACAAATTTGGCTAAATAGGCTTCCACTTGGAGGAACATATATCCAGTCGCAACATACAGATAATCTTAACATTTTGTTATATGTGCCCCTTCTGAAGTCAAATAGACTAAAGTTTTCACGAAATTGTCAGAATTACCAAATTTCATACACAGGAATTATTTCTTAAAAAAATATGTTTTAGGAATTTTTTTAGGAAAAAAATCACGCGTGTCTGGAGAAATGTGAAGTATTCCCAATTCCTAGATAAATATGAAAATTTTAGTGTAACTCACATTTAAAATCCATACTAAACAGAAATTTATATTTTTTTATACATTTATTACGTTTATTCGTTAGTTCGTAGTTTTACCAATACCGCTTATCGAATGCTTTTGGGTAGAATTTCCATCCATTGGCGTTATCAAAAAGTTGGTTGCATTTTGTAACGCTAACCTACGAGGTCGCATTACGTTAGCAAAAAAATAATAAGTAATTTAAAAGAATGTGTTTTCCACAGAGCACACCATAAATTCACCTTCAGCTCGAAGATCGATGTAAAAATTCGTCGTGGGTGGACTCTGCAACTTGATTCTCTATGGCAAGGAAATCAAACTTAGGACTCACTCATATCAGTTACCCTACTTACATCCCACCGGTTTGTTGACTCTCTCATCGACTCTTGATTAATAATAAAGTTTTAAACCAGATTTAATTAGTAACATAATTACAAACATATTTGACAATAAAATTGAAAAATTAAAAAAATTAACAGGAAACAATGGTTAAATCAAAACTCGACTAAAACTTGTCAGTTATTATCGAACTCGCGTTTAATTTTATTTAGGCAAACAAAAAACAAATTATGCTTAAAATAAACCAGACCAAGTATGGCATCCGCAGGGGAAGAAACCGCCTTCCGCGTCTCGATGTTGATCCAGGTTTCCCAAATAATTTCAAATAAAAGAAAAAGAAATGCGAAATTACCTGATTCTATAATAATGCACAGATATGAATTCAATGAAAACTAAACCAAGATGAAATCGAGAATAGTTTGTAGCTCTAACAAAAAAGGATTCCACTGTCTGAAAACTTTTGATGTGGTCTCGTACCTCAATAAGTTTTTCTTCACAAATTTTAAATTTAACATGTTTACCAAATACTTTTGGGGTGGCTGTCCCGACATAAATTTCTTTTGGTTTTGTGGAAATGGTAAATGCTGTTTTGGCTTACATCAAGCGTCGTCAGGAAGAACACCTTGCATATTCGTACCATGATTTTTTTTCTCGAAATACTACAAGAATGTGCCTTATAGATCTTTCAGTTTTGGTTCTATTGCGTTCTTGTGGCACTAGCTTGGTACATTTAGAATAAAAGCTTGATTTACTTTCGGAACGTATACTCCAAAACATATCATGATTTTTTTGTCGATCATGGTCACTAAAATTCGTTGAACATTTGAAAACGCATCCGGCAGTACATCCTTCAGTAATAGGTGGTTATCTCTTGACATTGCCTTTTGCGTCTTCGTACTCTCGCCCCTAATTTCGCAGATTTTATTTCTACAAAAGCATATGATCGAAGTTATTGCCGTTTCACTAATTGCCAAAAATAAGATCAAAACAATCGTGCTATTTTCATGATAACAAAATTTACTGGAGTAAATTTATTCAGCAATGAGTTGATTTTGATGAGTGATAAGATTACGCGAGATATTTTAATACAAGTGAGAGTTTTGAAAATGTCGAATCACGGAGAGGGAATTTTTCAAGGAGAATGTAGAAGTGACTTGGCATCTCCAAATCAAAAATTCTTTCCTTTCTTTTGGCGACTACAAAACCTATAACATGAAAAGCAAATCAACAAGCTAAACCAAAGAAGCTTATCAAAACTCAAAGGTAAATCCATTTTTTTAAGAAACCCATAAAGGAGTGGAAATAAATATAAGAAAATACATAAATTAATTTTGTGATTTTTATTTAATCAAATTGTGTATCAATTACATTAACTGTCAAATATTATCGACGCATCCGGCGTGAACAAATTTAAGGCGTGAACAAATAAGTGAACAAATTTTCCAAAGTGGTTTAATTAAATTTTAATGTTAATTTATACCTACGAGGGCAAATCAAAAAGTCTTGCAATATCATATGAAAAAAAAGAGTGAGAGAGACAGCAATATTTTTATTTTTCGACATAATCTCCTTTAAGGTTTATACATTTGTCACATCGATCAATTAACTTACCTAAACCCTCTAAAAAAAAAGATTTCTTTTGCTCCATAAAATATTCATTTACAACAGACTGAACTTCATAGTCACTGGAAAATTTCCGGCCCCTTAGTGTTTTTTTCAAATTGGGAAAGAGAAGTAGTCACTGGGTGCCAAGTCTAGACTGTACGGTGGATGCGGAATTTCCACGAAGCCGCAGTCCTTTAATGCAGCTTGAGCAATATTAGCCTTGCGCACTGGTGTATTGTCGTGAAGAAGCAAGATTTTTTTCCTAACTTTCCTTGGCCGTTTTTCCCGGATCGCTTTTTTCAATTTTCGCAAAACCTCTGCGTAATATATGCCTGTGATTGTGGTTTTCGGTGGCATATAATCGATTATCAAAATTCCTTCAGCATCCCAAAAAATTGTTGCCAAAACCTTACCAGCAGACGGTTGAGTTTTGAATTTCTTTGGTGGTGGTTCACTACGTTTAATCCATTGCATCGATTCTTGTTTGGATTCCAGATCCCAGTGATGAAGCCATGTTTCATCGCCTGTTATTATGTTACCCAAGAAATTTTCTGGATCTGCTTTGTACATATCTAAAATCGCCTTTGAAGTTTAAACACGCATTTTTTTTGTTCAGCATTCAACAAACGGGGAACCCATCGCGCACTTACTTTCGACATGTGAAGGTGGTCATGTAATATAGTATATGTGGTACCGTATGAAAGAGAAAGTCTCCACGCTAACCGCGGAACAGAAATACGCCGGTCCTCCAATACAATAGAATCAGCCAAAATTACGTTTTCATGGCTAATAGCATCTGCTGGCCGACCCGAGCGGTTATCGTCTTATAATGACTCCCAACCACTTTTGAATAATTTTACCCACTTTGTTACTGTGGCATATGATGGTGCAGATTCGCCGTAAACTTTTGATATATAATTGAATATATAAATTGCATTTCGTCCATCTTTATAGAAAAATTTAGTAACGGCGCGATATTCAATTTCATTCATTTTAAGAAAAATTCAAAACACATGTTACTAAATTGACAAAAACAAACGAACCGTAAAATTTACATCGAAATGTTCTTCTAGAAGTTTCATCGTGACAAAAAATGGTTTTGAAAAATATATTGTTGTCTCACTCACTCGTTTTTTTCATATGATATTGCAAGACTTTTTGATATACCCTCGTATATAAAATTTATATTTAAGTTAAATATTTACTTTTTCTGATGTATACTTTGGTGAAATTTGGGGTGTCATCTTCTGAAGACCATTCCATTGGGTGAAAATTCAGATCTATATCTGAATCGTCGAATATATTGTCCGAACAGGAACCGCTTAAATTTATTTCATTTAAAACCCTTAAACAATTACATACAATTACTTACAAATTATTACTATAGTTAAACACAATTACAACACACTTACCTATAGACTTCCGATACTATAGACCGATATGATGATGATTGTTCCTCAGAGCTATTCATGTTTGTACGTGAGTTATTTAGTTTTATTTTTAAATTAAATTACATCCTTTCACATATGCGTACGAAGCTAGAATAAATCAAATTGCAAAAATGTTTCCTCTTTATAAAAAAAAAATATCACGTGATGTAAAACAAAAATATTTCATTGGTTGATATTTGGAGTTACGTCAAATAAGAATAAAATTTTTGGATAATGGACTTACACCAAAATGAAAAATTGTACGGACTTGGAACAAAGTGTAATTATGCAAAAGAAATTGTCAAAAATACGTTTAAAAATGTTCTAATACGTACATTTTACAGTCGAATACAGGACATACAACATGAATGAACATTTCGAATAAACACTTGTGTGGACTTAAACTAAAATTCAAAAACTATGGCACTTAAAACGGGTTTGAGTACATTTTTGAAAAGAGCGACAAAAATTACATAAAACACCGTCATTTTTTACTTACCCCAAGATAGAACTAGGGCGACGATATGTTCTCGAGAAAAAAATCCTATCGTTGTGCTAAACTCATGGGCCGATCTATCTTCCATGTCCAGTACTAGGTTGGCATGGAGCTATGCAATGCGCAGATGGTAACTTAAAAATCGGCCCTATAGCCGTACGTCCTCGAGCAGGGAGTGCTTCGGCTCCAAAACACAAGGCATGGATTAATCAAAAAAAAAAATACAATTTACCATTATGCGGTCACAACGGTATCAGTAGTATTACCACATGGTTCTAGATAGACATCATCTAGAATCCGCCTGGTTGAACCTACGTTGTCCCAATATCCAAACTATCGCATAAGCGAGACAAACTACATCAATACACAAATTTTCCTCAGTAGTCGAATTCTGGACAATGAATTTTAGAATACAAATTTAAATGTTCATTATTTCATAATGAATGTATTTATTTTAAGCTTTCAAAGTTTAATATTTTATCAGTTACATGGCTCTTCGGTTTGGATACTTTATAACATTACATGCAATTTTCCACTCCGTTTGAGGTACCTAGAAAACATACATTTTGTGGTACATTTTGACGCATCAACCGCTTGTTCAGGTATCAAAAAAACGTTGAGCTTGCAATTTATTTTTAATTCGAACAACTTTTGTGGGATTTGGTTCATATTGGAACACCCATACCGTCGACTGCTGTTTGGTTTCGGGCTCATTCACATTGATCCAAGATTCGTCACTTGTCACGATGTTAGCGACATGTTTTGGTCAGTTTATGTCAACGGCTAAACGCGTATAGCGATTTCAGTGCCAAGGTACTTAACATCAACCCGACTTATATAGTATTTTAAATACGTATTTTTCCGCATTACATGTAACTGGGCTTGTTAAATAAGGAAAAGTATTAGAGAATCATATTGCATATCAAGTTATTATAACAAGGAAATCAAAATATTTTCCATCTTAAAATGTCGCTATTAGTCAAGAGAATTATATATTGCTACATGGAACAAAAAATGTTCACTGTCTTTATTTTATTGGCGACTGGAATTTTTTGAATCTGTATGATGATATCAGTGTTGGATGTACAAGCTCACGTGTATTCTAGGCCTTGGACTAAGTTCCATCCCAACATCTGATTTCTGATTATTTCTGATTTCTGATTATTATGTGTGCCTCACACCAATTTTTCTAACTAAACTACTGTCTAAACCCATTTGGTGGTAATTCGTACTAGTCATTGATAGATGTCAGGATGCATGGCTTAAAGAAATTTTATAATTTACGCCGCTTTTATATGAACTCTGGCTGCAATTACCATCTCTCTATCTGCGTCAGTGCTTGGATGTTCTAATTCACTACTTTCACTACATTCACAGAATAACTGCATTTCTTTTACAAAAATATTAAATAAACAACAAAAAAATTAATCAAAAGCGAAAAAAAAATTTGGTTAGAGTACCCAGGCGCTCGATAAATAGATTGTATACAGCATTCTGACGTCTCTTGATTTCAATATGGCGCTTTCATAATCGTTCGATAGAATTGTTGAGTAAATTTTTACTTTTTCAATTGAATTTTTACTCATTTTCATGGTTATTTACACTAATTTTCATGGTTACTATTATACGTTTTTCAGAACGTCAATGGTAATAGAATGAATATGTCAGATGTGTATATAACATATTTGATAAACTTTTCTTAAGATGCTTGTGCATCTGTTAGGCAATGTGGAGGTGTAAAGTTTTGAACATCTCCAAATTGTTTGAACATGTATACAAATTCCTTGACCAGAAATTTATGCCAGTGTTTTGTGTGAAGTTTTTCGATAAAATGTTGGTTACTTTTGGACAATAATTTATGCTAAAGAAAATTTTTAACACTGTATTCTAAATTAAGAAAATTCTTACCAGTGATGGTACTAAATATTGATAAAAAGAAATAAAAGATTAATGTGAACAATTTTTAAAAATTACCGTAATTGTAGTTACTTTTCCGCTCCTCCTAATTCCTGGCCATTTGTGCATACCTTGCATAGTTGGTCCTGCATTTTCCTAACAAACATGTGTCTTAGATATGTCAATCGTTCTCCACACGGCTTTTTATCGTCACTATACTCTCTATCAGTTTCTCAAGAATCTTAACATACTCATATGATACACATATGAATTTTCCTTCTGACGGTACTTCCCTATATTTAACTCCCCTTAGATCAGTATCTGCTGCAGATACATTTCAATGTCTGTCCGGCATTTCACCACCTCCGGCATTAGGATTATCACTTTCATCAAGATTGCTACACATAACCCTGGGTTACTGTCGTTCTCCGGTACCTAAGCAATCCTTGCACCAAAATCTTCGAAACAATCTTTGACAGTTGATCTTTGACAGTTAAATTTGACAATTTCTTCATTGTTAATCAAAGTTTTGAGGTGTAAAAACCAGTAATTGCGCCATATCAAAAGTTACAGGTGGAACTGTTTACCGTGCTGATTGTTGTATGTCTATTATGAACTTTTCAACTTATTTTTCAAATTGTACAATCCAACAATGAACTCTTAAATTTTTTAGGAACTTCATAAAGTTATCCTTCTTTAGGTTATATCGCGGTGGACAATAAACTGCAGAAACCATTATTTGGTTTTTAACTATCTGTCCTCTTGCAGTGAATCTGGATGTATTGTGTGATATACTTGATATCCTCTCAATTTTTTTTGTTGTTTGGAAAACCAATTTCTGAAATAAATTTTTGTATGCCAAAAATTTTGAAAATATATTTTATTTTCATGTTTTATTTTACACTAGATGAGATGATTCATCAGACTGGTTACAAAAAATAAAATCATATGACCAAAATTGGAAAATGTATACTCCAAAACTTTCGTCCATCTATTAAACAGCTCTCAAAACACTTCACATCCCATATACATATGTATAACAACACATCAATCAAAAATTCGAAAATTCTTCTCGTCTGACAAAAAACACAGCACATAACATAACCGCAAAGCATAATTTCAAATATAACAAGGATTACATAAACCATAAAAACCACTTTGCCAACGACTTTTGAAAAAAAAAAAGTTTTAGAAGAATGATTGATTGCCATCAACAATGTTTCCACTCGATATTACAATAAAATATTTTCCGACTCGTTCGCTGCAAAACGCGGTGAAAATTTTTGAACAGCTCAAATAAACGGTACACACAACAACAACACCAAATTATTAACAAACGGATATATGGAAATAATCACAACAAAATTTTGATGTGCGGAGTGTCCGAAATATTTATACACATTAACTGAAACGTAACGAATTGTCTCAAGACGAATCCGTTACAAAGTTTATTATTAGCACTTTGTTGTTATTATTATATGAGTTTCTATTTATTTATTTATTTATGTTATTGTGTATGTGTGGGCACAAATCCAAAATACACAAAATTAGTCATTTACATAAACTATAAATATGTTAATTTGCTAAAATAAAAATAATTCACAAAAATATTGTGTGATGGTGAACTAAATTAATTCGGGGCATTCTATTTTTGGGATCCAGAACATTTTGGTCAAAATTATCGGCGAGATCAAAGAACATAACAGAAACGATTATATATAAGTTATAAGATGTACAATGCGGGGTGGAAATTTGCTCACTACTGTATTGCAATTTCCGTATATATATTTTTAGCGAAAATACGTTTGTTTACGTAAAGAAAATTGTTTTCCAATCGGCATTTAATTTAGTTATACTCAGACCGTATTTCATTTCAAAACATTTTATAACCCTCAACTTCCGTTTCAAAAATAGTTTTATGTTTCTAGCCAGTCATATATGAATAGTATATGATCAGTAAGATTTCACCATCTGATCGTGTGTCACAGACGATTTTTAAAAAAATGTTTCCTAACTAACGCAAAGTGTTTTTGGCAATCGTAAATTTTCGCCTCGATATTAATTAAACAAACACCAATTATTTATATTTTATTTATTTAATTCTGCTAAAAAATTTAAATGTTAAAATTTTGTACATTAAACATCCGTCAAAATGTTGTGATGCTGCATATGACGTCCTTATTCTCACATGGCACGCTGTTTGTTGTTTCGACGAGTACATCGCGGGTGTATTTACATAATATATTGTCTTCCATCAAATCGAATGTGGATATAAAACGAATCATGTGTAGTTAATACTCGTATATTTATTTTATATTTAAGCGAGTATTTTTATTTTTATTCGATCGATTCGAATAAATTTTATGAGCATAATAAAAATGCTTGTGTTTTGTATAAATTATAAACGTAGATGAGCATTATGTCATTCCGTATAAACAGAACTTAATCAAATTATATAGAGTCTCAAGATGATTTTTATATATAACTCGAAGACGGTATTTGGTTTCTATATAATCTAATCTGCCACGCTAAGCTTACCGCGTATAAATAATTGGCAAGTATTTGTGTTGACAGCTGTAATTACCCTACGTAGGCGACTTGATAAACTGTAAAGGCGCCTTAAGTGTGTGCTAATGATGACCAGCATAATTTTACTCTAAATTTTGAATGTCAGTTTTACTCAAGTTCATATAATACAGTAATATGTGTGTGCGTCCGTCCAGTTCGGTCTAAATATATGGCGAACAGATTTATCAACTGTTAACACAAGATAATAATAATATTTTGTTAAATCACAATAAATTGTGGTTTGAGGGAAATGAGTCACTCTTTTCAAACTTGTTGTATTTATAGTGAATGGATTATATATGTTTTTGTGGCATTTGGCACTGGTTAACAACATAATTTATTTCGTATTTGTTAAAATTAAAAATTTTGATCAAAATTCATGTTTTGTAATTCATAACAATTTTACAAAACCAGGTATAGGCGTATAATTCTCGAATACATGTCGGTAAACAGGGTTTTTCATTTTTATGAAAAATAACCCAAAGCTATTAATTCTCTATAAAAGCTATAAATGGAAAACAGCCTAAAATTATTGGGCTATTTTTCATTTGGAAAAATAATGAACGATATTTGAATTCAAAAAAATTTCATTTTGACTAAGAAATGCTGCACAAACTTTCGAGCGAACGAAATCGTGAGAGATTTCAATTTCGTTTTTTTCTTAAATTGATGAAATTCTCGTAGCATCTAGAGACGAGAAGCAACATATACTTCATTAGGAACAAATCTTCCAATAAGTACCAAACTACGGCGGGAAAAAGCAATCTTGACTTTCTCAGTCACCGGATTATTTCTAATGGTATTATGCCGCCAAAGGACGAATTAACACAATTAGAACTTTTCCTGCACCGCAAAATGTTAAACAACCTGCTACCACCGATTTTATCAAAAACTCTCAAGGAAATACTTGCCCCTATTCACACACAATTAACAAGTCTTCTTAGGAAACCCAATATGCCTCAAAATGTTTCTTAGCCTCAACGTCAAAACGCATTCCTTCAGCTCAAGAACAGGTTAGAAAATATTGCCACAAAATTCAGCATCACTATACTAATGCATCTAACACAGCAATAGACGCTGTCGTACTCTTGGGAACCTCTTGGTTTTTCCTTCTTTGTTACAGAATTCTTTCCAAGTTACTAAACACTTTCATTACTTTGTCGAAGGTCGGGAATTCATTATATTTACCGACCACAAACCGCTTTCTATAACGATTTCCCCTAAAGCGGAACGCAACCCAAGGCTAGTAGGACATCATCATCGCCCCTTCTAAGTGGAAATTAGAAAAATCTCCATTAGCCGATTTATCAATTTGTTATATGAAATAACTACAACAACAATCGCCCGAACTTTCCAAAGTTATTACGTCGAACTGTTTTCGACACTCTGCATAACATTTCAAATAAAAAAAGCAAAATACACGCAATATCAAGTCACTTCACGGGAGTTTCCAGATTGTACCAGGAGCACATCCCTTTATAAACTCCACCACTTCCGACCACTTCCATCATTTAATGAATTCACATACATATTAGTCTGCGTGGATCGTTCTACACGGTGGCCAGAAAAATACTTCATAAAAGACATCTCCGCCTACGCACATTTCTAGATTCGGTGTACCGGTCAACATAACGACTGTTCAAGCCACACAGTTCAATTCTAAGGTATTCACTGAGCTAATGCAACTCTTAGGCTCACATCGAATATAGACTAGTGCCTACCGTTCGGTTGAACGCTTTCACCACCAACTTAAAACAGCTCTCAAAGCTCTTTCAAATATCATCAACTGGTGTCAAAGATGACCTAAATTATTCACCAGCAGAACTGGTGAACGGTCAAACCATCAATTTACCTGGAGAATCTTTGTGAAATACCTGTGAAATGTCTATATTGTATAGATTCAAACCAGTCTATGGAATTCTGAGCTCACCCGATCAAATATTGGAAGTGAAGAAAACGCTCTGCAATTATGGGTAACACGTACATCACTGAACCGAAACACTAAACTTAAAACTCTAAACGTTGGCCGCGGGTATACTCAATATGTTCCCAACTGTTCGGTGTCTTAAAAGCACCCATTGAGTTTCCAAAAGTTTTTGTCACGAAATCATTGTGACAAAAAAAGTTTTTTGGAATTTCAATAGTATTAGGTGGTAAGTGATTCCCACAATCAAGTGTTCCAACTCCAAGTTGTAAAAAACAATTATTAAAGTCTTGATCAACACACTTCATGTTTTCCACTAAACTTAGCTGCTCAAAATTGTGCCAGTGTTTTGAATACTTTATCCCCTCCAATTAACATGTCTTTTCCACCAGGAGGAGCGTTGGTTTGCATACTGGACGCCATATTCCACTCATCACCGGTGTAAAGTTTTTGAATATGTACAAATTCCAGGGACTGAAGTTTATATGCGAGTGTTCAGTGTACACTTTTGAGTGACATTTTAGTTCTTAGGCAATGACTTAAGCTGCGGTATATAATTTTAATTTAACATGTACAATAATAATAATAATCAAGGCTGATTCATTTTTAATTATTGGTAGTGTAAATTGAGTCGGTCCGTTTTTTAATTTTAAAAATGCATTTATTTTAAAATAAAATGAATGTACAGATCAATGAAAATATTGTCCATAGCTGCTTACGTTTTTTTCCCACATCTCAGGCAATTTTCGAATCCCATCTCGGAAAAACTTTTCGTTTTTTGAGGCGATCCAAGTTTGAAGCCAATTTTAAATTTCTTCAAAAGAAGTGAACCCAGGTTACCGGTTCGAGTTGCATCCATCGGAACAACAAGTAATCAGAAGCATCAATGTTCGCAAAATACGGTGAGTGTGGTAAAATATCCCACTTAAGCGTTTCCAAATATTTTTTAAGATTTTTGCAACATTAGGCCGAGCGTTGTCATGCAGAAGAATAATTGTATCATGCCATTCCTCAGATTCCGGTTGTTTTTCTCTTAATGTACAGCTTAACCGAATTAACTGTAATCTGTACTGCTTCCTTGTAATAGAATCGCCATGTTGCAGCAGCTCAAAGTACACAACGTCTCTTTGGTCTCACTAGGTACACAGCTTAACCTTCGAACCATGAATGGTCGTCGTTGGTTTTGATGTTGAGGTCGATGGCAACGATTAGCCTGGCAAAGCGTAATATTTTTTCCTCTTGGGGTTATCGTAGAAGATCCACTTCTCATCACAAGTCATTATCCGATGTAAAAAACTATTTCTTGTTTGCCTTTGAAGCTGCTGCTCACAGGAACAAAATCGCATTTCCACGTCTCTTGGTTTTAACTCATAGCCCCAATTATGCCTTGCTTTTGAATCATGCACATAAATTTCAATCATATGGAAACTGTTTGTTGGATCACCTCCAATGTACTGACAAGCTCCTCTTGAATTTCAGTCGGATCTTCATCGAGCAATGCCTCTAATTTATCGTCTACGATTTTTTTGGCTGTCCTAAGCGAGCCTTATCTTTAACACCGAAATAAAAATTTAATATAGTCAGTGCCACTTTTTGAAAACGGACTGAATTAATTTGTAGTCCCAGTATACGCCGTTATATAATAAGTGAAATAACAAAATCTCATAAATTAACTGACATAGTGGCTTTAAACATCAGTAAGTAATGTTTCGAAATGACCGTAGGGCGCATGTAATGAATTTTTGAAGTTTAATGAATTAATGGACACTGTACTAATCCAAATAACTATAAGATTTGCTCACATAGTGACTATAACCGTTTGAAAGAAGACCAACTGAAAAACGTTTAAAGTCCTAACGTGAGCCATTCTTTGAGGTTTTTGTTAATTTACTTATTATATTACAGCATATTATTAAAAACGAATCAGCCTTGATTATTATAATCGAAAATAATTTATCATATTATTAAAAGACACTGTTAAAAATCTCACTACCTTAAATTATTTCTTAAGATCCCAAATTTTGTTCAAAAATAGCACACTGAAGACTCGCATAAATGTATATCCAAAGAATTTGTGCATGTCCAACGGACTTTGTACATGGGACTTACTCAATATTAGGTAACCCGTTTGCAACATTGGGTAGACTCTATATAAGAGTACATCCTGGTATCACGGTGCAAGGCTTGTCCCTTGAATAGAGTTTGCGGCGTATATCTGTAATGTTTTTCTTATTTTCATTCAAAGCTGCTTACTGGTATACGTTTAACAACATTTGGCCCATTCGCTTACTACAATCGTTCTAACGTCTTTAAATCTTTCTATTAACGTTTGATGTTGAAGCAGCAGTCCAAAATAAAATCTTCCATAATCCTTGATACTATAACAGTATACATCCGTCGAATTACTTTATTCCCACCACGTTGTCGCCTCGTCCAGAAAGAGTTTTGGTCGTTCCAAACTTAGTGAACGGGGATTTCCTAATATTTCCACTGGTTTAATTTTTCAGCATGAATAAGTTCTGCGCCGAATATTTTCAAGCCATTTGCTATGTTATTCAGTGTTTCTGCAGCACTTGTGGCTTTCGTGTTTTTCGATCTCGCCGTACCTTGTTCAATAGATCTTCTTTTCGGTGGCATTTTTAGACAAAATGAAATTATGCTTACAAACAAAAAGTTAACAACAAATTGACACATTTATAAACTGAACTATTTAACTTAAACCATACAGCTACGCTAGTGATTAAAACTTTCAATTAATTTTCAATATACTTCCGTATTTACGCAGAACAATCACAAAATATGTCCACTTCGAAGCGTCTCACTATGAAAAATGTTTGAACATGACATTACAAAAAACAAAACAAAATTGTAAAACTAACTCGATTTTACGCGTACAATATTTTGTATCAAAGGATTTTTCTTGTAGAAGATGAAAATCTAACTTTAAGAAATGTTAGTACTTTTTTACCATGCAATGTTTATTAAACTTTGATGGTAATAAAATTGGATCATATAAAAAAAGAAAATCATATCAATATTGAATAAAAATAAAATGTAAAAATTGCTTCTTAGATATGTTTTGTTCTTAACCATTGGTGTGTCTTTGTTTTATATGCACCACGGTCCACGTTGTCTGTTTCGCCATCTTTGTTGGGTGGGGAGGGGAGGGGGGAATAGATGTAATATTTAATATATATAATCAACTAGTCACGAACGACATTATTTTCCAATCAGTGGATAAGAAATTTTGGATAAAAGCTCCGGTTCGCTTTCGAATTTTTTAATATTTCGCATAAAGCGATTTTTATTTTGATTTGAATTAACTTTTAAATTGGTTAAAATTTGGCCGAATTATTATAAAAAAACCAAAAATTGAACGATCATTTCTTAGATTAGTCCGCAATAGGTCTGGCCAGTCTGCTTACAAGAGTTATTGACTTTATCCCAGCTGTAGTTTGGAGTGATAAAGGGATTAAAAAAACATAAAATTATGTGCTAACTCTATACAGCACATGACTTCAAGGCTAAACATTACTTTATTAATTTAAGTATCAACTTTCAACATCCTGTTGTTAAAAACAGCCCGCGGCTCAAATCTAAATTTTACATCTGCGTCTTAAATACAAACCTAAAATCTTAATAACATATGTAAAATGTTGTAATACAAGCATGTAATAATTAGTTCAATGTTTCAATTTCCACATAGACATAATAAAACTCGTCCACCTGTTACACATAAATAATAAAATTTTGCTGACCTTTTGCGCTATAGGAAATTCATAAAACCTTAACCTCAATCTAACATAAACAAAAACGTTTTAAGCACATCTCATTTCCCTGTACCTTCAGCATCACAAATCATATAAATACAAATTTATAATCGTTAGATCCAATATTAACTGAGATTTATATTCCAAATATATAAATTTTAAAACATTTTCAAATACAAATTAAAACTAACAAATTATCATCTTTAGGTTGTTTATTTATAAGAGGCGTAAAACAAAAAAAAATAAAAGAAAATGATTTTCCATCTTTATGTTATGATCATCATCATCCATAAGAAAAACAACATAAAGCAAACAAAAAAACATAAAGACGGGCACACACGCACACCAAATGTTCGGGGTACATCATAAAAGTTTTAGGAGAGAAAATTTTCATCTCCAAAAATTTTCTTTTATAAAATTTAATTTATGATTATTAAAATGTCTTCTTCTTCTTGTTGGTTTTCTTCTTTGTCATGTTCATCAAGCAAAAATAAGATAACATTTGGAAAGGTTAGTTTTTTTTTTTTTTTTTTTTTGTTAGATTTTCTAAAAACAAATTATTTTTAATTTATTATTATTAAAAATAAATATTCTATATAGAAGCATAAGAAATATCATAAAGAAGAAAATTAGAAAAACTGGGGGAAGACAAGAAAATACGACACGCAGGCCAAAAAGAAGAAGACCCGACGTTGTCTTTTAAAATTAGATATTTTGATCTTGATGGATTAGAAATTTATTTTTATTATTTTAATACGACTTTCGTGATTTGTTGTTGTTATTATTATGAAATATGTCTAATACAAAAATGATCTTTTAAACACTGTCTTTGGGTATTTGTGTCAGTAGTGTGCGTATATAAATATATATTCGGTATACGTATGCGGCATACGGTGCAAAACAATTAGTAAATAATGGAAATTTAAGTCAACGCGTTCGAAATATTTTGCATGCTGTGTTTATTTTACGCCAATACTACAGTACATAACAGCAAATGTTACAAAATCACATAACGATATATTACAATTCGCGGCCCACATATAAGCTGAAACGTTATTATCCAACCACATCAAGTCGATCAACCATCATCATACACAAAATCAGCGGAAAACACATCTGAAAACCTAAATCAATTTTAAAAATTAAAATATGACATAACCTCGTTTAGTATTTGTACCTACATACAGCTACAGAGTTCGTGTAGAGGCGGGAAAGATATTGATTAATTTTTAGTAAATTCTAAAAATATTTTTTACTATACGAGTATTTTAAAATTTAAAAATCTCTTTTTTGGTTGCAAATGCGGATCAATTTGTTGAGGTTAAATATCGATTTGTTACTTTTTGAGGTTTCAAGTTATTTGAGAATTTGTACGTCCTACTTTGTATGGTACTTAATGTATAATAAATTATCGTATTTCATACTAATTTGTGGTTATTATGATAATAAACCACTTTATATTGTAAGATGTTCAGCATGTTTAGTGTTACCATAACGTCAGAAATATATATCCGCATTTTAAAGTAAGAAGGTTGAGTTCAAATTTCTAGTTATTTATTTTATTTAATCTTAGTGGTTTTTCTTTTTGTATAAACGAAGTCGAGCTAAAAGTACCTTTTAAAGATTCTAATAATAATTAGATTTTAAAAGGATAAAATTTCAATTTGTAATAAATACTTATTACACCACAAATCTCGATCTAGTAAAAACCAGATAGAAAACCGTATAAACAACCAAATTTGAATATAGTAAAGCCCTGTACTAGACAGAGCTGGGGATGAAATTCGGCCGAAAAAAGCATTTGGTCGAAAATATTTCGTTTGACAAACATGTTTGAAAAATGGTCAAAGTTGGCAAATATTTTATATGAAAATACAAATAAACAAAATTTTAACGACAAATTTGTGTTCGACAACTGTTTTATGGTCGAGCTATTTTGAATGGAAATGTAAATCCGTTTGAAATAGAATTTTGAAAATCTTTCAGCGGATTAGACATTGTTTTTAAATTATTATATAAATTGCATTTATGTGTCGCTCCACATCCACTAAGACTAAGTTTAATAAATTTAATCTCGTATATTTGAAATTCGATCCATTTAAATTTTCCGCTTGTATTTCATGAACCCTCGCCCCTGAATTTGATTCTGAATATTTTCTAACGTAAATATTTTCTCATGAAACCCGAATGGAAAAACCATTTGTTCCAAAATATTTCTAACAGATAAAATATATTTAGAAAAATCATCAACGTTGGCTTGAATATTTTATAAAGAGCACTACAGACGATCTAATTTGGTCGGGGTGTTGGTCTAATTTGGTTGGATTGTGTGTATACATCATCCAATTTGGTTGGGCCGACAGTTGGTCCAACAAGCTGGATCGTCTGTAGCGCTCTTAAGGAAAGACAAATAATCAAAAATCTCACCGCAACAATTTTTCCGACCGCTTTTTTTTGAATGATTTATCCTAACTTACATTTACTTATCCACTAAAACTAGCACCCCTCATACGGCAAATTTTAACAAGTTTAATCGAGTATTTCGAGTTTTTCATCATTCCGCAGTGCATTTTGAAGTTTAAATAATTTGGTTTGAATCGCTGATGCGAAAATCATTTAGATCAGAAACTAACCAAAACTTTAGACTAGTAGCAAAAAGGAAGATCGGTCTTCTAATCGGTATTTTAAGGTTCTCGTATTTGTCATTTGCCGGAAGGCATTGAAAAATAAAATCGGCATTCTCCGCCTATGCTGCGGCGAGGAACAGAACATTATTTGGGCTGATAAGAAGTAACTATTCGCATTTGTTTCCCAGAATGCTGGTCTAGAGCGAATTTCTAACTTCATTTATGTGATGTAACAAAACAATTTTTTTATCTCCAAATCAAATTAGATTTGGCAGTTTACATTAACTTAACACTTATCAGAAGTCTGACTATCTGAGAGATATTGTCGAACAGACTCATGTATCAGAAATTTCAAATAGAGTTTTTTTAGGATTTGTGTATAATTAAATTGAAGTACTTATCATACATTCTACAAATATCACACCATTTTATAAACTGTTAACCAGTTTAATTTTTTCCAAATGAATTAATTCCAATTTAAGTGAGAAGGTGGAATTTTTCCATCAGACATCATAATCGACAATAAGGCGTATTGTAACACAACGAGGCATTATGTAACAGTCGAAGTTCCGTCCTGGTTCTAGAATAATACTCAAAACTCATTTTAACATCCCCTTTCCAGTACTAGAAAACAAATGGCCGAATTTCGCCTAACGTTTTAAGTTTCCAAAATTCCGAATACCGAGTTTTTCGAATTACGTGGTCAGCGAAATTGGCAATTTAAGCAACATGTTCAGAAATGTTATATTTTGTACAAAAAATAGCATACAAAAATGAATTAAAAATGTCCACTAGTTTTAAAATAACAATAAAATATCTCTTTCTTGATAGTGCTGCCACTGAGCTCTTGTGGCTAGTAGACTTACCTCTTATGTTTCGCTGGTAAATGTAGTCTTTTGCTCTTGTTTAGCATTTTCGAATTCTCTGATAATTTGTTTTTCTTTTAAATCAATTTTTTTTACTGTTTCAGTGAAGTGAATTAAAGGATATTTAAAATTACTTTAATTTTATTCAAAGTCATGGGTCGTGGAAAAATGTTAAGTAACATTGAGAAAACTTAAATTGATGCTTACAAATAATCAAATCGATACGTAACGCATGACTTCACGTAAAATCGGCAGAAACAAATCGGTTATCAATAATTACTTTAGTAATATTGAAAACTATTGCAAAAACATGAAAGACCAAGTAGCAGAAGCTACACCACCGTAAGAAAAACGAGATATCATCCGGGAAACCTCGAATTCCACATATTCTGTGGCGAAAATCAAAGCAAGAACCGGTATAACGGCAAATGTAAGTCTGGGGCGCTATTTCTTGGTATAAAACTATTGATTTAGTTTTCCTAACAGGCAGGATGACTGGAATATCCTATTTATTACTTGAAATCACTGTTGGACTCGATCCCTAATCGAGTTTACGAAGTGATTTTAAAAAACGGAGGAAGTACCAACTAATAAAAATTTAATTTTTGTTTTGTTTTAAAAGGAATAAAAAAGTTGAATTAAGTTTTCCTGATTCAATTATCGCTTTGTTTTGCTCATTATTTTGTCTTTTTTGAGTTGGCCCTATCTAAGTGTACAACTAAAAACACACAAATTCTATTTCTTATTTTAAGCAAAATATAAAAAATAACGGTTTTACTCTCAGAGAGAGATGAACGAACCTCATAAATAGTTTTTGTTATTGATTTCTCTTCCCAAAAACGCATAAAAGAGGATAACTCAAGAGAAAAGGAAAATAATAAATTTGAAAAATTAAAAAAAATTAGTTGGCGCTTTTCAAATGACGCGGAGAGTACTTGCTGCTTGAATTGCAATAACCGATCGATTGTAGAATAGAAACAAAAAAAATTTGACGCGACTACATTACAGTCAACAGAGTGAAGAATACGCTGACAAAAAATCTGGTCACCTGATTTGAACAATGAGAAACAATACGGTTTTCCAATCTTACAATCATCAAACACTGTGAAATAATAACGATATCCAATGAGGTCACTCAGAGAAATAGGAATATTACTTGAAATACAAAAAATTTATTATATCGGATCAAAATTTATTATTAACAATAATTTTTTGAAATAAGGTTGAATTATGTGATATTTAATTTAAATTAGAATTTTTTTAAATTCCCATAAAATTAAGATCAAAAGAAAATTTTGAAGGTTTTCTTCTTTAAAAGAATGTTACAATAAATTTTGGACCACCAAAGTTTGTTTATGCGTATAAAACATAAATTTATTAATAATTCGCCAAAAATCAATTCCTTATTCGTCTCAATAAACGCATAAAAATTTCCAATTTATCACACGACGTTGATTTCGCAATTAAATTATTGTAAATTATGTGTATGAAGCTTTTTATGTACTCCCGACAAATAACCATCAGTCAATCAATCAACAATTTTCACAACGACACCAATACCAATATAAATTTGATAAAATTTCGAAAAAAGGGAATTTCGATTGATTGCATTCGATAACGTTAATGAAATTAATAAATTTTTGTCGAAATTTTATTTTTTTGTTAGTGCTGTAGCTGCTGCGCTCCATTCGAAAATGTGCATTGATTGTGAATGTGCGATGTGTGATGTGGCGGGAAATTGAAATAAATTAATTTCCGTTTAAAATACTTCATGTTTTTTATGCTTTTGTTATGCTCTCGTATATTACCAAAAAATTTATGTATGTAATATGTATATGTAAATGGTTTTTTGTTTTGTTTATTTTGTTAAAATGTTTCAAGGGCTCTATTGTGCTGTATAAGCGTACCCTATACATATGGCGAGTACTTTATGTGTGTACGCACATACGTTTTGAATTATTTGATATGATGTATTGTGTTATATTTCATTGAGTTTCTCGTCGACTTGATTACATAATTTTTTTTTTCTTTATGTTGTTTTATGTTTTACGCTTTTTTATGCTTTATACATTTTAAGCTTTTAAAAAATACGTTTGATTAATTTTTATTTTTTTCTATTTTTTTTTTTTTTCGAAATTGACAGGAATATGGTCACCGAATAGTAAATCAACAGATAATTTAAAATTCCAAGATACAACACAAAGCGGTAAAGAGAATAGTGTACCAGAACCACCACCACCACCCGTTTGGACGCCAGGCCCTTCACCAACATTCGGCCGCAAAGAATTTCGTCCGGTCAATTTTGAATCGCCCACATTTCAACGTAAACTATATACACGACAAGATTCTGACCCACCAATACAACCACCCTGGGATAGTAAATTTAATCCACAAACGCAGAATATACAAACCTCCTCAACTACTAATCGCATACAATCAAGTAAATCGACAAGTAATATAACTAATTTTGGATTGCAATCAACGTCACCGTCTAATACGTCGTCGCAATGGAGTACACGAAACGTAAATTTACCTAAATTTCAAAGCCCTACTGTAACGCTATTGCAAAAAGCACGTGAAGAGCAACAGCAACAACAACAAAGACAATATCAGCAACAACAACAACAACAGCAGCAGCAGCAGCAGCAGCAGCAGCAGCAACAGCAACAACAACAATATTATCAGGATTACAATAGGAATTATCAAAACCATCACAGCGTTCCTGCTTTTATGCAGCGAGACAAACCAAATGAAATCAGTAAGTTTAGTTTAAAATTCTATATTGATCTCCTTCACATATTGTCCAATACATTTCTCGCCTATAAAGGAACACCTGTCTTCCCTTTTTTGTAACATATAGAATTTTCTTCTTTTGGAATCTTCTTCTTTTATTTTATCATTTTGAAACTCAGTATTAGGTACGTCTCGTATACGTCTCGAGGGGTTTGATAATTAATATCGACCTGTGGCACTATTCTGCCAATTTTCTGGCATACTAAGGTAAAAAGTTAGTAGTAATTTTTTTGGCAAAATTGGGAATAGCTTTCCTTGATAATTTCGCTGTGGAAAAACTATTCCCTATATTTACAAATATTTACATCATTTTTTTTCTCAGTAGGCCAGAAAAAACTGATTTATAGATAAAAGCTATGCAAAATCTTTCCCCAGTTCCCTATTCCCAGGGAATTACCAAAATAGGGCCACTAGGCTAAATCCAACTAGAATAGAACTATTAAAAATAATTATGTTGTGGTTTGGTGAAAAATGCATCCAATTTGATTCAATTTTGAGAGCAATTACTAACAAGATTTGTTGAGGTTAGACGATTTTCAAAATTTATTTCTCCCGGCAGTCCATTTCTGAAATAGTTGTAACATTAGCCAAATTTTTGACGCGTAATCTGCTTCGGATCACTTCCTGCACATGAAACAACACAAACTCTCTTTCCAGATTTAAACCCAAAATTTATTTTTTTTTTTTTATATTTTAATTTAGGTTTTCGAATAGTAATGGTGGTTGTGATTGATCCGTTTATTGGTTTATTTTCAGTACTCTCGAATTAAATACAATTTCGATATATAAATCAAAAATTCAAGATTTTAAATTTAAATCAAAATCGAGATTTTCTTATAAAATTGGAACTAATCGGGATCGGGAATGTTTCTGTACCAACCTGTACAAGAAGGTGCCTCTTCTCATCCCTGCTACCCAATTCTTCAAAACAACAAGCATATCCCACCTAAATCCCCCGCTTAATTCTTTCCCAGTTAAAGACAAGCCGGAATCGGATCCAACTAAAGAGATCCAAGACCCAGACGGTTTAAATTCGTAGCCTCATGAATCCTGGTCACAAATAGGATATATCGTTCCATGGATTTGGGACGGTATTTAAAAAGTACCTTTTTCGGAAACGCAGCTTCTAGAAATTCTAAAGAAATATATACAGTAGTAAACAAAGAAATTTATAGCTACAGCACAGTAGTAAATTAATTAATTAATGTAATTAATTAATGTAATTATTAGTGTACTGTAATTAATTAGTAAAGTTAATTTAGGGGCTTTAATTCGGACTCCCTTTTCCATAATCTGCAATAACCAACTTTCTTCGGTAAACTAACCAAAGGAGACGACCGAATTCACAAACGCGGTATCAAATGAAGCTCGAATAAATATAAATCATATTGTTAAATCCCAATCTGTTCAAAAATACTTCAAAAACTAAATTTTGTTGCTTTATTAAATATGTTGAAGATGATCGACCGTATGCTGACATTTGTATTAATATAGGTAGAACTCTAGTTAGAGGCCTGTTGGACAGTGGAGCCAAAATATCAGCCTTAGGTAGGAAAATACTCGTAATTTTATTAAGCAACAAAATCTGCCTTCAAATCCCATTGCTCGGTAGTGCAAGTGCCGATGGTGCCTCGCTGAAAATACGAGAATTTGTAAACGTGAAAGTTACTTTTAACAACAAGTTCTGGATATCAAACATTTTATTGTACCAAACCTTCAACAAACACTTGTGTGCGTGTGATTTCTGAAAATGTTTTGGAACTCACCATCTGTAGTTTCCTTATTTAACTTCCTCATTTTTTGTTGCACACGATGTTGGAGAAGTTAAACCTATTATACCGTTTCACCGATCCTTCTCATTAGCGATCGTGAAAAACAGATGGTAAGTTCGACTTTGCCTAAACACCTGGAAGTTAAATGCTTACAGAGAAAGGCGCGTTCCCCCTGCCTTTGATCGACGGTTTATTGGACAGTTTAGATCGAACACGTTTATCTTTTATCACTTAACACCTCCTATCAAATACCGTTAGATGCTGCTTCTAGAGATAAGAAGGGGTTTACCATCGTCGAGCATCCATTGTATCAAATTAAAGTGATACCTTTCAGGCTTTGTAATGAGATTCAGACCTTGTGTCGGTCAATGTCCAGCGTAATCTCCCAGCATGTGGAGGACCATCGTCTATCTTGATGATCTGTCAATAACAACTGCTATTTGCGATGAACATTTATGTTTATTTTTTACTTTATGTCACCGAAAAAATAGGCGATTGACAAGATCGCCACTACTTCAATGGGTATTTAATTTTATCAGCTCCTTAAAAATATCTTTCAACCAATGAATGCAAACTCTTGGTATTGATTACTCCTAATTTCAATAATCGTTTTTATATGAAGCGAGATTGAACAAAATGACAAATCCATAGCTTGCATGTCAAAAAACTGAATGCAGTTATAAAAAAAAGTATTCTGGCACGGAGCAAGAGTATTTGGCGGCTCTGGCGAATTAGAAATTTAGGTGTTACGTGAAAGGTTTGCCGATTATGGTCATAACCGGCAATGCAAGCCTCAGATGGCTTATGTCTTTCAAGGGTATATCCGAAAGGCTCGTACCATGGTCCCTTAAATTAAAGTATGTATTTGAATTTGATATTGAGTGCAAGAAAGGCTCAAAATTCTGTTCCGTTTGCCCTAACGCCCTATAATTAGCTGATTTGCTCATTAAGAAAAACAAAAATTTAAATTTAGATACGGTCCAGAATCCTAATATGCATTAATATCCACGCAAACCAAATTATTTTATCTGATATCTCTCCCTACAAATACCATCGTCCCAGCCCCCGCGTATCTTGTAATTAAAAAAACGGCCGAGCTCATTCGAAGATACTAAGAAGATGAAGACTGGAAATGCCTTTGTAAGAAGATGAAGGCTGGAAATTAAATAAAGCTCCAAATCAAACAACAACTATATTTAGATGTTTTAGGATCCCATCCTCGCACTAAAAATGGTAATACGGGCATATTGATCGCTCTGGATCACTTCTCGAAATTTGTGTTTCCAAAACCGGTTCGATAGATCACCTCAAGTGAAGTCGTTAAATTAAACATTTTTTAACCCTGCTTGTTTAAAATTTGTGTAAAAAGTATGTCAGAGTGGGTGAAGCGTGTCTGAAATAAAAATTCGGCCGCGCTTCGAACACCGTAGACGAATCAGTTTTTGGAACACCGTGTTATAATTTCTGCTGAAAAAGCAAAGAATGGTTATGATATTAACGCCAAAGGTCATAAAATTCAGTGAGGTTAGACAATTCTTTTGTGAGGTTTTAAATAAATCAAGGCAATAGAATGAAAAATTCATTAAAGCAAAGGTCCCAAAACTCGTTGGAATATTCGAAATGGCTGATGAAAATTGTGCCATTTTAGGGATATACCACTTGCAAGATACCAAAACATAAGAATTTATCTAGATTTGAAATTATAAAGATTTCCCTCCTTTTGAGATCCGTCCATATGAATGAGACGACCCCACGATTGTTACGACCACTGCGTCATCCGCGCGGTCGTATTAAAATAATTAGTTGGTTCTTGTAAGTATTTTCGTTGTTTAGTTATATGGTGAAGTATCAGTTTTCATTGCAACGACAAAGAAGAAAAAGGTGGATGTATGGGTAAAAATGATTTCTCGTTACCGAGATGCCACCTCAGGTGGGGTCGTTACAAATATGTTGAAACCGTTGAGGTTTTGGTTTGTTCCTTCTGATTTTGTGAGTTTAGTGGTTTAAATGGAATTCTTAAAGTAGTAAGGATGCGGTTCTGGTTGTGAAAACTGGCCAATTTAAATTATGTAAGTGACTTCTCAGTCGAATTGGATAAATTTCGGGAATGCCTATATGAGTCTCAGATAATGTTTTGGTAAAGGTAAAAGAAATAGGCTATTTCTGTACGAGCAATCGACTTGTGCGACAAAAATTTCAGCAATGAACCCACCCATTATCGAGTAGTGGGAAATTTGGGTTGTAACATGAAAATGAAATCTACAGTTAGTTCCCCAACCGAACTTTTTTTCTATATGAACTACGATTCTGGACAACCGATTCACATTTCTCAACAGAGTGGGAGAATATTCAACTATTCGATGATTCATTTCACATAAAGCTAGTCTAAACGTATTGAGGATGTAATTTTCTGAATATGTATTTGGTTCACAATTAAGTATAATTTGATAGTATGGTAGTCTGAACAGGTTGAAGTGATGTAATCTTTATTTTTCTGGTTATTTCCTCCGACTATTTCCCCGACTAGTCATAGTGAGGTCGATGACTTACTATTAAAATCCCGAATGCCTAACTGTTTTGAATAATCAGAAAATTCAAATTTACACCCCTAACTATTCAGAATTAATCCGAACAAACTGCAAAACCCGGATAATCAATAGTGTCTACTTCACCGACGGTAATCTGTATTATCGCCATAAATTTGAACGTAATAAAATACTTTGGAATCGTGTATCTACATTACCAAATTTGTAAACCTGCTTTATCGTATCTGCCAACCGAATTTTTTTTAACATGCAGTATCGGCTACTCTGATACGACATGTTAATGAAATCTGCAATATCGCTATTTTTCTTATGGGATATATTTAACTTTATAAACTGCTATATGCTTCTAGTCTTGCGTTCTGGGAAGATTATTCAGGAGATTGACTTATACATGTGTTTGGTTAAAATAGTTTGGCATATACAAAGAAAATGTTTTATTTTTTTTAATATGGCTCCATTCATCATAAATATAACAACTAAAATATCGTTCTTCAAATAAAATCGCCGTTTTATATTATTAAAAATTAACCCTATTAAAGTCGTTTATTTATTCCATTCGAAAAATGGGAATGCAGATAGTGTCTTAACTATCTCAGATGGCCATCAGATGGGTCATATTCCTACGTGAACTCAGGTGAAGTTTGGGACAAGTCTGAAAGCTATAGAGTTTGTAATATGGTCTAACTAAGAAGAAAATCTGAAATTTTCGAAATAAAATGTTCTGTAACTTTTGAGTTACCCACTTGCGGTGTTGTACGTTTACGCTTATTTCGGAATTGCCTACATGTTGGTCTCTCTCGAAAAAAGCGTAGAAAATTGATTTTTGAGTAGACAATGTTGAGGATTGGTAGAGTATGTAAATAATTTGTAGATAATAGCCGTGTTTTAATATTGGAGCACTATCCGGAGCCAAATGGCAATTTTCTACTGAAACTTCAGCTATTATTCACTGGTGTCGCTGCACTATAAAAATTAAAACTAGATTCATCAATAAAATAAACATTTATCACCTGAAATATACTAATTCACATTTATTTTTAAATGACGTTATAAACAAGAATTCATCTTGCTGCGTTTTAAATTTTTATTGTAAGATTTAGTTTCTAATGGTTTCAGAGGTTTACAAAATAAAAGCCTTTTCAAATTTTCCATTGAAATGGATAGCGCTCCCGATAGCGGCTCCCGATAGCGGCTCCCGATAAATAGGTAGAACAAGATATTTTTTTATCGATTTTTAACTAAAAAGATGAATGAAAAATCTTAGTTTAGAGTCAAATAAATTAATTATATGCAATAATAGCGCGCTAAATATAAGTTTTGACATAGAAAATTGGCTGCTCCGGATACAGCTATCGGGCGCTAATAAAAAAACACAGCAAATGTCGATTATTGTTTATTTCTAGTTCCTTTGGCACGTATAGTTTTCCAGTTTAAAACAAGGTTTACTATATTTTGAAAGTTAAAATTAATTTTTTTCAAAAGAAGTAGGTCAGATTAGTACATTTAAAATAATTCAGGATGTTCCAGATCTTATTCAAATTTTTAATTTGCGTTATCTTCTGGTTTTTTCATCAAAAAACCATCGAAGTGACATTTCATTTAAACAAAAATCCAAAATAAAAAATCGCGGTGTACAAATCCCGCCACACGACGAGTTTCTCGATTGTATTGTGTGGTGTACCAGATTAAAATTTCCTAATAGCTGTGATTAATCTTTCCTTGAACATGTATACAGGTAGGAATTTATTAATGTGAACGATATCCATTTTTTCTGATTAGCTGAGATTTACATTTGTTCGAGAGATCCGCCAATTGATTATCAATCGACGTATATTTTTCCTGATCCTTTTTCACTGGAGTTATATTGCTTGGAATATCCTGTTAGGAGGCTTGGAGTATCCTGTGAAATCATTGAATCGAGGGGTCCTATATTCACGAAATGGTTCACCTTTCATCTGATGGTCCATTTAGTATGGTTTTACTACCATCAATAGGAATTGAATTGCCAAACCGACACCATAAAATAGCACTTTATCCTTCCAAGCTGAATAAAGAGTACTGGAAGATGGAGAGATCACCTAACATGTCAGTACCATAAGTCTAATTTATAGTCGGTTTTTAATCGTCTAAACGATTTTAAACAACTTTAATTTCGGACATTTACCGTGTTAGCACTTTAACACTTACATAAATGTGTTTAATTACCATATAAACACTTGTTACGGATGGCTCAAAGCCAACCCTCAGTTTTCATTTACGCACGCAGAGGCCTCTGTCACAGTGATTTTGTTGGCTAGAATAAACTCTAGAATAAACAAAATAATGACTGGATCTCCCCGAGTGACAAGTACCTAGTCTACTGAAGAAATCTGCTGAAGAAAAGTGTTGGACGTCTTTCCACGGTTTACGGTATAAAAATGAAGTGGTCTCAACTGGCCACCCGCAAAAATTCGTTGGGCGAGTATCCACCAAAAATGCAAAACGTGGTATTCGTAAATTAATTGCGGCTCCCGTTAGTTCTATGGCACCCACTAACTAATTGTGTCACCTGTTGATACGTGGTAACCGTTGATAATACAGTACCCGTTGAAATATATGGTACAAAAGGCAAAGTATCCGTTAGTAATGCGGTACCCTTTTATTGATTGCGACACTCGAAAAATGCGGCCCCTCCGTAAAATTAGGCCACTCACAAATCATAATAAAATATTTAAGAAATGTTGCCCGCCTCTTATATCGAATTCACTATCAATATTTACGGGATTTCTGCCCAACAAAATAAAACTAAACTTTTCTTGTACAATACGTCTTACAACTTTTACCGGTTGAAATTTTTCCTCTCCGTCGAAGACACGCGGTTGTGTCATTCACAACCAAAAAAAAAAATCAAATGTCCACTCACAAATAGAATTCTATAATTTTTTATTATATATTATTCATAAAATTGTTATTTTTATGAACAAAACTATTATTTTTTCATATTCTAATTTAAAAAAAAATGGCCAAAGCCGAATCAAAAACTGGTTGTAAGGCTCTATTTAAAATATTATAGAAGAATAGTTTTTCTTGTTTTCGTACGCGTGACCTGCACACTCTTACTCCCCCGCATCAGTTGCATGCACCAAAACAAGAAAACACAACATAAATACTCTTCTATATCCTGGTCGCCCGTACACACGCACAAGGGGTACACATTGGTCTCACTCTTAATTTATTATAAATTCATACGACACTACGTGTGAATAACGCGGGTAATCTCCATAAAAATCAAACTTTTAGCGTCTATTCAACAACAGATGGCAATGCCGTCAATAAAAGGTCAATCATACATTCGATGAAACGAAATTAAAAATTCAAAAACAAAATTAAATAGGAAATAATGTTATGACCCCTCAAGGTCGTAACACACTTTGCATGAAATGTTTTATTCGCGGTTTGCAACAAAGTAGCTGACATCTGGTGAACAAAAAGTGAATCGCAGTTTGCTATGAAGGAAGGGGATCAAAACTGTCATAACAATGAATTTGACAATTCTGGTCCCCCTTGTAGACATTGAAACCAACGCTATCTACATTCGATGAAAATCGCAAATATATGAGGAAAAAAGAACCTCTCCTGAAATGATTCCATTATCAAATAAATCATAGAATTTTATTGTTTCTAATAGCAACAATAGTTTTCGATGTTGTCGATATTCTCTACATTTTCGACGCCATTTTTTAATTGTCTACATACATTGTGTACCTGTGTTGAATGTTAATTAACTACACGGTGTAGACAATAAGGCACAACGCTGCCCACTTGTTCTTCGATGCTACTATGGCCATCATTTATAATCCTTTGTAAACTTAGTCTGAAGGGGAAAGGGGAGTATTTAAATTAATTTAGTTTCGAAATTTTCAGATTCTTTAGTAAATTTTATTGCAATGCACCTACCTATGCTCTTCAGATTTGCTCCAACCTCTGCCTTAGTTGACCCAAGATTAAGGCCTATCTGATGGTGACCTATCTGATAACATTTTATTAATTTAGTTTCGGAAGTTTTAGTAAATTACGCCCCGTGTGAAGGATTAGGACCAATCTGGAAAACTTGTATAGCTCCTGACAGATTTTTGAGGTAGTCTTAGTTGGAGATGATAGTGGAACTAGGTATTTCGAGTATAATAGACTTTGGCTATAAAATATTTTTTTGGCAGGAATAGCAAGCACTATCTGTATTACAACTATCTGTATTACAATTTTTTCGGCTGGACTAATTTATAATTATTTGTACATAATTTTTCTTTACGTATACGTCAAGAGAATCAGGTAAGGAGTATAAATTTTGAAAAGTTTTAAATGCAGGATTGTTTACTATCAGTTTTTAGGAGGGGAAGCTAAATTTTTCATTTTTTTTTCATTTTTTCAATATTTTTTTTTTTATTTTTATTAATAACAACTGCTTCGTCAACCTTGCAGTCACAGCTCAAAGAGTTTTTGTTGCTCTTGACGCTTCTTCTAATAGTGCCACAAATGTTAAAAAATTCAACTTTTGTAAAAATTAAATTTTTTTTTAATGCAAGTAATTTTAATTCGTTGTATTCCTTAGAGGTTGCATACCTTGTACACCTTACCCCAAAACCCCCGCTTTTCCATAATTTATACAATTCGTCAAGTGTTAAAATTTGAAGTTTTAAAATAAGTAAAAAAAATTGAGAAAATTTCAAAATTTTCCTGGATAAATTGCAAAATTTTCCCGGAAAAATTACTTGTACTTTTGAAAAACTGTTAAGATACAATTCTAATATCAAAATTTTTATAAAAATTACACATTTGTACGTATTTTGAATAAAATAAAACGCAATTTATTTTTTTTAAGTGAAAATTTTCCCGGAAAATGGCGCAATTTTTCGGAAAAATTTAGCATGCCCTCCTAAAAACTGTTGAGAAATAATCTCAGGATTTTCTCGATGTATACGTAAAGTAAGCTTTAGGCCACATCACCGAGTATGTGAACGATGTTTCCACAACATTCGTGCATAATCCGATTCTGGTTATAACTGAGACTTAATGCAAGTTTCATAACATAGTCTACCAAGTGGATCTGTTATCCTATCAGTCTTCCTTCCTCATCTCTCTGTTCATCTAACAATTGCACCACCGGAGTTTTTATTTTGAATGAAGTTTTTTCATTTACTGTGAATTGATTTATAAGAACACGATCTGCACTCAATGTGAAATATGTATGATAGAATAACTCCAAAAGCCATATGGCCTCTATTTAGGACGCAAGTATTTCAATTATTATTGAGTTAAAAGAGTTAAGCAACATGTTTTTGTGTACACTAGCTTTCGTAGCTCCCACTGAAACCTCAGGAAAACTAGTGAATGGCCAGTGTGTGGTTAAATATTTAAGGATGAACTAACTGGGAATTCCAAATCTGTTTCGGTTAAATGTATTCCGCATTAACCGAAATGCTTACTTGCATATTCAAATTGGCCATATTGCTCTAAATCTACGCATGCGGTCATCCGATCATCATCATCATCTTTGGTTTTAAAATTGTTTAAAATTGTTAATAACAGTTATAGGAAACTAAATTATTGGGTCTAGTTAGTCTTTTAAAATTAAAGGCGATTTGTTCATCCAAAAGTTACTACCTACCACCACAAATTTTCTTAATTTAATCGAATTTATTAATCGAATTTGAACATTGATTTTATTATTTTTTCTGCAGTTCATACCGTGAGGCGAAATTACGTGAGCGAATCCGAAGTAGTTGATAATAACGATCGATCGACAAACAAAATGACAACCAATTCATCAACAATAGAAAATAATAATAATAATATCAATAAAGTTACCCCGATCGATCGACATTTAGCCAAAGAAACTAAATTCATCGAAGGCATTGGGCCCACAACCAAAGACGGTATGCCAATAGTTTTAAGATCGGTAAGTCATACTTAAGAATCATTTGAAATGGTTTTAAAATATTTTTATTCAATTTTAGGAAGTTAACGAGCATAACCAATCAAAATGGTACAAAAAAATGTACAACACATTGCACAAAACCAAAGATGATGGTAAGATAAATATTTAACATCAAGATTTTTGTATTAGTTTGTAACTTTGTGACTTAGTTCAACCCAATATTTGTAATGTTATTTTTTATTTATTAATATTTTTATTAAAAAAAATTTCCAGATGATTATGTTACAGTACGGTATAAGACTAGAAGAGGTGAATTATATACAATTTTCTTTTTAGACATATTAGTAGAATGCCATTTATACTTTTAATACTATGGGATCGCTATCTTTTAGACTTCTTTTCTTATTTCTAAGTTCTAACACACAATTTTCCATTTTCAGATTTCTAACGCACATTAGATATAGGCTTGTAGTACTAGGCTGGAATGATTTTAATTTAGAATTAGTAATTTATATATTTAGAATTAAGCTCAAAGCACGATGGTCAAGCATAAATCGCAGGTGTGGTGCACGCATACATAATTTGCATATAATCAAAGATTTTTACAACTCCCATCTATATCATGCTTTATCATTATTTATTTATTTTAAGCGACATGGCTGATCGAATTTACGAGTTAACCGACCAACAATACGTTTTTGTTTACATATTTGACATCTGTGTACAGTGATTTATTGTTACATTGAAATTTTTGAGGGCATCGTTAAATTGTGGGAACAGTTAAATAATTAGTTCGCGTACTATATTTTTGGTACAAATGTTTAAAAAATTATGTTTAGCCCTTTATTTATACGGTTACGCATGATTTAGTCAATGATGCAGCGAACCGATATCTCTTAGTTTGCCCAGTTCAACAGGTTAGTTAACCCTTTTGTGTGTAATTGAAACCGGAAGCTTTACATTAGGTAGTATTTTTAAATTATAATTGTTATTGGGTTAAACTGTGAAAGCAAAGTACATTTAGTGGCATTGCTTAAGTAAAAAAAAATTAATTTTCAGATGTTTTTAGTACGAGCTAACATATTCTAAACGTCAGTTCACCAAAAACGACAATTCACTGAAAACTGCAATTCATCGAAAACGATAACGATTTGTATTTTGTTTTGACATCCGTTCGTGTACCAGCAGTTCTTTCCCAAAAATTCGTTTTTAAAAATTCCCCAGTATCCTTTAATTTTTAAAAATTATTCGTCTAACGTCGATTGGTATAATGAAAATTGAATTCGAACATGAGTTCCGGATGTAGTTCCGAAAACACCCAATTTTTATGGAACTAGCCTATTTCTTCACCTATCATAATGCAAATGAGTGTGTAAGATCGAAATGGGACCCTAAAATTATTTTTAGATGATGTTCTGGATTATGACAAACTGGGAACAATTTGTTAACCGATCATCATGAACTTTGGTATATAGGATGGAAATTTTATTCTAAAATAATTTTTGAAAGAACCGGGTCCATCAGCTGCACACTCAGCAAACATTTCCTTCATTTCCAAATGCAATACAATTACCCATTTTCAACAAAAATATGTATTTTCATCGGTAAACAAATGGCTTAATTCTCTCTGACTTGGCCTTACTTCAGAAGTCATTTCCAAAGTCAATTTAGAATCCCACATCTAGCTTACGAATCTAATTTCATTATAATCTCTTAAAAATTGGTCTAACCGTTCCGGTTCATATATCTCCTAACGTTTTCAAAAACTCAGTTTAAAATTACATTTTCATTACAAAAAACGACTTTGACAACGAAAAAACACTCGATGAACTCTCGATGCACCATTAAGTTTTTATCATAATCGAGTGTGGAAATATCGAAAAAATACCGAATTTTTTTCGTCGAATTTAAGATCTAATTTCGACTAAGTCGCCATAATTTTAAGACTGCTTTTACTTGCTGTTTAAATAAAAGACGGAGACTACCGCCAGTAACCCCGCTTTTTGAATTTCCATAATTTTCAGAAATATAAATTAAACTATCGAGTTACCCTAATTAGCCGAAACAAGTAAATATTTTTAATCGCAAAATAAAATGTCGATGAATTTATGAATTTTTTAAATCATTTTTCTGTCAATCTTGCGAACAATAATCCAATGCTAACCGGCTTTGAGGAGTTCTTTGACTAAAATATTTTGTACAAAAATCGATTTTTTTATCGAATTTCGACAATTAAATTTCCCCGCTATTTCAATTTTGATAATTTTGAGAAATTCAAATTCAGTTGTACTAAAATTTGAGTAAAAAATTGAAACTAGAGGCACAATGTTGAATTATCTTGATCGAACCTTTATCTCTAATCCTCATACGAAAATAAAGAACTTTCCGACTCGCTAACATTAGTCTTCTTTTCGCAAGAAAGTAAGAAAAGTTCATAAAACAAAATTAACCTTAAAAATATAGCGACTTATTCGAAATTCGATCATAAATTAAACGAAAAAAATTGGGTTGTTGCTTATTCGATTTCAGTATTTTCGTTTCGTTTTGTTTTCGAAATCAGTCATTTACTCGAAACAATTTTAATTTTTGAATAAAAAGTTGTTCCGACATCTTGAGGTTTTTGTTGGTTTTAATTCCTATACTAATAAAGAGTGCTCCTCAAAGGATTACATCAATGGATTACTTTGCACAAAAAATGACAGCAAAATGATTTAAAAAATGCATTTCTTTAAATTTGATTAAATTTGTGATCGATGTTTTATTTTGCTACAATTTTTTACGATCAAGAATTATCGATTATTTTATTTTCGAATATTAATTTTTCGACAAAATAATATTCGATGTATTTGTTAATGAAAAAAATTTTTTTTTTTCTAAACGTTCGTTCAGCATGTAATTTCCAGTTAACTGCTATTTAGGTGATCTTTTCAATAAATTGTCGTTTTCAGTGAATTTATTTTCGGTTAGTTATCGTGCTGTCCTTTTCCCGTGTCACTTAAATTGGATTACAGGTATTCTCATAATCAGTGAAACTTCACTCGAAGTTCAGAATATACCTCCGTTGAGGTTTTATGAGAATAATTGCTTTGGACCAAAATATTTCATATTTAATAACTCTTCGACAAAAAAAAATGTAAGTAAGCGTGAACCCCTAAAATTCTCGTATGGGATGAGAAAATTCAAAATGTACAGGATGAAAACATATTGTGGGATGATACGCGTATCATCGATATAAAAAGAGAAAAGTTTGTGATGAGAGTTTTTGAGTGGCAGGGATGCGCGAGGTAAATTACCCAATGTAATCTACGCGGTTGTCGACACGTGATTTATTACGTAGACTACATAACAGTCTTTTACGTTGCTGACATTGACAATGTAGACAACGTCGACAACCTTGGAAATGATATTAATGCTGTGTGAATGACGCCGATTTTTTTTGACTAAATTTCCGACTAACTAAATTAATCGTTAGTTCACCCAGGTATTGTTAGATGTCTCTAATATTTATGAACCAAAATCTACCCGATATTTAGTTCTAAACTGCAAACTTAGTTAAATGTTTCGTAGAATGTTAAATTTAAGTTTATATAGCAGATTTTAATTAAATATCAGATGCGGTTTGTTTTGTGCCATCTTTAAACGATTGGTATGAACTAACCATCAATTTAGTTAGTTAGAAATTTAGACAAAAAAATTGACGTGAGGCACACAGCATAAGAAATAAATATTTTAATAATTTTCTCTTTATTTTTCGTTAGCCGGTCAGTTAAAGTTGCTGTATAAATATTAAGTAATTATCTAGTTTTCCTACCTAGGCACCAGTTGCACTATTCTGGCTTTCCCTGGGAATTAGAAATTGGAGAAAATATTTTCATAGCATTTTTGTCTAAATTATATTTTTCTGGCCTACTGTTGGAATTAGTTGGGTGTAAATATTTTTAAATCAAAAATATATTGGGAATTATTTTTCGCTATAAAAATTTTTGGGAATAAAAGTTTCCCAATCAACTGTGTTTAGAAAATTTTTACACCAAATTAATTCCATCAGTAGGCCAAAAAAATTTAATTTAGACAAAAATGCTATGAAAATATTTTTCTTAATTCCCAATTCCCAGGGAAAGTCAGAATTGTGCCACAGGTTTATATTTTTATACTAAATTACATAAATTATTCGTTATTATATAAACCTGTAATAGTAAAACCACGTTAGGAGTAATGAAAGGTACGTAATGAAGTCCTTAAGCGATCGCGATTAGTTTAGTCTCATTTCTCTAAAAGGTCGGGGCGATATTGGCCAAAATAACATACTTTAGTGCCTCATTAATAAAGATTGTCTTGTTTAACTGTGGAAATAGGGCAGCATATATGTACAGTGTCAATACAAAATGACAAAAATCCTCAATATTAATCATCAGTTTTAAGGAGATATTTACATTAAAATTTTGAACTATAGAATTGAACACAAAGGCTAGCAGTTTGGTCTAAATGATCACCAAATTTAGAAACTTTTTAAAGTAAAAGGTATGTTCTAGCCAAAGTTTTATATTTAATAGGTTAATTATTTTGGGTCCTATACCACAGTAGGATTACATTGGAAGATCACAAAATGTCTTCTCTTTTGAGTAATCCCTGAATAAACAGAAATTTTTAATATTTTTGCATTATTATTTTAAAAATCAGTTCCTAGATTTAACGTCAAATCAAAATTTCGCAGAATATTCAAATAAAAAAATTTACGAGATGCGCGATTTTTCAATCAAAACCGGCCCTAAGCCATATATTTAATTAATTTTGAAAGTAGCGAATTAAAATTTGTGCAGCTGTTGTAACAGCAGGAATTTTAGGGTTAATGTCTCAGAAGAGGTGATATTGCATTACAAGAGATGAGTAGTGATGCATTTCATTTGCAAACTAAAATATACACATAAATTATCGTACCTACAGTTGAATTGAGTGTTCAAAGCGATCCAATAACTACTTAGACTCAGGATTAATAATATGCTGTATAAGATAGCGGAAACTTGACAGCGGAAAATAAGATATTACGCTACTCGCCGCAAGTGGCAGCACAACCACAAAAGAGCATTTTTTTGCGGAAGTTTTCTATTCATTTTGTATCTTTTTTATCATTAAATAAAACATTCCAGCGGAATAAAATATTAAAAGTGATCCTTAAAATGACAAATTGATTGATCTCCGACGTAAAGGAACTCGGTAAATTAAATCTTGAAATTTAGCAATATTGCGTCTTTCCGCCATTTCTTAACAAATTACGATGAAATTTGGATAGTAGTATTGATCAGGGATTTTAAAGTAAGTTTTGGACAAAATTCTAGGAGTTGATCATGTTGGAGTAAACTTGGCCATTTCATAGCCACTACATGGAAAATTTGGAGAAAATTTATTGATTAGAATTTTTACTACTATCCAAATTTCATCGTAGTTCGTTAAGAAATGACGGAAAGACGGAATATTGTAAAATTTCAAGATTTCATTTACCAAGATCCTTTATTTCAGAGATCAATCAATTTGTCATTTTAAGAATCACTTTTAACATTATGTTCCGCTAGAATGTTTTATTTAATGATAAAAGCGATACAAAATGAACTGAGACAAAAAAAAATAAAACTTAACGTTTTTAACACGGTTTCAAAGAACACGGAACGAATTAATCGTGTTCTTGGAGGATTTCCTGTACTCCTTTTAAAATATTATTTTTGGTTGTTCCAAATCACAAAAAATCTTATAGATCTACAAAAACTTTTTGACATGAACCTGGTCGAGAATATTAATATTGTGTTAACCATCTGCTGTCTAATCCCTGCTGTGCAACAATGCATTAATTAAAATTGCACATGCGTTAATTAAGTGTGAATTGCGAATGCAATAATTAAAATTGCGAAATAGCATTAATTTTGATGTTGGCCCCATCAGACGTAAATTAATTTGCATTGAAATTCGCTTGTAAAGTTGCTGAATTGTTGATGAAGTAGATGAATGTGCAAAAAGTACTTTCAAGCTGGATTCAGTACTGTGTTCCTCAAAATTTCAGTATTTTTGTTTTCCTTCCAATCTTACCCCTGGGGCGGCATATTGAACCACCCCTATTTTCGACTTTCGAATTAGTTTATGTCTGAATTTTCAGGAATCAATTACATTCTATTTCGCGTAAACAATTATGTGGTTTATATCGCGATTTCAACCTCTTGATATAATTCTGAGCTTTTTTCCTTTTTGATTTGATGATAAATATAGAGTCGATTAACCTAGTAGTCTTAGAAATAGTAGAAAAGAAATAGAGTGACGTTTTACTCGAGCAAGCTAAGAACACATTAGAACTAGTAGAAGCGGACAATTGAAATTGTCCGACAAGCGCTCGATAAAGTAGAAAAAATGCAACTGACGGACGGACAGAGATGTAAAACCTCTGAAACAACTAAGGCGCTAATACAACAAATTATCCCAATAGAATCTTAAGCAAATCAAAAAAAAAATTACAGAAACTAGTTTTGAAATAACACTCTTTTTATTATAGATAAAAGTATGCCTAGAATAATAATTGAAAATTTTAAAAAAAAAGTAGACAGCCGCATCTGTGTGACCTCTATTTTTAGAAAAAGTTGAATAACTCGAAAACTACTTGACCTAGATTTCCCAAATTTTAAATGTGACTTTTTTAGAGTAGTATCTATCTGTGTGCAAATTTGTGAGCTCTCTGGTATGTATAGTTTTTGCTGTGATAGTGCCAACAGACAGACGGCCTAAGTCTTTGTATAAGCTTGCTCGCAAGAGCGAGCGCTAAAATGCGTGATTATCGAAGTGAAATAGGCTGCCATTTTATTCGTCAAAAATGACTGAATTTTATTCCGCAAATATGAGACATATTAATATATTAGTTGCTTTGCGCGCCATCTTTTATCAAATAGATTTATTTATCGCGATGGAAGATTTCTTTCGACCATGACAATGCACAATTCTGATATTTTCGTTTGTTTTTTGTACAGCATGCCAAAGGAAGTTAATATTTCGCGATTATAAAATGTGTAGTGTGCGAATGTGTTAAACATATTATTTCCACATCACACCATGACAGTATTTTAAATCGCTAACAGTTTGATTTGCTGCTTTCTCAAAATATTGTTTTTCTAATGAAACATTTTCCTTTCCCAAAAATAAGAATATGGCATTATTACGGAACAGATGGACAAGTATTTAATTCCGTATAATACAGTATTCTGATTAGACTGAGAACTCCCATCTTGTATTATCCATGTCAGCAAGTTAGGATGCTGAAATTTGCAGACTAGTACTGGTCAGATTAGCAAGCAAGCAGGTTGCAACAACACATTCAAGATATTGTGTAAAAATTAGTAGATGACGCGTAAACGTCTATCTCTGCTAGGTGGTAATAAAGAATAAAACTGGGCTTTTTTCGTAGGATCACGTGAAATCGTTTTGCATCATTTATTATAGAACCCCGACATTTTTCTCAAGAACTTCTTATATCAAATTGTTTAATGATTTTCAAATTATCTCACATGGGGGAAATTTCAAAACTTTTCGAAATTCAGAATAATTTATACAGAATTTTTAGTATATCTCTAGTGGTTGTCTTATTTCATATACATATATAGAAAAGAACCTTTAAAAATAACAAAAATCAAAGAATAAATGTAAAGTACCATATTTTTAAAAAAGGAAGGGTTAAAAATGAAAATTGTGAGTATGTTTTAATAAATACATTGTCACAACACTAACGGAACTAACTAGATTTTTAACCAATCCTAAAAATCAAAATTCATCTGCTTAAATTTAAAGTATTATTTTTGAAAATAGGTAAACAGAAAGGTAAAAAACACATTTATTTAGCTATAATATTTTTCATAAATTCCTACAATTTAATTTATTACCTTAAGGTTTCTTATTTATTGATTTTTAATCATTATGACAGAAATGCCATAAATTAACCATCATAATTGAAAAAATAAATCGCACCAAAGCCAAAACGTATTGTAAACGAATGCGAGCTACTTAATAAAAAATGTATTTAACCCGCCAATTAATCATCCAGCACGCACATAACAATTAAGCCATTATTTACAATAAATCAAGGCACTTTTTGCCAACAAATTAAGTCACTGCCACTTTTTATTTGGTTCATAATACTCATAAATCTTTTTCGGCCAAAATAAAATTAATCAACTAATATTTGGCAACTTCACCTTAAATTCACCACACCATCAATCGGCATCGCGCACACAAAATTATATTTTCCAATCATTCATAACGGCAAACAATGTTTGAGAAAAAAGAAGGAAATTAAAATCAAATCGTATCCGTGTATAGTGGTAGCGTAGTGTACTACACATTTTTTTGTGTAGTTTTATTAACCAATCGCCATTATAATGTATGTCCATGTAGTTTTGTTATGTTATAGTAAAATTACTACTACTAGATACGAGCATTATTGGTTTGGTCTGGAACGGCGGTATATGGTTGGTATGATACGTTAAAACATTTTTTGAGGCACAACATCATCGTACATAGATTTATAACAAATAAATTATTGGAGCATTAAATTGTTGTGATGAGATCAAAAACTAAATAATAATATTTTTTTTTTACATTTCTGGGTGTGTTGGAATTGGAATATGTGATTTTTTAACTTTTTTTTGTAGTTTTCAGTTTTATAGTTTTTAATTTTGAATATATCGATAATAATTGAAAAACGAAAAAAAAATCTTTAATCATGTTTCCATATGAATAGAAAAACTTATTTGGTGTGGTGGAACCTAATCTACCTCATCGGAGGTTTTTTGTTGTTTGGTTGTCGTTAACAAGTTGGAAAATATATAAAAATATAAACAAAAAATTATTTATTAACAAACTGTATCATATATGTTGATAGATTTTTTTTTTTTTTTTTTTTGTAAGTTTTACTAAAATTTATTTTACTCTGCTTAGTAATCAATTGTACATAGTTTTGGTGTTATGTGTTTTGTGTTGTTGCCATTTGAATTTATTTAAATATATTTTTTTTTAAAACAGACTATTTTATTTATAATTTTAAAGCGTGAATAAGTGAATTAATATAATTTTTACTATTTTGTGTGTAATATAGGACGTTATCCTTACAAAACAAGTGGTTATATGTCAGAGCCTGAACCAAATTATGATTCTGATTATTCAATAAAGTACAGTACACTAGATCGTCGAAGAACACCAATCAACGGAAGTCATTCATATTACGAAAAGTAAGTAAACAATTTTCTTAAACAAAGAAGTGAGTTGGGAAGTAAACAAGTGGTTTTTCGTAAAAATTTATACTAGTGCTAAAATTACCTGAATAAATTAATGGATAATAGCGAAAACTTAACATCAGAGTAAGACAAATGTCTATACAAATTATTAAATATTTTGAAAAATTATCTTGATGTTCGACATTCAAAAGGTAATGATCCGTGAAGATCGTTGTTCACCTACTTTAAATATTATGATTTATTATTATGCTGGCGGAAAATTGAAACTTTACAACAAAAGTATGTTCATTCCCGTGCTCAGAGAAAAGATCAGATAGGTATTTTAGTAACGCCTTACGAAATATTGGAGTAACATGTTTGCCTAAAGGCTTTGAGAAATTGACGATTTGAATGCAAATGTTAAAGCACAAAAATTTTAAAGTACATGAAGAAAATTTAAATGTTTTAAACTAAATAACTATCATAAAACTCAGTATGCTTAGTATGATAAAATTATTTGTGTACGACTTTATTTTTAGTAAAAATATTAGCTATGTTTGTATCAAGAAGTTTACAGTTTCTTCTGCATAAAATGTATTGATGAAAAATTTGTATATTGCTATCGAATTTTCATTGAAAATACGTTTTTTAAAAAACAACTTTGTATGAAATTATTCGATTTTATTAATTAGATATCTAGTAACCCATCTACTTTAGTCCCTATAGGGAGTAACATACAACATTATTTTACTTTTGTTTTTTAAGTAAATAAAATGCTGCCTTTGGTCGCAGGAGTAAAAAAATTATTTTTCGTCATCACACATTAGTGTAAAGATTTTTAACAGATAAATTTCTGTGCGAGGGCTTAGTGTCAAATTCTTTAGAGTATTTTAAAAATTTGAAAAAAACTATTAACTTTTTAATTGAGAAAATTGTTGTGTATAAAATTGTTTATGTGTTTAAGTTGAATATTGTAAAAGTTAAAGTACGATGGTGGATTGATAAGTCTTTAGAATGAAAAAATAAACATATTTTTTTAAATAAAATTCACTTTATTGTTCAAAATAATCTCCTGTTACACTTACATATTTCAACGTTTTTCCAATTTCATTAAACATTCTTTAAAATATGATTTATGAAACTACTTAAAATAAGCGTTTGTTTAGCTGATCCAAATCTCTTGCCACGTCTTGGAAATAGGAAAAAGTTACAAAGGGCTATATCAGGTGAATATGGTCGATGGGGAAGCAATTCGAAGTCCAATTCAGCCAATTGTTGCTGTGTGTCATGATGGATCGGCACTCGTTTCTTCTGCAAATTTAGCTGTTTTTCACAATTTTTTCATCCAATTTCATCTTAATAGTGTTGCATAATATTCACCTGTGTTAGTATTACCAGAGACAACCTAAAAGAGATATTTCATCCTGTGTAAACGTAAAAATTTAAACTGCGATTTCATTTTCTGTAAATAGCCGCATACCATCAAAAATAATTTATTTTTTTGCGTATACGTAAACGCAGTTTAACGAAAAATCACAGATACAACGATGACATTGGAATTATCAGAAGTTTGTTTTGTTTTCTGTGGTATTACCCTTCTCAGTCGATGAATATTATGCCTTGTGCATCCCAAAAGACAGTGGTCATAACCTTAACAGCTATTTTACTTTGTTTGGAATACTTGAACCAGCTTCTTGTTTTGGCTGTTGTCTTGATTCTGGCGTATAGTGAGAGATCCATGTTTACCGTTCAACCGTTATAAATCGACGCAAAAATTTAGTTGGATTGTTGAAACGTCTTCAAATATTGCTTAGAAATGGTCATTCGATTCATTTTTTGAACATTTGTTAACAAACACGGCACCCATCTTTCTGGCAGCTTTTTCATATAAAATTTTTCTTGTATGATTTTGTGTCACCTTCATATGAGATACTTGTAATGTCAACAATCTAGCGCAACTTTATGCGCGATGACCATTTATAATGATTTCATAGAGCCTGTTTCAATGACTCAAATAACCATTTTTCTTAATAGCAAAGCTCTTTGAAATGATAATCTGCAAATCTCCCAAGATTCGGAAGGCTGTCCGATACAACAGCGAAGCTAAGCGCTATGCAATTGTCTTCCGGGTTGGCTAGAAATTCTTTGAGGCCACTGAGTGCCTTTCCAAATCGTCAGTTTTCTTTTCTAATAGATCGCGCTCGGTCCGTAGAACAGGTTTTGGTATCTACTGTTGCACGCTTGATCTCAGATCATCAGGGAGCTAGGCGTATTCCAAGCTGAGATTACGGCTTCAGCTCTTTATGCACTTGAGGCTTTGAAACGTACCGTCACAAAATATAACATCACTTTATACACCGACGGCCTTACACCGTGCGTGATTTGTTGATTAATCCTATGGTTAATTCGAAACTTGTTAAGGAGTGTAAACGTTTCATTAATCTTCTCTGCCAATCTAATAGTGTCACGCTTATATTTGTGGCAGGTCACTGTAACATTGTAAGAAATGAGATCGTCTGACCAAAGCTGGTTCTCAGGTAAAACAATTCGGTCCCGATCTAGCTGCTCCAGTATCATATTATATTAAGTTTCGCGTTTGCTGAGGCAAGAATGGCTCTCAACTCCTACCTGTCGCATACTCCTCCGCAACTCTTACCTGTCCTTTTTCTTAACGGGTCATGATCCTTAAAAACATCTTACTCGCATAGGGTTGGCTCCGATCTGGTATGTGAATTTACTCCAGAATTTAATCCCAGAAAAATAAAATTAAAATCATCTGGTAACACTAAATCTGTAACGATATTTCAAGCTAGAATTTAATATAGCAAATTCGATAAATCTCCATATTTAGTTCCATAGCCCAGAAATAGAATTCAAATTTTAAATATTACATATAATCAAACTTAACAATTTTATAAAAAAATAACAATAGTTTAAATTAAAAGAACTGAATTATCACTGTGTAGCTCAGTCGCTCAGCTCGTTGATTCTCGGTAATAACTAAAAAAAATCCACTTAACATAACATCGAACGAATGTACAAATGTCAATATAATTTCCGTTTTTGAACAGTTTAATATTTTTTGTCAAAGCGGTCTCAGATTTCTATAAAAATGAACAACTATTCTTCGTGCTATATCTAGATTTATAAAAGACATTGCCGGAATGTATCGATTAGCTCTAGTTTTGTCAGGAGGTCAAAGACCTGGGTTGGGATGTTCTAACATCATCATGTTTCGATAATTTATCGAAGTTTATTTCTCGTTTCTGTAGAACAAAATTTGTCTCTGTTTCAATTTTTATATCATTCACCAGCATGCTAGATTGCAACATTGTGACGTTTCTACTGTGTTTCTATCACCAAATATTTTTTTTCGATTGTAGAACGAAAATAAATAAAACAGATATTGTTCAAATATATCCTAGCAGGTTGTGATAGCAATAGAGAACAAATAATTGATAAACGAAACAGAAGTCAAATTAATTCTAGCTGAAAGAGAAGATGACTTCGATAAAATATCGCAAAATGTGATGTTAGAACGCAAAATGTGATGTTGGGTCGCATTAACTAGTTTTAGTTTTAATTTCAAATCGATTTGCATATTGTGCGCAGACTTATGGAGGTTTGGCTCAGTATGGCATCGAGATTCTATAATTTCCAGCGACTTCGAGAAACTCGAACTCGTGGAACTCCTGATGGTGGAAATTTTTCCACCAGCAGGCCGATTATTTTATTCAATATGCAGGTTATTTTATTCAATTGATTGGTTGGCCCGAATAATATAATAATATAAAAATACTCAGGCAACAATTATAATTTCTACATTTAGATAACATGTCATTCCAACGTTACCCAACGAATTTTTATATTCATATTAATTTTTTATTTTTATTTTCAGAACATTTTAATTTTAAATTGTTTTTAAAACTCATTAACTCACATAATTAGTAATAAGTGGTCAAAAATATTTTAAAAGTTGTTAAGCTTCAAAAGTTAAAATTTGAGTTGATGTGTTAATTTAAAATATAAACGTCAAATAGTCATCGCAAATTTTAAAGAACAATATCTAAATTTCAGCCGAACTGAAATGAAATAACTGGTGCCAAAAATTCTAGCTATAGAGCTAAATGAAACTAGTTATTTAAAATTTCTGATTGAATTGGTCCGTATTGGTATATATTAAATATCTACAACACCCAAGCTCAGTTGGCTCATATTTCGTAATCAGTGTGAATTTAGCACCATATTAGTCGGACGTAACGTAAAAAATTATTGCTAGTCCAGTGGCCCTATTCTGTCTTTCCCTGGGAATAGGGAATTGGGAAAAATATTTTCATAGCATTTTTGTCTAAATTGTATTTTTCTGGCCTACTGAGGGAACATGTTTGGTGCTAATATTTTTGAAACAAAGTGAAATGGGAAAATATTTTTCCCAATAAAAATTTTGTGGAACAAAAGTTTCCCAATTCACTCTGTTTTGAAAATTTTTGCACTAAACTGTTTCTTTCAGTAGGCCAGAAAAATACAATTTAGACAAAAATGCCATGAAAATATTTTTCCCAATTCCCTATTCCCAGGGAAAGACAGAATAGGGCCACAGGAGCCGAGAAAACGTGGAAATAAAATTTCTCATTACCCCTTAAAGACGATAAAAATTAAACCATTATTTGTAGGGAAAAACAGAAATCATTTTAGCGCAATTTTAACAATTTAAAAAGGCGACTAAACTGACGAAATGTGTGCTTTTCATAATAGTTTAATCACAGCTCCTAAAAGATACTATATTAAATAAGAAATACATAGGCCTACAGTTCCATAATATTTGTTTGCGGTTCAAATTTTTTTTTTTTTTTTTTTTCAATTATTTTTATTTATTGAATCTTTCAAAACATGAAAATAACAATAAGTTTTCAAATCTTAAAAACTAAGGTAATTATGTAAATCTGCGGGAGCAGAATCTACTTTTGTTCAATACGTAAACTTAATAATTTATTAATTTATGCTATTACAGCCATCGTTTTCTTTTTTAATCGCGAAGACGTAGGTATATCTTGTAAGTTTCGCGCCAGCAAATTCGGATGAGATACCAGTTTCCCTGCATAGCTGATCCGCATCTTTTTCAATTCATCTTTGACAGTTAGGATGCTAAGGTCCTTATGTATATTTTTGTTTTTTACGAACCAGGGTGCTCCTGTAATCATTCTCAGAATTTTTGACTGTGTTCGTTGGACAATGTCGATATTCGAATTTGAGGTTGATTGCCATAATTGACAACCATACGACCAAATTGGTTTAATCATTGTATTATACAGAAGAAGTTTGTATTCTAGGTCAATAGTTGAATATTTCCCCATCAACCAATGCATTTTATCAATTCTTAGTTTGATATGGTCTCGTTTCATTTCAATATGTTTTCGCCAAGTTAACCGTCGATCAAGATGGACGCCTAGATATTTTGCTCCATTTGATTGAGGGATTGGTATTCCGTTCATTATGACAGGCGGGCAAGTAAGCTTATTTAAAGTGAATGTTACGTGGGTCGATTTCTCTTCATTGACCTTTATCTTCCATTTCTTTAGCCATATTTCGATATCATAAATATGTTGTTGCAGAATTTCGGACGCCGTTTTTGGATTTTTATGGCTACAAACAATTGCCGTATCATCTGCAAAAGTAGACGTCAGAATTTGCGAAGACGTTGGTAGATCTGAAGTAAAAATTAAATATAACGTTGGGCCAAGCACACTACCTTGAGGTACTCCAGCCAGAATGTTTTTCTCGTTCGATTTAGAGGTGTTGTATTTGACATAATATCTGCGATTTGACAAATACGACTTCATAAGTTGGTAAATTTCTGGCAATTTAAGCTTTATTTTATGAAGCAGACCCTCGTGCCAAACTTTATCGAATGCTTGGGCAACATCCAAGAATACGGCTGAGCAGTATTTTTTATCTTCGTATGCTGATCTTATTTCAGTAGCTACTCGGTGAACTTGCTCAATGGTTCCATGCTCGGCTCTGAAACCAAATTGATGACTAGGGATGATATTTCGTAGTTCCGGTTTAATATTTTCGATAATAGTTTTTTCGAATACTTTCGAGACGATTGGTAGTAGGCTTATTGGTCTATATGAAGAGACTTTGGTAGGATCCTTGCCAGGCTTCGGGATCATTTATATAGTTGATAATTTCCAGCACTCAGGTATATATCCTGATTCGTAAATTGAATTGAATATTTGAGCCAGTCGTCCAAACGCACACTCAGGCAGTTGTTTAAGCATTTCATCTGTAATATGATCATACCCAGGGGCTTTCTTTAATTGAATTTGATGTGCAATAATAAACTTTACCAGTGGTTTCTTTATCTTAAATTTCCTCAGTTCTGATTGCTATATTTTCTGTTTGAACCACCGATAATCCAAGGTTTGGAGTGAATACACTTTCAAGATGATCAGCAAAGGCTTTAGCTTTTTCTTCATCACTTCTAGCCCATTCACCGTTTGAAAGACGAATTGGCGGATTTGGTTGCTGAGGCCGTTTAAGATATTTAGTGGCCTTCCATAATGAATAGTTTGTGTCCGAATGGGGAGATAATTCTTTAAGATGATTTTGCATATAATCCATCTTGTTTTTTTGTAGTAGACTTTGTAGTTTTCTTTTTGCCTGATTAAAGTTATGTTTAGCATCTGGTGATCGATTAATTTGCCAGATACGCCTTAAGCGACGTTTCTCTGTTAACATTTTTTCTATTTCAGCGGATGTTATGGTGTGTCTTGTATGTTTGCTCTTCGGTTCAGGCGAGGCCGAAATAGCTGCGTTGACTAGTAGATCATTAAAGTTTTCCATAGCAATGTTTATATCGTTCGTCGTCTGCAGTTTAGACGTTAGGTCGATATGTGAACTGATGTACATCTTGAATTTCAACCAGTTAGTGAAGGTGTTCGTTAGATAATTATTTGAAGAACATGGCTTTTGGTCGGCCCAATAATGTAGTAAAACCGGAGAGTGGTCAGAAGATAATTCTAAAAGTGGTTTAGCTTGGATTATTTCTCGGTTTATTTTACTTGTGACTGCAAAATCTAGGACGTCAGGAATTTTTCGACGATCAGTAGGCCAATAAGTTGGATGGCCACACGACGCAACATCGTAGTGGTTTTCTTGAATAACATTCATTAATTGACGTCCCCTTGGAGTAGTCAATCTTGAACCCCAGTAGGTATGTTTGGCATTAAAATCGCCGGCGACCATAAAACGTTGACCCAGGGTTGCAAAAAACCGTTTGTAGATATCTGCCGAAACGTTATTATTTGGAGGGCAATATATTGAAGCGATGACTAAGCTTTCTTTGTCGAGGTCAACACACACGGAGGTTGCTTGAATTTCCTCAGTGCTATATTCATTTAGAACATAATGGCAAATCCGCTTTTTTATAATTATAGCAGTTCCTCCTCGACTTCTGCCCAAGGGATGTTTTGTATCATAAACTTCGTAACCATTAATTCTGAAATTGTGTTTATCCGTTAAGTGGGTTTCAGAAACTAACATAAGATCAATTTCGTGTTTAGCTAGGAAATGTTCTAATTCAAGTTTGTGTTGGCTTATACCGTTTGCGTGGATTACTGGATGGCATATCTTCAGATAGTTTATCGGAGACATTCTAGTTTCTGGATCATAGTGGTTTGATTTTGTAGCATTGCTTGTAGCATATTTTGCATTGTTGTCATTAATTGCATCATCATTTGCATGCAGTTATTCAGGGTAGGTTCAACATTTGAGGATTCACCTAGAAGAACGCTTGCGTATGTTGGTTTGCTGGTTGGTGTTCTGTGCGAACGAGAGTCATTTGTCGTATGCGGAGGTATTTTATTTTGCGCATCTGCTGTAGTTTTATACTGCCTCCTGGGACGTGACAATTGACTAATATTTATGTAGACTGGGCATCCTCGGTAGTTTGCAGTGTGGTTTCCGCCGCAATTGCTGCATTTCCTTTCAGTTGAAGAGTTCTTTGGTTTTGGGTAACTTTTGGTTTTGTGTAGTTCGCCGCATACGACGCACACTGATATCTACTTGCAATATGTCCTTGAGTGACCGTATTCTTGACAGTTTAAACACTGTATTAGTCCGGACCTTTTCTTTGGTTCTTCAACAGTTATACGTCTGTGTATGAGGTATTTTAGTTTAGATATTGGATGGACTTCTCCCTTTTTCAAAATGCTTTCGGATGGATCCAGTTCTACTTTGACCATTGGTTGTGGTTGCTTCAAGCGGTTCATGATTCTATATACGTTCTGTATCTTAAATCCATCTTCAACAAGCGCAGCCTGGATTTCGGTTGTTTCAACTTGAACATCGATGCCTTTAATAACGACTGAGAGACCCTTTGAAGACTTCAATCGGCATGTATAATAATTTCTGTTGTGAGCATCGTAAGCGGTTCAAATTAAATAACAGAAATAAAATATTCTAGAATTCAAGAAACCTTGTAAATCAGACTACATATTCCATGTCAGGTAAATTTCTTGCTATCTGAAAAATATAGTGGATAAATTTATGCTAATCCAGAATTGGCACAATTCCATTGAACAACAAAGACCGTTGAATGAACGATTTTCTGAAATAATGTTCTAGAAACCTATGAGCATGGCACATAGTATCTTTTAGGCGCTATGGTTATATTTTTATGATAAGCACAAACTTCGTCAGTTTAACTAAACACAATCTTAAAATTGGGCTAAAACGATTTGTAGTGTTTTCTAGAAATTGGTTTTAATTTTTATCGTCTTTAAGGCGAAATACAAAATTTTCTTTTCTCGTTTCTTCGGCTCTTCTTCCCGGGAGTACAAATTAGCACAAATTAGGCTTAATTAGTATGCAAAGTTTCAATTGATGTTCGAAAGTTTCCACAACGATTTTGGATACCTGAGGCTAAGATCATTACTATTCAAAATGACTTGAATCAACGTACATTCGCGCGAAATATACAGTTTAAGGCGTCAATTGGAATTCATGAGAAATCTGCAGCTTGCCGGAGTAATGTTAGAGCAAGTATTTTGGAATACTATACGGAGTCGGTTTTGTTAGACCGATTTCCATTCATTTGATGGAAGATCGACTATAGAAAAGGTTGCAGTAAAAAACAATTCGATTAACATTTATTTGGATAGTGCAGATACCAACTATTATTATTTTATCATTACACAATATATTTTACACGTCCCTTAACCTAGCAGAACTCATACAGCAGAACATTACAGGATAATATAGATAATTATAGGCTTATAATAGGCTAATCAAATGTTCTATTAAAAAATTTTCGGCTCCATCTCTTCCAGCTAAAACGATGGGTTCTGCTAGCTTTAGAAAAACGCTTTATCACTTCACAGCTAGCAGAACCCAAATCAAAAATCAGATCAAAATCTAAATTAGAACGCATATCAAAATCAGTCGACATAAAAATAATTGTACGCTTATTATGGCCTAATCAAATTATGGCCTAGTGAAAATGAAAAGCTGCATAATGACAATAAAATTATGTGTATGCCAATTGATCTTGTTTTGGGTTATAATTTCATTTGCGGTCCGATTTTCGAGTTGGGTTCTGCCAGCTTTAGATTAATTGACCTGAAATTTGATCAAGAACGAGTGGAACCCAAAATGTTTTAATGGGCCATTTGATTAGGCCATAATGAGCCTAAAAATATTTGTTTGTCAATTGATCTTATTTGCGTTCTAATTTCGATTTTCGATTTGGGCTCTGCTATCTTTGAAGTGATAAAGCCTTATGATTTTTCTACGACGAGATTTTTTTTTTTTTAAATTAAATAGAGCATTTAATTAGCCCTAAATTAACCTTTGATTTACCAATTGTTTTTGAATCATTTTTTTGATTTGGGTTCTGCTAACTTTTTCTAAAGCTAGCAGACAGAACCTATCGTTTTAGTTGGAAGGGATCGAATCCAAAATGTTTGATAGAGCATTTAATTAGCCTGTTATTAGCCTTTAATTATTCATACTATATAGTAATGTTCTTATATATGGGTTCTGCTAGCTTAAGGGACGTTATTTAAGGATTATTAGAAAAACTATTAGAAAATCACTTGTTACTTCTCATTTTAAATTTCTTTAGCAATGTATAATAATAATCTTAAATATTTCTTACTATTCTTTAAACAGAAGTTATGGAACATTACCAAATCCAATAAAAACTGGGGGTGGACCATATAAAAATCAACCTGGACGTATAGAAAACTATGTACCTGGCCATTCATCAATATCGGAAAAAGAAACAAAACAAGTAAGTCTCTCAGAACATAACCTATATTTTACCTTTATTGATTAACAATCTACCAAATATCTAGACAACCCATTTATTTATAAATGTCGTATATTTATTTATTTTTAATTAAATCGATGTTGTTATTAAAATATATATTTTTAACAAAAAACTATAAACGTAAAGCACAGCACACACATAAAAACTCGATGTTGTTTGTTAAATTTATTGTTAATATTTATTTATTATTATTAAAAAATATAAATATGTACACACAAAATAATTGTAAAACAACAAAAAACATTTAATAATTTACATCTACATATTTTTTTTATTATTAGTTAAATAAAATATAAAAAATTAAAAGCGGTAAAATATATTTTCCAATTTTTCATCTGGTGCAGCAGAAAAGTTAAAATTGATATAAATAAACAACCAATAAATAGGGGGCTATTGGAAGTGCTTAATATTTTTAAAATAATTAAACCGTACACGTTGGGGATTTGGGCAATGTGAAATGTGGGGGCGCCGTTACATCATTTACGGAATTGCCACGGATCAGGACATTTGAAATTTATATAAATAAAACACTGGACCAAATATTAAAACCAAATGTATAGGAAATAAAATATAAATTTTCATCTATAGGCTGTACATTATTGTAAAAAAGCTTTTCTATAAAATACAATTAATATTTAAATAACCGACATTTTACACAAATTAGTGCTTGCGCTCATATACACAACACAACATAATATTGGGGACGATTCTGCATCTTCTGTACATAAATCATTATCAATCGTTGTAAAAATAATTTTTGAAAACTCTCAAAACAAAAATACTTAAAATTATTTGCTAAACCATAATTTCAGAAACCAGAAACCACCATAAAAATCAGTTTTGCACCCAAGTACAATCTGTCGCTATTCGAACTAATTTTAGCACTTTATAATTTCTATACAACAAAAAAAATCAAAAATTCTACTTATTAACATTTTTTTTGTAAATCTGCGGGAGCAGTATTTATTTATTATCAATAAATAAATTTGAATATTTCCCCATCAACCAGTGCATTTTATCAACTTTTAATTTGATAGGGCCTCGTTTCATTTGAATATATTTTCGCCAAGTACACCTTTGGTCTTGATGCTTGAGGGATTTGTGGTGCGGATACGTCAGCTTATTTAATATGAATGTGACGCGTGTCGATTTCTCTTCATTGACCTTTATCTTTCATTTGTTTACCCAGATTTCAATGTCCATACGATTCCAGTATCATCTTCGAAAGTGAAAAGGCACATTGCCTTGTGGAGTTCCTGCCAGAAAGTTTCTCTCACCCGATGTAGAGGTATATTGTATTTGACATAATATCTGCGATTTGACAAATACGACTTCATTAGTTGGTAAATTTCTGGTAATTTAAGATGAATGTTATGAAGCAGACGCTCGTGCCAAACTTTTTTTAATGCTTGGGCAACAACCAAGAAGGCAGCGGAGCAGTATTTTTTCCCTTCGTATGCTGGCCTTATTTATGTAGCCACTCAGTGCACTTGTTCAATGGTTCCGTGCTCGGCTCTGAAACCAAATTGATGATTAGGGGTGATATTTCGTAGTTTTGGTTTAATATTTTCGATAATTGCTTTAGAATACTGTCAAGATGAATACGACGAGATTTTGATAGAATACCTACCAGGCTTCAAGACCATTTTTATATAGTTAACAGTTTCCAGCACTCAGGGATATATTCTGATTCATAAATGGAATTGAATATTTGAACCAGCCGTCCACAGGTACGCTCAGGCAGTTCTTAATATGAAGAATGAAGATTCGGTGATCAGCTAAGGCTTTAAATTTTCCTCGTTACTTCTAGCCCATTCAATTGGTAGAAGGCTTTGCAGCTTTCTTTTTGCCTAGTCAGAGTTGTGTAAAATAGCTGTGTTGACCAGTAAATCAGTAAAGCATTCCTTAGCTATGTTTATGCGAAATGATGTGCATCTTGAATTTCAATCAGTTATTGAAGGTGCTCGATAGATATTTGATTGTAGAATATGGCTTTTATAGAACATGCTCAAAAATGTAGTTAGACCGGAGGGTTGTCAGTAGATAATTCTAAAAGTGGTTTAGCCTGGATGATGTCTCGGTTTTGCAAAAACTTTTGTACATATCTGGACGGTAATATGTTGAAGCGATGACTCAATTTTGAAGTTCAACACACACAAAGGTTGGTTGAATTTCTTCAGTGCTACATGTTCTTCACCTAAAATGGTGACATCCTACGAAATTGTACCGACTACTTCAAAACCGAAAATTGATTTAAGACAGATCATTCACAGATAGAATCATTCTAATTCTACAATTGTGGCCACTGGCATTCCCAACATCCGAAGGGCATCTTAGTTTCATTATTTTATTTTTGACGTCTTAAACAATCAGATAGAGAAGTTCCGACAGATAGAAAAGAATGTATTATATGTTTCGCCAAAATGTCGATCAAGTCGTTTTAGACATTTTCGAGGCAACAGGACAAGATTATAGGATTAGTGGATTTTGATGTGAGTGCTTGCAAGAATTCCTGCGATGTCAGTTTTACTAGTATTTTACTATATGGAAACAGGCAGTGACTTTAATGTGGATCATTATAATATTTCCCTTCATAAAGTAGATATAGTATCGGATTAAGTGTTAGATGCATAGAGAGTGATTTGGGATCGAATTTCTTTACCTAACAGTTTAAAGGTAAATGCTGACAGCCTATTTTTCTATAAAAATAACAAAAAGTACCTACTATTATATTTTCGATCCGCCTCACTTGATACAAAGTACTCGAAATAATTCGCTGCAAAACCATTACATGTGGCAAGAGGATTGTCAAAACTATTGTCCATCATGGGAATATGTCCAGGAAGCCTATCATTGCGACCAACTTGGTCGGCTTGTAAATTAGAGATCTTTTGTTGCAGCATCTCATGCAGCTTAATTCGAGTTCGTACCGTTGTGGTGCCAAATCGGATACATTTTTGATTTGCGACTGTTCTAAAAACCGTACGGCAGTTTCAGCCAGCTTTGCATTATTTTTAGCTTATGCTACGTCTACAATTGTTAAAGCGTCCGTTGCTAGAGACGTTATTGCAGATAAAACATATTGTGGGCTGCATGGCAATTCAGGCGGTTTGTGTCGAGTGCACACAGAACACCAAAACTAAAACTAATAAATTGCTAAGCGAGCATTTAAACAGAAGCACTTACAATGTACGGAAGGGTGCGATCAAGAATTGTATCGGTGGTAGTGAATTCAGCCAACTGCAATAAAATTTCTAAACTAGACAACTTCATCGTAATAATGATCAGCCCAATATTTTCATTTGACAATCTAAACTTCCCTGTTTTTCGATTTTTTCCCGGTAAAATGTTAATAATTTGTCAAATTTTGGAATAAAATCGCATGATTTTATCGTCATTCGGTAATTATGGTGGTAAAAATGAATAAAAATATTCCGGAAATAGACGACTTCACTTCTGATCCAAATAGATTTCGATAGAAAATCGTTCTTTGTGTTCTTAAGTGATCATGCTCGATCCCTTGTAAATGTTTTGTGAAAAGGTCTTGATCACCACAATTTCACTGATAAAATTCAAATGGGGCGATATCTTCGATCCATATAGTTCCAATACAGCACGATTCACAGAAAAAATATCCATGTAGACATTCTGTATTACATGGCTCGTCGCCCACAAGAAGACTATCTCGGAATTGCATTGGATCTGATGTAAGTGATTTGAAAAAACGTTTGGGTGTTATGTAATATGTTCGCCGACGGTAGATAGGTCGGTTTGAACGATGCAAAAACCGATAATAAAATCCAATTCCAAAAAGTAATGAGTAAATTTTCAAGTTTGATGTTACCATGGAATATTTTCTTTTTGTGACATTGGTCTAGTGTGTATAAAATCTGAAATCTAATCCATTTTTATCTCTACCGTAAATAGATGCGTAGACATCCAATCGTATAATCTATATATACCTCTAGAACTCTTTAACCTTTAAGTGTAAAAGTATTTATATTACCGGCTTCTAAGATGACAACGATTTTAGATCTAAACGGGCCAAAAAATTCCAAATTTCATGATCATTCTTATTAGTTGTTGAACCATAATCCAAATTAGGTCAGTAAACGGCCTAACAAAAACCACCAAGTGCTAACGGTGCACGATCTCAGATTTTTTACAATGAACTTTTATTTCTGATAGGTACCGATGATCTAGTAGGGTAGTATATGAAATAGCTTATTGAAAGGTCTAAAAAATCTACTCATGCTAGCCGAGATTATGTTGTATGTAATACAATTCCAGAAAATCTTTAGATGGGCTTAGAGTCTAATTCGTGAAAAACCAATTTGACTTCATTTATTGTTCTACGAATTTTCAGAAGAAAGTGCTAGTTTCATCTAGAAAGTGCTAAAGTGGCACAACTTCAGGTTTTCCACAAATAATTCGAAATGTAGATCTTAAGTAAGGTCTGTCTAATACAAGAAAATCCTTGAATAGCCTATCAAAAATACATTTTGCTGACGTTCCATATTTTTACCTCGTATTTTTATCTTCGGAATATACTAATGTTCTTTTAACGCAAAATAAGAGTACTTGGCTGAGGTCATTAGACTTTCGAATTTTTACCATGAATTTGTGTGCCCCTTAAATTTCATGATGATCGTTGGATGCATCAGTACAATTTAACGATTACACGGTAGTTGAATTTGTTTACATATTTTCTAAAGGTTCAAACGAATAAGATTGTATTAAAATTTTGATCAATCAGAATTCTCGTTTTCCTATTAAAATGTGGTTCGACAGTGTAACTTACATTCACACAAACTTTAAAACTCCCTAATGCCTGGAAAATTCAAAATTTCTCCTCCAATCCATAATGAGCACACTTTAAACACAAATCGCTGTACAGCTCGCATCTGCCTCACACAAAACTACACAAAGTACACACACGATAATATTTCAGCCTCGCTTTCTCATTACACAAAATAAAAATCAAAAAGCTTTTAAAAAACAATTTTATTAAAAATATTTAAATATAAGTTTTTAACAATATTATATATAAAAAAATAACAAAAAGTATTTATTGTTTTATTAAATAAAATGTATCCTTTTCAATTTATTCAATTTGTGTGTGTGTGTGTGTGTGTGTACGCCGCAGCACCTCTTTGTGATGTACCCAACAAAAAAAGCTCCATTTAAATTTATGTACAATAAATTTTACAATAAAAATATTTCGAATAAATATAATAATAAAAAATTTTGTTGTGAACGAAGCAATCAAAATGATTAATTTAATTTATTATTATTTTAGTGGTGGGACGAAGTCATGGAAATCTTTGATGGGGTACGAATAATACACCAAAAATAATAAATAAATTTAAAATATCGATTTTCTTTTTTTTTTTTTTGTACATATTTTATTTTATTTTAAATTTATTTTTATTTTATTGAATTTTTATTTTTATGTTTTATTTATTTTTAAAAATCTTGTTACAATATAAATAAATAATAAAGGGAAAAAGAAGTTTTCATTTGTGTGGGAAAAATTTTTACTCGCGGGGTTTACTGAAATCCTCTACTATGTTCTTGTACCGAGTATAAAATGTGTCATTTTGTACTAGAATAAATCCGTTACCACCACCAAGGGTAAATATATGACACCACGAAATACAGTTTTCCATTAGGACTCGTATAAATAATTAAATTAAATTTTTAAATGAAAACTTCTTTTGACAAAGCAAAAAATAAATATTATATTACACCAAAACTGCACCATATTTTTTTCAAATTGAGCGAAATGCAAAAATAACACAAACAAAAGTTGGAAAAACTAAATCAGAAAATTTAATTTTCCGTATTTTTCCACTTTTAAACATTTATTAACTTTGTGCAGCTGAAGACGATGACGATGAAAAATAAATGAAAAGTATAAAGCCGAGACAAATCCGTATTTTGATAAAAAAAAGTAGATTTTTTTCGTGTACATTGCAATCGTATGACAAATTCTTAGTTTTTTGTTTTATTAACGAAAATTGTAAGTCAAGTGAAATTTGTTTTATTCAGTTTTTCATAATTTTTTTCGTCAAATAAATGGTTGCCAATATGAACACTTTAAGGTTTAAGCCATATGGAAGGAAGTGAGAGAGAGTTGCTTGTCTCATATCATACTAATAGCACTTTATAAAAATTTAACACCACTTATAGCATGAAACACACAATCTTTACAAATACACTTCACGAAGCACAAACACAAAATACCTAAATAATTAATTTATGTGAAAAAAAATAAATCTAAACATGAATTTCTTCTTTTATAATTCTACAATGTATCGGCTTCTGGGCTCTTCAAAAACTATGTATATCAAACAAAACAAAAAACGCTTTCACAATCATCTGACATCCGCAATCAATGTACAAAACTAACAAACTCTTTAACAAACGAACTGTCGAAAAAAAAAACTTCCAGTGGCTCGATGAAAATTCAAGTTTACCATATTTCAGCATCGTATTTGCTCGTGAAGTACAAAAATTTGTAAGTCGTTACTAATTTTTAAAAATCCCCTCCCCAAAAATATTTATAATAAATTATATATTGCATGCAATTTCATATAAACAAATAAAAAATTAATACTCGTGAGAAAGAATTTGTGAGAGTGTAACAGAGAGAGAGCGATATTATTAAATTGGCTGGTGGACTTTATTTTATCCGATTGCAGTTCAACTTTGAAAAGAAGCATTTACTAATCGTTTGTTATTTTTATTTTATTTCTGATCGTTACAGCATTTAGAGCAGCAGAAACACGTACCAAATCAATTTACTCAAGGAAATTTATCAAAGTAAGTATAAGACCATTAAATAAGCTGGGGGGGGGGGGGGGGGGGGGCATTATGAAATTTTTCGATTTCGTAAAATATGTACGTCGGGAATTTCTCTATTATAATGAACTTAAATTTGTTTTCGCAAAAAACTAAATCGTAAAATGTTTCGCCTGCTATTGAGATGATGGATATCGTAAAATACGAACGATTAATAAATAATTAAATTGAAATAAGTTTTAATTAACAAATGGAAAAATTGCATCATTTTGTTTTGTAAATTTGACATTTCGTATATGTTTCAGATTTTAGAATTTCGTATTTTCCGAAATTAGAAAAATTTCATAATATTTCCCCTGAAATATTCTAAGCGAAAATTATTAAAAATGTCGATAATACAGATTGTAAGGGACTTTCTCTTTCGTTAAAATCAGTTCACTTGCACCAGAATCGCGTAAGGACGTCGCCATAAAAAAATTTTGATATTTTCATCCCTTTTAGTCGCATCATTTCATTTACTCATCTTTTTATTCCTAGATTATTATTTTATTTTATTTTTTATTTTTTTCCACACCTCACTTTGAGCTTTCAAGCGCATTTTTCGAGCTTTTTGCGATGAACAGTCAATTATATCTCGAATTATGACCCTTTCGATCAAAAAATAGTTTACATTTTGCTCGAAGTAATCGGATCGATCCTTTCACGGAAGAGCGCGTACCTAAGACGAATCAGGATACGCTAACGGAGGACAAGACGGTACCCGAACCTCAATCCATCCGTATAGAAGTTCTCCCTAAACTCTGCCATGGCCATAGCCATAAAGAGATTAAAGGTAACTCTGAATCGGCAGTGCCTAAAGCTCATATATGTGGTCTCAAATTCCTCCTTCTACAGCCATCGATTTTAGATATTCAAATTCTTCCTAAATGGAATTTATCTTCATAAATGGAATTCATGTTTTGACGGTTCCGTCACTGAAAAAACTGGTATAAACCGATTCTATACCTGTTAGAACGATCTGCGGTGCGATATAACGTCTCTTAGGTTTCGTTGCTCGAAGAATTAGGCGCTCTCTTTAAAGGAGGGGCCCTTGAAAGAAATGGTTTAGTTTCGTGGGCTAAATTGCGCGCTGAATTAATACGTAGGTTTCAACGATACTCAACTGAAGATGATATTCTTCAAGAATTAGATTACTTGGCCCCCTGTGTCAGTTGGGAACAAACCTGGACAAGAAATGGATATTGTCCGGAAAATTTTCTTCACCTGAATAAAAAATCCATCAATAAACTTTATTCGTTTGGCAATTCGGCTGATTTGTCAGCTCCATCATATCATGAAAACCAAATTGAGGCTTATCAACTGACAAAAAAGGATAAACCGGCCTACGGTAATTATGCATCTTCCCATTCTGGAACCAAGACCAGTACATAACGTCAAAATTAATGAAGCTGCCTGCATAAATAATACATTTATTTGTTGTAATTGCCAAGACATAGGCAATGTTTATCAAAATTACCCCATTCCGTCATCTCATATTTTTTGCTATAGTTGTGGAAACGAAAATGTACTTAAACCCAACTGATAAAACCAAAACTATCCGCATTCATGTTGCACTAGATTTACAACAAAGTTTATATTTAGGTATAGACTTTTGGTGAGAATTTGGGATAGCCCTCTCCATTGTCAATGATATATGTCAGCATCTCAAAAGTTCCATAGATATTAACCAGCATGAGATACCTGACAAGCTTCGGTCTGAACTACACGAAATTATCGCACTCTTCCCCTCGTCAGACTCTCTTGGGTTAGGAAGGACTACTCTTACTACGCACACTATCGAGGTTGGATCAGCTGCTCTGGAACGATGAGGCTCAAAACGCATTTGATTACTTAAAGCGCTATTACCTCGCAAGTTTTAAGAACTCCCGATTTTGATAAAACTTTCTTTGTACAGTGTGGTGCCAGCTCCACTGGAGTTGGTAGCGTGTTGTTCCAAAAAGGCAGGGACAATGAGGAATTTCCTATAGCTTATATGTCCAAAAAATTAAACAAAAATCAACGAAATCATTCAAGTCTCTACCAGTTAATGTCTCAGAAAGACCTTTCGAGGAGATTGGCTCGCTAGAGCTTGAAATTGCAAGGGTACGATTTTGAAATACAACATAGAAAAGGTATCAAAATGTTGTCGCGGACAACATTTTTCACTATGCTTAAGGTTTAAAACTCTTGAAGTGTTCGAAAATTTTTTATTTATAAAAAAAAAAAAAAAAAAAAATTAACAACGACCCGCGGTGGCACCTTCGTATATTGATTTAACTTTGCTGCGTTGCTGCGTAAATTTAAAAGATTTGAAACACAAACTAGTTTGATTTGTGCAAAAACTTAAACAACCTTTAAAAAGTTATTAGTCATGTTTTAGTTACGTACGTACAAGTTTCGAGCATGTATATTTCAATAATTTAATAGTTTGCAACACCAAAATTTTTCTTGTGATATTAGAATATCGCTCCAGTTGCGTAATTTAAAATGAACGCGCAGGGGTAGATTGTAGGCTATAATCAAATAATTCCAGAGTGTCAAATGTGAACGGTGGTTAAGCAATTTTACAATGCTTTAATTTAATACATTTTAGTTAATTATTAATTTTTTTTTTCAGAGCATTAAAACACGAAGGATACGAAAGTGACTCATCGTTACTATTTAAACGTGAACAGAGCCATAATTTTGCTCCGTTAAGTCCAGTCGAACAAAAGCAAATGTATCGCAGTATGCAAATCGGTGGTGACCCGCCATTACAAGGTTTTCGTAAACCAGCACCGGAGAAACCAAAAGGTATGTTAAAAATCACTTTCCTTCATATCACAGTATAACCCAACAAATCATTTCAAGTTCAATATAACGCGGAGGTTATTTCTCCTTTGTAATTTCTATACTAAACTATGGGTGCAATGGGCTTCTCTAAATTAATCTGGCCATTTCTTTCTAATTTACCTTTTAAAAAAAACCAAAAACAAAAATAAACAAAATTAAAATATTAGTGATGGTGTTGGATTATAATTTATAACACAGGTTGGTTTAAATATTTTAAATTAATTCTAGTATTTAAGTTAGTTGTAAGTCTCAAGGGACTTGGTTGTGGAGTGAATTTATTTATTTTTATTTGGGATTAACAAAACAGAGTGTGTGTGCGTCACAAAACCAATCAAAAGTGCCAAAAACTTAAAATTTTTCAGAAAATTTACCGTTTCCAGCAATATTTTACAGCGGCAACATGGCATTTCAGCTTTTTTGTGTGTTTTGATCACCAACGACACAGTAGCGCACAGTATAAACTCTAACGGGTGTCTGATTAAAAGTAAATTCTATAAAACTCTTATTTTATTGCAAACACTTTGTGGTATAATTTCAGATGAATTCGATGAAATCGAGTATTACCCGATCACATCAACGTTGACTAAACTTCGGGTTAATAAAAAATCCAATATGAATTTGAACAATCAAAACGAGATAATTTGTTATCCGATCACGAGCGTTACTAAACCGATCGATTTGTTTGGTTCTTATTCGACAACAGCGCATTCATTCGTGCCAATAACACCGCCGCCACCACCAAATCGACGCTCTTCGAAACGGAATACGATTTTGAAAATGTTTTCCGAGACGAAAATAAAATCGTTAACCTTGCCTTCGAATACGACAAAACGTCATCATGAAACGTGTTATCAATCGAACGAGACGCCATTGTCGACGTCGATTATGAAACGTTCAAATACGTCGGAAAGTATTCGGTCTAAATCGAGTGGCCCGGTATTAGCGACGACGACACGGCGTACCTCATCGCTTAAAGAAGAGAAAAATATCGAGAATAATACGACACGGCATATAGCGAGGCGACAATACTTTCGCGTAAGTTCGGCTAGTCCCATTAATCGTAGCCGACTTGCACTTGACCGAAAATCAAGTCCGAGCCCCGTTGCATTTGGTCGGGGTATCTCAAAGGAGCGTACGTTTGCAGAAGAGAAAAAACGCCTTGAACAAGCACGCCAAGATTTGGTTGCGCCTTGTCGAATTCTTCGCAATCCAGCGCTTAAATCACCAGATGAGGTGAAACGTGCCCTCCAATCAACGTTTAAACTACCAGTGCGAAATGATCGTAATGTTTGTATTCGTGCTAGTCGCCAATCTTCGATGTCTGCTGCCTCAAATCGTAAATCAGGCGAAACCACCATTCGTGTTCAAATGAGCCATTCAGTTCCGGCTGCGCCATCTAGATCGTCACGTCTATCGAAAACTGCCAAAAATTCAACGTCAACGCTTAGCTTGGCACGAACGAATTCTACTTATTCAATTGATTCCATCCAATCCAAATCTGTAAAAAAACCGAAACCACCCCAACCACATTCGCCGGTCACGATTACGGGAAAATCGAAGTCCCGCAAAAAAATTACATCGTCCAAGGAGAAATTAGAAGTTAAGAAACGCAACGGATTGAAAAAAGGAAAAATCGAAAACGGAATGCTAATGGCTGAAAATACCACGTCGAATTTTCAAAAACGGGATCAGTACGATAATAAGGAGGTAGTGCAGAGTATCAACGAAGCGATCATTCAGCACAAGGATAGAGGTGACAATTTCTTCCAAAATTTGTTTTTACGCAATTTACCGTCACCTACGCCTTCTACAGCTAGCAGCTACTATCGAAATACGAGTGTTATGGAAAAAGCTCGCATGTGGAATAGCCTAACTCATGATCTAAAACCGCAGCAACAACCACAACAGACTATTTATCTCTCAACCAAGAAACCGGTGTCTCGCTCCAAATTTAAGATGATGGAAGAGGAGAGACTAATAGTTCCGAGAATGTCACGCAGTTTGAGTCCCACAAAACATCTCAGCAAATATGATTCAATGTATCATTTTTCGAGTGAAAATGAAGATGAATTTGAATTAGAGGACGAATTTGGGAACAACGTGACCAAGAGCCTAACGTACAGCTATCAAGAGCGGAGCCGCAGTGAACCACAAACCAAAACAACAACAATTATGACCGAAATTCGTCGCCCGAATTCACCAATCTTTATTCATGGTAGGTCAAATAGTAGTAGTATTGAATATCGTAGCATATCACCAGCTCGTTCACATGTTCGTTCGCCATCATGTCGTCGTATACATAGCTTCCGCTCGAATAATCAACAACACCAATCCGCCGCATCATCCGCGGAATTGGTACAACGGAAAGTAAGTCGTGCACGTAGTGTAGGTTCGGCGGATAGTAGCTATCACATGTCATCCACATCTAATTTAATGCGTAGCTCATGCTCATTATCAAATCTCAATTACGAGAGACATAATCCATTATCATGCTATCATTACAATCATTCTCATTCCCATCGTAACTCAGAACGTTTTCGCGAGCTAAATGAATTTTACTCAAATTTAGAGCGGGTTGGTCAATTAGAACGAGCCACATCCACGTCAGATATACGACCCATACGTAGCGAAGAAGAAGTGATTGATTTTGATTTGTGGAAAAAAATTCGTGAACACCAAAAGGCCGAAAAGGAGTTAACATATTTGGTGCAAAAACTCAAAGAGAAGCAAAAGGATAAAGATTTTTTGTTTAAACCGCACGATGTGGAAGAAATCAAATGGGATCGTGAACGGGACTCCGGTCTACGTATTAAAGAGAAATCGGTGGAAGATTTACGCGAAGTATTTTATCGGAAAGCGGACGACTCAGTGGAAATTGATGAGGATGTAAAACAAAAATTGGATACCGAGAAAGGAACTTACAAACTTTTGTATCGCGGAAGTTCCGTGCTAGATTTAGCATCAAATATGGTCGAAAAATATAACGGGCCGCGAAAATTGGAAAAACAAAAACCGCCCAAACCTTATAAATTTCCATTGAGTAACAAGCTTATCAGTACCCTGTCCAAAGATCAGATCAGTAAAATTAAGCATCAGTTGAGCGAGATTTATAGCAACGGCCCGCATGGTCCAAATAAATCCGAAAAATATGAAGAAGTTTCTGAAAAGTATATTATTACAGTTCCACCGCCCGTTCCACCGTCTCTCGACCCGTCCAAATTTGAGAAGCCGAGTGGATTGACCGTACGTAGCAATTCACTGATGTCACGCGAAGAGCTACTCTCACCAAAATTGCACAGACGTCGTGAAATGATGGAGAAATCTGAATCAATCAGTTCCATTAATCATAAACCACAGAATATAAAACCGGCCGCTCCGTCATCCACTAGCAGTTCTGTTCAACTATCGGAATCCGAGAAACGGAAATTTTCGCTAAATTTGTGTCGAGAGATAAAAGACAAGATTTCACAACGTCGGCAAGATAAAATCGAATTACTACCGAAAGAAACACGCGGTGCTTATGCCGCGGAAATGTCTGCCATTGTACCAAAACCAACTCACACACGAGTTCGATCACACTCTGAAGAAAATTATACAAGCTCTGTGGTTAAAGTAGAGCCAGCCACGTATACATCTACCGTGAATCGTCGAACAAAGGCGAAAAGTACCACTCAAAGGCCAACTTCATTTTGTGGCACCGATAAGCTACATTCAAATGAGTTTGGCCAACCATCTCGAGATGACGTTCGAAGTAAAATTAAGTATTTCGAAGAGAAGAAAACGGATGAGGATAAGAAAGGTACAACAATATATCATGCTCGAGAGGATTCATCTCCAGATGAAGAAGAAATCATTAAGCTAATCGAACAAAAAATTCAGTTGAAGAAAGAGACCGAGTGTAAACCGGAAGAAGTAGTCGAAAAAGTTGAGAAGCAACATGTACAAAATTCATCACTAGGTATACAATCGAGTTCCTCAGTAACTGATCTACAAGAAATGTTCGGTGAAAAAAAGCCTCAACCAACTCACCCCATATCAAACTCTTCAAGCTGCGAGAGTTTAGTATACCACCATCGGTCTCGAAGTGCCTCCCCAAAACTAAACTCACTCACGCACGAACGGTCCTTTATAAATGTAATACGAGCCGGAGATGTACGCAAAATAAAGGATAAATTTGAAAGTTTAGACAGCAACCTGGTAAACTCTGATTACTGGGGTACCGAAAATCAAGTTGAATGTGCTCAACAACGGGTTGAACAATCGCCACAATTAACACGCCGCTTTCGTAGCGATCCAGAACTCGATCAGTTTGATTTTTTTGATAAGCGGGACACAAGCGCCAAACAACAAAAGAATGCGACCACAATAAAAGATCATGAAGCAGGCGATGTGTCCCGTATCACCCACAAATTTGAAATACGCAATTCAATCAATCAAAATCGTTCATTAAATCGCAGCCGCAGGCGTACCCGTGAAATACGAGTCACGTCACCCATACCAAAAATTCCGTTAAAGAAAGACGACCGATTTATGCCTCACATCGATATAATTAGTAAAACGGCTGCGCTTAAACAGGAAATTAAAAAACCGGTTGTGTCCGCATCGTGGCCGACACGCACGACCGGTCCAAACGAAATCGAAAAAATTAAAACAAAATTCGAAAATCAAGAAAAACTGTCGATACTCGGTCAAATGTATACGTCGACGCCGGACATTCGGGAACTCAAAGATATATCATCGTATCTATCGGGATCGTGGGTAGCGCATAAATTCCCCAAACCACAAGATAACGCAATTACGGTTGAAACGAACAAATCAAATGAATTGGTCGTGCACAAGCGGCCGAGTTCAACATCACCACCACGCCGCGCTACACCGAGCAGCAAAGCGCTGATAACGTCAATTTTAAAACCGTACTACGATATATTTGCGAATCAGAAATACGATCCGTTAATACATCGGCCGAAGTATCGTTACGTGCCAGGAAAGGAAGCGGAAGCTGAACATCTGTGGAAAAAGCTTCAAAATAATATTAACAAGCTTTCGGTTAAATTTGAAGGTTGTAATATTTTTCTTTATATTCTAAAATGTTATCTACACTTGATAAACGCACTGTGAGAGTTACATGTGGCACTGTCCTATATCGACAAGTTGAGTGCTTAATTTTTGTTGAGCGCAGCACTTTTTACGTAGACAAAATTTTTTTTTGTGTTTTGTAATTATTTTGAAATTATATTTTTGTGTCTTAGTGCCAAGGTAAGTAATTTATATTTGGTTCTGATGTATCAGCACTCTACCTAACGTGTGTGTGTGTGTGTTAAGAGAATGTTTATTACTAAAACTAGCTTTAATAGAATTAGTTGGTTAGGCCGATTTTGTATAGTAACGAGGTGGCAATTGGCACTACTATTAGATTTCCGAAATTGACCAACATTTTATCAATTAAATTATTCAGATTACCCTACATTTTTCCACAAATATTTAATAAATTAAAATTTATCAATTTCCAAAATTTTTATTTTTGGCGATTGATAAATCTGAACAAAGTTTGCGGTTTAGAACTAAATGTCAGGCCCTCTATCTACATTAGAGACATCTATCAATAACTAGTATGAATTACCCATCAATTTAGTTAGTTAGAAATTTAAGAAAAATTATCGGCGTGTGGCACACAGTATTAATATCAAAAACGTGTTTTACCAAAAGTTTCAATAGGTATTAGTTCCTTCCTTATCCACCACGACTTTAGTCAAAATTTTAAATTTATTTACCCAGTTTAAAACAACATGCAATAACATAGTTCAAACGTTCATTGCACTCTTCTTTTGTTATACTTAAATAACTGGATTGCTAAGGATAGTGTCCGACGTCTATTTGTTTAAGGATTTCTCAGTTTTTGCCGTTTAACTACAAGTGTCCGACATCTAGTGGATTTTTTCTTGTACTAAGGAAAAGGTGGCATCTTCGTGTAAAAAACTATTTTAGTAAACGCTTTCGATTAGAACCAAATTTTGAACACCTTTTACTCGAAGTATGTAGTATTGCAAATGGTATTGAAAAAGCGAATATAGAACCAAATTTGGTACCAGACTGCCCCAATATCTTAAATTAAAAATTGGCAATAAAATTCAAGTGCCTAAACCTTGTGAGTATCAATACCCTCATTATGTCCACTAAATTGATCATAAAACCCGCATAAAAATCAAACAATGTTAACTCTGAAAATTATTAGAACTAAAATAGTGTTCAATTATATAGTTGAGCTATTGAAATACAGATGGCGCATACACGCAAAATGGGTGTGATTAACATTGGATGTGCTATTTTAACATAAATCGTGAACGAAATTTTAAATTTCAATCATAGTGAATGAACTAGAGCAGCAGGATTAGAATTATAGGTGAAGTTTGGATGGAACTTAACTTTGATGAACCAGTTGTCACAAGCTAGTACTAGTACTAAATAGTGTTGAAGTCGTTTCTAAACACTTTTCGTTCAAAACAAAAACAAATTTTCGAATATTAAGGAAACCAAACTGAACTAAGCGAATAACTATGTTCTGTACCAATTAGAGTATCTCCCAAAGCCTCTTTTATTTAAATAACCTTCGTTGATAGTGCTAGCTCTCCACACATAATAAAGATCGTAGTGCGTATAGTTTTTTTTCAAATCATATTCCTAATGAACCCATTCACTTGTGATTATTAACTGATATCGCTTTCTAATTCAGCCATTGTCTCGGCAGTAGGTTTACTATCGGATGAGCCAAATTCCACTCCCCAAAAAACCGAATAATTGTTCGCCTCAAAAGGGTTTTCCTACAAGGACGCTACAATTTTGACAATTTGGACAATGATATTTTGCTTTTTATTATTTTGTCATTGGAAATGACATTTATGATGACAATATTCAAATGACCGCCGCATACGCAACAAACGTTTGCAAGAATGAATTCGTTAAACCCATTTTTCAATTCTATCTCGTATTACTTCATTCATAGAACGAACAACCCGATTGTTGCAGTTGGCACCTCATATTCAAAGCAAATGTATTTCACGTCCATATCATCCAACTGACCCAAGAGCAATATTCTGCTTACTCATTGCATTTCTCTATGTTATTGCTACTGCAATATTATGAACGAATATTGCTTTATCAAACAGATCGGACCTAAGGCCATTTAGTTGTGTTTTCAGATAACACGGAATATATTAGAATCGCCGAACAAATACAAAATGCTCTTTCCAAGTACCTTCTTCCCTCCCCTAATGTTGATTTTTTGATCAATTTTTTTTTAAGCTAAATTTTCGATAATTTTCAGTCGTCATGGCCTGATGAGATTGAATTTTTTCATGATCTGATCAAATCGAAAGTGGATATTACTTCTTTTACACAAATTCATCGAAAATTTTGACGGGAAAAATGTCATAAGGGTCTAGTCTTTTTACTCTTGAAAAAATAAAAGACATTCGATCGTCTTTAACGTTCATTTACCACTTTAGTAGCCAAGAGCCAATCTGTAGGGCTTGGTTTCTGACCAGGGGGTCAATTCGCGTTCCGTGAAATAATGAAAATGAAAAGTTTTTTTCATTGGCAATCTAGTAGTTTGAATTATTCGCACGTAATTTTAAATTTTACTGTGTGAAATCAAAATTTCTTATGGGGAATGCAAAGCTACTCGATTGCTAATGAAAAAAACTTTTCATTTTCATTATTTCACGGAACACGAATTGACTCCCAGTAGCTTTATTTTCTACTACTACTTTTTGGTCCCTATTTCAAGGAAAACATATCTAATAAAAGTACTACAGCCCTGAATGATCCTCGTGAATGTTCTAACTATAATTTCCCTAGAGTGAGATGAATGACATGATCGGCAACAATAGGTCTGGTTGAGCTTAACAGTTGCTCAAAAGCCTTCCACTTTCTCACAGAACACATCCTAATTTCCATATGTGTCTCTTCGGATACATTTTATATACTCTCTTTGAGAGGATCTATCTCAATCTAAGAATTAAATCAAATTGCGACCCTTGATGGGTTTTCAATGCTAATTGGAACGTTATTCATACTTTGCGATAATTTCGAGCAAAAACTCTAGTTTGTACGTCAAACAAGCGCGACTTTCCGAACCAGAAAGTAAATGATGATTTTCTTAATCTGCTTTTTGCGCCTTTATTATTGTTAAAGTTGGGAACTGCTAATCGTGCGGCATCACTTAATTCCCGCATATCCGTGAAAACACTTCCTTTACTGTTCCCATGTTGGCTAATATAATCCAAGTATTGTGTTTGTCTTGGATTAAGCTCAGTTCTAGACTAAATTGCATTTGTCAGAGACTTCGAAATTCAGACTTTCGACAAAATATCTAAAACGATTCACAGGCAGATAAATCGCAAAAAAACCCGCTCCAATAAGTTTTTTTGGCGAATAATCACATTGGATCTGCGTCTGAGTGTTATTGTGTTGTTTCAAAACAGCTCAATAATGTGAGAGTTGGAAACAAAATCAAAATATGATACTCGTGAAAAATTGTTTGAAATAGAGTTTGTGTTGTTATTCATTTTAAAGTATAGCCGAAGTTTCTGAGACCGAATGACATCATTGTAAGTTCAAGGAGACTAAATTTGTCCGTGATTTTATTTTCGAATGCGACGGGAATTATGTGATATGCTTTGACCGAATACGATGCGACCTAACCAAAATAAGTCACCAATAAATATCCACACTGTCTCCAAACGAGACCTCTGTTTCTTCCCCTATAACGCACATGTTGATGTTTTATTGAAATATCTTGGCGTAATGATATGATGAACCACGGAATGCTTAACGGGTAATGCTTAACGGGTAATTTACACCCAAACGATCGTGATATGGACCAACAGCTTTGTAGCTTCAAACCGCACTTATAGATTTTTAGACAGGGTTCAACATGATCTGGTTTATCTCGCAACTTGTACATCGGGCAACTCACAAAAGAAAAACTGAGAACTTAAAAACTGAGTCTGTCAGTTCACCGCTTATTTTCAATTTCGATTTTATTTAGTACTGCCCCAACATCCCTTAGCTCTCGTTCATGGTAATTCGAATGTTTTGATGCCTATTGAACGCAGGGACCTCAAGCTTACTAAAGAGAGCCAGAGCCTTATAGTATCTGTTGCACAAGTTGAGAAGTAGAACTCTTGCTTTTATGAAGGTGAGAAAAATTTTTTACTTTAGCTTGTCCATAACTTTCTCGAAACTGGTACGACCGAGGCCATTAAGTAGCTACGTACCAAAATAAAAATATTTGTTCAACAAATGACTTTTGACCAACGTCATCATTTCACAAGACGGTAGCATTAGGTTACCAACCAGGGATGATTTCTCTAGTTTTGAATATATAGTCCTAGGAATATAACATTAACCAGTGACTCTCCCGTATTTATCGTTTAATTTAAATATGGTGTATTATAAACTCGCGCAGACATATAAAGGTTGTTAAACCCCTAAAAGTTTCCAATTTCTAGTTTAAGAACAGTTAAAAGAAATGATTTCTGCAGACCGCCAATCACATTACTTCTGCTCTGTAGCTATTTCGATTACAAAAAGATATTTGAAAAGGACACTGATGCCGAAATCACAAGTAATTAACCCGTGTTTAGAAACATTTTTAAAACTTTCCTTCCCTTCTATAAGTATTTTATAAACAAGCATTGATCCATCCAATTGTCCGGTTAGCTCCAAATATGTTTTTGTTGAAAAAGTTGCATTCATGAACAAGCTGTTTGGGGGAGGTTGTTCATGAATGAACGGCCTGGGCAGCAAAATTACTATACAAAAACACTACAAATAAATTCTTTAAACAATAAACTGCTTTAAATAATTACTAATATTAAAATAAAACGGTTCCGGTCATTTTATCCGTTTGGCTGCTATACAGTTTGCGGCTGGAACTGAACCTGTATGACTAACCCGCACACAGCTATATAAATAAAATTAAGCCACGCACTCGGCATTAACCTTAAAAATAACAAATACATCTAAAAGTAAAAAAAAAAAATTAAAATGCTGCATTGCGCACGTTGCTTGGCCCGCTTGAAAAACCATATTAGAAAATATCAAAATTTAAAATCACATTAGAATAAATCAATTCAAAATTTATTTAGAAATCAAAATTTTTTTGTAATATTCTTGTGATGCTTACTGAGTTTTTTATTTTTTTATTTTATTCAAAAAAAAAAACCAAAAAAAAATGAAATCAAATCATCTTGTGTAAATATCTAGAATCTGAAGTAGTTGTACCTCCACCACCACCACTAAAAGGTATACCGTTGCATTCGTACCAAACCAATCAACATGAACAAGGTAAGACCAATTTTTTCATTAACATTTTTTATCTTTAAGATTTATGTTAAATTATTATAATTATAAGATTATTTTAATGTTGCGTGGGATAATATTGATTCCAAAAATAATTGCACCAAAAAATACAAAAATATTATCCACATGATTGAATACGTGACATTGTTGTGTCTCTTGTCGTATGTATCGACATATCGTCGACGAATCGACGAAGGGAACCAAAACAAAATGTTTATATTTTATTTTTCAGATCATTAAATTAGGAATTCCAAAAAAATTATTTTATTTATATGCATCAATGCAAATTAAATCATAACCAGCCATTTGGAACAAATTTTATTTTGGTTTTGTATGTAGCTCTAGATTCTAGATATTATACCAACAAATTTGTTATGAATGATTTTGATCTCCAGAGATGCGGTACAAAGTCATGAACAACCACTAAAAATTTATTTTATTTTATTTTTTTTTATTTTATTGGTTATGATTGATTGACGATAGAGTTGTTACGATTTGTTACCATTTAACACATTTTATATACATATCTCTGTTTACGTTATTGTTCTTTCACTTATGGACTAGAAAGATAGATGTGATCTTGTAAAATTTAAATTTCGAAATTCGTTTAAATAAGGAATCGCTGCAATTAATATTGTGATATTTAAATAAAATTAAAATTTTAATTAACATTTATGATTTCGAAAACTAATATTTTATCAATTGCATCATGAGGGAATTTGTAAACTGTTGTTCCCCTGCAAAAGGAAAACTCTTTTCTTTATTAAAGGAAAACTGCTTTATTTTCAAATGGTCTATTTTCAAATGGTGTGGCTAATTACCCCACACCAACAAAAGATGTTCGAATTTCATATAATCGTAATATCTTTCTAATTCAGGAGGAATTTCAATTTTTCTTTCACGATTTTAGAAAATATGGTTTTCATCTAATGGGAACTAAATTTCTGTGATAGAAACTTCAGCAAAAAAAATACAATCTATGGAGAAGTTTTATACTTGTATAATTTAATTCCTTTTACTGTAAATAATCCGCAATTAGTTTCGAGTAATACAAGACTAAATTTATTACTAATTTCCTGAATCTCATAAAAACTGTCGCCCGAGGTACTTAACCTAACTCCAAATAAAATTGCGAAAGAATATTTTGATTAAAACGCTGATAGCAATCAACTAAATAGTTTCCAGGTTTATTACTTTGTCTATAGTTGTGGTACCGATAACTATATGGAATTCAATCGAAGAGTACAGTTTAGACTTTAGAGAAAGAGTAATTAATTACATGTACCAGTCTCAGTGGCCTGGAAAACTATTCACCACTTAAATACACTTGCCCGGAAAATCACACAACTCAAGGTATCACAGAATGCCGTTCGTCCGTGAATGTATGTATTGAAAAAAAAATCCAAAGCCCACTCTACGCGCATATAGATTTCCCGAACCGTACAACAAGTCAATACAGGTTGATAAAATTCGTGCCATTTTCGCTGTTACCATCAATCAATTTTGTGCTTTTACGCGTAATTCGGAATTATCGACTTGTGTGTCTGAAATAGTGTAGACAATTCGTTTTGGCGTAGACAATGTCGATAATTCGTAGAGTATGTAGACAATGTGGATTATTGCTTTTTTGTTGTTTTCTCCATTTTTTCAGTACGGGGTTGCCAACACAGAGTTTTCCAGTTAAAATTACGAATTTCGAATATTGTGAAAGTTATAATTAAATTTTTATAACCCAAATAAGTGAGATTGGACGCCATCGATCTGACAACAATTGCCTATTTCAGGAGAACCAAACTCCCGTTCAAATTCAATTTGCCCTGCGCTAGAATGACTTTATTCATTACGATTGGTTTAAAAAAATTAAAATTAAGAACTAAAAGGAACATTTTATTTCAAATAACCTAACTAAAAAATTATAATATAATTAATTTGTAATTGCTTTAAAACAGAGCTAAAAATTACAAAAAAAAATGTTTAGATTTTTCAGGGGAGGTTCCATCATGTCCAATTCTTCATCTCTTTCAACATTACTTTCCCGAGTATGTGAAAGGAAGTCATAAAACGAGTGACAATCCTGTGAGTGATTTTAAATCGTGGAGATGGTTCTATTTTTTTGTTTAATCACCCGTAATGACAATATTTAGCACAAACCAAATTGGCGATGATTTCACAAATGATATAGGGGACTGAAAAAATCGATTTCATGAAAATTCTAGTTAGCAGATGCTAAAATCTAAATCATTTTCAAAACTTTTATCAGTAATGCCATGGCATATGGATATAGTCTTGAAATAACATACTCTAGCGCCATGCATTATAGCGGAACTTTTTAGAGAAATTTAACTTTTTACCGCTTTTAGATGTCAACATTTGGACAACATTTTATTTTGAAATTGTCAAAGTACAGGATTACCAAAAAATCAAAAACCACCGAATTTTTCGAATTTTTTAATGTGAGGTACAAATGAAGCCAACATGTTCCATTTACAAACGAATTCAAGAAAATTTGCGTATTGCCAACAGAAACAATAATTTTCGACATTGTCTACATTCTCTACGTTGTCGACGTTATTTTTTTAATTGTCTCCTTAAATTCTCTACACGTGTAGAATATTAATTATCTACGCGGTGTAGACAATACGGCACAACGCTGCCATCAATACAAATAGGCAGATTTAAATAAAATAGAGGGAAAAAACACCTCTTTGTGGAATGCCACAAAACCCAGTTTATAGCTTGCGCCCCACGCGTGCTGTTATTCCATGGTTGGTACTTTCAATGTACTTTTTTAGGCATCCAAACACTACAGTCAATCACTGTAAAATCGATCGCTTCTTTTTGCTACATATATGATATTGCTGTCGGTTGATGTGATCGATGCTCTCGATATCACTCGATACTACTCGCTCCTAATAATAAACTAAATTTTACTAGTCAGAAATTTACACTCGTTAGTGGATGCTGTATCGACGATGTTAACCGCTTGAAATTCAAAATTTATTGAACGAAGGGAAACATTTGTTGATTTTTTTAATTGGTAAACTGGATTTATATACTAAATCCAGTTTTAACCAGTATTTTCGTTTTGGTAAACATAATAATAATAATTTTGATTTGATCAAAACAAAATCTGAGTTTAGCTAGTTACCAAATTATTTGTAACGGTAGAAATTATTAAAATTATTAATTATTAATTATTATTTGTAACGGTAGATTTGTAACGGCTAATGAAAACAATGCAAAGATTTTTATTTAATAGTAGCTTAAATAATTGTGTCTTTGGTTATCACATGATTTAAAATTTTAAACGATGATGGTGGCCATCTATGATGTGATTGCAATACTATCGCTTTCTTCGTTTTCAATTGTAATTGTTTTTGTTGAGTATATATATACCAATTGTGTTTAAGTTAAAAACAATTTGTATGTACAAGATGTTGTTGTATGTACATTCTTTTGAAATTATTATTTATACGGAGAATTGTCCATTTGCAATTGATCATATTGTGCAGCATTTCTAGTAGTTGAAGAAAGAAGCAGCTACATAACTCCCTTCTCACTGACGTTCTCCCCCTTTTGTGGATTTTGTGTCCACCAGCGATTGTGGATGGAGTTTTTATTTGGATGTGTGGTGTGTATGTTATCCGAAAAGCCCGGTACGCCAAATCTAGTGCGGAGATGTCTTTTATTTAGTAGGCTTCCAGCCACCGCGCAAAACGATCAACGCAGGTTAATCTGTACGTGAATCCATTAGATGGTGGTAGTAGTCCAACAATATCTAAATGGATGTATTCAAATCTACCTCATAAAATTTAAAAATTCCCGTGAGGTGATTTGGTGTGTTGTTTTGCTTTGCTTTTTTGGCAAGATAGACAAGTTGTTTCTTGCCCATTAGTATATTCGCCATTAGGTTACATCTTTGTCATACCAAAAGTATCTTGAAGTGACGAATTTGCGATTCTCGTACTCTTGGATGTGAATTGTTTTGCAGAGTGTCGAAGATAGTTCGACCTAATTTCTCTAGAATGTACGGCCGGTTATTACCTATTGAAAGATCGCTTGTGTTTTTGCGATCGTTGTGATGTCGTTGTGAGTTGTGGTGGGGCAAGCTCTTGATTGACGTCCAAGAAAGTGTGTCGATGACCACATTGCCTTTGCAATGTATGTGTTGATTTCTGTGGTGAATTGAGACACCAAATGAGTGACATAATTGCTTAGCGTTGCGTTCCGCTTTAGAAGAAATTTCTCTTTTGTGATCAATGAAACTCGTGAAATCCCAACCTTCGACAAGGTAGCGAAAGTATTTAATTGCTTAGAAAATTTCACTATTATGTGGAATATTTCAAAAAATCCAAGAGTTTCCCAATTGCTTTTAATTAGTTGTTGTAAACCTGCGCCTATAGCTGTGTTTGATGCATCAGTGGTAATGCTATATATTTTGTAGCATTTAGCATGTGCTAATTTTCGGATGTGCTATGTTTTCTTGAGCTGAAGGAACGGATTTTGACATTCTTCAGACCAAGAAAATTTTTGAGTCATTTTGCTAATTGTGTATAAATTTTGCGGTTCTGGGTTTTAAAATTAAAATCTTTAATTTTAAATTTATCTCTGAAGTGAGAATATCGTTTTTACTTTATGTGACAATTTTTTATGTATTTTTATTTTGCATTTTAGTAAATAAAAAAATTAATAAATTATCGCACATAAAGAAAAAACAATATTCTCAGTTTATAGTTAAATTTAAAGTTAAAGTTCGTGATAAAAGTGCAGAATACAGAATAATGAAAAATTATCCTTTATTGTATTAATTCCTCCTTCGGACGGGAAAATGCCATAAGAAGCAATCGTGTGACTAAAGTCAAGATTGCTTACCCAAGCACATATTTTGCTTTGTTAATATTCACGCAATAATTTGATAATTGTTGGAAGAACTGTTCCAGATGGAGTAGATGTTACTTCTTGTATCTTGATGACGAAATCGAGTTCTCTCACAATTTCATTGATGAAACCGGGAAGTGTTTGCATTTCTGAGGCCAAATAGCATTCAATTGACTTCGAATAGGCCAAATGGTCTTGTAATTGCGGTTTCATGAATGTCGTTCTGTGCGACTGGAATGAGATGATATGCTCTCACTAGATTGATTTTTGAGACAATTGTGCAATCTTGTAATTGCATGGATAAATTTTGTATGTTGGAATAGAGTAACGCACCAAAGTAGTGACAGTCAGCTCCTTATTCCTCACCATATGGCAGATTTATAGTTCCACCATGTGATGGATTCCTTGGAAAACTGCTTCGTTGCAAAATGGATCAAGTCTTCTTGGTCTTGAAAATAGTAAATGGACATCGTAGTCACGATGTGGTGTACTGCAATGCGCTTTACCGTAGAGTTATAGTTTGGTGAAGCTGTTAAAGAAGCGAGTTAACATAATTCTCCATAGAAATTGTAGATTGTAAAACATATCGCTAGGCGGCTATATTGCAGTTTTTGTAGGTTTGCCCCTGCAACCTTAAGACTTATTGGTTTAGGGATTCGGTATTTCCGGATGCATTTTGCTATGTAATGAAATTGCATGGTGAAGTGCATTTTAATGCTGTGTTGTCACATTTTTGCGCGATACCAACAGCAGTTGTGTGGAAATTGGTGTCTGGCGTGTATTTACTGTTTCGTTGAAACAAACTTCCGTAGGTTTGTTGCGATGGTGGTTATTTGGAAGGCGATCAAGTTCGTCTCCACGACGATTGTGAACGCAAAGGTCGTCGCAGTGTGTGTGAATTGTTTTATAAATTAGTCGGCCTGGTTCTAATTTAATTGATCATGTTCTGAAGATGTGTAATTGCAGAGGTAGGGCATGTGTATCTCTGAGCTTGGCGTACACGTGTCGCAAAATAAACGATAACCGAACCTGTGTGTTATTCTGTTTGTATAGCCTATAAATAGTCTTTGCTGACTATGGTATGTAAAAACTCCAATGATAGAATGAATGTTGAACAAAAATCTTATATGTTGAACCTCAAAATGTTGAGAAAATGGATAAATCAAAAAAATGAAATCAAAATTTTGTGAACTGTTTAGGAACATGTTATCATAAAATTATTCCTTTATCAAAAATGTATAAAAGAAATAAAAATCATATTTCGACAAATATTCAATTTTTTTTTTGTGACAAATTTGTCCACAATTTTTTGTGACCATATTGTGTGTGACAAAAAAGGATATTTCTGTTACTGATTTGGTTACACACTGTTAGCATTATTGAAATAGTAACACCTTGGTCACCATTTTTATTTAGTATTGCGTATCAGAACCAATGCATGCATTTTAGTTGTGTCGTGCAGCTTGCTGAATTTCCAAAAAAAAAAGTATACTTAAAGTAGAAAGGAATGACGACAAGTAAACTGTTCTAAGCAAACTATCACCCTCCACAAAACGAATTATTAATAAAAATTAAATAATTGTTATATTAAATTTCCAATTTAGTTCCATAATGAAAAACCTTCATGTTTCAACAAATGAATCTCAGTCCACAGAGGCCTGTAGATATCACGGCAATTCCATTACCGATAGGGATAAGAGCCATAATATACATGCCATTTGCTATGCAATGGTTTCGACTGAGCGTTTTATGAAAACCTCCATCTTTCATCATTTGTGTCTCTGTATACACAAAGGTTTGCAGATGTAACCGTTGAAATACGTAATTTACTTGATAAGACCATCAATAATCCATATTCTCAAGGCCATTGGGATCACGGTCACGATGGGAACGAGGGTCAGACAAGCCATTTACTACCAATGGTTTGGTGGCCATTTCCTACCCAAAGCGAACTTGTTTGACCCTGTGTATCTTTGTTCGCAGAGGTTTGCAAATATAGCGATATGACATCCATCGTATGGTAATGAGCTTTCGGATGCGTTTTTTTTATGGTCTTGTCAAGCAAATAAAATATACCTTTATATCTGCAAACATCTCTAAACTGAGAAGGGCCAAACATCACCTTTTTCATCAATCGGTCAGTCAAATCTATTGGATAAAACAATTTTAATAAATTTTTGAATTTAATTCTTTTCGGAATGGTTTTCGAGCCAGCTTCAGTACGTCTCCACAAAGTAAACTTTGAATGTTTTTATGGCATTATTTTATGCTACAGGCTTCGTGATACTCTTCCAAATCAGTGGGAGTAAAATTTGGCAATCGATTTTCCATCGATAGTATTTTAATAAATTAGTGTTCGTGTCTATTTTGACCGCTATTGCGAATTTCTCATAAGCCGGTGTAATCTTTGCGCTACAATTGTGCCCAACATTACATTATCTAAACGGTAGCCGCATTACGAACTCTGGTGAATGCATACGAAGATTATAATTATGCGAGTACTGTTTGTTTGTATTTTGAACATGAATGAAATAGTTGTGACATCATTTCAAATTTGCATAGCAGGGAGGGTAAATAAAGAATTTGTGGTTAGCCATTCCCATCTTGTTAGTAAATACTAACTACTACTAATACTGCTATATAACAAGTACAACGACTGTATTAACTGTTACCGTTAGATCAGGGTCATTAGTTTTTCGTTGACAGTAAAGCGCCACTGAAACCATTTTTCGATATACATCTAAAACGTCGCAAGAAAATTATCATGCTATTCCTTTATGAAGATGTATGTAGTTCTACCTGCCCGTAGGTACGTGTATGCTGTTTCGGAAAAAATTCATAAAATTACGATCTGTTAGGATCGGTACTGAAACTAACATAACTTCCAACAGCCAGTTAATCCAAGAAGACAATTAAGAACTAGCCGGTATTTTGCTGTCATTCAAAGTTCAAACAACACCTGTAATTTTTCAGGGTCAAAATATATTATCACGTACCCCAGGTATTTAAAGGTCAGATGGGCGTCTTGTTATGGTTTAACTACCAATAATTTCACCAAAAAACATACAATTAGGATTCAATTTGCAGGTACGGCAGTGTATATGAAGCATTTAAGATTAGATTACTTCTTGCTCAAATCAAAACAAAACTTAATATTCCCCCAATTTTGAAAATCAGTGATTTTGATTTATGTGTATATACTATATGACTCAAATGTTTAATATCAATATTTTACGGTAATGATTTTCATAAATGAAAATAAAAATCGTACCCAGCCTTAATTCATAAGAAATAATATAAACGCATAAACGTTACCCGTACAAATTTTATTTACCTAGTGCTCTCTAAAACTCGTAAATTCCAAACCAAATTTTTTAAATCAATAAAATCCAAAAATAAAAATCATTTCGGAAATAATCAAATTTCACACCTTTTCTACACAAACTTCCCTTTCATTGTCGTCGCACTACAATTTGTTTGGCTGACAAGTTAGCTCTGTTTTGTCGTTTTTGTCTTAGGCGCCTAACAATACTAATTAGTGCCAGGTTTTTTTTATGATTTTCGGCTTTATATAAACCGCGTATAATTGATTGCAAGGCTGCTAATATTTTGACAGTTTATGATTTATGTGTTACGTATGTACTATATAGGTTCACGTTTTATTTTTATCAACGTAAAAGTTCGCGTAGTACGATTTCGATTACGGTTGTGCGCTAGCGTGTCTTAATCACACCAATAAATCTTTATCAATAATTTTGAATCGTTACACGATTTTTATAAATTTTAAATACGTCTTATACCTCTGTCTCCATGGTATAAGTGAACTCGTAATATAAATAAGACTTTGTATTTACTTGCTGTGTATTTATTGTTTTTATTTCGTTTATTTACTTTAAGTTTTTGTATTTTGTTTTAGTACATTAGTAAAATTGTTATAGTTAACGTGTTTCGTCGTCTTATTATTGATCGCGGAATATTTTTAGTTTTATATTTGTTGTGTAGTATTTTAATGTACGCGATACGTTGATGCAGTAAAGTTTTGTGAAATAAAGCTTTTCTAAAAAAAATTTTGAAGCTTTTTGCTATTTTACGTACATAGATAATAATTATTCTGTGTAATATGAATAGTAATAGTTAGTGTGTTATATTTTTAGTTTATATATGTAGTTTATGTAATACAAAAAAGTGCAATTACAAACTAAAAATAAAATTAAACATTGTGTCTAGAATAGTTTCGAGTGTTTTTTGTTTATACGTTACGTTATCACAGAAATGTGTCGCCGACAGCGGATTTTTTAAATATGGTTTTAAACTAAACCTTCCATTTGTACGCTTTGTATTCTTTCTAATGGATATATATATATTTTATATATTTGCTGAATATTTATGTAAATAAGCGGAGCCTTCACCTAAAATTTTATTACATATTTAATATTTTTGTATAGTCTTATCTGAAATAAAGATAACTATTTGAAAATCGGCGAAATGATAAGTTTTTGAACCAATTTATAATTTGTGTACAGTGTGTGATATAATTTAAACTGCGTTTTGCTTTTTAGTGTTATGTCAATCGACAGTATCATTGGCGTACAAGTTTTGAATATAGCCAGCCTTAACCACAATTAGGTTATTGTGTTTTGCGAAATATGTATTTAAATATTGAGTGTTGATAAATCCCAGTTTAAATGATTCGGAAGGTTCAAACATCCGCTTCCTATTCTTGTTGATGTTATTGCTTTCTAGTCTACTATTCCATATCAGTCATCAGCCTTCTGATGACGTTACTGTAAGATGCAGCATTTGCAGTTTATTTAAACGTAAGCCAACGTCAAAGATGTATCACTGATTCAGGACAACTTTAAACAAGAACTGAGCATTCCTAATGGGTTGGATCGTTTGCCCGACTTTCAAAATCCTGAAATCAAAATCCCGAGTTTTAAAATCCCGGCTTTAAAAAAAACGGCTTTAAATTTAAACTTTAAATTTGTTTACGAATTCGGGCGCCTGCGGCCCGGTGTTTTGAAATGCAATAATTGTAGAGGCTATAACGGCTTCGATAACTCTAATGGACATGCAAGAGGTCGCTGTGACCCCCCCCCCCCCCCCCCCCCGCCCCTTATCCCTCCGAGGGACTTTAGATTTGAACTTCGGTGGACGTAGAAGTCGGGATCAGCAATCATGTCGCACTAAATGCACACAGGAGCGAGCAATAAAAACGACTTTTGTGGGATTTTTAAGGTTTCAGCAAAATCGGGATTTCGAAAATCGGGATTTTGAAAATCGGGATTTTGAAAGTCGGGATTTTGAACGTCGGGATTTTAAAAGTGGTAATTTTTAAAGTCGAAATTTTGAAAGTTGGGATTTTAAAAGTTGGGATTTTGAAAGTTGGGATTTTTTTTTGACGGGATTTTGATAATTCGGTCTTTTGTAATTCGGATTTTTGAGCCGACCCCATTTCTAATTGAACAAACATTCGAGTTCAATATATTTTTATAATTTTTGGTGTACCTACCAATCTCGAAGATTTCTCATTAAAACACTAGAAGTCAACAGAATGTAATGAAATAAAAAAAATTTAAACGACTCGAAGTAAATTTTAAATGAACCTAATTCTGCACCAGCACTTGTAGCACAATCAAATCAAAATGGTACTGATTTTTTTTACAAATTAATTACAAGTTTGTTACACATTTAGAAAAATTTTTACAGGTCCCGTTACCTGCAATTTGTGTGTGGGCTGGCGTTAGACAAAGCTACACAACACTTTTAGTATTTTTGTTTATATTTATTATATCGTACTGGGGTGTTAGTGGAATTTTTTACAAATTTGTAATATTATTTAAAAAACTACCCCTAAGAGGTGCAATTTTTCAAACACCATATTTTCCGTTAAACCATCTTTTTGCATTTCTGTTAATATTTCTTGTATCGTACTGGGGGGGGGGGGGGGGGTTAACTACAACATATTGGCATAGCTCAACTGCCAAATGTGCAGTTTTTTAAAATCCGTATTTATCGTCACACCACGCTTTTTGCATTTCTGTGAATTTTTGTTGAATAGTGCTGAGGGTGGTACTTATATTGTTTTACAAATTATTTCCAATAAAATGGCATAATTAAAGCGCTAGAAAACTACCCCAAATGGGAGCAACAGTTTAAAATCATTTAATCGCCCTGGTGTTGATACAAGAAGTTTTTACAAAATAAATTACATTATAAACTATTTCATCCAATTGCCAAATCAAAAAAAAAATCTTTCTATTTATAGGTCATACCCCTCAAATAGGTACCATTGAGTTTATTACCACAGCCCACACCCACAAAAATCAAATATAATATATCGAACTTCTTTTCTGTGCAAGAAACAGGTACCCCAGAATTTATTACAACAGCCCACACCCATAAAATCGTTCACAATGCATCAAACTTCTTCTAGAAAGGTAATTCGATGCATTATGATCGATTCTTGTCGGTGTGGGCTGTTGTAATAAATTCTGGGATACCTATTTCTTGCATAGGAAGGAAGTTCGATGAATTTTGATCGATTTTTGTGGGTGTGGGCTGTGGTAATAAATTCAGTGGTATCTATTTGAGGGGTATGATCTTATAGAGAAATATTGTTTTAAAGAGCTGCACGTTTTAGTCGAAGATTTTGCATATTTGTAGTTTTCTAGGGGTTTAATTACGCCATTTTATTGTAATTGATTTGTAAAAAAAAATCCATTAACACCCCCAGCACTAATCAACAAAAATTACCAGAAATGCAAAAGGCATGGGTGACGAAAAATACGATTTTTAAAAAATTGCACCCCTTAGGGGAAGTTTTTAGCGGATGAGCTATGCCAATATGTTATACTTATAATTAATTTATAAAACATGCCAGTACCATGCCTAATACGATACAACAAAAATTAACAGAAATGCAATAAGCATGTTGGGGTAGTTTTTTGGGGGTTTAACTATGCCGATATGTTGTAATTAATTTGTAAAAAATTCCACTACCACCCAGTATGATACAATAAATATAAACAAAAATACTAAGTGTGGTGTAGCTTTGTCTAACGCCAGCCCACACACAAATTGCAGGATAACGAGACCTGTAAAAAAATTTTCTAACTGTGTAACAAATTTGTAATTAATTTGTATAAAAATCCAATACCATTTTAATTGGATAGTGCTACAAGTGCTGGTGCCGCATTGGGTTATAAATTTTAACCTTAATAAAGTTTCCAGTCGAAAGTAAAAATTGCCGAAAACACAAATTCTGTTTTCCCGGCCACGCGGACAGAGATATAGGTGTGTAGTTTGGCAAAGTTTCGCTATTTGCCGCTATATTGAAAATCCATTGATTGATCAGTGCTCCACATTAACATGTCACTATGGCCATTGATAAGCAAACACATCCTCATCAAAGCTGATCCACAGCTGATTTGTTCACTTCTGACTGAGAAATCCCAGATACTATCGACTTACTTGTATCACTATTAAATTTTGTTTTTATCATTTTGTTAATAGTGTTGATTCCTGATATACCTTAAATTTTATTTTCTTCTATTCTTTAATCCCATTACAGGACATAGCCACCACAATTAATACCCTCCATACAAACTCCTTACCATTAAACATGGCCATTAATTCCTCCGGTCAATTAGCTCCACACACGCCATTATCCTCGCTCATTTACTACTGCGATTCTATACTCCTTACCATTAACCCCCAGGTCAATTACCCGTGGTTGCCTTTCCGCGGTTGCCTTATGCTCGTTGCATAAAATATTATATTTCTTTCCTTTTTCTTAAATTTAGGAGCATAGGGAATCTACTATAGCTAGACTATTTAACTCTGTTGAGTGATATTACTTTGATGTGCAGCTGCTTATTATGCCATTCGGAGAGTTCCTCCATCAATCCATCTCCACTTGCGCTTTCTTATTTAGGTTCCAAAGACTGCTTGATCCGTTTGCCTAGGCGTCGGTACCAAATCCCGAAGTACAAATAAAAGACCGCATTATCAAAATCCCGACAAAAAAAATTCCGACTTTTAAAATCCCGACATTCAAAATCCCGATTTTCAAAACCCCGATTTTTGAAGTCCCGATTTTGCTGAAACCCTAAAAGAAACCCGACAAAAGTCGGGATATTTTTAAAAATAAAAATTTTCTTTTTTTATGTTCATTTTTATTAAGAACTCGGTCTTTTTCTAGTCGGTCTTGATTAAATTTGGGTTATCGGATATAATTTGCATTTTAATGTGATTTATTTTCTAGAATTTTTGGAATAGGGCCTGCTCAATTGAACTTGGTCATTCCTCAATCAATTGGATGTGGAATAAAATTGGATTTGTACAAATATGTTCTTTTAATAAAATATATTTTTGGTCGTCGTGCAAACAACGTAAATATTGCATTTCAAAATGTTGCATTAACAAAATTTTCCTTTTTTTTATTAATCTTGCAATGTTGCAGGTACAAAATCTTGCAATTACGAAATCTTGCATAACAAAATTGTCCCATTATTTTTCTTTTTAGTAGGTCTTATTAATAGATTCTATATAATCCGCTCCTGCGTGCGGCATGCAGTACGACATGTTTGCTGATCCCGGCCCCTACGTCCCCCAAAGATCAAACCTAAAGCCCCTCGTGTTCCGTTATTTAGAGTCATACAGAAAATGTTTTAAATTTCAGTGTATAGTCAGATACAGTGGAAGGTAGAACCTAATTGAAAATAAGGAATATTTTAACTAACGACAGAGTCTGAGTTACATTTTTTCTTGAATTATATTGAAATAGTTTGCTTGACTAAATCACAAGAAATTTAATTTGTACTCATATAATTCCTGCACCACGAGAGGCCGGCTTAACAATGAACTAGAGATTTTTTTAAGAATTTTTGCGAGAGCTGATTCTTTTCGAGAGCATCAAGATATTACGATTATCCGAATGCAGCCTATCAAAGCAATAATCAGTAGCAACATGTCTCCACTTAAGACTAAATCGTATATGAAGTGAACAATTGTGTCAAAAACACCATGTGAACTTAGTGCACCACAAAGTTCACGTATACGCCAATATGTTCTTTCATATATTCTTTAAATACTTGGGCAGGTTCAAAATTTTAGGATAGGTTTAGTAACATGCTAGAAAAATTCTTCTTTGGATATGTCAGAGAGTTTGAGCCGAACTTTTCTGGCCCAAAAGCTACGCCTACATGTGGCTTGGGTGTACCGCACATTTTGAGAAACCTATATTTTGGTGAAATAACATAATTTAAGATTGCATAGTTAAATCTACTTCTTATTGCAAATATATCTTACTGTTACAAACGTATAGAGTTGACTTTTTTCTTTCTCTTTTTAAATTATCCGATAATGTCCGCTCCTATTTTAAGCCGCATAATTCTTTTAACAATTTGCCACATATGTAGTGTGGAGTACGGTTACCATTTCTCATTGATAATGACGATTTTCGTTTAAAATTCTATGTAGTTCTAGCTCAGTGTACTTGTTTGGACCATAAATTTTAAATAACGGAAATCGTAAGCTAGAGGACACGAAAGAAGAAAAAAATAATAGAAAACAGAAATTTAAGCCTCAATTTCTTGATGTACAGTATTACAAGCATGTCATTTCTTTTTGACTAAAGATTGTTATAAAAATCTTGTAAAAAGCACTGCATCAATTTTAATGCATCCGTTGTTAATTGACCTACAAATTTACTTCCACTTTTTCGAAGTCTGCTTAGATATGAATAAAGTGAAAAGTGGGGAGTAACAATGCGAAATAAATTTTTGAAAACACATTAATTAGGAGGGGCATAGAGTCAAAATTCTCCTACTAACTATTTTTCACCCAAACAGTAGCTCGAAGTTCTTTAGTGATCACCATTGTATTCTACATATTCTTTGATGTATTAAACAGCTAAAAATCATTTCTGAGAGATTCAAGTTTAAATCGCGGCTCAGTGCGTAAATGGCGCTTTGCTCTTTGAAAGACGGCCGTAACAGAATCGAAACCAGGTTAGGGGGCGATTAAGAAAACGTTTTAAACTTTGAAATCACCAGCTTTAGTGATTTCAGCACTAAGACAGGTTTCAAACAAAACTTAATTATTCTCTATTCTTTGGAAACACCTGCATGATTTTGTTTGAGCACTCTGTTCTTGTTTAGATGATTTATTTTAATCAACGGAAGCCTAAAGTTGAGGAGGCATGATAGAATAATAACAAATAGGAAAGATAAATAATTTAAAGCTTCTAGGATAACGGATAATTTAAATACAACAAATGTATTATGCATGTTAAATAATATCTGTTGGTTTTATTCCGTCTATACGAATTTTATTTGCAAATTGAAGAACATTGTTTGTAGAAAGATGAATTTAAAATTCAAATCCTATAGCTCATTGTACAGTTGAAATTATTCCAAAATAAATTAGTTCAACAATCCGGTAAATTATTGAGGTAAATCCGGTATTTAATTACCTTTGCCTAGAGCCACATGGAAGGCTTTTACGAAGGTGAGCTTACTCAGATGCACTCAGATGGTATAATTAAACTGAAAATAAGAAACGACTTTTATTTAAAATTATTTTTTATCATTGCTAAAAATCACAAATCACCTCGATTTGGTCTGATGAAAATGTGCGAAGAATTCTGAATGTGCGGTGAAAGAATTTTTGAGAAGTTAACATTCATTTAGAGATCAACTTTTGTAAAACCTAAAAGTTAGTAAAAAGCCAATTTACAAAACACAATGATTTATTTTGTTATCCACTGTACACAATTTATATATGTTATCAAGCAACAATAAAACTATATTTGTATTATATTGATTTGCTTGTTACTGTACTAACCGAATAAAAATAACTTTGAACAATTTCGTGCGTCACAACAGTGGCATGGGGTAATTCCCTCAACCATTTTCGTATTGCCTACACACAGCTAACCAAGTATGTTGAAATAAACATTTGTGAACTTAATGAAGACACTAACATTGCTACCACCAATCAAAAAAAAATGTTAATTAAATTGATTATTAATTATTATCAGGCAAATTATTTATAAACTTGCCTAGATATTTTTCTTATCTCTCCTCGTTTACGTCGAAAAGTTTTACTGGGATTCTCTCTAAAACAGATTTTCTCTATACCTTGCTTATTATCAGAAATTCAGAAGACAAATCAAAACATTCATTTTAATGGACATATCAATTATCTATCAACAACAACAACAATAAAACCAATTTTTTGCCATGTCTGCTAAATGTTAACCAACAAAAAAACTTGATAGCATCTATATGTATTTTCACGTTCTATGTTACCATAAAAAACAACAACAAAAGAGTACACCACATAACCACTTTAAAACCCATAAAGCAATACATATTATATACGATCCCAACCTTTCGATCGAAATATGAATTTATGTGTAGATAAATTCCAGTTATTACTAGCATCTATGGTCTATCTTAAAAACTTTTTCCAAAAAAAATCAAATTCCAATCCAATACATAAATATTTGTGGTCTGATAAGACTTTTCTATATTTTGTTGGGCACTTTGAAAAAGGTTAACTATAACATTTCGTGTGATAACGTCAAAAATATATTGAAAATAAAATAAAAACGACTCCTATCTGGATTACAATATTTTTTTTTTTTTTTTTCATAAACTTAATTAATTTTTTATGCTTGGATCCGATGAAATACAAAGTATTAGAATAGAATAATTTATTATACTGTACAAAATGAGTTTGCGCTATAGAACGGAAAGTGTTACCAGTAGCAATAATAGTACAACAAATAAATTGTATAGTGATATAAATAATAATAATGTGTATAGTGGTAATATTAAGAGCCAGGCGGCAAGTACTGAAAGTAGTGAAAAGGTTATAGTGCGCACACATAAAAGTGGTTTAATAAATCCGCCGCCTGAAAAGTTAATGGAATATGATCGGAGTAGTGGAAGTGATAAAGCTTCGATCAGTCCTGTGGATCGACGTCAAATGGATAATATAAGTAGAATGGCCTATGCTCCATTGCCGTACAGTTAGTATATAATTTTTATGGTATTTTATTTTGGAAAAGTTCATATTTTATTTATATGAGCAAATTGTCTATAAACTATAGGGTTACGAATAAGTATACACAGAACATTTTTGTAGCCAAAACCGGCACACTAATTTTTGTCACTAACAGTATAGACAAAACCTACTATTCAATTTTTTATAGTATTTTATGCCACCTGTTTTTGTATAGATAAAACAAACTCGAAAATAAAAACCTGTTACTGTTTTTTTTTGTATTCGTTATCCGGGCGGGCTATTGAATGCTTAAAGAAAAATTATCTATCCAAAGTACGGCTACTATCCGTATTGTCGCTGTACAATTCAAATTTAAAAAAATCATCCATAAAACAAACTTTTAACTACCATTTTGGCATGACGTTATAAACAAGAATTCATCTTGCTGCGTTTTCAATTTTTATTGTAAGATTAAGTTTGTTATGATTTAAGGGTTGTACAAAACAAAGGCCTTTTCAAATTTCCCATTGAAATGGATAACGGCCCCCGATAGCGGCGCCCGATAAATAGATAGAGCAAAATATTTTTATATCGAGTTTTAACTAAAACGTTCAATGAAAAATTTTAGTTTGATAAAGATGATTGAATAATAAAGGGTGATTGTTCAAGCATTTGGTTTATAAATTACAATTATACAAAAAAAACACAGTAAAATTGCAAAAATTTATCAAATTTTTAATTGCCATTTACTTTTTGTAAATGTTGGTCAGACGTTTTGAGTTGTTGATTTACTGGCATAGACGGGAGACTTCACGTAGCCCCATAAAAAATAGTCATGAAACGTGAGATCATCAAACTAATTTCTCAATAAGTATACATGGTTTCGCGTGCAGTGTGGTGTGTGGCACCGTCTTGTTGCAACCACATATCGATCAGATTCAGTTCATGCATGTTGGGCAAAAGACATCCGTAATCATCGAACGATAGCAAGCGCCATTGACAGCAACGTTGCGGCCATCGTCATCTCTGAAAAAATACTGACCGATGAATCTACCGGCCCATAAACTGCACCAAACAGAATTTTTTTCTGAGTGCATTGGCAGTCCTTGCATTCCCTTGATGTGTCAAAAACTTATACGCACGAAAAACCAAAAAAAAATAATCACCCTTTAGTTTCATTCCATTATAAATTTTCTAAAATCAAATAGGTCGGGCTTCATTTATTTTTAAAAACGATCTATAGGTGTAGAGAAATGTTAACGTCAAAACGCTTGGAAAACGATAAACAATTTTTTGGAAAAATTTGAAAATTCTATTGGCGATTTTCATCGACTGAAGATAGTATTGGTTTTTACATATACAAGGGGGATGAGAATTGTCAAATCCATTGTTATGACAGTTTTAATCCCCTTGCTTCATAGCAAACTATGATTCCCTTTTCTTCACCAGATATCAGCTACTTTGTTCGAAATCGCGAATATATTGGGGGTAAAAATAAGTTTTGAGGTTTTTTTATACCTTCGAAGCTTTATTCAGAGAAATTGGTACAATGTATTTTATTCAAAAAATTCCTCGTTACGACTTTTTCCCATGTTTCAGGCAGTATACGGATTCCGCGTCGAAAAAATTCCGCGATCAACAAATCGACCCAATTTTTATGGCTTCTTCGCAAACAATGAAATGCTGCTTGGCAAGGTAAGCTATAAGTCATCGACCGGAACAAGTAATATTTGAAAGGAGCAATGTCTGGTAATTACGACGGGTGCGGTAGGACATCCCATTGAAGCGCCTCCAAAGTTTCCTAGCAACATGTGGCAGAGTTTGATGGTAGAAGTTGATGCATGACCCGGCTTACCCCACGAATTTCTACACTTTGGGTTGTCGTAGTAGATCCATTTCTCGTCCCCCGTCACGACTCAATTCAAAAAACCCTTCTGATTTTGTCTTTGAAACAGTTGTTCGCATGTGAAAAAACGGCATTCGTCGTCTCTTGGTTTGAGGTCATATGGAACTCTATTTTCTTGTTTTTGTACCATACTCATGGTCTTGAGACGGTTTTGAATTGCTTTTGAAACTCAGTATCTTTACTGGTCTCGCGTTTTTTTGTCACTAGTATCAAAATCGCCACTTTTAAACGGCGGAACCAGTAATCACATGTTTTTATTGATGAAGCACGTTCCCAATATGCTTCACACAGCAATCGATGTCCATCACCTGCAATTTTCTTTAAACTAAAACAAACAGCAGCGCTTCCCGCAAATTGTGTTTTGTTGGCACAAAGGTTGACATGGTTAGAGTACAAGAAATGTTGTTTACACTTCAACGAAATGACACATACTGATTTTTAGAAGGAAATGATGTCCCTTTAACATGAATACAGTTACAAAATGGCATGATGCGATTTAATACTACAGGGTGGGCCATCTGTTAGTCTTTTTGCATTTATAAATAAAATGCACATTTTGGGATGAAAAGCCAATAATTTGTATTGATAAGGAAATGTGGTTCTATGCCATTTACGTATATGAAAAACAATATCGTTCATATCCGCACCACCTTCGTCTACAGTCCTGCATCCAAACATCAAAATACACGATGACTTTCCAATAAAAGCGGATCAATGACCTTAATTTCAGCTCAAATGTTGTTTTTAACTTGTTGAATTATTTGTGAAATTCTAGCATACAGCTTACCTTTTAAATAACCCCACAAAAAATAATCAAGTGTGGTGTTAAATCCGGGCTTCTTGCTGGCCACGAAAAGAACTTCACTATTTCTTGAAATTATGCGATCAGCAAATTTTGTTGACAATAAATGGATTGTTGCACGACTTGCGTGACATGTCACTCCATCTCGTTGAAGCCAAAGGCCGTTGGCACGCAATTCATTCAATTTGGGCCACAAAAAAACAGTTAACATGTAATCAGCCCATAAAACACAACAAACAGTAACTCTTGGAGGATGAACTTATTAAGATGAAAATAAGCTTCATCGCTACAGATGATTTTTGATGAAAACCCTTCATTTCGTTCAAGAAACCTAGCAAAATGACGACGATTTGTTTATGTAAATGCAGATCAACATGCAAAATGCGTCGTAATGTGGGTTGATTTGCTTGGTTCATTAGAAACACTTTCACTAGCAGCTGCCACTGCGTCAGGAGTACGAATTGGATAAACATGTTGATACGGCCTACGAGCTTTCACTGAACCAGTTTGTTGTCACTAGCAGCTGCCACTGCGTCAGGAGTACGAATTGGATAAACATGTTGATACGGCCTACGAGCTTTCACCAGTTTGTTCAAAACTTTCAGGTAATTTACGAAACGTTGTTTTTTTGAACGATTATTTTCATAATAAATTTGGAAAATCAAAATGCGTTGCTGTATTGTTAGCGACCCCATGATGATAAATGGCATATTTTTGACTTTTCATATATCAAAGAATTTTTTAGTGCTAAAAATCATCGATTGATAAAAGGACCAACAGATGGCCCACCCTGTAGTTACGCCATCTTTCGTAAATCACTCTAAACTGATTTGTACTCCCAATACTTTTAAATGAATATATTATGAATATTATGAATACCCAATACTTTTAAATGAATATGAATATATGAATATATATGAATATATAACATTTTAAAATTATAATCACTGGTTTAAAAGATATAGTAGTTTCTTCAACACATGAGGTATTTCGTGGAAGACCATTTTTTAGACGCTTAATACTTATCAGAAAGGCATCCACGTGTGAATTGATACAAGTAAAGTTACTATTGTTTTCACCAAGGACTACAACGGTACCATTCGTGTCAGTCAGTTGCAAGACACCCTGTATAATGATAATAGTAACAAAGACTATTTTCGTCCCCTCCCTGAATCAACAATCTAAATCTAGCGACATTGATCTTTAATTAGGCTTGTCGACCGTGTTATACAGAACGATTTTTAACTAGCGAACTCGGCACGATTTGATTTTATGTAAAATATGAAAAATTCATATCTGATCTCTAATTTCAAAATTGTACTGAGTTCGTTAGAAACTCGTCTCAGTTTTTGAGACAAATAAATAGTTTCTTGAAACCCAATTTTAAATCATTCTGCGAATTCCTGCCGTGTAGTAGTCAAAAAAATTAAAACATTTGAGAATCAGTTGAAAAGTGTTAAGTCTAATCAACCGAGTAATTCTACACTTGCTCTTTAGTAGCTTCGACCGCAGAACGCTACGATTCAGCTGGATGGACTAGGAGTCAATGGGCTTGATCAATCATTAATCCGATGCAAAAACTGATGATCGAAACCTAATTGAAGGGGCCAAATCTCGGAAACCTTGCACCGTTTCGTTTTCATTAAGTTATAGACCATAGATGCGAATACAAAGTCGAGTGATCAAAACATTGTGGGGCTGGGGATATACGTGCAAACGTTAAGAAACCGAAGTGTGACTGGAAAAATTATTAAAAAACGTTTACTCGTGCCTGGAAACTTCATCAACATACTAGATGGGTCGTTCCCGTTTATATGTAACTGGCCAAACTGTTGGTTGTCATTTCAGGGATCTTTATCGCCATCGTCTGAGACACTACCGAACTAGTTCGAGGGCAAACATCGCTCGAACGCTATCGTCTAAGGCACTACCGGAATATTTCGATGGCAAACTATAATCTAGCATCACTATAAATGAACGCTCAAGCAATAGATAATAGTCATGAGAGTTGTTTTCAATCGAAGTTGACAAATTGTTTTTTCTATTAAGTCATAAACGTATACACAGGGTGAGTTTTTTAAGCTGAAACTTTCAGGTATCTCGGAAAACAAGCCCTTTACGATAAAAATGACCATTATCAAAATAAAATCATTCTGGAGGGGAAATACTTTAGTGCTAAAATTAGGACCCCCCGCCCCTGTTTGTAAGGGTGGGGGGGGGGGGGGGGGGTTGGTAGGCATCTTGGAAACTAAGATAGGAACCCCTATTTTTTATTGCAGATTCGGATTCTACGGCTAAAAGTCAATATGCATACGATTCTGCAATATGTTTGCATTAAAATTAACACGTTTTCAATGTAAATACTTGAAATTTGTTTTAAACAAATTGTATTTCTTAAATTTAAAAAAAACTACTTTTACTGAATCCGAATCTGCAATAAAAAATAGGGGTTCCTATCTTAGTTTCCAAGTTGCCCCCCACCCCCTTACAAACAGGAGCGGGGGTCCTAATCTTAGCACTAATGTATTTCCCCTCCAGAATGATTTAGTTTTGATAATGGTCATTTAAGCTTCAGTTTAAAAAACTCACCCGGTATAACGAAAAAAAAGCGGTATGAGAATCCCTAATTATAAAATTTGTTGGCGCAAAGTGGTATTTTTAAATCAAAGAACACGTGAGAAACCTTGATACACTTAGGAATCTAAGTGATTATGTGATTATTGTTTCAATGATGATGAGGAAGAACCAGAGATTATACAACCGTGTGTGTTATACAACCAGTTTGTAGTACAGGGTTATCCAATTCGAGGTTGATAAAGTAGAAATCTGTATACCGACATCTGTCAAAGATAAACGTCAAGTACGCTGTCATTTATTTAGTTGACATTCTGCCATTTAAGAATATGGAGAATTTAACAATCGACCAACGCGTTAAAATTATTAAATCCGTCGATGCTGATTTTTCGAACAAAATTTTCTTCAGTGATGAAGCTCATTTTTCGCTTGGTGGATACGTTAATAAGCAAAACTGTAGAATTTGGGGCTCAGAAAATCCACAATTGATTGTAGAGAAGCCATTACACCCGGAAAAAGTCACTGTTTGGTGCGCATTGTGGTCTGGTGGTGTGATTGGGCCGTATTTTTTTGAGAACAACCATGGACGAACCGTTACCGTCAATTCTGAGCGCTATGGCCGCATGTTAATCGATTATTTTTTTACGAAAATCGAAGATTATGATCTTGACGATATGTGGTTCCAGCAGGATGGAGCAACCAGTCACGTAACACGAGCAAATCGAGATCTTTTGCAAGAGAAATTTCCTGGACGTTTGATTTCGCGATTGGCTGATGTCAATTGGCCTCTAAGATCCTGTGATTTAACGCCTTTGGATTTCTTTTTGTCGGGCTACGCGAAAGATCGTGTTTACGCAAACAATCCTCAAACTCTTGACGAATTGAAAACTAATATTCGTAAGGTAATGGCCGAGATACCACCCGAAATGTACCGAAAAGTCATTGAAAATTACCTCAAAAGAATCAAGGCCTGTAAGAAGTCCCGTGGAGGACATTTGAATGATATCTTGTTTAACTAAAAATGGCAAGGATCAATCTGTAAAATGAAATAAAAATTACAATACATTCCGAATATTTTGTATGTTTTTTTTAAGTTTACTTTATCAAGCTTGAATTGGATAACCCTTTATATCGGGATGCTGTTCATTAATATTAAAACATCTGTGCACGATACGAATCGATTTAGTTCCAAATTTGTCGTTTATATTGAATTTTAATTTGCATTTCTACTGTTGAACCATTATGTTGGTTAGATTTCTGGCATTTCTCTTCTAGTGTGGTATATAGTTCGGTATGTCCGGGCTCACTAACAACTGAAGATCACCACAACATAAACTATAGTACACGACTAGCCATAACGGCTTCGATCAAACGGAAAATCTTGGTTGAACTAAAACTCAACAAATATGATCAATGATTTAACTAAATTTTCTTTACCCAGTATGCCACCGCGTTACGCAACGGTCCTCTAAATATCGTTTAGCTTGGTTTTCAAACTGGGAACGATCGTTAAGGGCTTGTAAATCTATATTTCTCGGGAATGGTGAAACATGAACCATGTAACACATAATCATCCACATTTTATTCATTTTATATCGTCTTCCATTACAAGTTTATTGCAATTACTTTAAGATTAAATTTGCGGTCGTATACATTCTCAAAGCTGTTTCTAAAATTCAATTCACTGAAATTAAAGTTTCCAAATGTGATGGAGGGTTTTTGGTTAGGTTTATGTTTCAAATTTTACTTACCCTGAGTTTGGTTGGAAAACAGGCATTCACTCCGTTAACAATTTTCAGATCAATACAAAAAGTTTAAAACATGTCGCAGTTACCGTGTATCAGGGGCCCTATTATTGAAATCGGTGGAAATTTTCGTAATTGGAATACAATTTGCTATGCAATTCTTTATATTATTAAAAATTTTCACAGGCTACTTTAATCATTTTTTTAAATTTCTTATTTTTTTTTAAATTAAGTAAAACAATTTTTTCCCTCGTTTGAGGAAAAAATTCCGACTGGGTAAATCGATATAATTATTCGCTTAGTAGGTAAATAAATAATAGAAAACTTTCATACAAATTTGAAAAAATGATTAAAGTAGCCGGTGAAAAATTTTAGTAATATAAAGAATTGCATAGCAAATTGTATTCCGATTACGGAAATTTTCACCGATTTCAAGAATAGGGCGACAGATAAAGAAATCAATAAAACTTCCCGGAAATCCTGTTTACCGTGTTTCAATCTTTCAAACCAATTTCTTACAAATAAAAATGTATACCCAAGCATTTTCCACAGGAAAAGCCAATCTTATAATGAAATTTCATGACGTCACTGAATCATATTTGTGTGATGTTGTGATAGACGTCAAAAGCTAGTTTGTTTAATCTCCCAATAACCTCAGAAATGCTCGTATAAGATAGAACATTCGGTAGAAAGTATAATAATAGCTGTGTTTCTTGATGCTTGATCTGATCCGGTTAAGTTCATGTTTCATCCGATTACAAAGCCGATTACTAGATTTAAAATCAGAATTAATGATTTCTAACAAATTTTGGATCAGGTTTTTCATATAAAATTTGAACTGATCCAGATCAGTGGGTCTCGTGAAACACGGCAAATATTATATTTTGGAGAGTACTTTACCTTATCCGATTGAGCTTCAAAAATCTAAGCTAATTGTGCGGAATACTCATATAGTTTCACTTTAAAAGTTTTGATTCTCGACCCAAATAAATATATCAGATCTATTCGTGTGCTTACAAACAAATCACTAAACTAATTTTAATTAAATTTGCTGCAGCGCTAGCGCTCATTAATTCATCAAACAATTTAATACCAACATCAAGTGTGCTTTGAATTTTTTTTTTTTATGACACGGCATGCCTTTTAAGAAAGAGATATTCTGAAAAATTAAGTTGTATTCAAGATCAATCCCGAAGCAACTTATTTTTATTAATGCGATGGTCAATAAACCAGAACCGAAAACGATGTCTAATGTGCGATACTTAGATGTTCCATCAAACTATACGGCTCTGTATAACCTGTTCGCCTTAGTGGATCGCAAATTTTTTGAGTTCTTGATACTCTAATGGAAAACTAACCTTAATTGTAAACTAGAAGTTATAACATTGGACAAGCATAGCAATGTAAATTTCCATCATTTTTTAGGTTAAATGAATTTAGAAAAGCGAATTTATCTGGTCACCGTGCTTACGGTACATATCGAATATGTATTACGAAGAAATCAATCAATATTCACTAGACAGACAACTTTCATTTTATTTCCTGCGTCTAGAACGTTTCGTTATATTAACTGAGAAAATTGGAATTAAACCGTTTCCATTTCACACGCATTTTAAACTCATATTGCTTTTTTATTCAAAATTATTCACGTTATCAATTTCTTACTTAATTTTCTAAATTATTTATAAAGTCTATTGTTACTTATTAATTTTAAGATTAATTTGTAACCGTATAATTATTTGATAATAGATATTAAGAAAAACATAAACTTTCACGCAACTGCCGCACTTGCGATAGTTGTTTTAATTGTAACCCAAAACCTATTGAGTACAACTGCTTGAAGTCTCTAAGATGCGGTTAAATCACAAAGACAATAAAGAAAATCGAAAACTAGAACAAAACTAAACGACAAAAACTATTTAATTTGTATAACAAGTACGTACATAATTCGTCAATCTTGTTTAACGGCCATTTAAAGAAAAAAAGTACCGGACATCAACTCTCGTAAAAGATTTACAATATTTTTGCTTTTCTTACATACGCAACATATAAATCCATCACATCTTATTAACTTATATATTAAGACGTTTATAATTTTAATGTGTTTATGCCTTAAGTGTGTTGTTGATTTGAGTTCTTGTTATGCGAGGCGCATGAGATGTGAGCGAAGGAAAAGCTAAAGCACATGTACGAGTATATTGGAAAATGAAATGAATGAAAAAGTAATTATGACAAACTTTCTTCATCAACATCATCATCATCATAAAATTGTTGCGTTGTGTACAAACGTGTATGAAGAAGATGTCGGATAAAACAAACGAGATAAGTAAGAAAAGAAGACGTCAAAAGAAATTACAAAGAAATTTTTCGATTAAAAGGTAATTTAATCGAATTGTTCCGATCTTTATATTTTATTGTTGTGATTCTTCTTATTCGGCCCTTGTTGTGATTTGATTGTTTTCGTACGTGATTTATGAAGCGATTAGAAAGTGAAATTGTGTTTATGTACTAATAGTAAGATTGGTATTTATTGATAACGCTGTTATTATAGTAACAGGTGAATATTACAACGACCTCTGCCTCTGATTGAAGTCCGTTTCTGTAAACGGCTGGGTGTATAATATTCATTGGTTCCAAAACAGCGTAGACTTTTGTACACTCGTCATCTTCAATAAAACACACTTTTTACGAATATGTGCTTCAAAACACCAACACTTCTAAAATGATGAGCACTTGTAAAATGGGAATGGGCATTTGGGAAAAACGTTTATTTTCTTAATTGTGTGTTAGGAGATACCCGGTGAAGCCCAAGTTCTTTTATGTCGTGCAAAAATTTAACAACTAGTGAGGGGTGAGAAGAGATTTTATAGTGTCAGGAAACGCATGAGACTAGTCCTTTTTTCAGGAAATCATTTACGCCAATTTGTAACCGATGTTAGATCCATAACGAAACGGATCTGCATACTCAGATTACACACTTCAACATATCAGTTGCGAACATACTTGCCCTAATGGAGGTAAACTCAGAACATGATAAATTTACTTTATACGTTTATTTACGTTTTAAACAAAATTCTTCAATGTACGATGAAAGATTGCTTTGGGTGACTCGTCGTGGTACCATCGGACTAGACTCCCTGCACCTTGCATAAAACAGGAAAGAGATGCGCACCACCGAGCTAGCTTTTCAATAAAATTTGGCGGTAGCCACCACATACTTCTCACGTAAGCGAATTCATAAAGACACATAAAATTCTTAATAATCGCTTTTTGGTATAGTTGTAGAATATCCCGATCGTCTAACCACCATGTATAGTAACCGATTCTAGCGAGTCTCGCATTAGAATACCGAAGCAACAATAAAGTTACCCGGGCTAATTTTGAAGCTGCGGCATATCAGAAAACCTGGATAGGTAACCACTACCCAATTCTGTAGAATGACAGTGGAATATAATAACAAATCTGTAGTCTAGCTTCAATTAAAGCAAAGGATCGCGCCCGTAAACGAAAACTCTCTCAATTAACAAAGCAATAATATAACGACAACATCATCGTGCAAAATACTCCAACTGATTGTGTAGTAGGACGAAACGTGCTTGGCAACAAAACAACAAGGAAACTACCAGTTTAAGAGACAGATCCCGTTCTATAAAAAATATCGCTACCGACTTCCAGCTATACGCTGTAGCACTATTCTCAACGATTCTGGAGAGTTACAAATGAGCACAAACACCGTTCTAACAGTGTGGCGAAATTATTTCTTGTCACTTTTAAAGAGACAGACGTTATCCTCTAGCGAGCAAACAACATCATTGTGTCAATCTGATATCAATGCAGAAATTACACATCCACTCGTTCCATCTCACGATAAAGTGCGAAGGGTCATATTAAAAATTAAAAATTATAAGGCAGCTAGGGAAAGGCATCTATAGAAAGAAATGCAGGAGAACAACGGCGAGTACCTCTTCTACCGCATGTCCAAAAACTGAAATTTTATTGCGAAGAATGAAGCCAAAAATAAAAAATTTAAAGTCTTTTAAAGTTTATACGAACGGAAATTGCTGTAATCAAAGCTTTCGTTATTGTCTCTCTATTTTTCGGAGAGGAGCCCCAACGTAGGTTAGGGCTCTGAAAAATTTGTCTTACAATCCCTAGGTCAATAACCAGATCCCTAATTTTTTTATGTTTTTAAGATTTCCTCCTATCCTTAGGGGTTGCAAGGCGAATTTTTACGAAATCAGGTCTCCAAAAAACTTAAAGTATAAAGTGTCTTAAAGTGATCTTCATGCGGAAACATCCAGTAATTGATAAACTCACAAATTTGCAAAAACAACTCTAAACTAACACCTAAAACTGTTTTCGGGAAATCCAGAATTTTTGTATACCAAGCTGAATGGAACTAACCCAGATATGTTTGCTTAATGAAACCGAGGTTTAAAATGATATGTTGGGTGTTTGAACTCTTAACCAGTAACTTTTAGACATCTTCAAGTTGTTCCTTTATGGTGTTATAATCATACATCAGAATATAAGAAGATTAAGAAGAAATTTCAATACCCTCCCAGTAGAAGTTTGGTAGCAGAAAATAGGGGGTCACACTTCTCGTCAAAAGAGGCAGCACTATCACAAAAAAAAATTCTGTCGTGATTTTATAGCCAGTGGAAGTATTTAATTCCTTCCAGTGAAATAAAATCTTAAAAGGAGTCCTTAAATTTTGAAATTGATCGAGCCCAGGAATCCATTATAGGGAGTTTTAGAATCTTAGAAAGTTAGACGTAATTCGGCCATTTTTTAAAGAATTATGATAAAATTTGGTTTGTAGTACTGTGTACTGGATATAAGGATTCTAAAGTAGGTTTTCGACAAAATTCTTGAATCTGTCTAGAGATTCTTTAGAATTGGGATTTTACCACGTATGCTTGTTTTATTGGCCTTCTAACATCCAGATAAAGTTCTGAAGTTCATTCTGATAATAGTCAAATTCTTTTTCTAGAATTATGTAAATTTCGAGTCAAACATGTGCGGATTGAAAGTAGTATTTTGAAGGAAGTTTTGAAATTTAGTAAATGAAGTTATGGAATAGGTTTATACTAGAAGGTATACTCATCAACTTCTTTATAAGTAATTCAAATATTGGGTAAGAAAGGTTGAATTTTGAATTGGAAATTTGCTAATCTGCATCCGTGTCGAGCTACAAAGTTACCTAGACTCCGTCAACCGAAAAATAACTATTAATTTTAATAAACGAAAATGTTGATAAATTTAATGACATTATGCTGCAAGGCTTCGAACTTTATGTACTACTTTATGTACTATGTGCTATAAACCACAAAGTGATCAACGTAGTAGTTCGATGATCTAAAAAAATCGGAAGTCGAAAACGCATGCCAACAATATTAAAACGCAGGTATGAAGTGTACGAAACTACGTTTCTACAATAGTCATGAATTTGAAATTTATTTCAACTCAAAGTACAGGTCATATCTCGATCAAATTCAAGAAAAAATTCAAATAAATCCAAAAGAATTTTGGAAATACTTTAGGAATAAACACGGAATGAAAGGACACCCTGTTAATATGACCTACAACATCTTCACCCCGTTTTGTTCACTCAGTCTATAGATCAAACGTTACTAGTGGATTGTACGTACAACCCAGCAATAACGTATCAATGACTCATCGTGTTATTTTTGAGGATACATTTTATCGGTTTTAAACGGGCTTGGATACAGTTGAAGTTTTGATAATATATCTCCTTCTAATCTGATAGAGCACGCTCATATGTTACCAACACCGTTCCCCGAAAAATGGGAAATTTCAAAAATTACACCTTTAGTTGATCCACATCGACTAATGTGGTTGAATTCACCAGAAAAATAATTAACGAGATACAAAAATACTTGATACTATCTGTTATCAAAAACCACTCCAGAGTTTATTCGCATTTGGGTGTTGACTCAATTACATAAATTGGTTCATGTCACATCTAACAAAGAGGCTATAATTTGTTATAATGGAAAATGATGTACGTTTGGTGTACCCCAAGAATCACATATCGGGTCCTAGATTTTTATTGTTTTAATAGATCGAATAACCAAGACAATCAAAAACTCAACCGTGCTTATATTTGCCAATGACGGGAAAATATATCAAACATATCTTTTCATCGTAAAAGAACTCCGGTAATTACTTCACAAAAAGTCAACAGCAAAGTATTTCAGGGAATTAATGAGATTATGGATTTAGGTGTTACATTTGTCAAAAACGCCAGGAGGCATATTGAAAATAGGCATATTGAAAATTGTATTGCGAAGGCGAATGCGATATTTGGATTTATTTCAACTGGAGTACGCTATAACGGCATGGAATCCATACCAGGTTATGCATATAAAAAGAATTGAAAGTATTCCAAAGAAGTTTCTAATTTTTTTGTTAAAGAAAAATGACTGGGATTATGACCAGAATTTTACCGGTATACTTCTTTACTCAGACAGACGACCTCTTTTAGGCGCGGTTTCTATTGGTCACATTGGTTCGCTTACTTTTATTTTGGAAAACATATCAATTAAGGTATCATGCAGGACATTTCGAAATGACGAGTTTTTAGCACTTTAATTTTTCAAGGTGAACTTAAAAAAATCCTAAAGAATTATTTTTAAAATTTATAAATGTTAAATTAAAATTATGAATTTCATTTTCATTTTTTGTTTTAATTAAATTTTCCGGAGGTTTCTTCATTATTTCATATATTATGAGTTATAAATGTCGTAAATGATTCAAAACCATCGTCGTACGCTTATATTTTCACACCTCACAAAATTTTGGCAATTCATACCGATTAGCATCCGTGCAAAAATAGAACTAAACATAAAAAATATTCCGTGTTTATGATCTTACATATAAATATAGAATATCACATAAAACCCATAAAATAATCCACTGAACGACATGACTCAACACACAACTCAACTTAAGAAAATCTGTTATATAGAAAAGAAAGAACACAAATCTTCTCCAAACAACAACAATAAATTTGTCATCGACATGCAAAGCTTGTTTTTTTGTCATTGTCTTGTATTTGTGTCCCTCCCTTAAATACCCCATAATCATATAAAATACGAGTACAATAATCCGTATATATATCCCCATATCTCTCAATGATTCCCGTACATAGATACTCGTAAATATAAATCTTAACAATTTATTATCATCACTTAGAATATTTGAAACGGCATGGCACATAGAAATGAAAAGGAATATTTTCAAATTTCTTCGTTTTCTAAAACAACTTTGAATTTATTTTATATGGTAATTTATCGATTTAGTATTAATTTTTTTTTTCTTCGATTTAAAAACATAAAATAAAATCGAAATTCTATTTACTTTCTCGAGAGTATAATTCTTAATTTAAATATTTTTGTTGTTGTTGTTGTTAAATAATCCAATGATTCATTTCCAATCGATTACAAAATAAGTATGTACCCAGTGTCTGGTTTGTTTGTTAAAAATGATAACAGGTGACTGGTGAAATACGCCCGCTAAATGTATCGTTATTAACAAGCCATGCGCTTTACGAGGGCCTCCTGTACCTTTATGCACTAGATAGTATGTATTCCATTAAATATTTTGTCAAAAATAAACATTTCGAATATGAAGGTAATGCTCGCTGCTTCTTTATTATTTATATATTTATGCTGTATGTTTTGGAATACGAATTAGGAATTTATTAAAATATATTATTGTTGTTGTCATTATTAGTATTTGTAATAATATTCGTGGCCCACGTAATACAAATAAATTAATTTTAATTGAGATAAACATAAAAAACATTTCGAACTTCGACGGTGGAATAATAATAATCAAATCAATATGAGATAAAGGTTATATTTTATGGTGTGTGAGTATCTCCTATGATGTATTTAATACAAATAATGCTGAGCCAATCTAATCCAAATACTGGAGAGAGGTATCATACTATATATTGGTCAAGTTTTAATTAGATATTTTGCCGAAGAAATAAACTTTGTTATTATAAAGCATCTTTACTGAAGTAAAATTATAAATTGGATGCTGTTAACTTTAAATCAGCTCTGAGTTTTTCAATTGATCGACTATCTTAAGCGATTGTATTTTACTCGGGTCCCACTCTGTTCACTTGTTCTCTAGAAGGAGGCATTCTTTTCGACAGATTGATTCAATTGATTGATAATGCAATTCGTTTCGTACAATAGTTTGCAAAAACCGCGTTTTACAAGAGGCCCAATCCCTTCAAAAATATTACGTAAACCTACTTATTTTGGTATAACATTACTATGCAAAATTTGAATACAATTGAACGAATGGTGTGGAAATTTATGACTAGTCTCATAATCCAGGGAAAGGACCCCTCGAATTCGAACATGTCAATAATTTCATATTATCCTTTTTCTAAACTCATTCCCATGGAAACATTTTCAAAAAATTTAATTTTAGAAAAAATTTGTACCGAGGCCCCTAGACCCTGGGGTCCAACCCCTTCAAAAATATTGTAAGGTTGCTTCTGGACATGTCACATAAACATTTCATGACTATTGATTGAGTAGCTGAAACGCCCTTTCGGAAGAAACAGACTAGATGAATGCTGTGGAAACTTATAAGAAGGATCTCCATGTTCCAGGGGACGGATTCTAACATGTGACCAATTTCATAAAAGACCATTTTCTAAACTCATCTCCGTGGAAAAATTAAAAAATTTGCAATTTTTGAAAAAATTTGTGTCGAGTGCTTCCAGCCCTGATTGTATCAACCCAGAACCGTCGCAGATGTGCACACAATAACTCACCAAAGTTTCAGCCCAATAGGATGAATGGTATAGGAACGCATACAAAACACACGTAGAAACATTCATTTTTATATGTGGATTTTTTATAGAAGGTTTCGGAAACGGCTCGTACGATCATGTCCAGTGGGGCCCCGATTCCTTTTTCTAATTGTTTTAATTTTTATTTTTTTATTGCTCATGGTTTTTCAAATACCAGGAATCGATTTCAATGGGTCCTGATTTCGGAAATATTCCCGTAGAAGATCATCCGGTTCGGCCAGGGTCTCGTTTTTTATTTTTTTTTTTGTTTGACTCTGATTATTTTGATAAAAATTGGTGACAGACGGTTTTTAATTGCCAGGAATCGATTGCGATAAATCCAGATTTCGGAAAAAATTCGTTCAGAGGGTCGCCCGGTAGGCTCCGAGCCGCTTTGTTTAACTTTTTTTCGACTCGTGCAATCTATATAAAAATTGGTGAGCAAGAGTTTTCGAGTATCAGGAGCCGATTGCGATGGGATTTCGGAAAGTCCTTTCTGAGGTTCTGTGGGGCTTCTTTAGTTTGTTTTCGCAATTCATTTAGGATTCCCCGGATAGACGTCATGCTACACCGCACCATATTGCATGATGTTGTCCTATGTTGCGTCATGTTGCACCATGTTGCATGATGTGTGCCATGTTGCGTTATGATGCACCATGTTGTGGGATATCGTTCTACAACGTCCCACATTGTAGAACGATATCCCACCATCATGTTTGGTCATATTACACCATGTTGCACCATGTTGCTTGCAGTTGCATCTTGTTGAGGGACGTTGTGTGATGTTCCACTATGTTGTGTTATTGTGTCTTGGGGTCTTGTCTTAACATTTTATTTGGATTTTGCACAATTTTGATAAAATTTGGTGGGCCAAGGTTTTAGAATGCAAGGAAACGATTACAAGTAGTTTTGATTTCTGGATTATTCATTTAGTGGTCCTCCTGATGAGCCATCGCACCATGTTTCATGATGTTGCACCATGTTGCATAATATTACACCATGTTGCAAGATCTTGCATTATGTTGCACGATGTTGTGTGATGTTGCATGATGTTGTGAGATGTTGTGCGATTTTGTACCATGTTGCTTCCAGTTGGGTCTTAGGATTCGAGCCAAACGATTTTTATAAAAATGGATAGAAGGGGACCGTTTCTTATCTAAGATTGACCATTCGCTATACTGCCGAAATCTAAATGAGTGATTTTCAAGGTGGTGCTTCTTTGTTGGTGTGTGTCCTCTCTACAGCCCAAACGGATACAGAAGCTTCATACTAAAACTTTTTCCAAAAATTGGCAGATTCCAGATTCAGTAGCCTCAATCGAACTCCTAATGTGAGCTTCTATCTATTTTTCTAAAATTGTTAGTATGTAAGAGGCTAAACTTAGGTATAAGGTCTTTCAGACTGCAATGAAAGCCTTTTCCCCTCTTTAGGTATAAATATTATATTTACTTCATCCATTTAATAGGGCTGCCCTTGAAGATAACTTCCAGCCAGGATAAGGTTAAGTCAGTTGTTCGTTAGACATCCACCGGTATAACGCCATAGGGTCCTGCCGACTTATAAGGATTAAAGTGATGTACTACGAAATCCCAGTTTTCAAGATCCTAGTTTTCAAAATCCCGGTCTTCTTTTCTTCTAGTTCTTAAGTCTGGATACGACCAGAGGCTGACGGCTTCGATAACTCTCACGGACACCGAGGGGCTTTAGATTTAAACTTCGGGGGACGTAGGAGCCGGGATCAGCACACAAGATTTTGTAATTGGAAGATTTTGTACTTCCGCAACATTTTGTAATTGCAACATTTTGCAGTTGCAAGATTAATAAAAAAAGCAATATTTCTTATAAAATAATCAAAATAATTATTTCGGAAAACAAAATTTTAAAAGACAAGATTTTGTCCAAAAAAATTTTGGTAAACTATATTTTATACGGTAAGAATCGAACTGATCGAAAAATCATTTTAGAATACCATTTCCAAGTATCGAATTTCAACAAAATCTGTTAAGAAATGGCCAAATTTCATCCCTATTAGCCATTTTCTAGAACTGTATCGCAAACTCTTGAATTTTGTAAAAAAAATCATTAGAGTCCCATTTTCCCACATGTCAAATTTTAAAAACTCAAACCGGGATTTCCTAAAAACCGAGATTTTTTATACAAAACCGGGATTTTGAAAACCAGGATTTTAAAAATCTGGATTGTGAAACCCAGGATTTTGAAAACCGGGATTTCGTTACACACCCCTCGGCTTAAAGCTGTCTTACAATGCTATAGTATAATAACCTGTCTTACAATGCTTACAACTCTATTGTTTCGAGGCATTTGCGGTGCTGATTCGGAGCTATCTGGAAAGTAAATCTCAAACAGTAACTCCAAGGATTCTTCACTAGTTACAGTCCAAGTATCATCCGGTCGCTGGAGGAAACTCTAAGTGGTGGTACTAAGATATAGTACTTTACGTAGTCTAGATGTCTCACAGGACTCCTGTATTGTACTACAGTATAGCCTTCAGGCATTTGTTTTAGCATTTCTTAATTCGTATTTGTATGTTTGAGAACTTCTCTGTAGCAGTCTCAGGCTTATCAACTTTAGTTTCCATGGATCTACTAAAGAGCCTCCTGCTCTTTATGGGTATTTTAAAGTGTTTCGACCACCATGGTGGTCGAGGTCTACTCAGAAGCCTACCAAGAGAACGGTAAGATATTAGCCAGAGATTTTGACTATCCCATGCTATAATTTGATAACAGAAAGATATTCAGATTATTTTTCACAAGAATGCCCATCTGCATTATTGTAGGATCACAGATACAAGAAGACTCTGAAGCAACTATGGTGTACGTCGGGTGTGGACATCTCCGAGTCTGTAGATAGTTTTTATACCTCATCCTTGATGCACAGGTTGTCAGCCGGGTCTCTACCGTCTATTTATTATCATAATTGCTGAGCTATATACAGCCTTTCGTTATAAACTTAGCCACTTCTCTATCAACTACTTCTAGCCTAGCACCAGGCCAGTCATTACCTAGGCTCGATACAGCCTTTTTGTAAAGGGTCAAACTCCATTCGTCGACACAAGACACCAACTTGACACGATTGCAATGCCTCCCTCCGTCTCGGTAAACCGGAGCAGGTCCAGGTTTCTCTCTGCTGGACGATATATAACTGTCTTTGTGGGCTCTGTCAATCACAACCGCCACCAAGTTACAGTTTCTTGCATTCTAGTCCTCGTGCATCATTTTAGTAATCTTTTTAGCCCATGAGAGTGTTTCCATATCCCTGATCTTTCTTGCTAGAGCTCTCCAGGCTTATTTCCTGGTTTTGTAAGATGGTAAGAGGGGACCATCCTTGCTTATCTCATGTCTCTAGAGATTGCATTCCGGGAATGGGTCTTGTTCGCGCTTGTGTCCCATTTTCTCGGTACGTCTTGAGGGCTAGGCTTGATGGCCAAAGCCCCATGTTATTCCTGGTTTATTCGTATGTCTTGCGGACCAGGCCTAATGACAAAAGTTCCACATTGATTACTTATGCCTTGAAGACCAGGCTTAAAGGCCAAAATTTCACCAGCATTAGCTTCCGAGTTTTTAAGAGCGCCGAACTCTTATCTTTTTATATCATTGGTTTCATCCACGTTTTGCCCCACGAGTAGCGGAGAAATAAATGTCCATTTATGCAGAGATCCGCAGTCACGGGTAAGGCAGTTTGATCCGGAGGGTGCCAGGTATCCGGATACACCGTTGAGATTGTACTTTTATTATACTGGGCTATCAGCCTGGCCGCTTATCAGTACGGTAGCAATGAATTTTACTCTAAGGAAGTACGTTTATTTTCTGTAGGTCAGGCTAAGTTAAAAACTTATTGCAACCTACCCTGGGCCTAAGCACAAAGATTTCGATATGATACCAATAAAACTAAAAATTTGCAAAAAATGTATATGAAGTTTCTTCAACCGCAAACCTAATCTAATCCAAAATAATATTCCATCAATTTGAGATGAGATGAAATTACAATTTCGTATTCTTCAAAATCGAATTACTCTACGAAAAAATAATTGGCAAAATGTCTTTCACTTAACAATTGCCTTCAAGCTAAAATAATTTAATAATTTATTGTACTACAACAAATAAAAAGAAAAGAGTAACAACATATGAAAAGCATAAGAAAATTTCTCTTCCTCACCACTATGTACAGACAAATTGGGTTTGCAAACAAATTCTTATGGGGATATGATGCTAACCATGATACGGCTACAGCAAGTTTTACACACCAGCGGAATAAAACCCATCAATCAGATGTTGTGCAGGTGCTTTAATGTAACACAATCACAAAATATTACCTTCAAAACATTCCAACCGACTAAATAATATATATGGTATTTCCCCTACCTTCGCCTTCTATATACACATAAGTCGTCGTCGTCGTCTTATTCTTGGTATTTTTACCGCCATCCCATTCACAACAAACCAAACCAAAAACTTAAAGAAAACCGAATGAAATTGAAAAGTAAAATAACCAAAACAAATATGACTTTAAGATTTTATTATTTTTAGTATTGACGAGATCGCGAAACGGTTAAAGCGTATACGTAAGATATCGCAGCACGCAAACTTTGTAATTTAAAATTTAAAATAGTAATCGAATTAAATTGTATGACGTATGTACGTCCGCGAATAAATCAACCGAAATGTTTTATAATTATGAGTGATAATTAAAAATTATATAACATCGTTAATTATAATAATTTGTTGGAAAATTACATAAAAAAATAATCAAATCGGTGGAATTATAAGCAACACACAATGGGTACTTAAATTAAATTAAATCGTTTGTTTTATCTTTTGATATTAGATAATAAAATAAGAAAATTTTCTAATTATATATGGAGAAAGCGTAATAACCAATTTATTTAATTTTTAAAAGAGCAGCGAAGAAGTATAAAAAAATAAAAAAAATATTTCTTTCATTGGAAGTGACCTTCATAATCAATAAATTATTATTCTTGGCTTTTATTAGAGCTGGTATTTTTCAAATTACTATACACAGACGTATTATACCTAACTATAATTTGTATTAATTTTATTAGTTGTACGTCTTACTTAAGTCGTACATACATTTGTTGTTGTCGTTGTGTTGTGATTTATTAAATTAAATTGTTGTGTACAAATAAAAATATTAGAAATATAAACACTTGTGCTTAACAGTGCTGTAGTGATGTTGGTTTTGTAAATATTTTGTTGTTCGGTATTTAAGCAAACATCATATACCGTAAAGATGATGTACTTATAATAATTATTTTATCTATTACACGACAATAAATTATATTTAGTGCTTGAAAAATTCCGTTAAATACGTTTTTTTTTAAAAACAACTTCATAAAATTTAAAATGTTCTATCCAAAATAGCATCTTCAAAATTCCATTTGATGAGCTCACATAAAAATTTTGTTGACTAAATCATAGCCCAAAAATGTTTAAGGAATTAATCAAGAAGAAACCTGCTTAGTAAGAATTGTTATCACTTACAAAAATTACACTGTACAAATTAAGTGTGGCAGGCATGCATGATCTTTCTATACTTAAGTGTGTGATTTATAAAAATAAAGTGTAATGTTGTAAGCTCTCGTTATTAGAGATCTTTGGGAGTCAACATGTTTTAGTGTAAGTTTTTCGACAGTATTCTATGTATATTTTGATGAACTTTACTGTATTTAACATCACATTTTGTCATGATCGCGTAGACAACGCGACGTCGACAACTCGTCGACTACGTCAAACACTCGTAAACAATGTCAACAACTCTTAGTAAATCACGCCACTAGTGATCGAATGATCTACATATTGTAAACTTCTCTTCCGGATATTTTAGTTAATACAAATTATTATTACTAGTTGTATGTTCTCAACTGAAATAAAAAGTCATTTTCTTCAAAGAAAATATTTTATAATTTTCCTTCCGTTCAGTACACGATTTTCTTCTATACGACAACAAAAAACTCTATTCTTCTTTTTTCCAATTATCGCTCGCTTGCTTATTGTAAATTATTAACTAAATAATTTACAACAAGTAATATAAAATTAGGCGCGTTCCGTTGATATTCATTACAGTGGCCATAACACTAGTTACGTAACTGACTAATAAAATGTTAATTATCTGCTTCTGTCCATCTATTAATGTTCCATCTATTAATAGCTGATATGAACTAATATTAAATTAGTTTAGTCTGTAATTTAGTAGAGAAAAGTTATATCCGACATTTACTATTAAAGTTGCCGTAAAATGATAATGCAGATAGTATTTTTGGTTTGATAGGCAAAAATAAACAAATTCGACAACGTTTTTCAATATTTTTCAGCCAAAAGTTACCAGCCGATATTTAAGCAGAATTATTTTTCACCTGTAATGAAATTAATTGATTTCTTTAACCCTTTGAGACCTAAATTTTTTCTATGTAAGTTAAAAATTATTTGACATATTCTTTTTATTGATAAAGTCGAGAACAGAACACTTTCTTCTATAAAAAAATGAAATGTAAACATTCTATAAAACCTACCAGAGATGTCCTTGTAGACGAACATTCTTACTCAAGTGTTGCAAAAAAAAAAAGATATTATATATATAGGCTGCGGGCCAATAGTCGGGTAAGAGTCAATTTTATTGGCCCGCAGCCTTAGTAAAAATAAGAGATATGGTTATTAATATCATATTATTGACTGTGAAAATCAAAAAAACAATTACGTTGTTTTAAGAAACATAAGTGCACCTTGCATTTACTGCACATCACATGTGATTTTTTAGTGCATTTACTTGCAGCACGAGGACTCCTTCATGTCATCAAATAATGGCCAGTGGTGTTGGCAATCATACCGGCCTTCTACGTATGGCCTTACTTCAACCCGGCTTCGCTTGGGAGAAGGCACTATTGCTATATGATTAAAGTCGTTTTTGGGTCGGCCACGTTTTTTTGATTAATTGGTTTGGCTAATTAATGAATTGGCCACTCTAAATCTAAATTCCAGGAGAAATTTAATTTTTATTGCTCAGAATTCCTCGATTAGCATAGTCGATTTTGTATTCGATCGAGTTAGCGGAACAAGCAAAGTCCAAAAAATGTGTAGTTATTCTGAACGGCCATTGTTTTGACTTTATGAATATACGATACTATCCTAAGAGTTGATCATGAAGATCGACTCCACCCATAAATTCATTGTATAATTTAATCCACTGCGGTTGTGGAACTTCCACGAATTTCTTTTTATTTTTTCCCACCGTAAACAAGTTCCGGGTGTTCGGATTCCAGTAAAATTAGATACAATGTGCACCAGTTTGTTGTCGAGCCACTTAACAATAGAAATATTTGTGTTTCTGGAATTTAGTTCCCTTCCTATAAATTGAGGGTTGGAAAATTGGTTGATTCTGACGGTACCAGCAGCATTGATGCCAATTTCTTTTAAAATTTCGAATAAATGGAAGCTAATGAAATAGTTGTCAAAGTATAATTTGTGACCTTAAGAATCAATTCTTGCTGCGAGATGCAACACTACTGATGGGCCGAAACTAAATTTCTTCAATCTGTACTCTGAGAATCCTGTGTATTAGCACCCTGGTATAAAATAAAATCTTTATTGTCCAAACTTTCCACATAATACAAACATTTTAATTCCGAATGGTTTTGGTTTGTTTGGACGACAACCTTCCCTTATATGGAATCATCTGTTTCTTCCACACACAGATTTTCCTCCAACTTCATTTGCAGACATCTCGACCGTATCATATTTATCAAAGGTCGAAGTTTGTAATAGATGTCGGAGTTGTTGCTTGGGCAATCAAGAACATTAACATAATTTAAATTTTACCTAAGTTGGAAAAAACGATCACGCGTCATCGTTTTCGACACAAGGTCCATTCCTATCACTCGATCGCAGTAAATTCTTACTTGTAGCAACTTTGGTGAACTAATAAATAAATGAATGTCTATTAATCGCTTCATTTCATTGCTGTCTTTTAAATGTAATATTATTTTGCATGGCATATGTATTTGAACGTAATCCGACTTTTCTCGCCACTGTTTATCTTTTTTGTTAGTAAGAGTTATATTTGTGTCGGCCTTCGTAAAATCAATTATTTGAATATCAATTTCATTATCAATTGTTACAGCTCCATCCAGTCCTGCAGAGCTGTCGTGGCCTGTTATTTGATGATCAACGCAAATCGCTGCAGGCGGAACGAAATTGATCAAATTATTCTCGTTGCAATTTAAATGGCTTGTTCTTCACGTTGCTCTAACTCTATACGACTAACGTTATTTCGGATCGGATCCGCTCGAAACGCGATATTTCAAAACGCGATATTTCGAAATGAGATATGACAAAACGGGATATGGTACAAAACGCAATATTTCAAAATGCGATATTTTAAAACGCGATATGGTACAAAACGCGATATTTCAAAACGCGATATGGTACAAAACGCGATATGGTACAAAACGAGATATTTCAAAACGCTATATTTCAAAACGCGTTATGGTATAGAATGTGCATTGAGAAGCGACGGGAGTGCAGCGACCCAATTGATACCGATCCTTTATACTCTCGCTCCTATCGATTTTTAAATTCCTATAAACTGAAATTAAATTTCCCCTTCATCCGCCTGATATAACCCGATCCTAAACTCCAGTTTTGTACCATATCGCGTTTTGTACTCTATCGCGTTTTCAAATATCGTATTCTGAAATATTGCGTTTTGTAACCATATCGCATTTTGTACCGTATCGCGTTTTGAATTATCGCATTTTGAAATATCGCGTTTTGACAATTCGCGTTTTAAAATATCGCGTTTCAAATGGGACCCATTTCGGATTGCCTTTGGATTTAATATGTCAATATTGCATAAATTTTTTCGTCACTTAATTTTTTCGCTCGCAACATGGTTTAATCTGCTATGAAAATTACTTTGATCTACAATTCAAATAAAAATCATCAAATAATTTTTAATTGAACTATCGATGAAACCAAATGTCCATCCCAGCGAACAAAACGATTAATGTCCGATGTGAAGGACATTACTCTTGTAACGAATTGTCCCTGTTGAAGGACGTCAACTACTAAAATTACTAAATTTAAATGATAAAAACGTAAAATTGAACTTTATTCACAAAATAAAATATTAAATTTACCTATAACAATTTTTTCAATTTATCTCAAATAACTGTAAATATTTAACGACACTTTAAAATCAACGTTTACTGTTACCTTAGAAAACGAGTCTGCTCTTGTCAAATTTTTTGTTAAAACTAAAACAATGCACGTCTAATTTATTTTTCTTTACATAAGAGAGGAATGTAAATTGTATAAAAACACTGAAGCATATATTTTTCTGAACTAAATTCTCATACATATTCTATGTCCCTCTATACGGACAATGGATTTCAAAGGGTTAAGTTCATATTAAAAATAAATGTTTATGTTTATGACATGTTATGTTTGCTTTAGCCAAATTGTGAAGAAATTCTTATGAAAATACGGTGCGTAATTTGACAAGATTTCGATAGTCAATTTCTTACAAATTCATGGAATAGGTCCGGCGATTTAGATTAACTTAAACCGACATTGACGCCACTTTGGCCATTTGATAGGCCCTAATGCCTGCTAACAAAAGACGTTGTAAGTTTGGATTCGAACTAATGAAACATTGAAATCTTTAATAATAATATTCAGTCGCCTCACCTGATTGTCAGTGACCAAACCATGATACAAAAAATTTCTCCTTCAGATAAGCTCTATAGAAACTGGTTGTTGCTACTATATATGTGTTTTGGTGAAACCATTAGTTTTTAGGTTAACCCCTAGCTGTTAGGTTAACACAATCATATTTCGGGTATATCAATCTGATAAATTTTACATTTTATTTCCCTCTTTATCTATTTCAACTTTTTAATGTGTTTGAGTAGATAAGACAATAATAGATTGGTTTGGACCACACTAGAAAAATATTGAAAATACTAAGAACTTACATACAAAGTATCCAGGTAATGCCTTAGTGAATTATTATGATTCGCTACGCAATTGTCAACCTCTTCGTAACCTCAAATTTTATTTTATTTAACGCATACATGCGATTTCTATATGAAATTTTGGGTTATTCTGGGTGATAGCCAGAAATTTTATTGACATCAAGGTGAGGTTACCGAGCGGCATTGGAAGTAACCTAAATATTGAGAAAATTGTGTTTTTAATCTTATTCCCTAGATTGTTGGCGCTGTCTACATTGTTGACGCCTGGAATACAAAAAATCACCATGAAATCTACGTAATAAATAGATTAGTATTTCAGGCAAATTAATCAGTTTGAAATTGGTCCGTGATACAGTACAGGACTTACAAAATCTTAATCTTTTAATAGCGATAAAGTGCATTTAAATAGAATACGTTCAAGTGTTTCCTGGCTGTTCGGCATTAAATGATCCTGGTTTCATTCTGTACCATATACCACGTGAGTAAGTTGTCCAATATTGTAATGATTCCTATCTAAACGGCTCTCTGCAATTTCCATTTTGCACAGATGAGTTGTTTTATTTCCCAGGATGTAGAGTAACTGGAATACAACACAAGGGTAAATTGTATTCCGTAAAGGAACTTTAATATGCAGTATCAGCTTCGTGACAGCTTACACTGTAAGACTGGGCCTGGGCCTATTTTTGGATAACAATATTTTCCAATATGTTTCCAATATGTGTGGTTGAATTCCAGATGGATCTAAAGAACTAAAAAACTCTATTGACACTTGATCCGAAGGCCAATTTCAATTTTTGAAGTGGTTTCAAATGTTTGGTAAAACTTTCATTTCAACATCCTAAATTGACGATTACATTTAAAAAAAAATCTGGCGAGAACGATATCCCACATGTTATGGCATCAACTGGAAATTTCCTGTTACCCGTATTCAAAAGCTGATTCGCAAATCTTTTAGCAGTCATCGTGAAGTGAATTCACACGTATGTTTGTAGGTAGTCTGATTTTCGTAATATGTTCCCAAAAATGAGGTGCTTTCAGATATAGGCATTGAATTCATCGAGCTATGCTGCAAGAAAAATTATATGCTGATTCAAATTCAATGGTATAGTTTGAGAGTTGAATGTGCTTTGCGTCCTCCATTGTTGATGCAATTCCAGGTGATCAAGTCCATACCTGGCCCATGCCAGGCAGATTATGCATTGTAAGGTTTTATTGCGTCTCTGACGTTGACAATGTCGACAACCCAAAATTATATTTAAAACTCAATTTTCTGATAAAGTTGTGGTCAAGTTATTGGGTTATCTAATATACTAGAGGTCACATTTTACTTTTTTATATTTACCCTTTGAAAACCGGACCCAAACCTTTATAAAAATTAAATAAATTATGATGGTACTTAACTAATTGAAGGGCGCTGAAGTCAAATCCGTTGATCAAATTGACCTCCGGTGAACAGTTCCGGCGCCAGCTTCTGTCAACACATGTTGACAATCCGACTCATCGGTTGTAATAATCAAACAAGTTTGAATGTATTTACTGTATATATTTTTTTGATTTATTTAAATATATTTTATAAATTCACCTATGTATAAGTGTTTTATAGTAATTTATAAGTATATCTAACAATAGTTAGATAATAGTTTATTTAGTATATTTCAATATTTAATTAGATTTAATGCTTATTTTGGTAATTTCATCACAGTATGCTATTCTGTCAACATTTTAAGATTTATAAAATTAAAAAATAATAATTATTTCACATTGGTCATAAATGTAACCAAATAAAATCTCACATACAAATTTGTTTATAATGAAAATCATGGCACATGGTCTACTCCGTCAAAGAGGACATCATTTTCTGGACGAATTTCGATAAATCATACAGGTGTTGTTGTTGTAACCGATGGTCCATCCATCATTTATCCTTTTGTTGGAAGCTTCCTTGAAACTCATTTTGGTGAGACAACGTCCTAATTTCAATTTGAAATCTTATAATTTCATGTTGTGTTGACGTGTATTTTAAATATCGTAAAAGCTTGAAAACGAATAAAAACATTATAATTTTTTCTGTAGTGCATATTTACAGCATTCACGAACACAACCTATAAATGGTTTTAACCTTACAATAATATTATAATATATAAAAATGAATTTTTTGCTTACATTACTTGGAAGTAATATTTTGGCGGGAACGTTTGACACAAAAAGAATTATTGCTCCGTCAAATTTAGTACTACACTCAAACACAGAATACATATTGACTTCCAAATAGTAATAGATCATAATATATCTAACACACCAAATACACGGAAATTGTAAAGCGGAAAATTACTATAAAAACATGTCAACATCTGTTGACACCAGTTCTAAAAGGGTTAAATCAAATAGATTCTTCGTCGGTCCAAATACCGACTTATACGCTGACCTAAACTAATTGGACCACCAGAGTTGGTTTTCGTTCGATTATTTTCGACCGTATAAAGTAAGTTGCGCACTGTAAAAATACGTGAAAATTGGTTTAATAATTACTTCGAACTAATTTTAACTTTTACAAGCATTTTAATGAACTAAAGACATTTATCTAAAACTATGAAATAGTTACAATAATAACTTTATTATTTACTTTGCGCGTCATCTCTTATTAAATAGACTTAATATTTTTAGCACTATTTGCCGTGGGCCCTTGGCGAAACACACAAAAGTGTAGTTCGAATTCCATTAGGGACTTGATTTCCTTCGGTATTTGCGACCACTTTGCGCAACGAAGAACTCTAGTGCAAAGAATATTTTCAATAAAATATTGAGAACTAGCACCTTGTTTTCTCCATGTCAGCAGCGAGTTATAAGATGCAGGAATTGTACGTATTCAAAATATTGTTGTTGGTTGATGTTAATTTTACTTGCGTTTTTTCTTTTAATTAAAGTTGACCACCTCCATAACTTGTTTTTTGTGGGCACTTTAGATAGGTTTTACTGTATATTTTATAGTAATAATAATTTGTGTTAACTAAAATCCTTTTTATATCCCGAGAAGGATTTGGATGCTGTTATTTGTCACAATTCCATCTTCTAAATGCTATATAATTAACTCACTGGCACTATACTACACTGGTCACATTCCAAAACAGTTAAAAAAATAATTAATTTTGTGTGGGCTATGCGATAAGGCACTCCCGTCTAACAGAGTGATACATAGAAATATGATACCAGATGGTTTTGTCTTAACGAAATAATGAATCAATCAATAGGTAAAAGCCAGCTCGTCCATGGAAGCACCAATTAGATGTACCAATTTAGCACTGCATAGATATAAATGAACAGAAAACAGATGCAAAAATTTGTAGATTAGACCTAAAATATTCAACAAATCTGACACTTACCCAGATAACTTTTAATAACAATTAACATTACAAAAAAATAGGAACATGACACAATTTCTTAATGCAGGTTAAGTACACTGCATTACTAAATTTCAGCGCAAAATTTGCAAAATGCCTAATGGTCTTGATAAACCAAAGCAAATCGAATATTTTGAAGATGTATTTATAAAAAAAAACGTTGAACGATGATTACATCACCACTTCGTAAACCAAATATAAATAAAAATTTATAGAAATTGCAAAATTATTAATAAAAATATTTAGACTATACCATAAAATTTATATATTCAGGAATTGAATTTTGCCTTTTTATTTATTTATTTAAAATGAGAAATCGTAAATCAAATCGCTTTATTTATTCAAAAGTTGTTAGTTCGAACGCGAACGTAATTTTTGTTTTCTGCACATTGAAAATATAATTGGTATCGACGCGCCATCGTCGTAGTCGTCTTCTTAATTATTAGTATTATGTATTATTTGTTGTTGTTGTCAAACTTTCAATTCATTTTGTAAAGTAGAATTGTATATAGAAATAAATTAAATCTTAAAGATTTCGTCGAATTTATGTCAGAATTTTATTTAACAAAAAAAATCTGCTCGAAGTGAAAATACGTCAAGAATTTTATTACGTACATGATTCGTTGATTAGTGCGTTTTAGTGTTTTGAGCGACGTGGTTTGGTTTGTAATCAGGTGATTACTAACGTCATTCTATTAGCATAGTTAAACAAGGTCAGTGTAAATATACATAGATATAGTGAAGTAGGACAAACGGAAATTATTTATAAGTACGCGCAGGTACCGCTCCCTTTCAAGAATGCAAATGTATTTAAATAGGCCATAAGAAATATGGAATTTAAAAATCTAACCTTTCTGGTCATGGGCATTGATTTGCAAGTTACACCGCAAGAAGAGTTACTAAATCATAAAATTTTAATTATTTAATTAACTCGGTTTAATTACGCGCGGCATTCATCACCGGTTGCCCACACACCGATTTTCTCAATGATTTTTTCTATGTTGCAATATCTATACATAATTTTGTGTTACACCCAAACAAGTTGTAAATGAATAACTTAAGCTAAATGTAAACTTTCTTCAAACCATAATCGAGAAGTGTATATGTGTATGAGAAGATCACACATAAATCCGCCAACCTTGGCTGGAATTTTGAAAGAAACCTATTCAGATTTACAGTATAGATTTAAAGAAGTAAATTATGTTATGTGTTAAATGGTATACAACGTAACACTTATTGATTCCATCTCCATATATGATCGTAAATAGAGTATCGTAAAATCCGCCCAAGCATATAAATAAATATTGAACTTGAAAAAAATCTTATTTTTTTGTCTTGATAAATATTTTTATATAAATAAATAAATAATTAACGTATCTTCACTGTATATTCAAAACAAAAATTCAGAATCTCCACGTCGTTACATCGAAGGTGATGTGAATATACATTATCGCACGCCTGTCCGGCAAGAATTCAAAGAAGCAATACCCGAAGATGAATTAATTCATCGCCAGGCGGAGGCAATGAGACGCCTTTACCAAGAGGAAAAACGTCGAAAATATTTACAAGAGCTACAAAATATAAATGCACGTCGACACATGGATAATTTTACACCATCACAAAAATCACCAATTGCACTAAATCGTTATGATTCATTTCCAGCTGATCTGTCACCGCAATCGCCTAAATCGACACAGCAATATACAATGGTCGCGAAAGCGCTTTATAGTTTCCAAGGACAAACTGCAAGGTTAGTAAACATTTCATAATCAAGTACGATTTTACTTAACCTATATATCAACACAATTTCGTTACAGAGAGCTTAGCTTCAAGAAAGGAGACATTATTTACATTCGACGACAAATCGACAAGAACTGGTACGATGGAGAGCATAACGCCATGTTTGGACTATTCCCAGCCAATTACGTCGAGATTATAACGCGTGATCAGCCACGTCAACAACAAATCTCAACTTTACCAAAAAAACCGGCGGAAGGTCAAGCCCGTGCCAAATATAATTTTAATGCTCAGTCCGCAATCGAGCTGTCACTGAATAAGGGCGAAATTGTTACACTTACCCGTCGTGTTGATGATAATTGGTTCGAAGGTCGTATTGCGAACCGGAAAGGTATATTCCCCGTGTCATATGTTGATGTGATCTTAGAAATTGGAGCTCATGATCAGCCATTGAAACCAATCGGAGCACCGGCGGCGCATTCATTAATTATATCACCAACAACTCCACCTGCTAATGCGCCCGGCGATCGATTAGCTGCTTACTTCAATGGTAATGGCATTAACGAGGATGAAATTGTACAGCGAGAAACAAAAACCAAACAAAATACGGAAGTGCTTCATGTTGATACGACATCGGAACCAATCACGTAAGTTATATCTGATTTTGATTTTAATATTAAGACTCGGATTCGAAAGAGTTCGTAAAAAGTTTAAATTTTTTTAAGGAATGGAAAACTTATCCCCAATAACATATTCCTCGTATCATTATCACACCATATCGACGAAATTTACATATTTCAATTATCGAATTTAAGATTCCACGAGACAGTATTCATCACCGAAACTTTTTCTTTTAATAACCACCAAACTTCGATTTGTGCTCCCTATTTTTAAGCTAACAAAACCCAAATCGAAAACAGAGTCTAAAATCCACTATAGAAAGCAAAACAAAAGATAAATCTAGCAGAGCTCAAACCGAAAATCGGAGCAAAATCAAATTAGAACTCAAAACTTCAATCTAATGTCATTTAGATAATTAAAAGCTCTCTATAGGCTAATTAATTAAATGTCCATATAAAAATGTTGGGCTCCACTAACTTTTGATAAATTTTGGGATTTCCGTTATCTATGTTATGATTTGAATTCTGCTAGTTTTAAAATAAAACCCTAGACTCATGATCCACTACGCTTCTTCGAATCCTCAAATTTCCTGGAAACTAAGGTTTTTATCAAAACTACAAGGGTTTCTTACTTAAAGAAGTCCCATGCGATCTAATCCGGTTAGAGAGAATCTTCCTCAGACGAAAAATGTTGAAGACTCGTTCAATTTTATCACATGAGTGTATCCAAAGGAACAAAATTTATTAATTTAAAGATTATCTTAGTAGGAGTTTTTCTGGTAGTTTCGCAAACCCACATATTACTTTTAGCTTCCCCTAAACTTTTCTACAGGGCAAGCAACAACTAGAGGACGGTTGCAGGTACTTGTGAATGTATCTACCATGCAATCTAGTTCCGCCATTGCCTCTGGGGGGCTGAGGGACCTTCATAGGAAAGATTTCCAGCATCTTCCTAAATATGATCTAGTTTATTCTCCTATGGTTCCTAAAGATCTTAGGGGTAGCAGGACGATTATCTAGATTATAGGTCCAAAAACGGATGCTCCATCGATACTTTCTCACTCTTAACCAAATGAAAGGCACTGTCAAAGGCGAGCGCTACGTCTAGCACTTCCCGCTTGTTTCTCGTGAGAAATGTTGGTTCTTGTCTGATATTGCAAATTAAGAGTTAGTAGGTTAGTATTTAAAAAGTAATCAAAAATAGCTCACACTGGCCTAGATTGTGTGAAGTGCGTTCGCATCACATACTATTAGAACGCCGATTTTCCTCGTTTTGGCTTCTAAAACTAGCTGCCATATGTGCATGATTATATACCCTTTCGCTGTAAGGCCACAAATCCCGTTATTATTTATCCACGGTTCTTGAATGAGAAGTGAGACTTCTTCCGATCTCGCCAGTCTGAGAACCAGAGCTACAAAGGCAGCTTTTGTGAGCTAGCTGTGGTTAATTTAGATTATTGGGAGCATCATGTTGTATTTAATCCTCAACTCTGGTGGCATTTTCCCCTGTGAATTCGACAAGTTTTTCTCGTCAAAAACCAGTGAATGGAGGCTGCTAATCCATACTTTTAGCTCTGTCGGCTCTATCCTTCGCATATATCCTAATAGTTATTGACTGGAACCCGAAGTTGATAAATCCGTTTGTGATTGCGAGGGGCTAGAGATTACATAATTATCACCATAGTATAATATCTTAGAGACGCCTTTGATTGCCCCTTGTTTGACAATCTTCCAATTTTAGATCGGAAGGGTCAGATTATTGGTCCGCTGATATTTGGTCCGCGAATGCAGTTCGCTTTATTCACCCTTCATAAAAATGCGAGGCTTAGTGCCTTGTACACCAAAATCCAATGATAAAATGTGATGCTCCTTACCCTCTCAGCGAAGAGTTTTGGCCGATTGTGCATCCTAACCGAACCAAACGCAGCTTCTATTTGAACTTTGTCACGCTTACTGTCAATTGCTTCTATTTTACTTTGGCCGTTTGTCTGTTCAACGTAGTGTCCCTATTCGGGGTCTTCCCGCAGTCCACGGTTTTCCTCGCCCATGTCACGAATTCTCTTCCCTCTGCTGATTAGCTACCCCGCCGGGGTTACCCACTCTTCAATTCCACCTGTTCTCAGCAATTTGGGACTATCCATCTTCCTAGAACTAGAATAACCCTTCCTTTTACGGCTTGAGTTATCCGTCCCTTTTTGTAACGGCCTTTATTGAGAGCCGATAGTCTCCCCCATGTAATAACATTGAAATAGCCGTACGAGTTGGAAAAGTATCACCTAACATGAAAATTACATTCGTTGCTCCGGGTGCGTGCCATAGTAGTAGTCATATAATTTGAGTCACTCCTCTCAGTTCGACTTTATTCAAGTTCGTATAACTCATGTTCAATTTTCCCTCTATTAAATTACCTACAGTTCTATTCTTAAAATTGATAATGGTTCCAACAACAAATTTCCGATAGGTAATACACAGATTACATTGTTTTAGGTTGTTCGAATAACAATTTGTGGTGGCTGTTTCAGCTCTTTTTTCTAAGTGCCATGGAATTTTGTCCAACTCTCTTCTTGTACCTAGTTAATCCTCAACAAACTGTAGTTATTAAATATTACGCCGCCCTCATATTTAACACATCTGAAAGTATTATATGTTTTAATACCACGGTCGACCCTGCTTTGCTAAACGGGCCAAGAAATGATACCGTATGATCAATCTGTTGAAGATAACGTTTCACAATCAGAAAATTAAAATTAATAAAAAAAAATTTAACTTATACATATTTTATTTCAATCCATTTCAGATATCGCGCCTTGTACAAATATCGCCCACAAAATAATGACGAACTCGAACTAAACGAAGGAGATCTCATATTTGTGCTAGAAAAATGCGATGACGGTTGGTTTGTAGGTACATCACAACGGACCGGCTATTTTGGCACCTTCCCAGGAAACTATGTAGAAAGATTATAAAAAAAAAAAAAAATTAAAACCTAAAATTTATAGAAAAAAGAAAATTTATTATTTTTGTTGTTTTTATTTTATTTTCTGTTTAATTAATTTTTTAATTTATATTATTTATAATGAAAAATTAAATAAAATTGATTGATTCGTTATATTGTTTTTTGTTTTAAATAAAAATACTCTCAAATAATTTAAATAAATAAATAATTATAAAACATTTTTGATTATTATTATATTATTTTTTGTGTTGCGTGATTTTTAAGCACAATTTTTATTGTTTACATTACAAATTTATAATTATTTATTTATTTAATTTAAATAGAAAAGCCTTATTATTTTTGTTATTAAAAATCAATCAATTTTATTTATTTTTACCAAAAGCTAAAGCATAAAAATCAAAGATTTTATTTAAAAAAAAAATTATATAAAAACAAATTTCATTGCCAATTAATAAATTATTTTAAAATTAAATATAATATATAAACAAAAAAAATAAAGCACTAATTATTTATAGTTTTTATTGTGTGAATTTAAATAAATCACCATTATTAATTTTGTTGTCATAATAATTATTAAATATTTTATTAAACAAGTACACACAAGTTTTAATTTACAAAAATTTGCAAAATAACAAAATTCAAAAAATTAAATGAAGTGTTAAACTACTAGTCATTAATTTTCCAAAAAATAAAAATTAAAATATATACATTAAATAATTAAATTAAAAAATATTAATTATTTTTTCATTTAATTCTTTATATTAACTGTTATAATTTTTTTTGTTTCACTAACCCCCAAAATTACAATTTTTTTTCAGAGTAAAATAATCAAATTGATTAAATTTAAATCAAACAATTTTACTAACATTTTATTATTAATTACAAAAATTGAAAGAGAATAATAATAAAAAAAATTTAAAATTTTATTTTTTATTTTATTTTGATTGAGTAGCCGAACACTTGTGCGACTCACTGTAATTCGATTGAATTGCACATTCGTAATCAACAAAATTGATCAATACTCACTTTCATTTATTGAAAGCGACCATTTTAGTTCAAGAAGATAATGTATAAAAATTAACATTTTCTAATATTGTGGAATTATATACATAAATAAGCAAAATAATTAATGATTTAATTAGCAAGGTATTGTAACTATGAATATCTAATAAAATTATAGAATATGTTATTTAACCACTGTCATTTTAAACTTAAATATTACTAAAATATGTACATTATTAAACTTTTGACGTAAAATGCAAATTTTAAAATTGAAAAATAATTTAAATCATTAATTCTTAATAATAATTAATTAAATTACAATAAATATGTAATTTAGATTAACAATTCTAAATATGTATAGGTAGTTGTTTGTGGTTTAAAACATAATTTCGGATGTGACTTACAAAAATCTAATGTAGTGCCTATCTTTGTTTATTATTTACTATTTAGTTGAAAATATTATATATTTTAATAATAACAAATTAATTAATAAAACACTAAGCAATAATTAATAAATTAACGTAGTGATGTATTTTAAAATAATTGTTTACAAAATTTCATATGGTTTGTATCTTTTATGTGAACTCGAAAAATTATACCATTTGGATGTATCGTACTAATCAACATTTAGGGAAAATAAAATGTACAGTAAACGAGGTATGTATATGTGTCGATAACTGTACGAATCTAATATTTAGAATTATTTTACAATTATTTATAAGAAATATGAACGAATAACGTTATAAATGTAATTTTTGATTTAAATTGATGCTCGATCAATAAAAACACAAACACTAGGGACAACATTTTATTGTAAAATTTTGTTTTAGGTTACTTAAAAGAAGCGCTAGCGTTAATAGGTAAGAGTGACAGCATATAATTAATTTCATTGGCTCTATGAAAGTAATTAATATTATCTATTCCCGAGTTCAACGGGTTTTGGTTTTGAAATTACAACGTGGTATGGTAAATAAGTTCACCATTTGCCCCAATTAGCAAAATTTATAATCATTAAAACCGAAAAATCATAAAATCGAAAACTGGAGACACCAATTTTAAACGTTGTACTTTGAGATGACATTTTGCATTAAACTCCGCGGTGAAATACACATTCAAAGATGTTAAAGAACCGATTAACGTATTTAGCTGAGACGATAATTATTTGATCAACAAATTCCATGTGGCTGGGTATGGACAACGTCATATAAGAGAAACGGCGGGTACGACTTAAAAAGAACAACAAAACATTGTACTCATGGGAGAAACTAAAATAGTTTTAATCAAGTAAAGTAGCTGGAAAATGTTTTAATCGGTATTTTGTATGAGTTTCGCGAACTGGTAGTATTGAACATATCGGAAAGTAGAATTAATCGTATATTACGGGTAACATTAAGATAACATCGAATGTGGAGTGCTCAAGTTGTGCTCATAAAATAAGAGAATATCCTTCGCCACAATTCAAGGATTTGAAAGATTACTGTGTTTAATAGAGCTGGTTCGAACCAAAAGAAGATTTGACGCTAATGAGCGTAGAGATAGAGATCATTATAATACTGTTTCTTATATTGTAGATGAACGACTGCTACAAGTCGACTGCTAGCAGATAGATTAACTTTGGGAAAGATTTGATCAACTAAACCGTGACGAAAAATAACATTTTTGACATCCAAAGAGGCACGCTAGATTTAAATATGTAAGGATTCATCGAGCATAGTCAAGATGACCACAATTCTCAGTGATGCCAGTCCAATTTCAGAGAGTCCGGGACAATTATCGCCGCTATAATCCAGATAGATGAATGGAAAAAGAAGCAGTTGTTCGTTCGAGTGCATCAAACTACGAAGTCCTATTATTGTACGAAAAGGATGAGTGGAAAGAGCTTGTATTGACTTTCAAAAATTAAATAAGGTGATGAATAAAGATAGGTCATTGACGACCAATTTACCCAACTACAAGGTTTTTATAATATTATAAATAAATATATAACGATGACACAAATGAAGGCCACGGAGTGTGGCATCAACGGAAAATAGTCATTCGCGCCGAGTAACTCTCAGAATGGTGATGACAAAATGATTGGTGTTACCCTGTGGTTATGCATAAGACATACATTTAAAAGAATATAAAACTCTTTGTTTATCTTGACATAAGCTTAACAGACAACAGTGTGATAACATTGCCCGAAGAAAATAAAAGAAATAAAATGTTTTTTTTCTGACTTTAATTTTCATAAGTAATAATAATGATAATGGTGATCATTTATTATAAATGGTATAAAAATGAAAACATTTTCTGAGAATACTCTTGAGCTTGTAGCGGGTATTTACTTCCACTATAACAAACTCCGCACAAATATTCTCAACGGATTAAACTCCGTTCACATAATTCTTTATAAACGGACAATTCTCCATGTAAAGAATTATTCCAAATAATATACAACAATCTTGTATATACAAATAATGTACATAACAACTGGTACATACATAATCGTACAACAACACTTGTACAAACGAAATTTATTTATATAGGGTACACCGAAATATTTTGGTGCAGTTAAACTGGAAGCAAAACCAGTTTTGGATATTTTTGTATTTCGGTTTAGCTAAGAGAAAATTACTACTATTTTCTTTCTATTCAATTTGGATTTTTGCCGGAGCAACATGGAGCACCATCATCACTCACCAGCAACAGAAACAAATAAAATTATTTTCATAATAAAATTTTATTATTAATTTCAATAACTAAATTAAGATTTTGTTTTTAGTTATTATTATTATATTTAACAACTTTAGCTACCGCTAAAGCCCACCCAATTTCACAGCACTGCTACTATCTTTTGGTGCCCCATGCAGCATTGGTTCCCGCAGTCTGGTAGAGGAGAACAGTGTGGGTTTTGGGGCACCCAAATAGCAGCCTAGAGTTTACCGCATGAAAAAAAACTAAATAGAATGGGGGAGTATGAAATTGGGGTATCGGACTTCGAAGTAGCGGATTAGCCTATCAGCCCATCACGTGGGCAGCCTTGACCGTGGTTATATATGTAAGTTGTTTACGCAAACATCTTACATTAAATTAACTAAAATAAAGTGGCTCATTGGCCATAATGGAGGGGATAGTGTTAGTAAAATAGCGTGATAGTGGTATGCTACCAAGGTCAGTAGAAAATAATAGAGCCGCTTAGCGTCAATAATTTCCTTATACTGACAGTCAGTATAAACCCACTATCGTTATAAAATAATTAATAACAACACCTTTCACTTGCCAAATCCAATATCGGCCAGCATTTAAAAAATAAATCCAAAAACAAACTCAAAGGTGATTTTATAATCACTATTTTATTATCAAAACAAAAACAAAATCTTATTTAAAAAGCAAATCAACAAATCACTAAAACTTAACAAAAAAAAATTACAAAAATTTACTTAACGCAAAAACTTTAACACTCCAAAAAAAATTAACTGACCACACGTTGAACCCGCTCTAAAAACTAAATCGACCACCCAAAAACTTTGGTCTGTCCAAAAACTGACTCCCGATTTCTTTTTCAAGAAACACCGAGCACGCGGTACGCTTATTTTATCATTCATAATTTGATTGGGAGGGAGAATACATTTTTTTTAGTACATAAATTGAAAGCACTCTCAATCAATTCATCTAATTTTTGATGATAACCGAATTAATTTAATTAAAAATCAAATTAATAACATTATAATTACATTAATTAAGTATAAGCAACAAAAACATAAAGAAGGTTGTAATCAATTCCATAAACATTAAACGTTTAATGAACTGAAGTTCAAAAAGAATTCTAGTAAGTATTAATATGCCTTTAATCAAAAATCAATACATAAAAAAATATGAAAAGCTGACATGACGTTTCTGTTAATGAAAGAGATATCATTGGAGATACAAGCATTCAAAATTTAAAGGTTAAAGATTCTAATTACGATTATAAATTAAGATATGTAGAGGTAGGGATATCCTTGAAATTTGGAAGTTTGTGATATTTGATGAGTTGGTTACCAAACAAATTGCTCCGCTCATCGGAACGATTCTCTTCTAAGGAAAAATGGGAAATGGCCTGAATCGTTTTGACCTCTTCAACGAACATACGAGTACTATCATTTTTAAGCACATACTCAAAATTATTAAACGGCCACTAATATTTGCTTTTAGTTTTCTATAAAAACAAATATTCCAACCATTTTCTCTTCCAAAGATTATCATTACAGAAACGGTGAGCAATTTCTTCCTATTATATCAGACATTTCGTTAGAATGGCACAATCCTAACTGCAATAGTTGGAAGGCGTTAATAGACAAGCATGGAAAGTGAGTTGGAGTTAATTAGATTAAAAGTTGTCTACTCATGAGGTTACAAGGACCAAACTTCAACGCTTCCGCAACTTCCAAAGTTCAACGCTTGCTTTGTACCTTGTACGGTACTGTGGCGTCCTTCACACCTTGCCCAACTAATTAAATTTCCTAAATTGTCAAGCACCGTAAATGGTTAGTTGGGTATCCAAAAAAATATGGTAGTTTTTATTTTTTTTCGCAGCTAGCTTTTGAAAAATAAAAGCTAGTTCAGTTTTCTGTTTTTTCATGAAAATTAAGTTGTTAATAAAAATTGTAAGAAAATATAAAAAAGTGGTTAAGTCGTTTATAAATAGTGCTAAAATCATAAATTTCTAATCAGTTGTTTATAAACCATTATATTCTATGTATATAATAAAAAATCAAGTTAATACAAAACAAAAAGTTTTTTAAATAAAATTTGGGTATACTAAGACGTGGGTGCTGGGTGGAGCTATATATACTCCAAAAACTGGTAACCATCCGACGTGATTGTGGCCACATAATCTACAGCCACTTATACAATCAGCTGCAAATACGTCGCCTTTCACCACATCTGGTAATCTGGTAAATTTAAAGCCAGAACCGAGTCAACATACTGGTTTAATCCCCGTTATATTGGTGTTTCAACAAATTTCAACAACCAACAAAATTTCGGTTGGGTATACAGTTACGGCAGACAAGTTTCAACCCCATCACTGCTACACAGAGACCGAGGTGATTCCAAATTGTAACGTGTCTCTGCATCGAGGGATTTTTGGCACATTTTTTAAAACTGTAAGTACCCAGTTAATTATTTTTGGTGCTTGACTCAATAAATTTTTATTTTAAATTCAAATTTCGTTTTTTTTTATTCATAAAACTTTTTAAAATGTGTTTTGTTTCGGTGTTTTTTATTTTTTCGGTCCTTTTTCTTTTGTGTTCTTTTCTTTTTCGGCGCGTTGTCCAAGGTGTGAACGATCCACCTGTGGCTCCTTTATCTGCGGAATCAACGGATAAAGAGGCAGCATCGGGCAGCGGTTCTAAGGAACCAACATTTTCGTTGACAGCCTCTCAGCTAACCGGACTCATCAACGATGCTGTCACTAAAGCCGTCGCGCAGGTAGGGCGAAATAGTACAATTCCTCTGCCAGAGACATCTCAATCTCACATTTCGTTTCCTCCTTACACCGGAACGGTTGCTCGAGTGGCATTCAAGCCTCCACAACCACTACATTTACAAAACCCAGAGGTTTGGTTCGAAATACTCGAGCAACAGTTCACGGTGGCGGATATAAGAACTGAGGCAACGCGGTATGCTCATGCGGTTGCAGCTTTGGATTCACGACTCCACGACACTTTCGCATATTTGATCACCAGCCCAAAAGGTAATGAACCTTATACAGTATTCAAGGCTGAAGTGATCCGGGTTCTCGGCGAGTCGGAAAAGGCGAAGCTGAACAACCTGATGCATGGCTTGACACTTGGAGACAGAAAGCCATCGCAGTTGTTGAGCGCCATGAAATTGAACGCTGGGAACAACTTTAACGAAGCAACTCTTCGCCAATTCTGGATGAAGAGGTTGCCCCAGTCCGTTCAAATGGAGCTCACACCATTTGAAAATGATGTCTCTCTGCCAGTCCTGGCAGAACGGGCTGACAACGTCTTCGAGACTATGACACAGTCTCAAGTGAATAGTCTAGAGACATCTGCACCTTGTTCGGTTTTTCCAAATTCTTTGTCGTCTTTAGATCAACAATTTTCCAATTTTAAAACAACATTGTTATCGGAAGTATCGGAAATTATTAATCAAAATTTTAGATCTCGTTCAAAATCAAATTCACGTGGTCGCAATTATTCGCGATCAAATTCTAGACATAATTATTCTCGTAAAAACTCTCCAAATTCTCGAAATTCTTACAATCCATTTTACGGTGAACCTTCGGCTGAGAATAATTTTATTTGTTTTTATCATCATCATTTCGGCACAAAAGCATTAAAATGTAAACCAAATTGTAAATTTGTATCATATAGCTCCGATAATAATGTTTCAAAAAAATAAGTAGTCATTCACAATTGGCGGTGTGTAATGACGATTCTAAAACTAGCCGCCTTTTAATTTACGAAATTTTTCTTCAAACACATTTTTTAATAGATACAGGTGCAGATGTCTCAGTCTTGCCAGTCCGTTTTGTTCGGAATCCAAGGGTCGACCCATCATTCAGATTGTTCGCAGCGAACGGTTCTTCGGTAGATGCGTATGGAACCAAATTTTTAAGACTTGACATCGGACTGCGCCGCGAATTCTCCTGGGAATTTATAGTTGCTGACGTGTCGATGCCTATCATCGGCGCGGATTTTTTGAGGAAATCTGGTTTGCTAGTGGATATACAGAGACAGAGGCTCATAGATCCGTTAACCTCTCTGTATTCAAATGGATCTCCTTCCTCCTTCGATGATACTACTGTTTCTAGGATCGATAAGTCAGCAATGGACCCAGGAGTTTTCAACGTAATATCTAAATTTTTAACGGTCATTCACGGTAATATTGATATTGACAATACTAGACATAGTGTGACTCACAAAATTGAGACGAACGGACCACCGGTTGCATGCAAACCACGACGGCTAGCACCGGACAAATTCATCATCGCGAAGACAGAATTCGAAAATATGATGAAACTCGGGATTTGCCGACCTAGTAGCAGCCCTTGGTCCAGTCCGTTACATTTAGTACCTAAAAAGAATGGGTCTTGGAGACCTTGTGGAGACTTTCGGGCACTGAATAAAGTCACGATTCCGGACAGGTATCCGATTCCACATATCCAAGATTTTACACAACGACTCGAGGGCTGCACTATATTCACAACAATAGACCTTGTCCAGGCTTACCACCAAATTCCTATTGAACCGACCGACATTCCAAAGACAGCAATTTCGACACCTTTCGGACTATTTGAATTTTGTAGAATGACTTTCGGCCTTAGGAATGCAGCACAATCGTTCCAACGTCTTATGCATTCAGTACTACGTGGACTTGACTTCTGCTTTGTATATTTGGACGATGTGCTCATTGCCTCTCGAAATTACGACGAACATCTTGAACATATTAAAATCATTTTTTCTAAATTAGACGAACACGGACTAGTGGTAAATGTGGACAAATGCGTTTTCGCAAAGACCGAAATTGTTTTTTTAGGCCATTTGGTAACTGGACAAGGTATATTACCGTCGCATGAACGGGTTCAAGTCATCAAAAATTTCGAACGACCACAGACTGTAAAACAACTGAAACGCTTTTTAGGTATGATTAACTTTTATCGACGCTTCATCCCAGGTGCCGCTGCTGACCAGGAATTGTTGAACGATTACCTAAAAGGCTATACCAAAAACAGTCGAGTTCCAATTCAATGGTCAACGGTGGCTATCGAAGCGTTCGATAACTGCAAAATTAAACTTACGAACGCGACTTTACTTATTCATCCATCATCATCAGCACCTCTGGCCATCATGGTTGACGCTTCCGATACTGCGATCGGTGCGGTAGTTCAGCAGTTTGTATCCAATTCTTGGCAACCACTCGGTTTCTTTTCAGTACGTCTCAATGAAACGCAAAAAAGATACAGTGCTTATGATCGTGAACTTCTCGCGGCATATTCGGGAATAAAACACTTTCGATATCTTCTCGAAGGTCGTACTTTTACGCTTTATACCGATCATAAGCCACTTGTCTACGCTTTTAATCAGAATCCGGAAAAAGCATCTCCTCGTCAATTTCGACACCTAGATTTCATCGGTCAATTCACAACCGATATCCAGCACATCTCTGGACTGGATAACGTTGTTGCAGATACTCTTTCACGCATTAATCAAATTTCTATTCCCGAAAGTATTGATTATGCTATCATCGCAGATGCTCAGACCAATGACGAGGAACTTCAAGAAATTTTAAGGAGTAACTCTGTTCTCAAATTTGAGAAATTTCCTGTTTCTTTCAATTCAAAAAAATTAATTTGTTGCGATATTTCTACTACTACACCTAGGCCATTCATTCCCTTTAATTTCCGAAAACAAGTTTTCGAGGCTTTTCATAATCTTTCTCATCCTGGCGTCAAAGCTTCCGTAAAACTTTTGACTCAGAATGTAATCTGGTCATCAATTAAAAAAGACGTTCAGAAGATGGCTCAAAATTGTGTAGCTTGCCAAAAGGCTAAAATCTCACGACATACAAAATCTCCGATTGGTAACTATAAATTAACTTCTCAACGCTTTTCGATTATTCATCTCGACATCATCGGTCCTTTGCCAGTTTCTGATAATCAGCGGTATTGCGTAACATTGATTGATAGATACACTCGCTGGTCTGAGGCGGTTCCAGTTCCGGATATAACTGCTGCAACCGTCGCTTTTGCAGTCTATTCACAGTGGATAGCTCGCTTTGGTGTGCCAGAGTCCATTGTAACGGACCAAGGCATGCAATTCGAGTCACAACTTTTTCACGAACTGGCTAACTTACTTGGTTTTGAGCGCAGGAGAACAACTAGCTACAATCCCAAATGTAATGGCATGATCGAGAGATGGCATCGAGTCATCAAATCTGCCATTATGTGTTATAATCGTGCTGATTGGACTAGTGTTCTTCCTGCAATCTTACTTGGACTACGGACGACGTACAGTGACGAATTAAAAGCTACTCCAGCTGAACTGGTTTACGGATGTACAACTCGAGTTCCTGGAACATTTTTAGATGCGACGAACGAACAAATTTCACAATCAGACTTCATTACTAATTTAAGACGACACTTTGACGAAATTCGACCTGTACCGGCTTCTCGACATACAACGGACAAAATTTTTATTAGTAAAGATTTGCTGACTTGCTCGCACGTTTTCTTACGAACTGACGCAGTACGCAAATCACTGCAACCACCGTATACTGGACCGTATTTGGTTATCGACCGTACAGACAAATTTTACACTTTGGATCTAAACGGACGACACGCCAAAATTTCCATCGACCGACTCAAACCATGTTACTCGGACAATCAACAACAAACTACGGACGCACCAACTTCGCAAACTGGATTACTTGTATCGACTGACCGACCAGAATCTATTATTTCGGCTGATGGACCTAAATCATCTACCGTGGAACCGAAAGTTCGCAAACAGGTTCGTTTTGATCTCTCGTCGAGGCCTGTTTTGATTACAAGTTCGGGTCGTGAGTCCAGGACTCCAACCAGATATAGAGATTGAGGCGATAGATCTGCGATCTCTCTGGGAGGGGAGTATTGTGGCGTCCTTCACACCTTGCCCAACTAATTAAATTTCCTAAATTGTCAAGCACCGTAAATGGTTAGTTGGGTATCCAAAAAAATATGGTAGTTTTTATTTTTTTTCGCAGCTAGCTTTTGAAAAATAAAAGCTAGTTCAGTTTTCTGTTTTTTCATGAAAATTAAGTTGTTAATAAAAATTGTAAGAAAATATAAAAAAGTGGTTAAGTCGTTTATAAATAGTGCTAAAATCATAAATTTCTAATCAGTTGTTTATAAACCATTATATTCTATGTATATAATAAAAAATCAAGTTAATACAAAACAAAAAGTTTTTTAAATAAAATTTGGGTATACTAAGACGTGGGTGCTGGGTGGAGCTATATACTCCAAAGTACCATGTAAATTCTAGTACCAACGACATGTTTCAGAATCGTTTAAACTGTCAAGAGAAAATAATTTTATATAATCAAAACTTACGATTCCTTTACAATTTATGATGATAGTTGAATAAACTACTTATATTACAATTTTATTTCAGAGTTCCAATCCAATTACTTTAACGAAACAATTTTATTTCGTCCATTTTTTAACTGATTGCAAAGAAATGTTTAGTTGATGTGTTGGAAACTCTAAAAGGATTTTTGGTCAAGAATTTACTCCCAAATATTATGTAAAATTCGGAAAAAGAATGCTGCACTTTTAAATCTTTACAACACTTTTGCAACATTTTCTTTTAACTGCACCTCTTGAAACATTTTTTGGTCCATCTTTTTCGGTATTTTATATTTCATTTATAGATCACATTTTCATAGAAGATTGTCTAAAATCAACATATAAGTAATTAAGATAGAAAATTTATATAGAAAGATAATAATTTTAATTAATTGCTCATTGTATAAATCACACGTTGAATCGTGAATCACTGTCTTATGCGAAATCGAAACAACATAAACGCTGGTAAAACCACATTTCAAGTTAGAGAAACATGTACCATGAAGTGTCACAACCAAGACAAACGATTGATTTTATTCTAAGCTGACAAACTAAAATTATGGTGGAAATTAAAAGTAAGTACGGAGAATTGATCAGTTGAACAATTCATTATATTTTCTTCCTTATAGATCAAATAGTCTTTTTAATTGAATTTTACACATCTTTTATGTTTAATCTTTTGTGTTATTACGACAGTTTTGGTGTATAACTCTTTTGAATAAGCAATGAACTCTAATGAAGGGTTTTCATAATAAGTTTTCTGTAAAAGTTTATAAATTTTAGTGAAGAAACTGACTTCTTATAATCGAAAATAAATAAATTTTATGAATTAAAATAATAAATCATAGTTAAATGCCGTTACAAATGATTTATACCTATGTAAATTGATTTGATTGATTTTTTTAAGATCATTAACAATTGAAATAAAACTAGATCACAAAATAACAGAATATAGGTGTCGCTAGAATTGCATTATACTACTCGATTAGTGATCACGGAAGTCACTTTGATTTTTTCTGACCATAATTTCTATGTTTTCAAAATACAAATTAAAAATATTCGCTGTTGCTTTAAATTTGAAAATCTCGTCTATAAAAATCTAATATCGTTTTCAGTGGCACAAAAATCCACATTTTTTTCTGATTGGAATCAATTGGAAATGGATTTTTTTAGATTTTTTGTCTTTTTTTTTTTGAAAAAAAATCCAAAACATTTGTTGGATTTTTTTTTACGTTTACTCACACATATACTAAACGTCATGTCAATTGTCAAAAAAGACGTCGCGCCATTTATATTTTATTATATTTGTGATAATTGTTTAAGCAATTTGTGTTTTTATTAAATTAAATTTTGTTTAATTCAAAGTGTTGTTTTATAAAGATTATTGCGTGTGCACCGATAACAATGTTACAACAAATAACTTTACAACTTTTGCATTTCATCCGCTGTAAATTATAGTAAATAACGCAAACTTGAAAGCCGTGTTTTTTTCTTGTTTTTATTATAGATTTTACTATATTTTATTAAATAATTTATTTATAATAATGTCTGACGAATCAAATGAAAGTGAATGATGAATGTGGTTAAAATGGGTAATAATCGAACTAAAATTATCAAAAAGCCTCGAAGAATATGAAAGTTTGCAAAAATTATATAGACGGGCTCTTCGTGACTACTACAGCACGGATATTGCTATCGAATATGCTAAATTAACCGTTTTATGGGATAACGATGAAATCTGGGAAGAAATATTATTATCAAAATATGCCGTTAACTGTCTTAATGACTCTCAGCTGTTTCAAAAGCAACTTAATCATTTTCAAATTAAATTAGATGGGTAAGAGAGTGTATTTACATTCATTTGAGGTATTCACTAAACTGTCTTCTAATTTCAGCTCTCCAGAAATTATAAAAAAAAATGTTAAACATTTACCAAGCCGAATGTAAACTATCTCTTATAGAAGTTGAAACAGTATACAAAGAATTCGCTAAAAAACATGATACGGTAAGTGTAACGGATTTTGACTGGGAAACGGTGGATCGTAGTTATAATCGTGCGATTAATATACTCCGTAAAATTCTTCCATTTGAATTAAAATTAAAAAATCTTGACGCAAAAAAATATAGCGAGAAGGAGCGCTTATACTTGTAGTACATAAATGACTGTGAATATCTCCTGAAAGATAATTTTCTACAGGCGATATACGAGCGTATGATGACCGACTATTGTTTATGTGCGAATGTTTGGTTCGGAAGAATTTTACGGAGTATATTAATTGCACGATTATAACTACGATCCACCGTTTCCCAGTCAAAATCCGTTACACTTACCGTATCATGTTTTTTAGCGAATTCTTTGTATACTGTTTCAACTTCTATAAGAGATAGTTTACATTCGGCTTGGTAAATGTTTAACATTTTTTTTATAATTTCTGGAGATCTGAAATTAGAAGACAATTTAGTGAATACCTCAAATGAATGTAAATACACTCTCTTACCCATCTAATTTAATTTGAAAATGATTAAGTTGCTTTTGAAACAGCTGAGAGTCATTAAGACAGTTGGGCATATTTTGATAATAATATTTCATCCCAGATTTCATCGTTATCCCATAAAACGGTTAATTTAGCATATTCGATAGCAATATCCGTGCTGTAGTAGTCACGAAGAGCCCGTCTATATAATTTTTGCAAACTTTCATATTCTTCGAGGCTTGTTGATAATTTTAGTTCGATTATTATCCATTTTAACCACATTCACTTTCATTTGATTCGTCAGACATTATTATAAATAAATTATTTAATAAAATATAGTAAAATCTATAATAAAAACAAGAAAAAAACACGGCTTTCAAGTTTGCGTTATTTACTATAATTTACAGCGGATGAAATGCAAAAGTTGTAAAGTTATTTGTTGTAACATTGTTATCGGTGCACACGCAATAATCTTTATAAAACAACACTTTGAATTAAACAAAATTTAATTTAATAAAAACACAAATTGCTTAAACAATTATCACAAATATAATAAAATATAAATGGCGCGACGTCTTTTTTGACAATTGACATGACGTTTAGTTTTTTTTTTATGTGTGAGTAAACGTCAACAAAAAAATCCAAAATTGTGTTCTGTGGCAAAAAATAATAAATCCAAAATTTTGAATCAAGATTTTTTTGCCACTGAAAATCACATAAATAATTTAATAACGATTCAAGATTATATTTCGTTTGTTACATACTTCAGTTCATAAAAATTGTTTACACTAATCGCCATCTCGTTCACTGTAAAAAAAATTAACAAAAAAATAGTAGTAGATTTTTGTTTGCAAATCCAGCTGATGTTTCTATTACATTTTTATACCATTAAAAATAAATCAAAACTGAAAAGCAACAACAAACCGAACAACATAAACTTCATATCCAAGTGAAAATTAAAAATGGCTAAAGTCTCTTGTCAAATGTACACAACACAAGGAGAAAATTCTTAAAAAAAGTGGAAAATGCTGTTTTATTTTCATTTATAAACGGGAGATTTTCATTAAAAGTGTTTACTATTTTATTTACTAATTAGTTTGTGTTATAAGTATAGTGCAAGAGTGGCTGAAAACAAAAAAACCAAAATGTGTTTACAGTGATCGAAATAAAATTAAAAAAAATTTGTTCTAATAAAAATCAAAAAGAAAATTTCTAAAGTGAAACCTAGTGCTTGATATATGTTCAAAAGGAATACAATTAATTAATTAATTGGAAAAGAAAACAATCGCTTTTATAATGGGTATGTACACATTATTTTCTCATAATTTCTTTTCTTGGTAGCAACTTTTTGTTTTTGTCTGATCTGTGTTGTTTTTGTTGTTGTTGCTGCTGCTGCTGTCGAGCCAATTCAGTTTTTTCAGTGATGCAAAATCTTTAAAATTAGAAGAAAAACCAGATGGACAAATTTTTATTAACGTTTTTTCTACTTACGATATCTTTATTAAATATAGAATATTACGTTACTACATATAAGACGAAATTCTTATAAAATTTAATTAAGAAATTTATTGTTATATTTTTTTGCGTTTCTGTTGGTCTCATGTTTTTATTGTTATTGTTGTTGTGTTTTAGGGGTTGCCTTGTGTTGCGCTATGTTGTACATTTGGAGGAGCACAATACAAAAATTTTTATTGGTTCTTCTTTCCGTTTTCTTTCCATTGCTTGATGATGATGGTTTATTGATGACTGCTATAATGTTAAAAATAGTGAAGAAGTCGCGATTTTATTTTAATGTGGTGGCGGCGTAGACGGAATTTTAATGTGGAAATTATAACGATATTAAATGGTGGTGGTAAAGCGTAGCTGGAGGCTATTTTAGTTAGTAGCCTACACTACTGGAATGGTTGTACATAAGAGTATTATGTAATAGAAAAAGGTGAGTGGATGTTTTCATTGTGTGGTAGGCGAGCCAGTTAAATCGATACATAATTCGCCGTTAATATTATAATGGATTCATTTTTACTAATAGGATAGTCTCACTACAGTAGGTACATGGTATCCAGAATACATGCTTTCCTTTTCGGATAAAAACAAAGATAAGGTCAAGCCACCGTGACCTCTCATCGGTCATCGGCTCATAACCTTTAAGTTTTCTATAAAAAATATGTTTTTAAAATTTGCTCCTAGCTTAAAGCATAACCCAACTTCCAAAACAGATGAACTTTAATTGAAGACGTCATATTTGTAATATTAATTCAGGAAGTTATAAAATAGATAATTATTTGCAGTTTAGTCTTTTATATTTACCGGATGTTTATAAAGTAGAAATAACTTGGTCGGATTAAAATTATCAATAACAAAGCTAATTGTAAGTCGTACTTGTTTTAGATTTAAGCTGATTTGACGTTTGTTTGTATTTAGATATCATACAGGTCTAATCAGTTCCACGATATAGTAAAACAAGAAGTTAATTAATCCTCGACAAAAAAATGTTTTTCTCATTTCCTTCGCCATTCATGTTCTTTATAATTGTGTAATACTATTAAGATCTTCCTTTTATTTTCTCGTAAAACCGAAATCTATCGATTTTTCTTAAATCACTATCCAATTTACAGACTTTTCACAGCTTTACGCTTCCACTCCAATAAATTGCTTTTACAATACTTAATGCTGAGCTGTACATTTTCCAATTCTATTTTACTTATATAAAAATATTTCAAATGTAGATTTTTTTTTTGGTTCTTTAAGGAGAACTAAATTAAATGTCCGTTTATGTTGTTTTGCATAGATATGTAGCTCAAGGGCTTTTCAAAACATTTTGCTTTTTTGCAAATATCAGAATATGTAGTTGTGATTTAGAATCATAAACAATCAAAAAGATCTTTATCTTTTTTCGTGTCCAAATTTTATAGTCACACCAGTCTCTCAACTAGCCACTTTGTATACATTTGCTATATGTAGTTGATTTTTATGTGTGCGATTTGGTTCGAGTATGAGATTCCGTTGAAATTCACAAAAACCACACATTTTATATTTTATCGTACATTTTAAAATTACCACCGGCTAAGTAATTACAGATTGTGATAACAAAAAGAACGTTCACCGAAAAACCCACAACCAAATACACACATGGAAAATTGCTTGTTTCGAAATTTGCTGTATTAATGTACGTACATAATGTATGTAATGCAAAACAGTTTACGTTAGATGAAAATGTATGTACAACTTCAAGTAGGCGATCATCACGCCTGATTATGAACAAACGTTTTGGCGAACAAATGTGTACCGTAACTTCCCTCCAAAATTTTTAAACAGCAATCGTAACGTTTTAGAGAAAAAAATCGGTATGGGAATGGGTGGATGGCTTTATACATTGCGTACATTAAAGGGAAATGCCAGAAACATTACTTCAAATTGAAAATTTGTTTGTGTGGGCATATTTCCACGTAGGAATTTTATTGAGCGCATTGCAATTGCAGTAAGCTTTTTATGTGCGTTGGTTTTTACAACTACAAGGAGCATCGAATATTCAAATCCAATGTTATGACCGTTTTGATCCTCTTTGCACCATAGTAAATGGTGATTGCTAATTTTATTCTACATACTTAATTAAGTATGTCAGCTACTTTGTTTGGAATTTCGGATAGGCCGAGACGAAGACGGTCTTGAGTGTTGCCCTCAAATTACTTACTTACTTGCTGTTGACGCTATATTCCATGCAGGGATTTTTCCGACTCAACGATGTTTCTCAGATCGTTTTCCACATCGTTCCGTCATGGAGTTTTTTTAAATATTTATGGAGAAATGGCTACACAACTATGACTTGAGATATTTAGAAAAGATGCATATAAAACATGACACATTAAAAACACCAAATCATAACTTTTGATCTAGTCACAACTGGGAATCGAATCTGAGTGCTTCGAATAAAATAAAATATTTATGAAGAAAAGTTGGCAACTGTTAGCTTACAGGTCTGATCGGTTCTTCATCTGTTTGAACGAAATCCGCACTGGTAGTCGCCCAAGATGCGCTCACTATATATCGCTAATTTTGGTGCCACTATGGTGGCTAAAACTTTATAACCACATTTAGTAAAGCTATTCCGCGGTAGTTATTGCAATTCAATCGATCTCCTTTTTTATGTGGTGAGCAAACCAGAATCGTTTTCCGCAATTAATACAAATACGTATATCCGGTAAAACATTTGATTGTCGCCGTTTTTTATCATTTCGCATCATCATCAGGAGCCTTGTTGCTTTTCATTTTTAACATCACGTCACGTATTTAACGTACGATGGTGGAGATGGTCGGTTCATTTCAGTGCTGATGTCGGACTAGTGCAAGGGACATAATTGTTTGCCAGGAGTTGATGATGCTGATCGATTTCAATGAGAGGTAAAATAATTTTTCTACACTTGAATAACGTTGTTGGCATTGCTAACCGTTGGATTGGAAATCTGTTTCTATTGAGTATGTTGCGATATCTATAACTCTAAAGATAGTGTATTGTCGTTTAAATATGCTTTCGGTCATATAATTGCGGCTGGTTCGAATAAAATGCTATCTGGAAAAAAAATTAAACATTATATATAACAACAGCAAGAATCAAATTTATAACTGACGCAGGGGTTACTTTACTAGCTAGATCCGTATATCGATAATATCGCGACAAATATTGGCTTTCATGTGATCCATCCAATTTATCGGCATAGTCTAACAACTTAAATATCCCCACAGCAAAATAATCCAAAGATGTTTAAGCTCACGATCTGGAGGCCAATTGACAGATCCATTATGCGAAATTATATGCCCATCAAATGTTTCCTTCAATAAATCAATTGACGGTTGTGGATTTTCTTCATTCCAAATGCGGTAATTTTTACTGTTGACGTAGCCAATTAACCAAAAATCGCCTCATCGTTGAATAAAATTTTGTGCTGAGACGAGTCGAATTGTCAAAATTGTCGATGCTGCAAATTTACGATATCAATTGCTAATTTAATTAATTTATTTATTTATATTGAAATAAGTCTACAAATTTGACTTGAAAAATATTAATGTAAGAATACAAAATAAAATAAATCCGCGTTGGATTTGAAAATTTAAAATATGTATGTATATACAGTACCTGGCAATTGAATAAGAGCCACCTTCTGATTTTACTAATACAAAATGTTCGTTTATGTTTTGAATTAGATATTACATCAATATTTTGTTTAATCCTCCTTTGGCTTTAATGACTGCACTAATTATTCTAGCTGTCATACTGAAAATACACGTTTATACCACTTCTTGCAGTTTTGCGTTCTCTTACCAATGTCTGTTAATATTATCTTTCCGAACAGCTATTGTTGGGTTCGGGGATGAGTACACAACCGTTTGCCTCCGCTCCATACATTTTTGATCGGATTTAGATCGGGTGAGTTTCCATCCAGGCCATGGCAAAAGGGGTTTGCTATGCTCTTGAAAGAGAGTTTTTACCTTTTTCGATGTATGACACGGTTCTTCATCCTGTATGAAGGTGTATGGCCCTTTTTCTTCATTTAGTGAGTTTAGAAAAGGCAAAAATACAGTCTCGACAATCTTTTTATATTGCACTTGATTCATGGTGCTCTCCACAAAATACAGAGGTTCGGTGCCATTCGCGATTATCCATACAACGTTTTATAAGAATTACTCCGTAAAAAATTTTCATTCGTTTTTCGATATTGAATCATTCACAGAAATTAAATGATTTGCATGTAATTTATGTTGTCGTTAGAATAAAATATATAAGAATAAAAAAAACTAAAAATTTATAATACCGTTATTTCAAATATATTTTCCGGAATTATTGAATCCCCCTCGTAAGACAATCAAAAAGATAAATTGCGATAGAATCACCGTTATCGTGTATCCATCTGCTGAGGGTAAAGTATATTGCTTTTTTGGCTTTGTGCCTATCGTTGCATGTGACATTGCGCGAATCAGAACTATAATTGTTTGTTTACTGCGCAATTTTGCAGTTGTAATGTCTAATCCTTTGTGATGGTCAAACTCTTTTAAAATCGACAAAAATAAAAAAATTCTGTATTCTATATTCGAGAAATCCCTAAATGATGATTCTGAGAGTATTCCTGGCTGTTAATTCGTAATAAAAATTTCGTTGTTAGCGAAATATGAGCCAATGAATGCGAGAACTTTGTCTACTAAGATAAGCAGTGATATCCCTTGCCAATGTTTGCAGAAGCAAAGGTGACCTTAACCTTTCTTTGACGATATTAAGATGTTGTTTGTTCCAATTGCTGGTTCAATTTCGTCTTGTCTTTACCAGACAATGTGCGGGAGTAATTGCAGTTATGTACGACTCTTTGTCTCTGTACTAGAGAGATAGTTTTCTTCCACATAGGCCCTAACCAATGCGTTCGTAAAAACTATACAGCGAAGGATCTACACGGAGAAAAAAAAACACCAATTTTTTTCTTATTTATGTATGGGAGTCCGATTATAGTATGCTGTACTATTTATTATTATATAATTCATTATGTATATAGGAAACATTCTACTTTGCATAGTAGACAGTGCTATATAGGAATCTCTCCTATAAATTACACCAATTACTATTTCCTATAGTAGTATTTCCTATTAACTATAGAATTCTTATAGGAAGGTTACCTATTTGTTATAGGAATTCAAGAAAATTAAGATTTTAATAGTAAGCCCTGCTATATATTATATAACAGTTTCCTATTTACATGGTAACCGTAGTAAATTTTACTATCCGCTATAGTGAATTGTCCTATTCATTAAATAGTAATCTGTCCAATTATATTCTACCAGTGCACCGGCTCCTATATTTATTGAAATCTGTCCTATATATTTTTTTCCGTGTATATTGCTGCTCAGTCATAAAAATGTTTGCTTAACGATCTTTGGTGGCTGGTGACTTCTATAACTCCCCCTCCACTTTAGTTTGTGATTAGCAGTGTACACTTCTCCAATATCATTCGGTGTGCGGCGCTTTCGGCGTCTATGGCGATGTTATATAAAAAGGTAATAAAGCTTATTACTTGAAACCTACGAAATTGATAAGGAACCAGGATGTGGGAATTTGCTCCCTCCTTTTATAGAGTTCATCTTGTTTACAGACTGATTCAGTACAACTACACTTCCTCCCCCCTCCTCAAATATACGTACCAGGCCAAAGTCATCTAATAAGTTCTTACACTAACAAAAATGTACAGCTGTATTTCCTAAACAATTTGGGTCAACCCAATTATTCCCCTCAACATAATGGAATGCCACTGTCGAGATTCTTGTGTAGGCACGATATAACCGAAATTCGAAACACAATTAAATGAAAATATAAAAATGAAACAATTGTGTGGTTTATAACCTGAGGATATTTTGCGTTAGTGTCATATTTTTATATTCATTTTTCCTATATTACCGCGTTGAATATGTTGAACTGTGATGATGTAATAAGAATACCATCGGTATCGTATTCCTCTTGTTTGATTTAACCCACATAATCCGGATTGTTTTTTGTATGCTTCTATGTTTTAACAATCTCAAAGCGACAATGTATAAGGGTATTTTGTATTTTGTAGTTGAGTTAATAAAATTTACTTTGTCGTATTGTCGAATTGTTACGCTACTGTTCAATGCTTAATTAATTGCGAATTCTACAATCCCCTAAAGCATTATCATTCATTCGACATTTATATGAAGGTTTTAATTATTCATTTTCGGATATAAATTGGATTATTGCACAATCTAAAAAAAACTAGGGGATGTCAATTGTATACTGCTCATAAATTAAGCGAGATTGATTGTGTGACTGTGTACAACAAAATCAATAAATTAAGAGATTGTCACGTATACGTTTTATATTATAGTACACCAGACTACCGTCGACTGATAAATCAAAACTTCCATTAACTGTAATTATGTTTTACTGTAGAAAAACAACTTTCATTTAGTGTGTCCGGTGTCCGGTCTTAGTCTCTGAAAAGATATTCTTTGTGGTAACTAAAACTTGGTGCTGCTGACCACGTACGATTAAAATAAACAATTCGTTACCAACTCAACAAAATAAAACCATAAATCACTTCCGGACCGAAATGTACATAAAACCGCCAAACTTAGAATTTTCTATAATCATTTATTCACAATGATAACAAGAACAGCACATACACGCTGAGTGGCCCCCATTCGTCTTAATTATTATTACACATAACTTTGTTGTTATTGTTTGCGCTTCCTTTATATAAAGCAATCAATTATTATTAATTAAATTGATTTTGTATTAATGAACGAATGTATGCCACATTCGTATAATCATTGACGATACACAGACACACATAGTTTTATCCGGAAGAGATTATTCGAAATAAATTCTTATGAATCGAACGAAGTCTTATCACATTTTTTGTGTTTCTTGGTAAATTCCAATACATTTCCAGAAATGCATGATTATCGCATTTTTTGCACAAGTAACTTAACACAAAAAACTTTATACGATTTGTACATTAAGTAAGAATAATTTTTTTATTTGCAAAATGTCAGAATCAGATTACAAACAACGAAACACAATAATATTGATCGTGTTTTTTGATGTTATTCATGTTGTTTATATGTACATGCCATGGGGTTTCGAAGAAAATGTATTTTTTTATTTCAGATCACCAAAGTGCTTTAAGTGCTTATGGACGGTGAAATTTTATGATGATTTAGCAGCTTTTGACAAAAAAAATGTCGATGCGGTATTGCAAAAATGCTTCGATCGGTATTGTTCTGCGAGTTGGTTGCCCTTCACTTTTGTCACAAGCCTCCATGACCCAGACATATTAGACGAGACGATTAAGGTATCTTGCTGAAATTCAGAATAAACATTTCTATTAGTGCGATTTCTAGAAATAAGGTCAACGCAAATAAACTTAATTTTCTTTATTTCCAATTTATTTTAAAGAAAAAACTTAATGTTGTTTACGTTATAATTTGGTAATACAATTAGGTTGACTATTTTTCTATTTTAACCTGATTAACCGTTTGAGTCCCAAAATCGCGTTGTTGAAATTGTATGTCGAAAAAATAAAATAAACAAATGTGGTGGAGCGATAAAAAAAAAGGCGAGAACCGCGTTACCTAACAAATACAAGAAGCGATTGTTATCTGCATTGGTGTTTTTTTTTGTTTGCGTTTGCGTTTGCACCACAAATGGTTTTACGTTATTTGTAATGCGTTTGCATTACCTCCTTGGACTCAAACGGCTAGGAACTAGACCAGTATCCGTTATCGTTTTTGTTAGGCGGCACATGCATTTTGGTTCTTTTAGCCCCTTCATTGCTTTCCAAAGCGAGTAATCGTCATAATTTAGTTCAGAAAGACCTCAAAGTCGCTTATTTATGTTTTCGTTCTTTATTTCCTTTATTAGTTGTTTTAATTTATTGCACAAAAAATTAAGAATATTTTTGTGTTGCGGTGCATGAGTCTGCTGCCAGATTTTGCAAGCTTTCCGTTTCTCTTTAAATAGCTCTCTGAATTCAAGAGGATAGTTATGTTTCATTGTTGTGTTGGTATGAGAAATCGGTTACCTTTCCCAAGTTGCTTGTTGCATATTGTTATTAAATGTTTCTAGTTCATCTTCGAGCTGCATCTTTGTTCTAATTGGTTCACCGAGATATGTTCGATCTTTTTTATTACCATTGTACTCAGAGTCACAGGTTTCAATGCACTTGTAGTCCTCTAAAACTCCTTTTGTTACAAAAAAGTCAAGAAGATCTGGAATTGTATGTATGTCAGCAGGCCAATATTAAATAGCTCTTTCCTTTTACAGGTTTTAAGTCTAGATCCCCAATAGGTATTCTTTGCATTAAAATCACCGCCTATAATGAAATTTGGTCTTAATGATTTAAAAACTTTATGGTTTTAACTTGCATAATTTCTTCTTCAATGCCGGCCGCCACCATGTTAAATATTATTTTTAATAATTACGGTAGATCCGCCTCTAACGTTTGCCCCTGGATGAATAGCATGGTAGCAAGAATAGTCACGTATTTTAATAAATGAAGTTTCAGTTAAATGAGTTTCCGAGACAAGGCATATATCTATTTTTTCTAAGTTTAAAAAGATTTCTAGCTCCTAAACATGCTGTGTAATCCATTGGCGTTCCTAATAAAGTTCTAAGAGATCTATTCATTTGATTAGTATAGCATTCATGTATAAGCTTTTGCATAGCTTCTTGTCTATCCAGCCGCTTATATATAGCTTCTAGACCACGTTTTTGTTTTGCTAGGCGTGTATTTATCGTTTCTATACTTCGAATACTTCGAAATATCCTTTCCAGTGGATTTTCTTTAGTAGTATTCTGCTGCATTAACTGCGAGTAGGATCTCTTCTCTGGTCGTATGGGTTCTGCTTGTGTTGGCACTTTAGTTGTAGTTGGAATTCTTTCTCTTCTAACATTACTGTTTTGAGTCGATTAGTGTGTTTTATTTCTTAACATTTTTTTTTTTTTTTTTTTTTTTTTTTTTTTTTTAAATATAACGAATTTTGTGCCGAAAAAACGGCAGAAGCAAATTCGCGTAATACATAAAAATACAACATAATCCTAATATTTACAAAATTAAATGATTAAAATGAGAATAAAATGTGATAAAAGCTTACAATAAAATGACTAAGATACTAATACTATTACTACCATTACCATTACTACTACTTTTACTACTAAATTTCAACTTCATAATATGTGACTAAATACATCAAGTTTTATGTAATAACCCTGAATAAATAGGAGATATCAACAGTTTCAAATAGCCATTGTTTAACTCTAGGTAAAAAGGACTTCAAATGAATGTCCTTCCTAATGTAAATTGGTAGCGCATTAAAAAAGGTTGGTGCAGCGACCAGAATAGAGCGTCGGAAGTGGTCATTGAAGAATCTTGGGATGTTACAAAGAAATAGATGGTTACCGCGAAAATTGTACGAAAATCGCTTCTCATTATTTGTTGACCACTTCGATTAAAAAAAACTCTCAATACCTTATAAACATACAAATGTTTCAACGGCAAAATATTCGTCGTAAAGAATAAATTCCATGATGGTTCAGTTCTTGGTTTCTTTAGATATATTCTCAAAATCATTTTCTGTAGAACATATAAAGGATACGAAGTTGCAGCATAACAACCACCCCAGCACGACAATCCATATTCCAATTTAGCCATAACTAGCGCACGGTAAGCTATTTTTAGAACCGACGGAGGACAATAATCACGAAGAAGGTAGAAAATTCTAGCAGTTGATGACAGATACTGGTGGACTGAATTAACATGCGTTTTCCAATTAAGGCAAGTATCCAAGTGAACACCAAGATATTTAAACGAGTCAACTTGTTCGATATCAAAGCACTCAGAGTGGCAACCACTAGACGCACAATCATACCTGCTGTGATTAGTCACCCGCGGCAAAATAGACGTATTAAAGCTACCAGACAATTTAAACAACATGAATTTAGTTTTCCGGCTTAAGATCAGGCGATGTTTGTCGAACCATGAGAGTAAAACTTTTAAATCAGAATTGATCATCGAAATAACGTTGCTGGGAGAATTCCCACAGTAAGCCAGAGCAATGTCATCAGCAAACCCGGTTGAATAACCATGAAGATTCAATTTAAATACGGAGTTTGTATAAATGAGACATTTACCGCTACTTCGCATACTCTATAGTTGGCTGGATGTTGTTCTTTACAGATAACTTTTCGTGTTTACGAATTTATTATATTTTACTTTGGTTTCGAAAAGTTAGTTGTGTAAATAGAATATAGATGAGAAATGTGAAAGAATCGAAATTCGTACGCTATGCAGTAATTCGCTAGTAGTACAACTACATGGTAGTGTTCTATATAGAGACAATTTTCCAATGTAAAATAATCAACATCAGTTGTCGCGACCTGATGAGAAGGCTGATTTTTTCAAATCAGTAATCTCGTACGTTCGAAACTGATTGTTGTGATTCTTACACATTTTCTATCTATAAGTCAAAAATTCAAATTTATCCGCGATCCAGCGTTAATGGAAAGAAAAGTATGTGGTGGTTGGGAAGTTGATTGTGTATAAGTAAGTGTCGATTATCATAGTCGTTGTCATACAGATTGACGCTAAATGGAAGAATTTCCTACGGTTGTGTATTTAATTCGAGAGTGCTGAAAATAGACCAATATACGGAACAATCACAAACACCATTACAATCGAAAAACCAAAGTAAAAACTATTATTTGTCTAAAAACCCGGAAAAATCTTAAATTACTCCTTATTCTTCTAATCTCCAAATTGAGATTCCGCGTTTTGGATAATTAACGGGCAAAGAAATTCAATACCGCTTCAGATAATGTAAAGTCTATAACACGGTAATTCGGTGAAAGATTTTCTTAAAATTTTCTTGATTATTAATTTTACTTAAAACTTGGCCTACTTTATTCTTAAACTTCCAGCACTCTATGTGTTGAAGCGATAGGTGAATGAATTCTAATCACTTAGGTTAGATTGTAATGACCGGTTCCCCAAACTTAAACCGGTAATGATCGGCTATCGAACCATAGAAATTTACTCCTTCCCCTCTATTGGAAACACGCGAAATACCTGCCACCTTAGGGCTTTCGATCGAAGAAATTGCCTATTTACTCAAATGTTTATGAATTCTTTTGCTAATGTTGGTCTGAAGCAGAAAAGTAGAGAACCGTCTTCTCCTCTTACTCGTCCCACCAGCCTCTACAGGGAACAAAAGATTCCAGACAGCCTTCTCATATGGTTTTCAAAAAGGCAGCTTCCGATGAGTATCCCTTTGACGGAAGTTCAGTTTTAGTCAAAGATATTGATCCAGAGAAATTATTCCTGGTGGAATTTATTGCCGCCTGACTATTCACATCGGCCACAATGTCATTCCGTTTAGTGAAGCCAACATTATTTCGGATCATTATCTAGAATAGTTGCAAAATATAACTCCTGCCTATTTACGACCTACACTTCGCTTCACTTAATTACGACCAACTATTATATTGATTTCAAATGTCAATAATTTTCATATTTGTGAGGCTAAATGCAAATCGAATTTTCATCATCGATTACAATCGGTGATGCTAATAAACACAACTAAGACCCTCTGATAGAGTGCAGAATTCAGCGCCGACCCACCGTCCATGTCAATGTACAGGTTGACATGGAGCTTGCAATGTGCAGGCGGTATACTGTAGTTGTGTGAGTAGGTGAATAGGTGAATGGGTTAATGATGTGGCGTGAAGGCGTGGTATCACAATGGGCAAAAAATGGCCTAAGTGTCAAACACTGAAATCTAACCTTCATATTTGTGAAACGAGAATATTTCTTTCTTGATTGTTTGCTCATTGAAATAACGGTAAAAACAATAAATTTAGTAAAAAAAGACATGCATCCTCGATTACGACCAGTATATAGTCTCTGTAAAAACTAAAAGTTTCGGAAAAACAACGCACTGTTATTTATACGCTTATTTATTTTATTTTCATTGCTTTTAGTAATGGGTGCTCCCTTCTTTGTGAAGGCTTCGAATCGAAGCCTTCGAGCACTTAAATAATTTAGACTAATTTTATCCCCGGCCATTTTAATAGCTGTTGTCAATGAAAGGTTATCTTCACACATTTTCCATGATATTCAAATAGACTGAATATGGGGGCTATGTTGATAGTGAAATGACACACCTTCTTCCTTATCCAGCCTACAATAATTCGTGCTTTATGAATTAAGGCATTATCTTGTTGGTGAATCCTTTGCAAAGGACTAGAAAGCTCTTTAAATTTTGGAAAAGCCTCTTCCAAGATAGCTTTGTACTAAAAATGCAGTCATTTTCGTGCTAGGAAAAACCAAGTCTGTTGCTCCGTAGTACGAAATGGCTTTCCAAACCATTACTCCACCTTGTCTACTATGGTTTCTGTTAAAAAATATTTCCTCTTTCTTTAGATCATGAAAATAGAACTGATGTCAATCAGGACCATCCAAATTAAATTTATCTTCTTCCGAAAATGCAACTCATTATTGTACCATTCTTGCTTCCATGTCATGTAATTTTTTTCAAATTCCAATCGGTTTGCTTTGCGTGATGCATTCAAAGGAGGCTTCCTGTGAAGTTTTTTTAATTTAAGATGCTTAATATTGTTCATCATACGCCGAACCGTTGATAAGCTGGCTTTGACTCCGGTTTTTGCCTTAATTTTTGCCACTGAAAACCATAAATTTGAAGCAGACCGAATAATCGCCCATTTACATGTGAGCGTTTTAGCCTCTGTAATGCGTCTTTTATTGATACAATATCCAATAACAGTTGTTATTCTATCATTTTTTTTACTATTTCACGATTTGAGAATCGCTCTTCCTTTAAATCTTTAATTTTTGCTTTTTCGGTTTCTGAAATGTCTTTCCTTTACCCATTTTCCAAAAATCTTTTTGTTTTAATAATAAGTTTGGCTAAAGTGTAGATGACGTATACATGGAGGAAATCGGGTAAGGTGAAAATAATTTTTACATTTTTCTTGTAGGATTGTGTATCTATCGTTTTTAGGAGGTGCAAGCCTAAAATTTCGGATAAATTACCACATTTTCCGGGAAAATTTCGACATTTTAATTTTTTTTTGATGACAATCTACAAAATAATAAATAATGATACTTAAATTTTTTAATAGGTTTTGATGTTGGAATTGTGAATTTATGGTAAAATTGCAACAGTTTCCACGAAAATTTAGAAATTTTCCATTATGTTTCTAAATATTTTCAAATGTATAACTTTTAATATTTGGCTATAATTTGAAAAATTTGGCGCTTAGGGGTTGTCCTTGATCGGAGGAGATGGGTGCTAAGCGGCTTTTGGGAGTTCCCAAATTTAGTATATCATATACCGACACAAAATATATACATACACTGCCTTTTGATAACTATAAGAAGTCAGCTATCTCTCCATTGTTTTCGCAGGAATAGAGTTCTTATAACACTTATCAAGCCATTGCTTTGCTTGTACGGTATTTCTTCTCATCAAAAACCGTGTTTAATCAACACACGAAATTCATTTTTTTCCATTGTTACGAAAATAACAATAATAGTTAGCGTTACTGTAACTTTAAAGTAATGGTCGGATTTTTATAAAATTTTGACACAAATCGTTTGAGATTGGTATTTCCTAGAAATCATATTAGTTTTTCATTAGATGCGCCACCTATGTCTCAGCCTCGGGACTTATTGACGAACTAAATTTTTGTTATATTTATAATTGCCCCATTAACACTTTATTTTTATGTTTATCAAAATATTAGTGAAGGTGATTTCATTATTAATCCTTGAGATCAAAAAAATCTCCTAATTTTAAATCAGGACACTACTCCAAGTATAAATACTTTAAAAAATTGTTTTTACTTATATTCTTGATTTTTAGTGAATGGTTGAAATTAATATTTAACTAACCAAAATTAATTTTTATGTTTCTGCGTCCTGAAATAAACTAAATTAAATTTAAAAAGTTTGTCTCGTGAAAATTTGTAATTTTTTAATGTTACAATTTTTTTATGGTCGCCCCAGGTCAATTGCCTTTTTTGTCTTGATTCAATGTGACTTAGCTTACAAAGGTGGCAGTCAATTTTTATGAAATGATCCACATTTTACCCTTCTTCTCAGATGATTTGGCATATAATCCACCCCAAAACGGCGGCGCTCTTTCTTAAAATGCATGACTCCCATCTTTCAAATCCTTTATCTAACAACAAATATTAAGTGACTTAAAATGTTAAAAAGTTATGAATGAACATCATTCAAATATCACAGTAAACAAAGTTCCATTGCAGCTTTCCTTAGGTTAAAGTTCAATATCTGAAAATTTTCTTATCACATTCCACATTCATACATCTTTTGCTAACTTTCCTAATAAATCCAAATCCCGCATAATTACATAGTTCTTTACTTTATAGTAATACATAAGACATACAACACATAATGTCGTTGACTATATATATTATTTATAACTCGGTAAGATTACGTACATCGTACAGAAGAAAATTTACAGAGATACATTTTGGTAAGATGAGAAATGAATAAGATTAGAACATATGTGGTTTTCTACTCTTGGTAGTAATATTCGTCTTTGATTATTCGTATCACAATTTTCATAAATTATGTTTCCACATTTTCCATTTTAAACACAAGAATGAAATAAAAAAATAAACCGAAATAGAGAATCTGTTGAATGCTAAATACATAATATACAACACTATATAAAATTTATTATATATATATAGCTGTGTACTACACCACCGAGATGTTGGGGTTTTGTCTTATAGAGTTGTTGATCCATTTATGTACTCGTATTATGTTGTAAGATGGTGGAGTGAAGGGAGATTATGAAGGCAATATAAAATCTAAAAATGAAAGACATACATTGTAGATTATTAGCACAAATTTCTATTTTTGAATATTTTTTTTTTGTTTTTGTAAATTGTGTGTCGGCATTCGTATCTAATATGAGGAAATTTATTTTCCATTTGAAGGGAGACGGGCCTCTAATTCTTTTGAAAGAAATTAATTTAGTGTATCCAAAACAAAACAAAAATATTTTTCATCCATTTATTTACTGAAACGAGAAGAAGTATAAAGATGTCCATTACTCAATTAGCGAGATTCTCATTCCAAACTGCGCTTAGCTACAAAACTCGTGAGGAAAAAATTAGTTCAATAGTTCAACTACTCCAATACGTAATTATATACGGATAATGCATTCAATGAATTTTTAATCATCGTCATGACATATCGAGAGGAATTTTAATGTAAACAATTTCCAATTCAATTTTGTTGCCTGCAAGCTTGTACACAGCGATACACAATTTCGAGGAAAGTACTTGTAGTGTACATAAGTAATTGAAAATATAAAAAAAAACAGACAGAATATTTAAAATGATTTTTTTTTTTCCAACGGAGGGAGTATTGACCGGCCACTTGTTTAAATATTTTAAGGTTTTATTTAGTATTATTGCGCGTATCTTGTGTCAGATTTATTATTTAGTATGTATGTACTCAATATGTGAACGATGCTAAGAAGGTAATATTTTTATTTACCTAAGGGATTATATTATTTCTTGTGTATATATTACAAGTTGATTACAAACAAAATTTCTGTGTGGTTGGATACGAAACGAAATGGTGATGAATATAAATGGCTAAAATCTTGAATAACATAAATAAACGGATTGAATCAGAATAATGATGTGAGCTGTAAAGAAGTTGTCAAAATTGGATGTGTTCATTCTACTGTATGCTGATTCAATTATGGTTTATTTTGAAAGTAAACAATTTAGTAAATATTTTGTTGTTTAAAGGATGGCTCGGCGAAGCAGTAGGAAAGATGTCAACGTTTTGTTCAAAGTGATTGACATTAAAATTATGTAAATATGTTGTTGTTTAAGCCGTCCTACAATAATAACTATAGGTATTTTAGTTTGAAGTATCGATACCTTTCGAATTGATTTAAATTTGGTTTTGCTATAATTCAGGTATAGTTGGTCATATGTCTAACACAATTGGCACCTGTCAATTCTTTTTATGATCTAAAAATGTATATAATAGTGACATAGTAGGGATTTTGGAAAAAATCGAGTTTTTCAGAAATTGATCTATTTACCTTCGATATCCGATTTACAGAATCATCGTTTTATTTTTTTACTCGATATTTTTATCGATGTAACCGAATGGCTTTCATTGGTGAAAACATGATGTTGGAACAGACGATTTTGGTAGAAGTCGGTTGATTTAACGAGATCAAAAATAACATTGAGGATACCGCCAGTAGAGTACTTGAAATTTTTGAAGGTGATTGCCCTCGTCGACTGTCATCATTAAAATATTTGAAATTGCTTTATGTTTAGATTTTTTAATTTGCCGTCAGTCATATACAGAGCTATAACTGTTCGTCTTTTCCCGATAGTCAGTGGTGTAAGAAAAACTTCTTTAGTCGTCTTACGATTGGTTTGATAATTTTCGCTTCTCGCTTTTACAAAAGTTTAGCTTCCTGAAATCGTTTTCTTTTTATATTTTCAGAACCAAAAGTGATTGATTTATATGAATTCCTAGTTGAGTCAGAACTCCAGCATTATTACAACTGTATTAAGTAAGTACTTATGCAAAATTTTCCCACACAAAAAAAAAAAAATTGACTTATGTTATTTTCGTCTAAAACCACTCTAGGAACGAGTTGAAAATCACAACAGTAGCCCATTTAAAATATGCCACCGATGAGGATTTTAAACAAATTGGATTGTCACGTCCTGAAATACGACGGATGCGTAAATTCTATGAAAAATATTTCCCGCACGGTTATTTAAGTAAAATAAAGCGCCTCTTACAAAATCCAACGAAAAAAGACGAACTCATAACGACACAGACCAACCCGATACTGGCGGAGAGTACATCAAAAACATCTAGCTCTCCAACTCGAATACCAAATAACAAGCACATTATTCCCGCTGACTCAATATGCGTGAACAAACAACTGGGTATCGGAGAATTTGGTATTGTACAGCAAGGTGTATGGACCAATGGAACAGAACGTATACAAGTCGCGATAAAATGTTTATGTCGCGAACGAATGATTTCCAATCCTATGGATTTTTTAAAAGAAGCAGCTATTATGCATTCGATTGAACATGAAAATATTGTAAGACTTTATGGTGTGGTGCTGGACACTGATTCACTAATGCTGGTGACAGAATTAGCACCGCTACGTTCACTGCTCGAATGTTTGAAAGATTCTAGTTTAAGAGTAAATTTTTTAACAGTTCCGACGTTATGCGAATTTGCTATGCAAATTTGCAACGGTATGATGTATTTGGAAGCCAAACGACTAATTCACAGAGATTTGGCAGCACGAAATATTTTAGTATTTAGTAAAAACAAAGTAAAAATATCCGATTTTGGATTATCGCGCGCGCTAGGCGCTGGTAAAGATTACTATACGATAAAATTCAGTCCTGCACTTAAACTGCCCATGGCATGGTGTGCCCCCGAATGTATAAGTTTCTTACGATTTACAAGTGCGTCGGACGTGTGGGCATATGGCGTCTGTTTATGGGAAATGTTTTCGTATGGATTTCAGCCATGGGCAGCTTTGACTGGTTTACAAATTTTAGAAGCGATAGATTCGCCTAGTTGCCAACGCTTAGAGCAGCCGGATTGTTGTCCAAAAGAATATTACATGTTGATGTTAAAGTGTTGGGCACATATTCCAGAAAAACGTCCTAAATTTAGTGAAATATACACAATATTGCCGGATATTAAACCGGAACAGCTTAAAACTATTGTGGCGTGGGGGGAAATTAAAAAGGATCACTTAATGTATCGACAGGGAGAAATCATTACGGTTCTAGATAAAGCGAATAATTCACCACTCTGGAAAGGGGTATTGAATTCTGGCAAAACTGGATTGTTTAACCCTGCAAATTCAGTGGCATATTTAGAAGGTCTTCCATCATCAAATAATCGAGATTCATTTTCACGAACTCTAGACCGATGTAGTAAGCGAAAATTACGCACCGAAATGATTTCAAAACCACAGAACGATCTAAAGCACACGGGACACGTAGGGCTAGACGGAGCTTATTTTGGTGATGTCTCCTTCCTGTCGAACACTTCAAATGTAAGTATTGAATTTATGTATCTAGTTGGATAACACAATAATGCCGGGGAAATGCATTTTTCGATCAGGCCTATGTGTAATCTACTAGACTTTGTTATATTTTACGATCTTATATGATTTTCAGTATAATCATTTACCGCGGCAGATTGTGACGCCGTACAAGCCATCCGAAGATTTGGAACAAACTCCTCTACTTCTTCCACCCACACCAACCAGTCCCGATTCAACACAAACTGCTAGTGGATATTTTAGTGAAAGCACGAATCCATCATTCGTCCATTCGATTGAATCAACGCTAAACACTACCATGAGTACAACGGTGGGAGACATAACACCCAAACACCATCAGAATGACGGATTTGGGTCATGCTTCAATTTTAATAACATTCCATCACCAACATTAAACTACCCGGGTTCGAATCCATTTATCAACCACGACGATAATTCAAACGCGTTCAATGCAAGTGATCAATTTAAAAGTTTTGTTGATGAATTGGAAGAGGCTCATAAAGAGCACCAACTAGACACATCAAAATGGCCGATAAACGTAAACGATCAACATTCGGAAGGATCACATGAATACCATGAGATTTCCGATGATGAAGTACAGGCGGAGAAAATATTTGATGGTCCGTCATTACTCGACGAAATGGATTATATGTTTCGGTCTATGTCCACCACAAGTAATCATGCACCAGTTAATCAACTTCCACCTCAACAGCAACAGCCTCCACAATCACCCGATTTTGATCACACAAACCATCGCAATGAAATAACCGAGCTAGCATCAAAACTACAACGAAAAAACAGCAGCGACACGTCGTACAATAGTGGAACCAATAAGTCCAACAAAAAACTGCACAAAAATGGTTCATCGATAAAACAAATTTCGCATAAAGATGAGAAAATTCTAAACCATGCTATTGAAATCGCAAACGAGATAAGTGCCCGTTCTATGACCGATTTATTTTCAAGTGAAACCGCTGCCGCCCATAGTTTACAAAGTCCCAAGCGGAAATTTAGTTTTAAATTTCCACATTTGGGCGGTGTGACCGGAGGTAGTAGCAGTAGTGGGGGTGACAAAGATTCGAATGGTAGCACAATTGGTAGTGGGGCCAATTCGAATTCGAATACCCTGACGAATTCAAAGGAGAGGAAAAACTTTTCTGAGGAACTGAAAAATGTATCAGACTTGCAGGTAAGATTTGTAATTATTTTATTTTATATTTTTGATTTTTAAATTTCTCGTTTAAAATTGGTGTAGTTAAAATTGTTTCGATGTTTTATTTTTTTTTTCTATTGTTTTGGTATTTTATTTGTTTTTTTTATGTCGATTTGAAATTGTATATGGAAAATGTATTTTGGTACGACAATTGTTAAAAATTTAATCGATTTCCGTCTTAATCTTCTTACCACTTAAAAAATAGGTATTTACTTTTATGGTATTGAATTCCAAATGGATTCACCATTTCGATTGGTTACTTTTATCTTGCTTGCTCTATTGCTCTAATTTAAACCTGGTTGAAAGCAAATGCACCGAAAGGCAACAAACCTGAAAAGCGGTTTGCCTAACATTTCAAATAAAAATGTATTCTGTTTTTGTGCACGCGCCAAAATAATTTTCCATATTTTTATTTAAAAAATTATATTTTAATAAATAATTTACTATTTTTTTAAACGTAAAAAACAATAAAATATTGAATTTAATGCAATGAAATTTAAATTTTAAACTTAAATTTAAAATTACAAAATTTGTAGTTTATTATTCGTATTTAATTTATCAAAAAGCAACAACAAAACAAAAGATATTTTTTATTAAATATTTTCACCGAATATTATTTATTATTAAAACAATTATTTCGATTTATTTTTTTTTATTTATCTAATCCTATGAAAAAATGATGATCCTCTACTATTTCGTTTAATTATTTAAATATTAACAAAAACTACAACAACATATGAAATATGATATTTATTAATAAATAATTAATTGATTAATTGCAAACTTTGTGTATAAATTTATAATGAAATGCTTTGCCCGGTATTTTTATTTATTTATTTGTGTTTGTTTTGTTTATTTGATTGTTGGTTTGTTTTGTTTGTTTCAATTATTTATTTGTTTTTATTGTTTGTTGAATTGGAATGTAGTTTGTTGATTATATCGATAAAGCTATTGAATTATAGTTTTTGTGCTCTGCTCTATATTTATTCGTTAATTCTGAAAGAAATTAAATTTGATTTCTGTAACTAATACAATCCTATATTTTTTTTACAAATTTACAAACGAACCTCTTTTATTTAATCCTAATCTTATACATGAATATTAAACCTTACGTTATTTATTTAAATATATTTATTTGTCTTGTTTGATTTATTTATTTATTTTATTTATTACGAAATAAATTTAAATAGAGATTTCGTTCATTGACTGAAATTGAGAAACAGCCTAATTCTGACATAATAATACCACTATTCGATAAGGAGTCATCTGATTTTTGTTTTGAAAAATCACGTGAGCTGCTCAGCAAGCCATTTAACTTAGATTTGCCATCATCGTTTAATCCAAAAAATTTTGATAAGAAAACTCGTGACCTAATTGGCGAAAATTTACTCGAAATTGAGAATACCCTAAAAGCGTTGAATTTAGATTTTTTACAAACTTACAATGAATTAGAAAAAACAGATTCGGCCGAAACACTGTTCGGCGAAACGTATAACAGCTACGAAAATAGTCCGAAAATGCAAAATCCTAAATTAACTAAATTATTTGACTTAAATTTTGAAAATCAAAAACAGAGTAACGGAGTTGGTGGCGGACCAAATACGACATCACAAAGTACTAACACATCAAAAAGCAACGATAACGTATCGACCAATTTAACTAAAAATCCAAAACTTAGAACTTCAAACGAATTTTTTATCGACATTCCGCGTAAATTAGACTCGACGCCCGAGAGTAATTTCAGCCCTAAAGAAATTATGTCATCGTCGCGTCGTAGTAGCGGTCAAAAAAGTAACTACAGTCCTCAAGAAACGAATTTTAGTCCACGTGACATCACAACCTTCCAACTAAAACACGACTATCGTAACGAAATTTCACCAATTTCGCGTAACTCGAACTCATCCCCCATTCGAAACATTATATCGAGCAACAATTCGATACATTCTAGTGCACTACAAACATTATATCATAATTCACGTTGCCCCGATAGTCCTTCCAGTCGGCAGCGATCATTATCATTTACCGAAAATTACGAAACAAAATCGCCTGTGCTGTCAGAACCACAAATCTTAAAATCTAAAGCTAAATCAGTCGATAAGTCACGTTTTGAGGATGAGATGAATGAATTCACGAAAACGCGAAATGTTATCGTTTATAAACCGAAATCGATAAGAGCACGTAATTTACGCCGGCTGAGTTACAATCCTATAATACTGGACTCGAGCTCTAGTTCAAGTAGTGAAACCGAATTCGATCGTAGTATAGCCCATTCAGAGTGTGATATACGTTCAAAAATTAGTACTTCCCGGCGAAAGCGACAAAACCGAAAATCAACCCAATCACAAGATAAACTATATGGTTCAAATGCAAGTATAAAAAGTGCGCCGCAATATAACTACACAACCGATCGTAACCCACCAAATTATGTGATTCAACCGCCACCGTTTAATGATGTGCCAAGTACGTATATCTTTGATTCAAATAATTTACCGAACGCCCGTGTGGCAGTTATAAAAGGGGCGGCGTATGATCGAAGCAGCGTAAAAACTAGTTATCATATGAAAGATCCAATGATTGCATTCGATCGAGAACTGCTATACTCGGAATTCGACGTAACTAAACTTACAGGAAAATCACCAACTACTCATAGTTATTTAAATCAATTTCAAGCTCAACCTCCGCACAATCCACCACACTTGGCTGGACCTATAAAAACTCAAGCTCCTCTAAGCGCACCACCATTGAATACGGCTAATGAGCCGGCAGCTGGTTTTCGGTGGCCCGAAAAAATTCACGCCTCTGAGATAAAACAAAATAATTTAATGTGGCGGCGCGGTGGTAGCCATGGCAGTGGCGGACTGCGACCGCCGGCAACACGAAAATTTGGTTCGCAACAGACTATTTATACCGATAGACTTAAATATAATAAGCAAACATTTTCAAGTGATAGTTCTAGTACGGAAACCGATTCAATTGATTTTCATCGTGATTTTGTTCCTAGAATGCCACCAAGTCCTGCACCTTAAAACTAACGGAAGTTTAGTTTATTTTGAATATTCATCAATGTAAAGGACGCCGTTTAAAATTCGAAGAGTTATTTAAAATTTTCAGTTTCAAGTCATTATACAAAATAGTATTTAACGTAAATTGTCATATTTAGTGGTAATGCGACCATTAAAAATAATAGGTAATGCGACCATTAAAAATAATAAATGAAGCGATATGAATAATGTAACTTATAATATAATAAATTGGCATCATTTTTCGACGAGAAATGTTGTAAGTGTGGGAATGTTTGTAAAGAGAAAATTAACTGATTCAAAATTAAACATTTCTCCTCAGTTAAACTGACATTCACAAATCGAATATTTATTACGCTAAAAACTAATTTTCATTAACTACCATTGTTTATTAATCTGTTCTTTTGATCGCAAACTGAGAAAATTGTTTCCCGTTCGTGCTCTACAATTTTTAAAAGATAAGCAAACAATCTCACTGAAAAGTTGCTAAGTATTTAGCTCAAAGTGAAAATCTTAGTATAGCACGAATAAGAAATAGCTGGAAAAATTCGAAAGTATCTATAAAGTTTGACACACACGTTTCTAAATAAGTGCTTTTCAAGAACCGAAAACTTTTCGAGGAGCAGATTAGAGGCTTCGGTTACCGACGAGTCATACAATTTGATCGATGATAAAACTGATTCATTGTTGTGAATATAGTGGCCGTTCCTACACACATATTAATTAGCAGATTGTTAGCTTTATAGGATAATCTGTCAAAGTGCTCCATTTTTCTCCATATTTAAATAAAATTCTGTGCTATTAAGATGTGCTTAATTTTATATTTAATCAAAAATATTAAGAAATTCCAATTTTTGTTATTGTTTCTACCATTAGAAACCGATATTAATACCTGGATTACAATATGTATTAATAAAATATTGCGGGATCCGTAAATGCAATTGTTATAAATATTAAATCAAAATAATTTAGTCTAAATTCTTCTGGAACTAGACCCAATGTCATAACACGCTCAGTAGCTACTTTTAATTAGAAAATTATTTAACTACTATAATTTCAATAAAGGAGTGAAAGAAACTTTACTTGCATAATATCCATAAGAAGCGTTTTTGTATGTTGCCCCAAGCCTATTTATGGTTCATGGATGCTATCTTTATGTTGTTTACTATACTAAAATACACATATTTGTATCATTTTCTTTAACTTTCTAATGCTGCGTTCATGACACCGGAAATAAAAAGCATCAGACTCTCCCGAACTCAAAACAATAAAATTTTGTGAAATGCTTTATGTCGCCTACTAGTTCCACTCAAGTTGAAATATTTTTAACTTTGTTGTTTTAATACATTTTGTGTGATGTCATGGTATTTTTTCCGAACTACACATTGATATATGTATAGGCTCCTCAAATGGTCATGTTTCTAACTCTGTGTGATTAGGCATATTCATCATTCTGGTTTATGTAGCATTGTTAATAGTAATTAAAGGCTATTTTGGTCCTTTGCTGTATTTGTAATCTGGACGTACTTAGCATACTGGTTGTGCTTATTTTCCGAACATATACCAGAAATTTTCCACAGATTTCTGATTTGTGCAAAGCACATTACATATTTACCATTTTCGGTCGTAAACCACACAACCCTTTCCTCGATGTCAAGTCATTTCAGATTCTCATTTATGAGCAACTCCGGAGTTGACTATAAAAATTATCTAGAGATTGTTTCCCGATTTGAAACAACATTTGCTGTGTATAATGACACACATTGATCCGGATCAGTCCAAATTTTTGGACGAACGAAACGTGAGATTCATTCGAACGAAACGTGAGATTCATCAATTTTGAAAATATCTCTGAATCTAAAACTTTTAGGTTTAGGTCGAGAGTAACAATTAACAGAAAAAACAAGAAGATCAGGATGAGAGCCAATACCAAGAGACAATGGATTGAAAAAACAAATGGAATTATCAGCAGAAGTGACAACGTGATCAATAAGAGAATAAGAACCACCACTTGCGGTTGAAAAAGAGTAAGTGGGCGCTACAGTATTACAGACCGAAAGATTAATGATATTTAAGATCTTTAAATAGCTAAAAAAAATGTAAAGAGAAGCTTTCGGTGGACGTCGCATGATCACACTACAATAACAACACTTACATGCAAAAATATTTTATTTAAATAGTAAAATTATTCCTCCAAAGGCAGATTTACGGACCCCAAGCATCATGTAACCACAAATGTCGGAATCTAACTGTAATATTTTTTTTAGAAAATTTACTGTAAAAAAATTAAATTTACCTGTTTTCGTAAAAAAAAAACACTCGCGTCAGCAAGGCTTACTGAAGAACTCTGTCCTTAGGCAACTAGTGCATAGTGGTGGTTTTCAACTGACCATTACAATGTGATTAATTTGTAATAAATGTTGGCCCAAGATCCCGATCTCATAGCTACATCAGCAACATTCGTTCATAAACAATCGGGTTTATTGTAATAATGTCATAAAAAACATAAATATTACAACATGCAAGGAGCAAGCGATAATGTATGGTTTATACCACGGAATTTTTATACCACTTTCAATTTGTATACTTACAAAAAACCATTTTTCAGCAAGCCAGCATTCGATTGAACAGTTTATGAGAATTGACCAGTCGAAAATAGGTAATAAAAATTTTGTATTAACCCAAATAGAGAATAATTTTGTATTATAGTAAATATTATATTTCAAAATTGAGCATTCTCAGGGTGATTGTAAAATCTATCAACGATCTTATGCTATAAAATCATCGCCATTTATTATTTTTAGTGATCAAAAAGTTTTTTCTAGACACCAACTAAATACCACAAATTATAATATCGATTTGATGTCGAAATTTCATATTCAATGAATAGAATGGCTTGAAATGAAATTTTTGAAATCTTCCACTTGCGGCTGATTTTACATCATCATGTTACTGTTTATTGACAAACAAACCCAAAAACCTATGTGATTTGAATTTATTGAATTAAAATTTTTTATGTTTTTGTCTGTTTGCGCGTTTGTTTGCAAAACAAATTGAATATATCATGTTGGACTGGATCTAGCCGCATCGTCCCAAAACACTCAAAATAGGTAATCAAATAATAAACTTCCATACTACATTCGATCGTTCGGTTAGTTGGTTCAATTAAATGTAAATAAGTTACAAAAAATTACAATCAAATTTCTATTTATTATTATATATTTATATTATGTATTAATTATAATTATATATTTAAATTTTAAAATGAATTATTGTTCGATCGCACACAAGTCTTTATTATGTATAAGAGAATTTTCTTCATACGATTTTTTTATTTCTACTTTGTATTATTTTTGAGTTTTTTTACATATAAAATATATAATATACATAATACATATATGGTTATTAAAAAATTAATTAAATTAAACAATTACAATTATTGTTCGATATGTTTTTTGGAATTAATTGTGTGCCACCCTATTTACACCTATATATAGTGAAATAAATTCTTTTGCCTTATGAACATGAAAAAAATTTCACGTCCCGCTTGCTATTTCTCAAATACCTAGTTTTCCGACTATGTACATTATCTTTCTACTTCAACACGTAACAGAATCCACACTTAATTCCAAAAAGCGACAAACCTTACAGAAAATCAAAAAATTATTGTTAATCAGGAGGACAAAACATAAAATTATATAAAATATTAAAAGAAGAAAATTCTAAAAGTAAATTTGAGAAAGACATACTAGTAAGTCCATTTATTGAGCAATAAGAAGATATACACGTCTTAAAACTATTCTGTTAAACAATAACATAAAACAAAATATATTTTAACTGAAGTTTAAAATGAACAAAAAAAAATGTTGAATACAAAACAAAAATAATCGTGAGTTATTTTATTGCATTTTGGAAAATTTTATTATTAATTTCTATCTACTAATTATCCTCATTTTATATTGGCCTTTGAAAGTTTTATATAATTCTAGTTTGAATTATCTCTACAATTAGTTTAGTTTACTATTTAAATTATTAGAATTTATTGATTTTGATCCATTGTGATGTGTTTTTGATAGGATATAAACACGCTTGAGATTTTGCAATGACACATTTTATAAAAAATATTAGTAATCTAAATTTTCTTCTAATTTTCAAAATCAACGAATACATTTAGCGTGTGCTTGTTTTTGGCCGTATCCCATTGTATATAAAAAGCTATGCCGCTTGTGTAATGAAAACCGAAAGCTTTTGCTGCTAGGCAAGCTGCAATTTTATTGTTGAGTTTTTGTGAGGCATCTTATGAGTAATGGAAGAAGTACATGTAAATTATTTGCGGTTGCTGTTCTTGTACATATCTGACTATTTTTCAGATAAGAAATTTGTATTATATAATATTGATTCCAAGATTGCAAAAGGAATTAATTGAAGAAATTGAATTAGCAACTCGAAAAAGGATTATTGGACGTTTTCACATTTTGTCTTTATACGTGTGTCTGTTTTCGATCGTTTGGTTTACTTTAAAAGAATAAATACATTTTTTGCATATCACAGTGAAAGAAACCACAGATGGGTCATTGGACATAACACATAAACCTTTTAAATTGTTCTTCCTTCTGTTTCCGATTAGGTAAAGAATTACGCGCAATTTATATTCAGCGATATTTTATAAAAAATAAATAAAGATGTCGAAAATCAAATAAAATTATTTCAATACACAATATTACGGCATTGCAGATTCATGGACATCAATTGTTCCCATTTTTACTAGTTTTTTCGAAAAATATTGAATATTTTTGAGGTTATCAGCATCTGTAGAATATCATTGAATATAAATTGTACAATAAAGAAAAGAGTTATATTTTTTTCGCTTACATGTGTCTATTTTAGATATGCTTTTAAAAAACAGACGGATAAATTGGCACTGATTGATCCAAATTTTCGAGAAGTTCTAGTTGTTGCAACGAAATTGCTCAAAGATGATTTTAAAGATATTCTTACATTATCTTTTCATAATCATAAAAAGTATCGCGATTCGAAAATGATAACATACCGCCATTCGACTTTTTTCGATTCGAAGTGAAGGTACAACATACCGCTCCAGGTATAAGTAAATTACACATTTCTATTATTTTCGCATTTTTAATAATGGCGCTTCCTATAAAAATGCAGCATAATAAAGGATGCGGCTTATTAGAGTTTACAAAAAATTATTTTTAAAAACAAGTCAGAGAAGCCGCGGCTTATTAGACGGGTGCGCCGTCTATAAGCTGCTGGTTCAACTTCTAACAGAATAATCATTGTTTAAAGTAAACTGATCCTATTCTATACAGAATTTCATCGTTCGTAATAAATGCGTTACTCATCATGAGTCATCGAAAAGTAATATCATAAAACTAGGCGTATACATAAAATATGAGTACATGTGTTTAATTGCACTTTATTTATCTCCACAGAAATACACTTAATAAGTATAAGTCCTCTAAAATAGATGTGTTCTCGCAGATACCTATGCACTGCAGAACGTTTTTTTGGACGTTTTTCAACTATAAAATTGTTAATTTTTTAGTTATGTTGACGTGTGATGACTCATTGTTTTTCGTTATTCTTTGCTCTATAGCCACAAATAGTGAAATGTAGTAAATCTTGATAGGAACTATTTTAAAAATTAGCCGAAACTCCCGAGTTTTAATTTTTTTTAAAGAAACAGTCCGAGAATCAATTTTCTACTACGCCAACCATCTTTCTTTATCATTTCATTGGATTCGGAATACTCAAAAATACTTAGAAAATATTAAACCGGCATTATCTAAACGAGTTGAAGTGAAAGGGAGGAGAAAACGTCACTAAGGGTCGTTTTAGTGTTTTGGTGCAAAAAACGAAATTGAGCGACTCCTAAGCGTGGTCCGATCGACCTAAAAATTTGCATCAGGTCGTTTCTAATAGAAACGAATATTTTTAGCACTGAGCCCGATAGAAAAGAAGAGATAAGATTTCCTCCATACAAAAAATGGGTTGCCTAATATACAAGGTGTTCCAAAATTGGCAGATCAAACGAAGCAGGATGATAGGGGAGCTCATTTCCAACAAAAGCAGCCAAGTAAAGTTTTTTCGAAATGTTGATGGTACAAAAGTTATTTCACTTTTAGTGTTTTTAATTGAAATCGCATGCGCACCCACCAAAAAATTAATTTAAAAGAAACCAAGAGTTCTTTTGTTTATACGATCTAGAAGAGTGTGCCTTTCCAATAAAATCATTTTTATAAGCTGCATTATCGTGGCCGCTCCGGTGGCAAAGTGGTCAGCATGCTTGCTCCGGCTCCGGAGGTCCCGGGTTTGATTCCCGGTGGTGACAAGAAAAAAATTTCACGGCTGGTTTAGGATCAATGAATTAATCACTCATTATCCGAAATAAAACTATGGTTATGAAACCTTATTCGAGGCGGCCAAATCCCTTGATGGGATATAGTGCCAGAGAGAGAGAGAGAGAAATTATCGTCAAAAAAAAATTTTGGTTTTGTAAACTTTTTTTGTTTCTCAAAATTTGAGACGCCAGCGGGAAAATAATGTACTACAGAAAGTTGATCCACTATCAGAAAAATATGCGACACTATTGCAGACTTTAAAATGGTATCACAGACCGGGTCATTCACAATAAAACGTTTTTTATCAATTTTGTTTCACAAAGTAAGTCGTGTTTATTAACTTAACAAAATTTCGCACTTAACAAAATTTCGAGTTCTAAAATAGATGCTTTTGTCAGAAATAAAACAAAATCAAATATTTTTTTTTTTATTAATATTAAATATTATTATTCGGGTTAGACTCGAGCATCTCAAATTTAACCCATGCAATTAAAAATTTGTATGAAAAATGGAACGAAGCGAATAACACATTTTTAATATTCTGTTGCTTAACAAAGGCGAACGATAAACATCGAAAACAAGGTCTGGTTCAATTTCTGTAAATGGCCAGTATTTAGCTCTATTTATAGTATATCATGAAAATTGGATTATAAAATGTAAAGTTTGTAAGGAACTGCGCCGCATCATAACCGGATAGGCTGGAACTCTGTGTATATGATGAAAATAAATTTTAGGGGGCCCGATTTAATGGATTCATAAAAATGACAAATTTGATCAAAATTCTAAACCGTGATGAAACTGTTTGTTTGATTTAAATGGGTTTCTAGTATGAGTTCCGGGTGTGATTCCTGTGACTATTTAACTTTTTGTTTAAAACCGCAATCAAATCCTACAAAAGTGGGTGAAAGCAGTTTATATTACTAGTCCTACTCCTAAGACAGGTGAAATTGTTGTTACTTTCCTATGTATAAATTCACAACCACCCAAAATTACCTTGCAGTTTTTATGATCCCGCCCAGGTTAAACTATCTGAGAAAAGTGTATAGTTAATCAAGTATGCTTTTAACTCCAAAAGCTTAAGGCTTGGCTTCCAAAATATCTATAAATCATAAAACGCTTTTAAATCGACTATGATGAATTCTAACATAAATCGCTTAGGTATTACGTACACACAAGCTTTCTTCCTAAATCTCATAGACGAAGCAACGGATCTCAGCATATCGCTAAATTATTATTTAGAGTTAATTTTGTTAATCACAATTTAGTTTATTACTATCATCACTTTTATTGTTATTGTTTGTTTTGTACATTAATCATTACTATTGTTTTCCCTAAAGAGTCATTGATCATCTTCAAAATTGCACATCATAAAATCATTCTGCGACAATATAAAAAAACATTTTTTTTAAATTTGTCGTGACTGAAAAATTAAAAACTAACATCAAAATTAACAAAAAAATGTTGCTTTTCATTTTTAATTTTTCTTTTTAAATAAAATTATTTTTTGTTTTGTTTTCCTTTAATTCTATATTATTTTTTTTATTTTTTATTATTATTTTTTTTCGTTTTAATTAAAACAAAAATTACTCCACACACATAATATATAATCCATCCATGATTGATTTTTCATTTATCCTGGAAAATATTCCGAATTTCTCTATCCTCTTTCTTTCAATCCACATCCTCCTTGGTTTTTCCCTTTTTTCAAAACAATCTTTTAGAATATAATTACTGAAGAGCACCGCCTAGCATATAACAGTCTTGTCGACAAACGAAGTTCGGGTACATTTGATGAGGTGAAAATGGCAACCCTTCCCGCCTCAAATCGTTCATCGACGGCGTGTAATAAATGGCGTGAAAAATTGAATGGTATAGAATTTACACTACCCCGCGATAAAGCACCGAGACCAACAACCTTGCCGTACAATCGTTCAACATCATTGACCAACCAGGCGATGCGGAGACAGCTAAGTCCGCAGGATAATTGTGATTTAAATCCGTTGCGAAAGCTGCGTGATAAAAACTTTTCACTGATTAGACCGCGCCTTAAGACTTTGCCGCTCGTGCAGACGAATAATATTCCGAACGATTTCGATCAAAATTGCCATAGTCCCAATTATTTGACAAATTCAGATTATTCATTTTCGTCATCACATCGTAACAGTATGAACGATAAAGGACCCGAAGATGTTAATTTACAATCATCCCAGGAACTGCACTGTAAAAATACCGAAAACAAACAAATCCATGATTCACTAAATCCGATTCCACTTCCACCACGTGACAAAAATAAAATTAAATTGACTAATTATAAACGGCATGTTCGTAAACATCCACTTATTATTCCGGGTACCGGCGTGCAACGCACACTAAACAAAGTGACTCAGGATTCACCGACCGATGAAAATAGTTTTGGTGTACAAAAATCGCTGGTCTCAAATAACAACTACAACAATCATGCGATTAAGCAAGTCGACCACCAGTCATCATCGAAACTAAAAGACTTTGATGTTTGTTTGAACACGAGCAATGACTTAATGGAAGGATACGCCAATCAATTTATTGAGAATAACTTCCCTAAGGCGGAAAACTATCAAAATAAACTCTCGATTGAAAGTATTAACGATTTGATGCATGATAATATGGATTCCGCTTCATTGCATTTCGAATCGATTCTCGAAAACGATATAAATCATCATGATATTGTAGATGGTTGTGGCCCAAGTCTGCGGAATCATATTCTTAATAATGGGAACGAGGAATTGGATGATGATGACGACTGCTTCGAGGCACAAAAAGATTTTATATCAAAACGATGTGGTGATGATGATTCGCGTAATTTAGATGTGATTGAAAAGAAGAAAATTGAATTTTCGCAAAAGCATCCAAAATATGTTCAACCAAAAAATGAATTAGCATCAAATGCATTATTTAATAAAATTAAATCGACTGTTGAATTGGCGGTGACGACAAATGGTGACAGGAGGTCTGGGATGCGCGATCGATCACGTTCCGAAGATGATGGTGACGACGATGATGACGATGCATTTCTAAACGAAAATTGTATGAGTACTGCGAATGTTGTTAGCTGTGAAGACTTACTCGAATTTGCCGACGATCGGCCCAATGGTAAGGAACGAGGCGTCGATTCGGATGAAGTTCGTATTATGAGCAAAGTACTAGGAAATTTGGTAAGTAAAAATTGTATCTCAATCAATAGCGCTGGTAGTAACTTAAGTATTTTATGCAGGCTGTACCTGAACAGTGTCTCTCAGCCCTGGACACGATCAATTGGGACGTGCATAAAGCAATTAAAATCTATAAACTATATAACATTATCAACACATCGAGTCTCACAATGGAAGAGTGTTGTGATGCGTTAAAATTGTATGACTGGGACCTACAAGCAACCGTTCTAAAATTAAAAGAAACTTTTTAAAATTCATAATACCTTTTAATGTAATCTCTCTGGATCTCTTAGTTGCCAAAATACTCTCTTACAAACCGTATTAATTTTTGTAGTATTCAATACCTTCAAAGTGAAGGGCCTTCTCTAGTAATTAAAAAATAATTTGTATTATTAGAATTTATATAACTTTTTTATATATCTATATCTAACTATGTATACCGCTATTTGTACTTACTATTTTTAAAATATTGATTCAAACAACTAAAAATCGTGGAAAACCAGAAAATCAATCAAAAATCAAACAATTTTTAGAATTTATTTATATTTTTTATTTTTATTCGATATTGAACAAAAAAATTTTTTTGATATAGCTATATACAATTTTTTTAATAATTTTTATTATTAATAATAAAAACAGTTTTTTATTACGCAATAAAAATAGTTTTATGTGTTTTACACTTGAGCGACCCCATTTATCTCGGTAAGTATTGGAATATTTTATCCTTTAACAATCTGCCTCTAAATAGCGAACTGGGGCTTAATACACCGTATACTAAGGAGGCTATCCAGTTTAACTGAATTTAAAATGTAGAACCGAACCAAAGAAGAGAGATGAGCAACAAATTTCCAATTTAATTGTAAACTATTGTAGACGATGGTCAAAATTTGAGTTGTGCGACCAACAATCAGTGCGATCAATTATTTTACCATCGTTAAGATTCAGAAGAGTTATAAGCATCAAGTGAAGATTTAGATCCTTGATAAATGCAAATAATTTAAGTAAATCTTTCGGATTGGTAGTTGGCCATCAAAGTGCAATGAAAAAATTTAAATTGGTTTGCAGTGACGTGTGGCATATATCAAGTTTTCGTTAAATTAGCTTTGGTCGGTCAAGTATCATACCGCCGATTCCATTGATTGGAGGTTAAAAGAGCCAGCTAATTCGTACCACGCCGTTTAACGACAACAAAGAAAACGAAAATCGAAATTTTCACCAATACTCCCTGTTAATATTTCCTGGAAATTGTTAATATGAATCAGGTACTGAGCTGTGTAGTGTTATTCGTATCCGTGTATTGTGGATTGCTTTACAGAGCGACACTCATTTCTCCGGTGTTTATGAGACATACGACCAAATATCAAGGTCACACGAAACAACGGCACAGGCTTAGATGGTGTTCCCGTAAAAACTCTAGACACAATCACGTTTAAAGCTGGTCTGGAAAACTTAGGATAAATATACTGAATTCCGATGGCGTCAAGGATATGAATAACAAAACATGGAAGGGTATTAAAAATGCTGGAAATCAGCAATCTGAACTTAATAACTTCCAATTGGAAGATTTCCATGCTGGAAGAGCAAAACGATGGCCACAGGGCAACCACTACTATATCAAACATAGAATCGCTCGCTTCACTGGAGACGACCCACAACCAACGTGATTAGCATCGGGTTCAGTGAAGTCACGTTGAGTTTATAAAACGACAAAGCCCACAAATCGGGGCCCCGTCACTAAGAGGAGGCATCGTGAGCCGTATACCACCCGATAGCGGATCAGTAGTGAGAGCAGTGCGCCAAAAATTGAAATATCTGGACATATTAGCTTGGCTCAAGACAACGATCCGAAACATCCATCCCACTTGGTAAAAAACTAGTTGATCTACAATGTCAAATATATTTTACCGAACCCTCCCCAATCGCCAGATCTCAACCCCATCGAACAGCTTAGGGATAATTTGGAAATACGGGTGAGACTACATGATATTAGAACAAAAGACGATTTAAAATCTAAATTAATCGACGAGTGGCACCAAATTACGTCGGAAGAACAAGAAAACTGGTGCATTCAATGCAGAATCGCCTAAAATAGGGCATAGCTCAGAAAGGGTGGCACACAAATTATTAATTATATTTATTAGTAATAATACTAGGAACTGAATGTTTTATTTTTTGGTGTATGTTTTTTTCTTTGACTAAGTTTTGTTATATTCTTTTAAGTAAATGAATTAATTTTTATTTTATTTTTTTAAATGTGATATTATTAGTTAGTAAATAGAAAAAAAAATCAAATAGCTACTAAAGATGTGTAAAGAAAATATTTGAAGTTATTGAAAAAAATATAAGGTGTATGTTTTTTTTTTGATGCAGTGTAAGAACTATACCTACCTATTACTACTGTGGAATCATTGGATCTATTGATTGAAACTCACTTTCCGGGCTCTAAATTGTAATTATCATAACAGATGCGGTAAACTGGTTAAGGTCGGTATATTAATATCTGAAAGAGATGTTTACATCTTTACCGACACACAACCTCGATTAAAGTGCTAAAATCTCCTCACGTCACGTCGAAAACAGCCCAGAACTGTATCACCCCTTAACAAAATTGCAGATTAACATCTACTTGAAGTGAGTGTTAGGGCATTCACCGTTATTGCAGTTGTCGTGTCGATCGATGTTAGATCTTATAGAGGCGCTGCCATAGACAGTCATCATATTATACTTGTTCTGTTTAAATATAACAGCAAATTATCATCCACATTTAACAGACAAGCAAAGAAAACCGTTCGCGAATATTGGTACTAATCAGCTATCACTGAAAATCTAAACCACGAATCTCCACCAAACAACCAGGCGCAGAGTCAACCATAATTGTCGCAGCGACAAATAAAATTGGAAGAACCACCACCGCAAGAGCACGGAATGGTTGGTTTGATGGTAAGTGTTGTGAAATGGTCGAAAATAAACGAAAGCTGCATGGAAACTAGTTGGTTCGTAAATCTGGAGCAGTGAAACAAAAAACCTTCAGACCAGTTGCACTATTCTGATAATTCCCCGGGATTAGGGAATTGGGGAAAGAATTCATATGTAATTTTGATTTAAACATTTTTTCCTGGAATACCGAGTCCCTATTCTTGAAATCGGTGGAAATTTCTGCATTCAGAATATAATTTGCTTTAAAATTCTTTATATTATTCGAATTTTTCGCCGGCTACTTTATTCGTCTTTTCAAATTTGTTTCCAAGTTTTGTATTATTTACCCCCCGATTCTAACGTACAGTCACAGATGTATTTTCAGTCTTAGTAAAAACTTTTGTCTTAGCGAAGATTATAAACTTTCAATTCGTATTCTGCACTTACTCTTATCTGTCAGTAGTCTTACTCTTAAACAAATTGTCTTCGTTAATATCAGCGAAATAGGTGGTCTTAGAAGTCATAGTTTTGACATTAAAAAGAAACAATAATTATATGTATTTCGAATTGAACTGTCGCTTTTCGTTCATAAATTTGAAACAATATGGTGTAAATTTGGTTTGGCAGCTCTACTAAAGTGTTTGGAGAGTTTATAATATATTATTTAAGACTACTGCCTTCAGAATTTCAATGAAGACCTTAGTCATAAAAAAAAATGTCTTTATAATAAAGTTTTAGCTAAGATGGTCTTAGTAGTCTTATCGTCAGAATCGGGGGGTTATTTCCTTACTAAGGGAATAATACATCGATTTAAGGCGGTGATACATGTACAGATGATTTATGCCTTTGAGGCATAAATATTATGCGCGCTGATTGGTTGAAAGTCGGCCATCTTGAATCGTCTTAGAGGCAAAAATTTTAAATTGAACATTTTTCAATTTTGTACAAGGCAACTTTTTTTGCCTCAAAGGCAAAATCTGTACATGTATCACTGCCTTTACCCAGTCTGAATTTTTCCCTTAAGCTTAGTATGTACTCAGTTCAAAGTGAAATGAAATTTTAACGCGGTCTCCAAAAATCTATTTATTTTCGAGTGAAATAGAAATGAAATTTTATTTGGAGAATTTTTATTTTTAACGTATAAATTTGTAGACATAAATAAATGAATTTGTTTATTTTACGTAAAAAAGTTAAATTAAATTGACTTTAATTAAAATTTTTAGATTTGTGGTATTAAAAAATATTTTTATTACCAAACACAAACAAATGTCAAGATTTCGCGTGATAATAATGTGCCGACACATTATTTTCACATGAAAATAATTTGGAGAGTTTATGTGCACCATCTTTGATGTATTGAACACACTTGGATTTTTCGCTGGTGAACTGAGTATGTACTACAAAATGAAAACAGTAGTGAAATTTTTCATTTCTAATTTCACTTTAGTAAAATCGTATAGAAATTTCACGTGAAATCGAACTGAGTACTAGGCTTTAGTAGGGAAATAAATAATATAAAACTTGCACACAAATTTGAAAAACGGTTAAAATAGTCGGCGAAAAAATCGAATAATATAAAGAATTTTAAGCAAATTATATTCCGAATGCGGAAATTTCCACTTATTTCAAGAATAATAACCAATTTGGATATGAAAAATGTATTCCCAATGTATAAATATTTACATCATAATTTTCTCCTCAATATGGGAAAAAAAATATTTGAACAGAAATTACAATCTTTCTCTGGAAAAAGAAGCTTATGAAGGGACCTGTATCGAAAATATCATCTTCCAAGCGAACTCTCAAGGAACTGTGTTGCCAATGCCAGTAATCTTACTAATGACTTCCATTCAAGATCTACAGCCATCAAAAACACGAATTGATAGTTGATAATACAAGTAGCCTATGTTCTCTCACTATGGCAAATCTACTTCCAAAATCTAAAAAGTCGATCCGTATTCGAGCTATTGCTTCACGGGGCGAAGAAGTATTTGCCCCGTATCTCAAGGTAGACGAAGTAGACGCAGCTATTCATAGATTAAAAATCCAATTTTCGTCGAAAATCGGGAATAAGATTTGAGTTTTACCTTTGTTTCACATACGTACTAGACGTAAATATTGATTTTTCCGCTGTTTGGCCGGAATTACACTATTAAAGATCTTTGACAAAGGTGTTTTATAAAACATTTTTATCAATTTTCTTTGATAGTGTAATTAATATGCATATTTTATAAAACTCACTTTTATAAAATGTTTTTATCAAATTTAGCCTCATGCAGGTAAATTTGGTAAATTATTTTTGACATATTGCTTATTCAAAATGGCGACCAAATACAATAGGACGACAAAAACCACAAAAAGATTAATTCAAAAATACGATTCGAATGAATTGTTATACACCCAAAACCATAGCGAATATTTTTATTAACGATATAATAATAAACGCGCGTAATGTTGCTGCACACGCTGCTTGTTGTTGTTTCATTTTCACTGAAGTTTGAGAAAAATTTTGATAAAATATTTTATATAGTGTAATTTTCAAAAATTATTTGATCAAAATTGTTTTAAAAAAGTTGATTCAAATATTTTATAAAACGCCTTTGACAAAAATCTTTTATAGTGTAATTCCAGCCTTTGTATCAAACAATTATATGATTTAAAAATGTTGTAGGTCTAGTAGGTAAGTAAAACAACTGTAATTCTCATAATTTTTATTCCCATTAGGGCGATGTACAGATTTTATGCCTTTAAGGCATAAAAACTCTGCGCGCTGAATAGTTAAAAGTCCGCCATCTTGAATCGTCTTAAAGGCAAAAATTTATAAATGAACAATTCTCAATTTTGGTATAAGGCAAATTTTCTTAACGTGGAAAAGTGGCAGCTAACAACAAACAAGGTTAGGGGTTAGGTTTCAGTGGTTGACACTTAGGCCAATTTTGGTCCATTGTGATACCACGCCACATCATTAACCCAATCACCTACTCACACAGCTACAGTATACCACTTGCACATTGCAAGCTCCATGTCAACCTGTACATTGACGTGGACGATGGGACGGCGCTAAATTCTGCACTCCATCAGAGGGTCTTAGTTGTGTTTGTTAACATCACCGATTGTAATCGATGATGAAAACTCGATTTGCATCTAGCCTCTGATAGGATTCGAACCCAGTACCTCCCGGTCCAAGTGCCGAAGCTTTAACCACTGCACCACTTGTCCGGTAACAAACAAACAATCAGACAAATTATTGCAACGACAAAGTGCCGGCTTGAAATAAATTAGATAATTATAATAAAATTAACAATATATTTAACAAAATCAACTTTATTTTATCAATCTATTAATTTTTACAAATCCGTTTAAAAATATTTAAGGCACGAAAAGCGTCTTATGCCAAAATATTACATGTATTCTCTATAAAAGAATTATGTTTTTTGCCTTATAAGGTACTGTAAATTACCCAATCAGAACGCAAAATTATTATGCCTTAAAGGCCAAAATTCTTCATGTATCATCGCCTTTATTTGACCAAAATTCGGCCCCTGGTCTTGACGGAATTTCCGCAGGCCCAAAGAACGAAAACGAGAAAACACTTGATATGAAAATTATTTTTTGTTACGACTTTTTTTAAACTTTATTTATTTATATCTCATACATGTGGCGGAAAAATAGATTATCAGTAACCTGAGCATAAATTTTGTTTATGTACCTTTAAGAGTGCTACAGACGATCCGACGGTCGGACCAACCATTGAACGACCATATTGGATGTTGTCTACAGACGATCCGACTTGCCATCCAATTTTGACAATTTTCGCTTGGTCAAATTTAGTTTGTCTCGTTTTATATTACAAAAACGAAATTCATAAGTTTCAAATAAATCAAATTTTAAATATATTTTAGTATTAAGATTATTAATATAATATACAAAAACGATTTTATGTTTTTTTATACACCGAATAATATTTATTTTTTTCTGTTGAAATTTCACACAACTGACTTAAATTCCTCCGACAACAATACACATCATCCGATTTATTTGGTTGGTCAGAAGGTCGGATGGAATTTTCATCTGACACATCCAACTTAGTTTTATCAGACCGACATGTATACACACTATCCGATTTTATATCCAAGCCGACCAAATCTATCCGACCGTCCGACCAAGTCGGATCGTCTGTAGCACTCTTTAAATTTGATAAATTGCTGTTCATTTTCAAGTTAGTTTTCATTCAGAAATTTACCATTTTCTGCTATAATGTCTTAATTTGATGATCGAGCAAAATTTGTGTGTATCCCTACGAGTTCAAAAAAAATGTTTTGCCTCAATTTATGTTCAACATACACAAATCTGTATGTAAATAATGACAGTTGTAATGTCTTCCCGATTTTAACGTATCTTAGTTAAATCGGAATTCTTTTTGAAAAAAGCATAATAATTTTATAACATAAAAATTATATAACATATTAATTATTTGTTTTTGATAACATATTAATTATTTTATTATTATTATAGTTATAGTATTTTTTTCGGGCGAAAACTAAGTAGAATGCACAAATGTGTATACTGATCTTCAATGTACACAATTCTATATATTCTGTGGTAGTAGTGTAGACCAAATCGAAAAAAGATCAAATCTCTCAAAAAATATAGATTTGATTTAGATGGTCTATCTGTCATTTTTGTGTTGCAAAGAACGTAAACAATTGATTTTGAATCAAATCTTTTTGATCTAAATAAAATCTTTTTGTTGGAAATAACGTCACGTAATAATCATGTAAAGATCTCTCGCGTTATGACGCTTTTATTTCGAACGCACCCAATCGAAAAATTTTACACAATCGTAAAAACTCTACACAAAACTATCAACAAAAAGTTATTTATAAATTTGACAAGTCGTTTTTGACAAAAAAATACACAAAACATTGCGGAGTCAATTTTGTAAAATTATAAATTACAAAATATACACTTAAATTAATTATCCCTTAACTCAATAAACACATAAAATCGAATGAAATATGTCATTAGTGCCAGACTATGAAGATTCAGACGACGAAAGTAACCTAGAGGATAGTTCTGCTGAATCAGAATCACCGTATCCAGAGATTGGCGAGGGACACCTTCAAACTCATATAAACAAGTAAATTTCGATTTATTTCATACAATGTTATAATATGTACTAAAACACGGTATAATTTAGAAATGACGATGGTAAAAAGGAGATATTACCAAGTGCTAGTTTTCAATTCTCGGGGGAATCAAAACCTGGTGCTGTGTTTAATAATCCGTTTAAGGCAGCTGAAAATGCAAAAATCGCAAGTCTCGAGAAACATGTTAAAATGGTGAACACCGATGACAAAATAAAAACAATAAATGGAAAGAAAATCTGTTGGAACTATCGAAAGGGGCGTTGCAGATTCGGTAGCAAATGTAAATTTGCACATGACTCGGATATACAGATAACAAACGATGAAACTAAAGGGCAAACGGAACATGAAATCGGTGGCACGACAAACCAAGCAACGGAAATACCAGTAAATCGCACTCACGTTACCAACGACGTCGAATTGGACTCAATAAAAAAGAAACGTAATAAAAGGCGCCCAGGCTTAAACACTTGTAACATTCCAAGCAAACAGGTGATTAAAGTTTATTCAGGACAAACGTAGTTATATTCATTATAAACGGTAAACAACATATCAAACGCGATCTCCGACATCACTTGAAGAAGAACAAGATCATTCTTGCACCCCAAAGCTTCTTAACACACATTCCTAATATAAGAAAATTATAATCAGTATTTCAATTAAAAGTACCATAGGTTTAATTAAGTTAAGTATTTAATTTAAGAAAATTTCCCACAAAAGACCAAATTTTGTTAGATTGTATGCGTATCTTATCTCACTTAAGATCACTTTGTTAAATATGTTTCTATATTATTTTATTTGCTGTTACTTAAATTATGTTTTATATATTTAATTATAATATTTCCCAGTTCTAATAATTTTCTTTAATTAAATTCGCTCAAAGGGTTGGGTATGAGAACACGAGAATTGTAGTAAGAAGAAAGACATGAAACCTAAGAGTTTACCTTTTAATTTGTGAATTTGAATTTGAACAGTTGCAACAATTAGCAAACACCTTGCCCTACTAGGCGACTATAGAATAATATAAATGATATTTCTAATTTTATTTTCTTGTAGGCCGCATCACACAATGCACTGTTGTTTTGTTGTTGTCAAATTGTTTTTAAATAACCTTTTTTATGATAGCAGCGCCCGAAATAAATATGAACCACATATATGGTGGTCAAATTTCATTGTTTTATTTGATATGCATCACATTTTGCAAGCTAAACTGCTTCCATGAATGCTAACTCCCACTCAAGCCACTTTGCATGGAAACAAGTATGTGTTTTATTTAAAAATATTATTTAAAATTACAAAAATATGTCCGCAAAAATTTTGAAATGAGGTCACTTACAAAATTTCCCTGTATTTCAGAATTTCATCGGGCAGCACACGTCCAACACAACAACGGCGTCACAAAAATATTTTCGTTTGGTTTGATATTTTTTCAGTGTTCATTTCGTGTTCATCTTTCGTTATACATAAACTTTCCGCCATATTGTTCTTTTTGAGTAGTAAAAAGATGCGTCTTTTTAAGTTGTGTTAAGTTTGATTTTTTAAAAAAAATGTTTATAAAAATAATTAGTTTAGAGCAAAATATAATTAAAACGATTACAATATTAATGTTGCACATAAAATTTACTATATAAATGTAATATTTTTATTATGCGATGGTGTAATTTCACCAAGAATATTTGTGATTAAACTTTGAGGTAAGAAAAATTAAACTCGCAAAAATCATTTTTCTGTATTGGAAATTTTTTCAACATGGCTGATTTAAAAAAAAAATGAGGTAGAGTCTCGCTATTGTGACGAAATAGAAAGAAAAATAATAATTTTTGTGAAATTTATATTTTAATCAGTAGTGAAAAATTGCATTGAAATAAATATTCTGGTGATAACATTTTTAAGAAAAAATGAGGCAAACAGAATTTGTATGGCATATGAGCGATTCGTTTGAGTAGAGTAATAAAAAATTGCCCGGCCCTAGAATAATTTTTCTACAAAGCAAAAAATATTTCTTGTGTTATTTTTTTTTGTTTTTTAAATTGTGATAATTTTTAATTATACATTTTATGATCGCACGGATTTAAAAATAATACCTCTCCGGTAAAAAAATTTAACTTCCCGCCTTTTGATAAAACGAGATTTTTAAAAGGATTTTTTAATTTGTGTTATCCAGATGCATCAAACATGAATGAAGGTGAATCAGCAGGAGGGCGTTTAGGGCAAAACCCAGCCCTTCCTGCTGTTCTAGACCGCAGATCAATTTCCAGCGGACTCACACAGGTACGATAAATTACTCTGTTGACAACTAATTAGATATAAGTTTGCGCTTGTTTGGTTTGAGTTACAATATTATTGCATCCCAAATCATTTCATAATTTTGCACACCACACATTGCGAATATTTTACTCTAATCAGCACTAATATCATGCAAGCCGTGAAAGTTATACGTTCGGCCTGTGTGACATTAGAGCCAGCATATTAACAAACAATACACAGAAATAAGTCTAGATCATCCATGCGCATATACCAATGCTCAAGGTACATAATATATAAATAATATGTTCAAACATTTGTTTTTGTTTTGTATTTTCAGATGGCTAGTGGATCTGCGGTATCAGTAGCATCCTCCATGTCACTATTATCAAGTGAAAAAAATAATTCACAGCAGCATCAATTTCAAATAGGAAATCCATCACGGATTTCATTTCAACAGCAACAGATATTCTATCAAAGTAGTGCAAATAATATAAATAATAGTAGTAGTAATAGCAGCAATAACAATAGTGTTGCAAATAATTCAATCAAGACAGAAAGTGTTGTAACTAGTTGTGCTAGTAGTAGTAGTGGTGAAAATTTAAATAGTTTAACGATACATATGCTATCTACTTCAACTACAACATCATCTACTGCAGTAACTACAAACGTAACGTCGCATTCCACAATCAAAAGTGAACCTGATTTACCAATTGAATCGTCGCCGAACAAACAACCAATCAAACGAATTAAATTAGACGGAGCAATTGCTGGTGATGAATCAATCTCAGGTTTAAAAAAACGCATTTTGGAACATAAATATCAGCGTTTAAAAAGTGTCAAAGAGAAGTATGTATCATTTTTTCCTATATTTATATGAACTTTAAATGTTTTTTTTTATGTTGGGAGAATTTAACAATACTAACCGGTTTTTGGTTGTAATCCACTGTACGCTTAAACTCATATTTACTTTCATGGTTGGCATTCATTAAGCTTCATTCTAACGAATATGTTTATGAAAAATTTTTCATTTGTAATACATAATATAGTAAATATCGCCGTGTGAATATTGAAAGTGTCCTATAGGCATAGGAAACAATGGCGTATAGGACATTAATATTTACACGACGATATGTATAAGTATATATTTTCTACACTTTTTTCATTTACGGTGGAATAACGCATATGCGGTTTAAACGAATAGTGGCTATTATAGCTAAACTAGCCGCTTTGTTTGAATAGAACTTGACATTTTTCGAGAATAATTTGGTATCATTAATTTTCTTGTAATGCAATAAATCATTCGATATTTTTATTGTAGTTTTGTGCTGCTTTATTAAAAAACGAAAGTACCAGAAGTATGTAAAACGATTATTTAAGATCCAAAAGTTCGAAATTGATGTGGTCGTCAATAATTTAAATAAATTGGAATTGCAATTTTGTTCAACCGCAAGAAAGTGTTATTTTTGTAAAAATTAAGAGAAAAATGAGAATCAAAAGTTTCAATTTCAATTGGAATTTGAACTCCCAAAAAATAAGAATTTTATTAAAATATGTAATAAAATCTCAAATATGAATTACGAACATTCATCTTAATTTCAATTAGTCTAGTCGGTCCGTCGCTCTAAATGTAACTTAACTTGTAAGGGATTTTCTTAGGAACATTTTAATAAATTTTGTAGTCAACTTGTAAATTTTTAGTTTTTACGCTATTTGCCGTAGGCACTTAGCGAAGCACTTACACTTCTTAATAAACACATTTTATTAAACACTAGTTTTTCTATTTCGCATGACCATTATAGAATTATTATAAACTTAAATTTTCGCTTGGTCTCGCCAAGAAAGTATAGGTGAGTACAAGTGACATTAATCTCACTCGGGGTGAGAATTATAATACCAAAATTGAAATATCATGACGTCCAATAATTGTAATAGGGGTATTGCATGTGTCGCCCGATGACTCATGCATGATAGAGGTATTATTTTACTGCGGGCCTATTATGAAATTTTTTTCGATTTCATAAAATTCGATCCGCCGCGAAAATTCGTATTATGAAATTTTGATGCTTTCGTAAAATTCGAAAATCGTAAATCCGCCCTATTATGAAACCAAAAAAATAAAAAATCGAAATCGAATTTTACGAAAATCAAATATCAAAATTCAACTGCTATCTAGGAGACGAATATCATATTTACGAAAACAATATCGTATACTTATTATTTTTTTATTAAAATAAAATACTTTAATTAGTTTTTAAAACGTAAGTTACTCAATTATTTTATAAAAATGGACTAGTTTAATTTATTACAATTTATAACTTTATTATTGTATTGTCTGTAGGTCAATTACCAATGGTCGCCAATTACAGATTTTAATTTCTTTTATGGAAAAATGTTGGCACAGTCAAACATTTTTTAAATGCACCTCAATATAAAGGCCCTACCCAACATTTGTGAAGTGAAATTACAAACGAATGAAATTCAGTCGGCCATCTAAAAAATCTGTTGATGGTTGAAATTTTAGCTAAAACAACACAAAAACAGCAAATTTCATGGTCTTAAATTTTACGACGAAAAAAGGTTTCATAATAGGAATATTCGCGGCGGATCGAATTTACGATTTCGTATTTTACGAAATCGAAAAAAAAATCATTAGCCCCCCAGATAACCAATTCTCTTCATATACATATTTTCAAAGCTTGTTAAATAATAGCCGGATCTATAAAACCGTAATTTACTCATATGATTACGATCGGTGATTTAACCCTTTTGAGTTCAAAAAACATTTTCTTTTCGCTGCAATTTAAGTTCACCATATAAATGATCACAGTTTTTAATGTCGGTGTTGATATTTTCACTCGATTTGAAGTTCAACATACACAATATTGTCTTTACTGTTATGGCACTGACGTTTTAGAATACACATATGTATGCTCCTTTAAAAAATATGTTTTTTTTTTCAAAAGTTATGGATTTAAACGGATTTTAGTTAAATTGGAATCCTTTTATAATTTGGTATCATATAAATTAGCTGAACCTTACGGCATTTCAATATAAACAGTATTGTGCCGCTTGAGCTGTAGTTAGTGTTTTAATGGTACCTATGCGCAAATGTATATCCCTTTTGCTGCCCGGTAACACAATTGTGAGGGTACGGCAAAAGTACCATGTCAAAAATTTATTTTTGTATGTTTTTGTACCAAGTTACACATTTGTGCATTCCTTTCAAACTTATTTTCGTCCGAAAAGAAACACTAAACACACGAGAAATTTTTTTATCAAAATCATACTATGGTTTTATGCTCATACATTGGTGTGGTTTGGCCTTAATTTTTTTTTTTTTTTTGAAAAAGGGATAGTCGGACTTCGACTATCCGGCATCGTTGGGGATGACGATGTTCCGGATTGTTGAATTTTCCGGATAATCGAATTTTCCGGATAATTTTTCGAATAATCGAAGTTTCTTATAAAAACTAATTTTTTTATTGATAACTAATTTACATTTATTATGTAAATTATGTATTTATTATATTCATAACAAAATTTATAAAATAATTCAACAAAACTTAAAAATATGAACATAAATAAAAAATTAGCACAGGTACAGTAGTTCATTATTATCTATGTTTTAATTGAACATACATACATCTGCAGGTACATACTAAATAAAATTAAAAAATAAAATACATAATATAATATGTATGTATCACATTTCATTCATTTTGATTGACTCCTAAATTAAAACTTAATAAACAAAATAAATTACAGTGTCTTTCAAATTATGCTGGTTTAAAAAATTTGTCAATGCTAGTTTGCTTAATGCTCGTAATTTTTTATTTAATAATTTTTCTTTAAAACCTTCCAACATCATGAGATCCTGCTGGTTTACAAAATCCTGTTTTTCTGCGAAATCGATTACCGTTTGAAGTTTCGTAATTGTTTCACTTATCGTGAGATCACTGGTTATAACTTCTACGTCACTGTTTATTTCTGATTCATTCGAAGATTCAGAACATTCTGTTACATTGTTTACTTCGGCTCAATCTCTGCATCATTCAATGATGCAAAGGTTGAAGCTTCTTTATCTTCATCCAACCAAACAGCTATTTGCTGAATATTAAAATTCTCAAGTGATTCCGCTGTTTGAATGATTTGCTCCAAATTAATATCATTGATACAACCATCGACATCAATATTCTCGACATTAGCACTTTCGGTAAACAGTTCAGGCCATATATTTTTCCATGAATTTTTCAAAACAGTTGCTGGTATTTCTGTCCAAGTGCGATTGATACTATAAATGAAATCCTTAACCGTAAACGCCTTTATCATTTCTCCAATATCTCCGTTCGAGTTTTGAGCCAACAATGATTTAAGTTGATTGTGGCGGTAGTGGCATTTCAAACTTTTGATGACGCCTTGATCCATCGGTTGAATAAGTGGAGTACAGTTTGGTGGCAAATAATTTACAATTATATGTTCTTTGTCGCTGGTGGATGAGCTGGACAATTATCCAGTAATAATAGAATTTTTGTTTCAGCAGGTAATCCAATTTTTTCCAAATGATCTCAGGTTTCTTTTATAAAATGTTTCTGGAACCATAGCTTCATAAACTCCTGCGTCATCCAAGCACGTTTATTTGCTGTATATATAACCGGAAGATGTGCAATACCTTTCAAAGCTCGAGGTTTAGCACTTTTACAATGACAAATAACTTACACTTGTGTGTACCTGCAGCGTTGGAACATACAAGAACCGTTAATCGTTGTTTGGAATCCTGTGTACCAGTAGGTCTCGATTCGTCATGACATACCAATGTTTTACGTGGAATACTTCGCCAAAACAACCCAGTTTCATCGGCATTGTAAATTTGTTCAGGCCCAAATTTTTCAGCTTCTATTATCTCGGCTAGTTCGCTTACATACAATGTCGCCGATACTTTGTCAGAAGACCCTTGCTCTCCCGCTGTGTTTACACATCGAATGCCATATCGGTTTTTAAATTTATCTAACCAACCTCGGGAATAATTGCATGATTTCTCTATATTCAAATGTTCATGAAACTGTTTGGCCTTTTCTATAATCAAAGGACCGGATACAGGTACTCCAGCATTCCGATTCTGTCGAAACCAAATGTACAAGGCATCTTCAACTTTAGGATTTTTTGAACTCTGAATAGTTTTACGCTTCTCAATTTTATCGATGGCGTCAGCTTTGGCATAAAAACCAATAATCTGCTCCTTATTTTTGCGAATGTCATAAATAGTCGACATTCCGATACCGTATTTATATTTCAGATTATAGGCACTTGTTCCATTGTCCAAAGATTTTATGATTTCTATTTTTTCTTTTAAAGTTAGAACTTTTTTGGTTCGTTTTGCTTTTGGTATTGGTGCCATTTTCCTAGAAATGCAACAAAATTTATTTTAATACAATAGATAAAATAAAACTGAATCTACTGTAGTAGCAATAAAACGTTAGCGGTATTAATTACTCAAAAACTTACAATACTTGGTACCGTGCCAACCACACCACGTGTAATGTAATACTGATAATATTATGTATGTAACTCGACTAACGTTAGAATTCTTCAAAAAGTAAAAAAAATGTATTTGTTGCAATACGCTCATATAGCAGCATGAAACTCAAATTCGTTTTAATACATACATAATGTATGTAAGTCATACTTTTTTTTTATAAATAGCACAAGCTATTTCACCTGTATCATTATGGAAAAGGAGAGCAAATACCACAAAAAACAAAAAAAATCACGAAAAGAGAAAATAAATACACAAATACATATAAAAACAAGAACCAAAATGCATTTTAATTTTTTATTTTTTCGACCAGTTTTTGTCCGGATAACAGAAGTTCCGAATAGAAGAAGTCCGGATAGTCGAAGTTCGACATGTAGTTCCAAAATACGTAAAAAAAATCAATTTTTGACATAATTCTCTTTCGTACACGAATTTTACATACAAAAATGTGTATTCGGTTCGGAAAAGGGTTAATAATTACCTTCTTATGAAGTGCAGACAAGAGCTCAATGCCTACCTATCGTTTGGGTCAATTATTGTTTGAGTGGATGAATCAGTGATTAATATAGCATTACCCAGTTCATTTCATATGTTTCTACTTTGAAATTATACTTTTCTAGTTGAGAATTATATTTTTCAAATTACAATTATTACTTTCCAATTTTGGTTTTAAATTTTTTTATTTTCGAAACATGTATTTCAATTTTCGGATTACACTATTCTAATTTTAGTTCATATTTATCAATTTAAAAATTTATAATTTTCAAATTATGTAATTATATATTTCAATTTACATTTTATTAATTTCAAATTTCATTTTATAATTTTCAAAATTATTTAATAACATAACTTTTTATATTGTAGAAAATATGTACAATATAAAATACCTAAAAACAAGGTTTTTATTGAAATATGTGCCGATTAATCGCTAATGAACAATTCCTACCCGCCAGAAGTAATGGATAGAACAGCCGAGTCTAATGGCAGTTTTTTATTTTGGAAAAGGCAAAATAAATGGGCTGAGCATGTAACTATAAGGTGATAAGAAATGAGCTTTGTTGCATTGTCCATGATAATCCATCCGTTTGAAATTCCATGCTTGCTCTATTAATTTTTTATCTAATCCTTTAAAGAATGTAATCATTCTGTCAGAGTTGCAACCTCTTGTGATTTCAGCGTGATATATGACGTTTAAATTATTTATCGCTAAGATAAGGGTCACATTTCTACCTCTAATAGCCGGAACAATCACATTAACCTTAGAACCACTCTTCGATCTTCCGTAATTACGCCGCATGTATAAATTCAATCCAGATTCGTCTACAAAAATATTGTTTCTGTCAACCGATCCGTTGATCATAAAGTTGGTGGCGCATTCTTTCCGCAAATTTAGTCTTTGGGTCTTTTAGTCTAACAAAGATCTAGTCTAGAAAACGGTAATATTAGATAAAACAAGTTATACGAGTTTACATTATTGAGTTTTCAGTTTATTATTATAAATTTTAAACTAAAATTAGACATTTATAAAGTGCAAATTGAAATATATAATTACATAAATTGAAAAATATAAATCTTTAAATTGAGAAATATGAACTAAAATTAGAATAGTATAATCCGAAAATTGAAATAGATGTTTCGAAAATCGAAAAATATAAAACCAAAATTCAAAAGTAATAATTGTAATTTGAAAAATATAATTCTCAACTAGAAAAGTATAATTTCAAAGCAGAAACATATGAAATGAACCGGGAAATGCAATAGTATGAATGTCACGGTTTGGCGGTATGTTTCTATATAACAGTCCTTAAAAGCGCTAAGTCAGTTGTGTGAAATTTCAACAGAGAAAAATAAAAATTATTCGTTGTGTAAAAAAACAGTTTTTTTTTGTAAACATATTAATTATCTTAATACTAAAATATATTTAAAATTTGATTTATTATAAAACTTATGAATTTACTTTTTGTAATATGTCGTAATAAACGAGACAATAGATTAACATTAACATGTAAACTAAATTTGACCAAACGAAAATTGTCAAAATTGGATAAGTCCGATTCTGTAGACAACCTCCAATTTGGTCGTCCGACGATCGCGCGTCTGTAGCATTCTTTAGCAACAGCCGCGCTAATCTATCTTCCTATTTACAGATAATGTTTTGTCATCAAGTTGTTGTTTGGTTGGAAAATTCCTTTTCAGAATATCACTTTTCAAATGTAGTCTATATATAATATCGAAGAAAAGTTTGAAGACAACTATTTTTTCTAGTTTTTACGATTCCATTAACACTAGATTGCCCAAAGAAGTCATTTTGACTGCATTTTAATTTAAATTTGTAAACAAATTATATTTATAATGATACAAAGTTCCTTTTTTTTGTTTTCCAAGTGCATATACTTTATGAAAATAAAAATTAACATACAAAAATAGACCCAATAAGTTTAATTTTTTTGCCGTCAGATCTACAAACAGTTCTCTATTGACGACTGTTAAAGTTGGGAAGGCTACATCTAGCGCATTAAATAAGCTCATTGCGGGTTTTTTTCTATGAAATTTTAGCACGGCATAGAGAACTGACGGCAGATCTGACGGCAAAAAAATTAAACTGATTGGGGGGTCTAATTTTTATTTTCATAAAGTATGCCATGCTAAAATTTGATGTAAAAAAAGACAATCAGCTAATTTTTAATGCGCTAGATGTCACTACCCCAATCTTTACTTATATGATTTCCAGTGGCAAAAAAATCTTGATTCAAATTTTTGGATTTATTATTTTTTGCCACAGAACACAATTTTGGATTTTTTTGTTGACGTTTACTCACACATAAAAAAAAAAACTAAACGTCATGTGAAGTTGTCAAAAAAGACGTCGCGCCATTTATATTTTATTATATTTGTGATGATTGTTTAAGCAATTTGTGTTTAATAAAATAAAAATTGTTTAATTCAAAGTGTTGTTTTATAAAGATTATTGCGTGTGCACCGAAAACAAGCGTACAACAAATAACCTTACAACTTTTGCATTTCATCAGCTGTAAATTATAGTAAATAACGCAAACTTGAAAGCCGTGTTTTTTTCTTGTTTTTATTATAGATTTTACTATATTTTATTAAATACATAATTCATTTATAATAATGTCTGACGAAATTTTTTAAAATTTCATAGTGTTAAACATTTTCATAGCGTTGGCCGCGATTTTACTCAACATGTTCCCAACTGTTGGGTGCCCTGAAAGCGCCCTGTCTAAACTGTACATGTTTAAATAAATTTTCCCGCTCTAGTGATGAGAAATACCACAACCATCCCACAGTCCATTTCTGGACCCCCAAAATTAATTTTTATTCGGTTTATATGTTCTTCGGCACTGGCCGTGCGAGTTCCGATTATTATACTTCCAATGTTTCACACTCCCAACAAGATTGCCTTGCAAAAATTTTTATTTAAAAGGTCAATGTCAATATCTACTTTCGATTTTGAGGCATTTATGTACCCATATATATATTTCATATCATTATGAAATCCAATCCAAATAGTAATGTGCATTGATTTATAATATGTAATAGTAGTCAGGTCCAAGACAAACCGGTCAATTTTGGTTTCATGACTAATCAGCCGTTCCACACGGCATGTCAAAGATGTCACTTCATCTTCGTTTCTTTCCCCGTTTACTTATGATACCGGTTTTAATTGTGACTCATTTTTCAACAAAAATATTTTCGGTGAAGGCTCTAACAATAGAAATTAAATAAAAAAAATTTAATTTCATTTTTGAAATGTAGATTTTAGTTTAAATTTTATTTTCGAGATAGCAGAATAAAACAATACACAAAAATTTTGTGTTTAAATATAAAATAATGTTTTAAATTAGTAATAAAAAAGTCTATTACGACTTAAGTTGAAGTAAGAAGTAGTAATTCTTTGACATGCCGTGTGCAACAGTAGAACTACTGAGAAACCGATTTTGTAATGAAGCTCTAGTGCCGTTCTGTTAGGAGTGGTTTTTGCAGTTTGACTTCCTTTAATCTACATCGGACAGTTTCTGACCGGCTAAATTGTTGGAATAGCACAACAGATCGTTTTCTATTGTACCATTACGAGTATTTTTTATAATGTATTTAACCTTGTTTTTTAACAAGAAAACGACCGCACATCGCTAAAAATAGCTAAAAGATAAAGGGTTGCATAGGCCACCCCAATCTCTCGACCTTAATGCTATAGATCAGAGGTGTCCATAAGGTCGATCGCGATCGACTGGTCGATTTTTTTAAATTTCGAGTAATATAATTGACTGATTTTGAGCATTCAACACCGAGAGTACAATTATCAGCATACTTGAGTGCGGTGCGGTTATAATATATACTTCTGAAATCAAAAAATAGATCGCAAAAATATGTTGTTTGGAAAAGTAGGTTTCTCAAAAAAATTAGTGGAGACGCCTGCTATAGAGCATCTGGGACGAGCTTAAGAGATCTCGCAAATTTTTAAATATCACGCGTACTGATGTTTGTGAGTTAGTTTGGTTAAAACGAGCTAGCAAACCGGCCAGAAATTGAGTAGAAAGCATTATTCAAGAATTACTGTAGTTTTGTAAGCCACAGGAGACTATACCAAGTATTAAATTGGAAGGTAGCTGTTCACGAAAAGAAAACTATTATCGCAGCCTTCATGGATTTAAGGAGAGCATTTAAAACGATTGATCGTGATATTCTCTTATTAAAATTAGGAAAATATGGAATAAAGGGTAAAGAACTTAATGGTTTGTATCATATCTGAAGCTAAGGCAACAAAAAACTAAAATAAACGAATCAGTATCTGAAACCATAGATGCCATATTTGGAGTACCTCGGGGAACAGTTCGGAGTATTATTATTTCTACTATATGTCAATGATATTCAAAGTGTAGTTAGACTATCTATAATTTTTTTAACTTAGAGCTTTTTAACTTATCCTAGAAAAAGTTTAAGCAATGTGTATTAATGGTTGTTTTAATATAGTACAAATTAATAATGAAGTACATAATTGAAATTATAAAAGAAACAAAATACCTAGGTATAGTTATTGATAATCAATTTAGTTTTAAGAGTAATTTGGATTTTGTTTGTAAAAAAATAGGAAAAATTTTACTTTCTAATGTCGAGTTCACGTATGCGATCAAAAAATGATTCGCGACTCAAAGGAAAATTAAATCATTGAAAAACATATTTCCCCGTCCGAGATGAAATAATTTTAACTTTGGGAAAATTTTGATCGACATAATAAAAAAAATTACAAATTATGAGTAATAATGCGAAATAATTACGCTCAAAGATTGGCTTGATTCGCGAATCATTTTTTGATCGCATACGTGAACTCGACATAAAAGCTATTCTGAAAAATATTTCTAAACAAACTGCAATAAAAATGTAGTGTGTGGATGATAAAATCTCATTTTGAATATTGCTCTTCAATTTTATCAAATTAATCGGTTGATGTTTGAAATATCAAATGTGTTCTTCAGCCAATAAATTGTTACAAATTAATTAAAATTCATCATTATGGAATTTTAACAATTTTAATTTATTTATTTTTCCATACCAAACCAGCCATTTTATAACGAATTATTGAAAATAATCAAATTAGATTACAAAAATTTCAAAATAAGGCTATGCGAGTTATTCTTGCGAAAAACAGATTTACTTCGAAAGAGCTTATGCTACGGATATTGAACTTGTTGAATGTTGAGCTTTAAAGAATTAAAATGAAAGTTAAGTTATAGTCGTTATATTTAAAATAAAAAACAGTATTCTAAATATCTATCAGATAAACTAACTTATGTGAATAAGATTCTTAATTATAATTTACGAAATTCTGAAGATTGTAGGTTCAATTTTTTTTTCAAATGAGGACTAAAAATATGTTATTTACATAAGGGACTAAATCTTTTTAATACTCTCAATAGTGAATTAAAAAATGAAATAATCTTAATTAATTTAAGCAACAATATAAAGAGCATTTTTAGTGTTGTGATATGTACACATGTGATACTTATTTTTTGCTTTAATCATGATAAATATGTAAAGTATTGTTATATCCCTTTTGTGTTTTACTAACACAATTGTGCGGGTAGGGCAAAAGTACCATGTCAAAAATTTAGTTTTGTATGTGTTTTCAAAAAACTTTCACATTTGTGAATTCCTTTTTAACTTATTTTCGTCCGAAAAACACATTTGTGTTGGTTGGACTAAAATTGAGCCTATTATTTTTTCTTGGTTGAAAAAGGGATATTACACACATAGCCCAGCTCCACGTGCTTCATGACACGTGGAGCCGAATTCTAATAATTTCTCGTTACTAGGGCCAACTTAATCGAAGCCACAATTTTCAATTAAGAGCACAAAATAATTTTAATGAATTAATAAATGTTATTTAATTTTTTATATCTTTTCGAGAGCCGCATTCACTCTTAAAAAGCCACGTGCGGCTCGCGAGCCGCAATTTGGCCATGTGTGTGTTATATTATGTATATTGGTAAACAATTACTAAGAGTGTGTTTCAATTGGTTTAAACACCACAAAAAGTTAAAAATTGTGGTGAGTAAAAATGTCAAACTTTTTATCTGCTTCAAGAGTTGATAAAATTTTTATGTGGAAAACATTTGGCTGACAAAAATATTTGTTTGTAAACAGAAATTTGTCATGTACAAATTTTGAGAAGTCGTAATGATTTAGATATAAACTGACCATAATTAACTAATATACATTTAAATAGTATTTATTTTACATATTTTCATATTTAAATTATATATGTACGTACATTCAAAATTAGTAATAAAATAAGCAACCATGTTACTGTCAAAATTTTAACCAATTGAAAAAGATAAAAAATTTAAAAAAAATACGAAATTTATCTTTTTATGCAGCATTTAAAACAATTGAAAGACACTAAAAATTTTAAAATACATAATAAATAAATTATAGGCTGGCTATACTCACAAAATAGATCACGTCTAAAAAAATATGTATACTATACATATTTTTAATTTATTTGTGGGAGTATAAGCATCAGTGAATTATTTTTAATTTTTTAAATATATTATTTAACAAATAGGTGAATTAGCAGAAAAAGAAACTTAAAAAATACGTTAATTTTATTTTGGTATAAAATGTTAGTGTGCTATAAAAACGTGATAATTTATTACTACGTATATATTAAGAATTCAATCCGGATTGAACCCGGATCGAAATTTCAATACATATATATGGGATCGAGTCAACTTCGCGTTAACTCGATGCGATCCACCAAATTTGTAGAATCGAGTTAACTCCAATTCTTGAAAACACCAATATATACGGAATCAAGTCGAAAAACAACAACAAATTTTTATAAAAATATTAATAAAACAACGCCATTTTTATTTAATTTACGATTATTTGCGAATGTATAATTTGTTTTTAAGTATTTTAATTTTTATTTGAATTTAAATAAATTTAGAAATATGTATGTATTTAGAATAATTTTTTTGACGTTTATCTCAACTCGGTTTCGATTCGATCCAAACATAAGTCGCCAATATATACTCTAAAAAAGATAACTCGGTTTCAATCCAAAGTTAAGTCTAAGTTGATCCGATCCGGATTGAATCTCTAATATATACGTAGTATATGAGTCAGTAGGTCTATTTTTTAATTCAACCTGAACAGGCTTACCCAGGGTATTGTACACCGAGCAAAGATTGAACAATACCAAATGATCCGGTGTGCGCATAGAGTAATAAATTGTTTTTTACTTTGCACACTTTTGCGACATTTTTGGTAAAATTTGCACAGTTTACAAATAAAAACGAAGTGTACAGAGTGAAATTACCCAATTGAATGAAAAAACACAGTACTATTTGAGTGCACATTGTATGGGTTGAATTAAAAAATGGACCCATTAGACAAGTGTCAATTACGAATGTTTAGGAAGTCTTATACGTTGAGTCAATCTTCTAAGTTTGAACATAAAAACTTTCCAGTGACTGTTTCCTATTGTTGCTTTAACTCGTCACTTTTTTAATAACTCACGTGCTTCATTTATAAGCAAATGAATCAATTTTTTTGTAGAAATTACATATTTAAATTATATTAATGTTCACACTGTTCATTTAGAATTTTAATTAAAAATATAAAAGTATGTGAATACAAAACAATACTCTTGAATTTTATACTAAATATTGTAGAGAAAGGACACTTCCATCTGTGGGTGTTAATATGTTTAATTTAACCTATTGTTTTTTTTTCAGATATACCGAACATGTAACGGAGTTATACTTTCTTCAAACTGGTGGTAGTATGATGGATTATCCTGTATGGAGAAAAAAGGCTCATACACCGCAATTTGTTAATTTCATGAGATCATATAAATTAGATCAAACATTTTTTGAAGAATCAAATACGGTAAGCAATTACTATTTAAGTTTCATGTCTCGTAGTTCTGCATTGACTTTATATTTTCAAATAATTAGTCTGGTAATATACCACCACAGGCTGCCCTAAACTCTGCAACTGCATCGTCTAATTTACCGCATGGAACTGAAATAAAAATTCCCGGGGTTGGAGTTACACCAGTTGCTGTATCTACACAATTACCTGCCGCTGTAGCCCAATTAAGTCAGCAAGGTAAATTATTTTATACTAAATTTACACAAATTAAAATACTTAGTCCATTGAATATTATTTTTGGTATATGTAAATTGCACTGTGGTGGAAGAAAGAAAATTTTATATGAAACAATCATAGATTAGTAAATTTTGTTTTATTTTTTTTTTTTTTAATTTTGGACTTACATACATTTATAGAGCTCGTTTGGTACCTACAGTGCAACCTGCATCTATTTTAATATAATATAATAAATAACATTTTTGATAATAACACATATAAATTATAAAAAGTGGAAAAATATAAATTATTTTTCCTCTTAGTATTTACTTTGTAACACATGCACTAATATTAAAAATTTGTGGGGTTGTATTATTACTCTATATATAGGTAATGTACCTGGAAGACCCCAAGGGGGTCGTCATGGTATGGTTTTTGGTCAAATATCAACATCCTCATCTTCAATAGGAAATTCCTCTCTACCTCTGGTGCCAGGTAGCACCTTCTCATACTTAACAAAAAAAATTAATTTTAGTTTTACTAAAATAATACTTGTGACCCTTTGATTTCATTTATTTTATAGTTTTTTTAAATGCATGAAAAACAAATAAGCATGTTAGTTTTAAATAAATAATACTTATTATATTATTTAGTTTTTATTGTTTAGTTTCTATATTTTATATAATTGTATTCATATTAGTAGTTTAAATTTGAGATCACATAAAATAAATATTTTGAAACACTTTGTAGGTGGAACCCCATTATTATTAGAGCCCGGAATAAATAATACCATTATTGATAGTAAAACCGGAATTCAAACATTTAGTTCTGTTGATAGTGCGACCTCAGGCGTAACATTTGGCACTACGTCCAGCGCAATTAAAAACGGTAGTAATGACAATGTGCCAACGAATGTTGCAAGTAATGGGAATGCGCCTGTAGGTAACAACGGTAATAACGGAACAAATAGTTCCAGCGGGCAGGAACAATTTTCTGCTAAAGCTAGACAAGAAGTATATGTAATGCAAAGAGTAACAGAACTACAAAGGGAGGGTCTCTGGACTGAAAAACGACTGCCTAAAATCCAGGAACCATCGAGGCCTAAAGCGCATTGGGATTATTTACTTGAGGAAATGGTGTGGTTGGCAGCAGACTTTGCTCAAGAGAGGAAATGGAAAAAAAGTGCGGCGAAAAAATGTGCACGCATGGTGCAAAAATATTTCCAAGATCGTGCTTTAGCAGCACAAAAAGCTGAGAAAGCACAAGAATTGCATCTGAAAAGAATTGCCGCCTATGTAGCAAAAGAGATTAAAATATTTTGGGCGAATGTGGAAAAATTGGTTGAAATAAAACAACACACTAAATTAGAAGAAAAACGGAAAAAAGCTTTAGATCAACATTTAAGTTTTATTGTAGATCAGACTGAAAAATTTTCCCAGCAATTGACTGAAGGTATGAATAAATCATCGGTGGATGTAAGTGGTGCGCCTAGTTTGAATTCAAGTAGGAAATCATCACCAAAACCGGGTGGTCATTTATCAGATGGTAAGAGTTAATTAAAAATTAATGTTTTTGATCTTTATTATAATAGTTTTATTATTTTAACTAGATGAATTTTCCCCGGGAAACGCGTCATCGGATGATGATGAGGAAACTATTGCGAAAGCAGAGGCCGAACAAACAGAGGAAGTTAACGAAGAAGTGGCAGCGCTACAAAGGGAATCTGAAATGGATTTAGATGATTTTTTAAAAGAACTACCTAAAGATTATTTAGAAAATCGAGATAAAATTAGCCTCTCGGAAACGGTAATTTCTATTTTGTTTTAATAATTGCGCTTTCGCTAGACTCATATTTTCTTAAATTTTATGGAATTTAATGAATTTAATCTTAAAAGTGCTAGATCAATTTATATGTTTGTGCCAATTTGCTAAAATATAGATTTTTGGTCAATTCTAGACGAACAAGTACAGATGAATTAATATCTCGCTGAAAATGCTTACTCTTCAATTCTCTCTAAATACTAGAACAAATATACTTTTTGTTGTTGTATTTAATAAGCATTTTCTGCGAGGTGCTTGCATCTACACATATTCAAGAAAAAATAAAAATCTGTTTGCTAATTTGATTTTTTGTTGTTTAGGAAAATTCTGATACAGAATTTCAAGCCAACACCGATAGTGAAGATGATGAAAATACCATTAAAGAACAAGAAGAAGTTGAAAAAGAAACAAATCACGAACATGAGATCGAAGAGCTTAATGTAAGTTGTAATAAATGTTAACAAACATTTTCAAAATGATGATTTCACTACCAACTACTCGAATGGGGTTTTATTCTATTTTAGAGTAATTTTTCCTAACTTTGATGTAATATTGAGGCATTTGTCTGATATTTATTTAGTGTATACATTTATTTTATTTTTGCAAAGTATTTATTAACGGTTTGTTTTTTTTTTTTTTTTTTTTTTTTTGTGCAGGCCGAAAACGACATGAGCATTGAGGATTTGATGGAAAAATACAAGAAACAACCCAAAGATACGGAATCGAATCCGGTCGAAGAATCGGTGGACGGAAGTGAGTAATTTGTTTTAACTACATTTTTGAAACTAGGAATTTTTAAAATGATGTTACATTTTCTATTAACTGAAAAATTTTAAATTCTATTTTTGAATTTTCAATTTTATTTATTAGATGACAATCGAGGCATTTGTCTGATTTACATTCTCAAAATATTATCTAATTACAAATTTTGTTTCGAATTTAACAAGATGTTTTGCTTCCACAGGTACTGCTGGTGAAGAGAGCGAGGTTGAAGACAGTGACGATGAGCCGGATGAAAGTGAAATGGACGTTGACAGTTCAACTGCTGAATCTGAAAGTGAAGAAACTCAAGACTCAGATTTAAAAAAATTACTAGGGGATACACCTAACGATGTATCAATGGAAAATAAAGATGATCTAATCAATGATGCGGCTGCTCTAGCAGAGAGCATCCAACCGAAAGGAAATACTTTATCTTCTACAAACGTTGTAACACCGGTTCCTTTTTTATTAAAGCATTCGCTTCGGGAATATCAGCACATTGGTTTAGATTGGTTGGTCACTATGCATGACCGAAAACTAAACGGTATTTTAGCCGATGAAATGGGATTAGGAAAAACAATTCAAACGATAGCTTTATTAGGCCATTTGGCATGTGTTAATGGAAATTGGGGTCCTCATTTAATTATAGTTCCTTCATCAGTTATGTTAAACTGGGAAATGGAATTTAAGAAGTGGTGTCCCGGTTTTAAAATCCTTACGTACTATGGCACACAAAAGGAACGAAAGATTAAGCGAATTGGCTGGACAAAACCGAATACGTTCCATGTGTGTATCACATCATATAAATTAGTTATTCAAGATCATCAAAGTTTTCGACGGAAAAAATGGAAATATCTTATTCTCGATGAGGCACAAAATATAAAAAATTTTAAATCACAAAGGTGGCAGCTTCTATTAAATTTTCAAACAGACCAGTAAGTAATACACAAATAAAAATTAAATATGAGCGACTTATATTAAACCAATCATTATACAGGAGACTTCTCTTAACCGGAACCCCATTGCAAAATAATTTAATGGAACTTTGGTCGTTAATGCATTTCTTAATGCCACACGTGTTTCAATCGCATCGTGAATTCAAAGAATGGTTTTCAAATCCAATGACTGGAATGATAGAAGGCAACTCGGAGTACAATGATTCGATCATCAAACGCCTTCATAAGGTCTGTACCCTGTACGTAAAGTAATATTATGATTATTTTATTTGTGTTTGTCATTTTTTGTTTATTTTTCTATATTTTGTTCATTTTTATATTTAATTACACATAAATGAAAAAATCATAATATTTTTGTGGTTTATTACGCAATAAGAGTTTTGTAATATAAATGCACTTATCAGAAACGGTTAAGTAATAAACCACAAAATACTAATATTAAGCTTAACGCATGAACAACTTTCTGGATCATTATACAATTTATTATATTATTTTAGGTATTACGCCCGTTCTTGTTGCGCCGGCTAAAATCCGAAGTAGAAAAGCAAATGCCAAAAAAATATGAACATATTGTTATGTGCCGATTATCGAAACGGCAACGTTTTCTCTACGATGATTTTATGAGTAGAGCAAAAACGAGAGAGACCCTGTCGTGTGGAAATCTGCTTAGTGTAATAAATGTTCTCATGCAATTACGTAAAGTATGTAATCATCCGAATTTATTTGAGATTCGGCCAACTATATCGCCATTTGAAATGGATGGAATAGATTATCGTACTGCTTCTTTAGTTTGGAATTTACTAGATTACGATCCATTTAAGCATATTGACCTGCGTTCTTTAAATTTGGTACTCGTACATTTGGAGACATGTATGTCCGCATACGTAGCTTATCGGGTAAAAAAAATAATAACTCCACGAAAGCTAATCGAGGAAATTGATAGTTCCCCAGAATTACCACCAGCGTGCCCGTCGGGTAAATTAAAATTTCATGTTAGAATTCGGGATACAAAAGTACAAGATGGGTTGACTCATAATGCTGTTAAATTTGGTACAAGTCCTGCGATGAAAAATGATGGTACAAAATTTATACCTATAAAAAAGCTAGCAGCTATAGCTCCCACGATTAGTACACCTCCGAGTAGTGGAAATACAATTATTAGTGCGACCAGTAGCACAAATCCTCCACCACTTGCAACCACAGCACAGCATATTAATTTACGAAAACGTAATGAAATTACAGGAACACGAATGAACGTGAGTACCGGTGGACATGTAGCACAAATTGTACAAACTTCTTCCGGGCGACATATTCTGCTGACCTCAACAAATGCGGGAACAGGTATATACCCCTATTTATTTTACACCCTAATTATTTTACTTAACTGATGATATGCAATCTCAATCTTACTATTGTATACATTAACAATTATCGATAGTAAACGCAAAGTTGCAAAAATCAATTATTTCATCTTTGATATATCATAAAGTAGATGCCATTTTATCAATTGGTGTATATGTTTATATTTCGATGAATACATATTATATGTTTCCAATAATTAATTAAATAATACATCGAATTGATCCATTAAGTTTGTTTATTTTATGTTTAATTACAGTGTTAACACCAAGTGGACAACGCCTCACTGTATTAAAAAATGTTAGTCAAACGAATCGGTCACCTCAACAGAATTTAATTGGAAAACCAATAATGAAAGTTTCGCCGATTGTTACGCAACAAAATTCCACTCCAATGCAAACAATTTCACAACCATTGGCCACGGCTATTGTAAATGAATGGAAAAACGCCAATACACCGGAACGGCCTACAACAAATTCTATTGTGGAGCCGGTGGTCAAGGTCGAGGAAAATGAATTTATTTTGGTAAGCCAGTTAAAAGATTATTTTAAGTAATGCACTTTGCTAGATTCACAATTTTATTTTCGTAATGAAAATTAGTGATTTTTAAATATGTGCCAGAACAATTAATATATTTGTGCCAATTTGCTAAAAAAATTGTTTTTAGTCGATTCTAGACGAATAAGTACATCGAAATATTAGTGGATAAATTTAATTCAATCGATTTTTATTGAGCGTTTCTTTTATTTTTTTCTCAATTTTAGGCTGAAAAAGAAGCACTAAAAAAAGAACGTCGTATTCAAAAACTACAAATGATCAACAACATAAATCGCCGTAGATGTGACGCTTCGCCAATCTACGGTTCAGATTTACGAGAATCTCTAACCACCTTTTTAAAGCCGTGTTCTAATGAGACTTACACAAATTGGTTTAGTCGAAGTTATTCAAATTGCTTAGCGTCCATGTTAAATTCCGATAAAAATTGGTCTCTCTCCAAAATGATAAAATCATACGAAGAACGGACAATTGAACTGCATTCGATATTCAGTAATTTTGTAATATTTGTTCCTGCTGTATCAGCACCGCTTATAAAATTACACGTAACACATCCTCACCCATCGAAAGTAAATAGTGAGAGACAATTGGAATTAACTACAAGGATAAAAATGTCACCAAAACTTAAATTGCTGCATCCTATTATATCGGCAATGTCAACTCAGGTATGTAAATCATGTATTATAATTAAAATTGCATCAAAAATCGTTTTCTTTTGTTATTATATTATGAAAGAAATTTTTGCAATGATGCTACATTAATTTGATTAATTCAAAATTATGTAAAACTAATTGAACCGGCTTGATTAGTACAAAATGTTAATCAACATCTTTAATTATTATCGAAATAAAACTTTCATTTTTATATTTTATAGTTTCCAGATCCGCGATTGATTCAATACGATTGCGGAAAATTACAAACATTAGATAAATTACTGCGTAACTTGAAATATGAAGGACATCGCGTACTAATATTCACTCAAATGACTCGGATGCTTGATGTGCTTGAAGCATTTTTAAATTACCACGGTCATATTTATCTTCGTTTGGATGGGACAACAAAAGTTGAACAGCGACAATTATATATGGAACGATTCAATGGCGATAAAAGAATTTTTGTTTTTATATTATCGACGCGGTCAGGGGGTGTAGGTATTAATTTAACTGGAGCAGATACTGTGATATTTTATGATTCCGATTGGAACCCAACTATGGATGCTCAAGCGCAAGATCGTTGTCATCGGATTGGGCAGACTCGCGATGTTCATATTTATAGGCTAATTAGTGAAAAAACAATAGAAGAAAATATTTTAAAGAAAGCAAATCAAAAACGACTACTTGGCGATATGGCAATAGAAGGTGGTAATTTTACTACAGCTTATTTTAAGAGTTCAACAATACAGGATATATTCAATGTGGATAATAATGAAGATGCAAGTACTAGATTGGGTGAAGTTATAGAACAGTCCAAAGAAAGAAAACGATTGCAGGAAGTGGCAGCTATTACATCGACATCTCAGAGTATAGTAACAGAGGATAAAAGTCAAATTAACGCGTTTGAAAATGCATTGGCTGCAGCCGAAGATGAACAGGATGTGTTGGCGGCAACTTCCGCAAAGGCAGAGGCGGCAGCGGATTTAGATGAATTTGACGAAACTATCCCCATTGAAGAATCGACGTCAACAGATAATAAACCGCCTGAATTGAGTAAAGCCGAGCAAGAAGTGGAAAATATTATCAAACAGGTACGAATTTATTTACTAAATTGTAAGGCTTACTTATTAACATGAAATAATTCAACATTTAATTGATTTATAAGAATATTTGTAAGCCTAGATTATAATTTAGAAGACCAGACAGAGTACACCTTTTTAATAGTTGTAATCTATCACTCATCTTCGTACAATATTTTATAAATCATAAATTGCTTAAGTTTGCGAGAGATTCATTTAACCTCAAGGACCAATTTTTTTTTTCAAATAGATGCACCAAAAAAATCAATTTTTTTTATAATTAGAAATATTTTGACATACATATTATGCAAAAAAAAAATCTGTTTGTAAAAATAAACTTTATTTTTATAAATATGTATGTTTTTTAATTCAAACAAATGTAAAAAATGATACATATTATTAAAATACATAAATAGATTAGATATAGATATAGAGAAAAATATACTATATAAGAAAATAATAGGTAGAAAAATTAAAATAATCAATAATTTAATTCTATCTAATCAAATTTTTGATAAATCTGGAAACATGGACGTAAGGTCTAGAGAATAAAATATATTATTCTTAATTGATTTAATATAATAATTCTGTTATAAGATTATTTTCACTAGTTATTTCGAGCAAATACATAATGGAACATGTAACCGCTCGGGTTTGGTCTCTTTGGACCAGATAGTATGTCCCGAGATATCTCGGGTTTGGTCATTAAGGGGTTTAAATAATTTATACAAGTAAAAGTTCAATATTTATATTAACACTTAGTAGTATGAAGTGTAATATTTGAATTTATAAATGGACGCACAATAATGAATTTAAAACGGATTATTTTGGAAAATGTTAATAGTTTCTCAAATGATCAAATGAAATGTTTTCTGTCTAGCAGCAGCCTCAATACCCTAAATCATTTGTTTCTTACTACAATTAATACTAAAATTGTGTGGTGGACTTCTATGGTAACAAAAAAAAAATCTGCCCGGAAAAGGGCTATATTATTAAAGTAAATGTAAAGTGCTTATTACAACTGGTTAACCCGTTACCGCACTCTTTTAAATTGACGACCGTGCTCAAAAACACTTTTGTTTTCAATTGTTTATGACAGTGAAATTGAGCGGTATTTATATGTTTGGAAGTGAAAATTATCACATTTTCTCACAGTTTTTCCAAGAAAACTCTCGACGGCTATAGCCGTCATTTGCTCATCACAACATTTTTTCTCTTCAGAACAAATGACGGCTATAACCGTCATTTGCGCGAACGTGGTAGGACCAAAGACGTTAATAATATTATATAGACCGGTAATGACTAAATTTCAAGTAAGTAAATTTCAAAGAAAAATAGAGATAGTCAAAAAATAATCAGCATTTAAGAATTTTACAATATTTTTTTAAACCACAACTGGTTCATGAATATTACACAAAATAATTAATCGAATTTATACAATAAAATTATTACACACTGTATTAAGAATTTTTATTAACGAATATGAATGAAGTTAGTTACTTGTACAATTAGAATTTTGTCTAATTAATTATCAGCATTCAAGAATTTTACAATATTTTTTTAAACCACAACTGGTTCATGAATATTACACAAAATAATTAATCGAATTTATACAATAAAATTATTTCGCAAAAGCTATTCAACTATTCCATATAATTCATAAAACCGGACTATTCACTGTTTAACAATTATCAATATAATTAATTAACCTTGAATCACATTTAACTATAATTATACATATTTTATTATTAAAATATTTAAAATACTGAAAAAAATAAAATGCGCCATTTCCGTTTGTTTCCACATACACAGCTGAAAACGTTTTCGGTACGGGACTGGCGGATGTAGTTTTTTAACCAATTGAAACACACTATAATGTATTATTCCATTTGCCAAAAAAACAGCATAAAATTGATGAAAATATTTGTTCTATTTGACAGAAAAAATCATTTTTTTATGTACATCAATTTTAAAAAAGGTATTTTTTTTTTGATTGACCAATATGAAAAGAAACGTCAATTTTTGTAGAAAGATCAATTGGTGTGTTATATTATAAATAAATAAAGCATGTGTTTTAAATTTAATTGACACATACATATTTTAATTGTTCATGTCTAACGATTATTCGTTCGGAAATATATACATTAAAATTTCGTAAAGTAGAGTTCACAATTGATGTCATATGACATGACATAATAAAATCCTGTTTAATATCTCTAATGACATGATATGTCTAAACTTCAAATAAACATAATAAAATCCTGTTTAATATCTCTAATACATACATATAATTCACATTAATTTGAAAAGGTAACTAGATGACCGACCAAATAGCACAGTGGTTAAAGCTTTGGCATTTGGATCGGGAGGTACCGGGTTCGAATCCCGATAGGGGCAGGATGCAAAAGTGAAATTTCACCAACAGATTTCGATTTGTTACCCGACCCCCCCCCCCCCCCCCCTCCCCTTCCCCCTCCCCCTCAGGGGAGCTGTTGGTCTTAAAATCAGTCCTATAGCCGTCGAATTGGCTGACTGGCATAAGAGTAAGGGCGGAAATAATCAAACTCCGAAAGAACAGGGAGAGCCTTAAACATTACCAAAACATGTCCCAAAACAAATTGCAGGGATAAAAAAAAAGTAAATAAATGAGGACAAGAGAAATACAAATTTTGAACAAAATTGAAGTGTACAATTCTTTCACCACTATATTCTTCTACTCATTTCCATGCAAGTGAAGGATAAAAATCGGTCCAAATATCGATTAATCTTGATTAATCTTCTGTTTGTATTCTGCGGTTATACTAAAATATAATTTTTACCTCCAATATAATTTTTACATCAATTAAACATAATTGGGATATGGTAATACTTTTTTTAATTTACAAATACCGATCATTTGAAAACGTCCTTTCGTTTATTCGAATTCTCAAATTAGGAGCCCAAGGAAATTAATTAATTTCTGCGGACTACACTTTTGCGGAATTTACAAAGAACTAGTTCGATGTTTGAAGTCTCACTTGCGAATCTTTTTTGTAACTTATGCTTTTTCATTTACTTATATCTAATTTGACATTATTATCTTATTCTCTTTACAGTTGAGTCCGATTGAAAGATATGCAATGCGATTTGTTGAAGAAACTGGTGGATCGTGGACAGCCGAGCAACTGCGATTGGCGGAAGCTGAAATAGAAAATCAGAAACGAGAATGGGAAGCAAATCGCCTAGCCGCTCTCAAAAAAGAAGAAGAAGAAGCAGCTAAACGCAACGAAGAAGATCAAGAAATGATCACTTATTCCTCAGAAGATGCCAAAAATCAGGTTAATCAAACAAAATCTCAAAGACCTATAAATAAACGTTTAGTTATGGTAAAAAATGCAACGATGAATCGAAATCGTAAATCGGGGGTATTAGAAAAACGTTCTTTACAAAATAGTATTATAAATAAAAAACGTAAATTTATCGTTACAAATAATGGTAGTAATAGCGGAGTCGGTGGTCGAAATATTAACAGAGATTCAAACCGATCACGATTAAATTCAAAATTGCGTTGCAATAAAGTTAATAAAAAGTCTAGAGCTAATATAAAATCCAAACGATCAAGGGGTAGGGTGATTCCAATTAGGTCGACAAATAAATCAAATAATAATAGTAATAGGATTAGTAGGAATTTTAAATTGGCAAGTACTAGTAATAAACCAAATAGGGAGAGTGAAGGTCAAGAAGACGATGACGAGGATGGCAGTGTGCTGGACGATAATCACGGACAAAATTCTGAAGAATTTGATAGCGAATGTAGTTTAGACGTGATGGTCGATTCAAATGATGCACCCGATTCTGATTCAAATCAAACATCTACTGACAAATCTGATCAAAATGTCACGTCAGAAACATCAAGGGGTAGTAGTTGCACTAAAAATAAAAAAACACTTGAAAATCATGTTGATGTAAATAGTCCTCGTACAAGATCGCGCGGTTCGGTTAAAATTAATTTATGGACATTAGATGTTAGTCCTATACTGCCCGGTGAAAAACCGGTAACAGTGAAAAATAGTGGGGGACGCGACACTAAAACGAAACATGAAGAGAGTGATGATCATGATAATGAAAGTGAAGATGATAAGCCACTGATCAATCATATCGATCAAAAGAAACGTAAGCTAGCGAAAACTATCGATAGTGGCGGAGATGGTGATGAGGCGGCTATGCCTCAACGACGAAAACTGTTTCGTAAAGTGCATAATAATGGTAGTAGTAGTAATAATCGTACGTTAGATAGTTGGGTTAAACGATCACCAAAAGTTGTTTTATCGAAAATTATGCTTACAAACGACGAAATGGATGGAACCTCGCCCGTAAGTAGCAGTGAATTTTCTAGGCGTACAAGGCGGTCGTCTATAGTTAAAGTAAATCCGGATAATGGACCGACTTGATCAATAATGAAATGTGCTATTTAATCATTACACAATTGAATATGGATTGCGCACCAGGCCCTGTGAGATACAAGGAGTTTCGACGTGCGGTAAAGGAAATACATACAAAATGTCGCGATTGAGGCGCATCTATATTGTTTTTGGTGCAACTATTTCTTGGTGTGTTGCCCACAATAATAATATCAAATATTTTGTACATATTATTAGACTGACATATTTTTTTATAAACTTATTTATTTTCTTAAACCGATAAAACTTATCCCTTCCCCCTTCCCCTTTCTTAATTATTATTGTAAAGTATGAAATCGCTAATGATCTTTTAAAAAATATAAGTTTTAATATGTAAATAATTTATACATACTATGTTAAATTAGCTGAAGATTTAACTAAACTGCAAATCGGTATATAAGTGTAAATAATAACTAGAGTATTTTTTTTATCATTTTTAAGTTTATTAAGAAAAGGTTATATAATACTAAATCAAACGCATGTGTGCGGAGATAATTAGTTGGAAGGTTAACGTGGCCAAATTGTGTAACAGTAACATGTGCAGCTGATATTCCTCCTTTTTGTGTTCCATATCTTACCAAGGATACATGCGTTTGACTCCCTTATGTAAACCTATTATTCCTTAAGATATTTTTTATTTATCTATATAGCTACGTATAAAATAATAACAAAACAAATAATAAAAATCACAAAATTTATAAACTAAATTGAAAACTAACTAAAAAAAACTCAAATGATCATCTGTGAAATTAGGTTATATATAATACATTGTAAAATAAAATAATGATATTTAAAAAAAAAAAAGAAAAATGGGAAAACAATTTTCCTTGCTGAAAAATAAAATAAAAAGAAATACTAAAAATATTCGTGTGGGTGTTGTTTTCATTTTTTTTATATACCTCAGCATTATTTTTGGAATTGGACTGTTTTGGTGTTACTGATATTGATGTTTGATAAAAATAAAGGAAATTAATAAAAAAAAAATTGAAAAAAAACTTGCACTGTGTTATGTACTAAACCATTCTTTGTAAAATGTATATTGTTTGGCAATGGCACAGGCTCATTCAAATAAAGCCGCTGACCGTTGATGTAAAATTGATAGAGATTTATAATTTTAATTTTGTTTGGGTAAACACCAAAACAGCCTTGCCATTCCAAACTGCTGCGGATATAAAAACAAATGTATTAAAACAACACAGTGGCAAGGTTTTTCTTTTTTTTTTTTTTTTTTTTTATTATTAATTTTAATTATTTTTGAAAACACAAATATCAGAATACTTACACATTTTTTTCGTTTATTTAAACCGTTTAGATTTGGATTTCCCATAATAGTATGGAGAAAATGCCAATGTGGTGTCCACCAACACCTCCTCAAGATGAAAATGACGTATATCGCGATTACGCTTTATCTTTTTTGTATGAAACAACGGATATCATACCAGAGACACAATTACCACCGGTGTATGTGAAAAAAGAATTGAAACGAAATCGAAATGAAGCTGGATTCTTTTCGGACGGACGCCGACCTGTTAAAATTCGTAAAGAAGAGACCTACTATCCGCCTAGATCGCTTTTCGATAAACCATCTCCGGCTTTAGCAAAAATTCGAAGAGAGTTGAAAATACAACGATATCGTGGGAATTTCAAGCCAATGATTCAAATACCGGGACTAAAACAGCAATTGCCAATGAAACCTTTAGTCGATCCAGAAGGTATGCTTGAATGGTTTATTTACGAAGACATGGCGATTTTGAATGTGATACAAAATTTACAAGGATTACCATTAAATTTAATGTTGTTGTCGCCTGGTCAAACCCCAAATTGGGATTTAGTCGCCGATATCGTAAATCAAACGTCACGTACTTATCGATCACCAAAGCAATGTCGATATCGGTATGAGGCTGTTATTGTGCCACGTGAAGAAGGTAAACTAATGGAGAGCCCTAAAAAGCAGAAGAAAAACAAAAATCCTTTAAAAATTCCATCCCCACTTAAAGGAGTAAGATCATTGCGTACTTCTCAATTATATCATAGTGATAATAACGGTTCCTTTACGAAATTTATTCGACTAAAATTTGATAATATTAAAACCGCCTATTTAAAAAAGGCGCCCCAATTGAAACAGCTTTTAGTAAATCCTTCGTTAAAGAATCCAAAGCACGCGGCAGTTTTATCCGAATTTGGAATAGGAAATTATGAATCACCTATGTCTCCACTTGATCTAACACTTCGACGGGTCGAGAGAATCAATAAAGATAAACAAAAGGCCAGTGTCCAAGTCACAGAACAAGGGGTTCCGCAACAAGCCCAGCCTCAACTCCAATTAGCGACGATACAAGGAGGCCAATCGAATGCTCCACAAGCTACCGCAATTGTAGTACAAACATCGGTTGCCGGTACACCATTACTCGTTCAATCATCACCAATTCAAGTAACGCGCCACACATCAGGCGTGTTACCTCAGCAATCTCAACATTTGGTAAAAGCTTTAGTCACTTCATCAGGCAATGTACAACACATTGTAAACGTGAGTCAAGCAAGTCAATCACAAATTCAGCAACTGGCAAATCAACAATCTCAAGGTCAACCTACATCCGTGTCTGTTGTATTAACTGGCACAACTGTTTCATCGCTACAACAGCAATCACAATTGGTATCAATTCAAACACCTAATATTGTATCAAGTAGCGGAAATGTTTCCCAAACTGGTTCGATTGTACAAACAATGACATCACAAGCATTACCCCAAGTCGTCTCTGTATCACAATTACAAAATGTGGGTACGGTAATTACTACTTCAGCTTTAGGTTCTAATGTTGCTACGATGTCACCTTCAATACGAGCGCAGAGAATCGTTGGGCCTGGGGGTATTACAGAAGTTGTGCTCAATCGGTCTCAATCACCAACTGTTGTTTCGGTTAGTGGATTAGGACAAGGTCTCACTCAAAACCAGTTGCAAGCAACACAATTACGTTTTCAAGTAAGTAGTGGACAACAAATATCAGGTGTAGTGACAAAAGGAATTTCGGTTGGACAGGGCATCGGGAAACCAAGTAATACGCCACAAATACAAATAATTCGACCTCAACTGCGACAACAATTTAAAATATTACAACCAACGCTTGGACAGGCAACCGGAACTGTTGTGCAATCAGCCGGTGGGCAGGCTACACTTGTTAGTCCGGGTACATTAATACAAGGTGGTTTGGTACAACAAGGTAGCAATTTACAAACACTACAGGTACAACAGTCGACCGGACAAAAAGTACAATTAGTTAGTGCAGCAAATACTGTAACTGTGACAAACCCAATAGTTGGTCAAACTAACGTGGTTGGTAGTGTAGCCACGGTACAAGTAGCACCGGGACAAACACGTACCCAATTTATTAAACACATTGGACCCAACAAACAAGCACCACGACAATTGAATAATTCAGAAAGTGTTCAAGCTCTAATTAAACATCAAATATTAAATCAACAGAAACCTCAAGTTATACCGCAATCCCAGATACAATTTGCACCCGGAATGCCCGGCACTTCGGGACAACAGCAAATCGCTACACTGGTTAAGACATCGAGTGGTAATCTAACAACCCTGCAACAAATGAAATCGGGACAAATAAAAGCTACCATGGCAAATCAATCCCAGGTGCGGCAAATCCAGTTGCAACAACAACAGCCATATGCTATACAAAATCGTAAAGGGGGGAAGATGACACAATTTGCTCAGGTAGCAGGGAAAACTGGTATGCAAACACAGTTAATTGTGCAGAATCCAAAAACACTGACTGGAACGGTAACAATGCAACAAATACAACATGTGATACGGCATGCACCACCCGGCACTATTACTACAGGACAAATTGTTCTTGGGAAACCGGGACGGGTTATACCAGTCTCGGTCGCTTCCCAATCAAATCAAAGACCAATTCAGGTGAGTGGAATTTTTTTTATACCACCGATTATTAATAAAACTTCTAAATTATGTATATATTTAATGAAAAATTCGTTATTATGAATTGGCTTTTAGATTGACTTTAATGTTTTTTAATGTTTTAAAATTAAATTACCTAATTTTCCCGAATTCATTTCTCAAATGATATAACTTCCTTCATTTTACACTTATTGAATTTGAAAACCGTTGTTTAAAACGGACATAATTCTACTCAAACAAATGATTTAATATCGCGAAGATACAATTAAATTTTTAAAGTAACAGAAACTAACAAGTAATATGAAATAGGAAATAATTTAATTCAACTTTAATAAGAAATATTCATTCATTTGCGGGTGGGTCCTTAACCAACAGCTATCAGTTTCATCTCGATACATTTTTTTTTGTAATTTTTCTGCGCCCCGTGAAGTTACCTGAATAACTAAGCTCGCCCCCAAAATTTAGTTACAAAATTGTGAGCTTTTATAATAGGGTCGCTGTAAATATGCGTCGGTAAGTTTTCGTGAAGGTGGAGGAACGCTGGAAATCCGAGAAGCGCTGCGGCTGTAATGTTACAACTTTATGAAAATCACCAAATCTACCTATAATGTAAAATGTGTACATTTTCCTTTCAAAAGTGCTAAAATCTTCGTTAGACAGTGCGCTGCTTAGTTAATTTTTGGTTAACCACAATTCCAAGGTTACACCTAAAATCTACTGACAGATAAGAATGGAAAGTAGAAATCGTTCTGATGATACTTATTCGTAAAATAAGTGAACCATATGCATATCCACTTCTGACAACCTGCTTTCATTTTATGGGTTCCAATTATGAGAGAAGAGGACTAGCATCTAGTAACTTATTGATCCAATCTACACTTCCGCCCTCTGTTACACTTTGCAGAGGTGTATATCTGTTGTCCTGCCCGGTAACAATATTGTGTGGGTACGGCAAAAGTACCATGTCACAAATTTATTTTTGTATATTTTTGAACCAACTTGCACATTTGTGCATTCCTTTCAAACTTATTTCAAAAACGCCATTACATATGGTTTTTAATTCACACATTTGTGTGGATGGACTTAAATTGAGCCAATTTCTTTTTTTTGGGTTGAAAGAAGAATATCCCTTTTTCTATCAAAAACATATGGCTCAATTTAAGTCCAAACCACACAAATGTGTGTGGAAAAACATGGTTGTATTGGCGTTTTTGATAAAAAATTTCACTTGACCAACACAATTGCGTGTATAGTTATAGTGCTTTTTGGACGAAAATAAGTTTGAAAGGAATTCACAAATGTGTAAATTGGTTCAAAACACATACAAAAACAAATTATTGAACTGATGCTTTTGCCTTACCCACACAATTGTGTGAGCAGCAGGAAAAGGTATAAACACGGTTATCTTTCATATTAGGATTTTGTTCCCCTTCAACTAACGTACCATTGGTAGCGGTCAGCTGGGGAGATGGGATTTCATAAGAGATGCATTATGAGATTTCATAATGCCTGTTTATTTTTGTAATACAGATTAGGTTTTAGATTTGGTTACTAGAATTCTTTTTTGAATAAAACACCAGCGAACAACACACCTTTTTTTTTTTTTGTTCTCCAAATGTTGAGACAAAAGTTGGTTGGTACCAACAATAAATATAGGAGTCAAAATATAGTAGTATAGGTAGTTAGACTCGATACACACACTGTATATAAAGTTTTTTCGTTAAATTTTTTATTATAATAAATTTGTGTTTTAAACTAAATAATTTGACATGTTAATCACAGAATAGATTTCTTTGAATAAATAAATGAACGTGAGCAATTTTTTAGCCATAAAGTTACTGGATTATGTAAGGTTTTGTGAGGTATTTTAAATCAAAATTAAAACAAATTTTAAATGTGATCTGCCGTTTTCGACATACACTTTGCATTGCAGTTTCGATGAATTATAAAAAAAGTATCTTTTGATTTTTAAATATCCTATTCTGACAAGTTAATCTGCGGATGGGTTGATACACACTGAAGCATTGCTTTAACTTCATTTCGTTCTTCTATATTGGCCATCAGAGAATAAGACGTTTTAAATAACAGGGAATTCTCAATTAATAAATATCCATTATACATGATTTTTTATTGTAAATTTGATATTTTTATGTATCTTGGAAATTGGAGCACTTTTCGTTTGCTGAACTTCTCTATTTATTTTGGTTGACGAAATCAACTGATTTTGTTTCAATCTTAAGAACCAGACCAAACCTGAATTTAACACTTACCGCCATTAGCCAGGTGTGTAACATTTGCATAGAATTAGATTGTATAAAATGAGTGTAAGCAACTGTCAAGAGTCACAAATTCGGAGGGTAACAGAGAAAGCATATAAATAAAGAGGGCCGTGTTTTGCATTTTTTTTTCGACCGAATGCAATGAAGTTAGGAAGTTAAAATTAAAAAATTATTTAAATTAAATTACATTTTTATTCTCTAATATAAGTACATTAATCGTTTTTATTTAAATATAATATTAAGAGTAGATAATAAAGTAGATAATAAATAGTAATTATAAAACAACTACGCTTATTTATTTACATTCCTTTCCTAAGGATGTATAGTCGTGGGAGTCAAGTCGAGTTCCGTGAAATAATGAAAATGAAAAGATTTCTTCATTTGCAATCGAGTAGGTTTGCATTTCCCATAAGAAATTTTGATTTCACACAGTAAAATTTAAAATTAGGTGCGGATAATTCAAACTACTAGATTGCCAATGAAAAAAACTTCATTTTCCTTATTTCACGGAACGCGACCCCATGGTCTTTATTATTTTTAATTAAATTCAACGACTTGATTGTCGCATCACTTAATAAGTTCAACGCATAGATTAGATCTTCCTCAACATGAGATGAAACTTCAAGACTAGCCCCAATAATATCGTCAGCATCATTTATAGAAGTTGGATAGTCTTGAAAAACAAATTTAGAATTAGGGTGTTCGAACCAACCATGTTTTCTTCAGTATGAGGAATCGTGGTTTGATTAATATTGGAGCAAGTATTTTCAAGATTATTTTCATCGACGGTAAATCCACACGTTGATACGTCCAATGAACAAGGGAATGACCGATTTTTTTAATCTCGATCTTCTCTGATTCTCTTTTGTTTGTGGCATGAAATAGTGCTTTTCAAAATGTATCGAGCAAACAATTGCATTTCTACTTATTACATCTTGCTCGCCCAAGAATTGATTTCAACCATTCCTTTTTTTAATTCTCCATATTCTCCATAAGCTTAAAAACAAATATTTACATTAAAATTTTTGTATTTAAAATAAAAATAAATTATGAAAAGCAAAGCACATAGCACAAGACATATGCACCGTTTTATTAAACTAAAACAAAAAAATACGACCCTGGTAATAAAAATTATAAACACAATATAAGAACCCCGCGCCCACAACCAAAATTGTTTTCTTAATTTTCTCTGATTTATCACCCCGATTACGCTAGTCGAGTCGATTGTCGTTTCAAGTGACTACAAAAACTTGCTATTTGTATGAAAAATTAGCCAATAGTGACTTGAGACAAATATAATATTGCCGATCTCATATAAATTTTTTCGACAAATTTTATTTTAAAAGAGCGGACGAATGCCCAGTAACCATACCATGCGGACACTTTTTCATTAAAAAATTTTAGCTAAGACAACAATTTTGCGCGGCATCTGTACGTTTCATGAACAAAAGTATACGAAGTTAAAAAAATTTTATCGATCTTTATTTTCGACGATTTGCACATGCTCGATGAAAGAAGCCAGCTATTGCGGAACTGGGTCAATACTCGTATGTACCTAAGAATATATTAATCCTTAATGATCGAATAGTCAACTTGATTGAACTTACATTTTATTTAAACAAATTATATTTGTTTTATTTATCTTAATTGCATATTATATGAACTGTAAAAATAGCCAGCAGCTGTATATTTTTCTCTTGTATTAACATTCAAGAAGTGCCTATCGAAACGTAATATGTGTATTTATAATGCTAAAATGAATGTAGAGGAAATATTGGCGTTACTCTTTTTAAACTAGATTTTTAGTTTCTAACGTAAAATTTTGTTTAGTACGATATTTTTGTTTTGTCTAATTTTAATTCCAATTAATATTTTTTAAGAAGCTTGCAAATGATTTTCATGACTTTTTATGGGACCAGACGTGGTAGGAATAATCATAATGGGGCTATCGGGTTTTCTAATAAATTTGATATTTCAGCGGATAATTGAAGTTTTTGGAATTATAGTAAATGCAGTAACATAGGCAAATCAAACTAAATTCAAATTTATCAACCTTAAACACGAGTTTCTTCTAGTTCCTATCGAACATCGCTTTAATAAAAATAATCATCTGAAGCTATTTGTTTAACGAAATAATAGTTTACAATATAATAGGCTCCTATAATTTAATAATATTCTTGCTTCCTAAATACCTGACTAGTTCTAAATTGGGGCCGTTTTATGAAATTTTATCATTGCCAGATTTTTTCGGTATCAAAAAAATCGGTCCAAGAATAAATAAATAAAAAAAATTATTTATTTATAGCTAGAACTAGTTTTACTTTATCGACGGTATTCGACTAAGAATAAGTTTATAAAACAAAAATGTCTAGTTCATAAACCGGTTCAAGGTCGATTTCGTTCATATGCGATTTTAAAATACACACTCGTAAGGAGAAGATAAAATTGGTATTCTTCCTTAGTTCTAAAATTAAAAAATTATAATCTACATATTTATTATCCCTACTACTATCAATATCGACGGATTAACAAATTATCGCTGAATAATACGAATAACAATGTTGCATACAACTCAAAAACAATTATTTTGATTAAATTTAAAACAATAATAATAAGTCTTATTTACAATAACTTCTTTCTAATGGAGTCTAACGTATCATAAAATATTTTCACAGCTCTTCATTCATTAGGTAACACAGGATACAAAACAAAAAAAATAATATTTTACGAAAAGTAAAAACCATTGATAAAATTCAAAGTTGATTTTGCTTCTTGTTTACGTTTTTATTCAACAAGTATGTATGTATGTACATACTTCAACATGAGCATCCAGCATGTGCAAATCGTCGAAAATAAAGATCGATAAAAAAATTTAAACTTCGTATACTTTTGTTCATGAAACGTATAGATGTCGCGCAAAATTGTTGTCTTAGCTAAACTTTTTTAATGAAAAAAGTGTCCGCATGGTGTGGTTACTGGGCATTCGTCCGCTCTTTTAAAATAAAATTTGTCGAAAAAATTTATATGAGATCGGCAATATTATATTTGCTTGAGACGAAAGAAACAATTAAATTCTGTCATTTCGAGCCGTGTGAAATTTTGAAGTGACTAGAAAAAACATAAAATACGCTGATTGTCGTTTGAGGTGACTACGATAATAAACATATTAGATATTTTGACAAAGCAGGGGGTCTATTATGAAATTTATCCGTCTCGGATTTTTCCGTTAACGGATATATCCGATTCGACACGGATTTACCCTATTATGAAACTTGTATTATCGGATTGGTAATAAACAAATTGAAGAAAGCATCATTATTATTTTTTTTAATAATTTGAGGTTACAAAAACAAAATGACATCAATCGGATACAAATACGTCAACTAAATAGCAGTCGGATTTTTTGTAGTGTAAACGGAAAAATCCGATTCGATTTTACTTTTTAGTTTCATAATAGCACGGATATATTCGTTAACGGAAAAATCCGAGACGGATAAATTTCAAAATAGACCCCCAGGCGACTACGGTTTCATGTTAAAAGAGTCACTTGAAAAGACAAACGACACGACTAGCGTAATCGGGGTGTATAACTTAAATTATAAATTATAATAATTAATATATAGATTTATCACCAATCACTTTCTTCTTAACATAATTTACATTTTATTTTATGTATATAAATACTTGGTAAACTTACTGATGGTAAGATAATCCTTCTGAATTTTTTTAGGCATAGTTTTGTAACTTTTCACAATACACTTCATTTTACTTAAATGTAATTTTTATTATCAAATGATGCACTACTACATAAACCACTAATTATTTTATAATGTTTTTATTCACGCCGATTATAGAACTCGCCGGATTTACTGCGGCGGGCGTCGAAACTCCATATAAAAAAATTAAAATCATTAATTTCAATCAAGGTTGCGTTGCAAAATGGATTTATTTTCATATAATTCAGGGAGTCTATTATGAAATTTTAGACCGCGTTTTTTCGACGTTTTCGAAAATTTGGTATTATGAAATATTTTCGACCGCGTTTTTTTTCGACGTTGTCGAATTTTTGTATTATGAAATACTCGACGCGTTTTTTTAGATAACGTCGACTATTTTACGACAGCTTGAAAAATAAAAAAATCTTTGTTGATAAAAATAAATTAAAAAATTTAAACTTATAAAATTTTAATTACCTAATAAAAATTAATTAATTTAAATTTAATAAAAAATAATTAATTTAAATTTTCACATAAAAAATAATTAATTTCATTTTTTTTTTAAATTCATAATAGCGATTTTCGACGTTGCCGACTGTCGACGTTATCGAAAAAAATACGCGCGTCGAAAATTTTATTATAGTTTGTGGGGTACTAGTTACTGGTGGGGTACCAGTTTTTACGATTCGCAGATCATTCGTAATGTTTTAGCTGCGGATGTCGAACGAATGTTTTTGTTTGATTTGTGTTTTTTTTTTTTTTTACATGCAACCTTGTTCGAAATTAATGATTTTAATTCTTTTTATATGGTGTTTGGACTCCCGCCGCAGTAAATCCGGCGAGTTCTAAAATCGACGTGAGTATTTTAATGTATTTTAATTAATAACTTAAAGCACAAAATTAGTCGTCACCGTACAAAAACTGGTTTGGGGGGGTTCTTATTTTGAGATATGAGTAAGCCATATGCATTTTTATATAACAATCCTGCTCTGACTTGTAACACATGAAATAGCTAATTTTATATGGGTAAAATCTTTACACCCATTCTATATTATATAATTCTATGAACATTTGTTAGTTACGGAGTTTACAAATTTTCAAATATCGTAATTTGTTCTAAAAATTTTAGCTTAATACAATTTTTATTTACCATTATTTAGGTCGTCACAGCATCCGCCGCTCAAGCTCTCGCTGCCGGTAACCTTCGAACTCACGTAGTCGGTACTCAAAATACGAGTGGCGGCACGATAAAAGTTGCGGCTTCCGCCGCACAAGTTCATCAACAACAAGCGCTTTTAACAGCTTTTCAGAACCAACGTCAAAACAGTAATCAACAGCTAAGATTGCAAACAACATCAACACCAATAGTCGCTGTCACGGTTCAACAACAACCATCCGTTCAAGTTGCCGTGCCATCTGTTCAACAAAATAATTCATCTGACACGATACAAACAGTACAGAATCAAAAATCTCAAAATCAGTAAAGACGAGCAATTGTCAGCGAGCCAAATATAAATCAAGTAAAAATTATCCGTTCAACTCATATTTTTTGTTTTCTAAACGGAAAAATATTAACAGATTTAGTCGATAACTAAAGTTATTTAAAGTTTTTTTAAATGTTGCTTTAATTACTATTACACTATTACTTAACAAAAAAAATTAATTAAAAGAGAAAAACCATACAAGGGATGTATATTTAGAATATTTCGTACATAAATAAAATAAATTATAATTAATTTAAGTTAATATAATATTAAATTTTAAACTAAAAATTCACAAATTTTCTCTGTGAATATTATTATCTATTATTATTAATTATAGCGTGAAAAAGATACAATATTTAACATTTTGTCGTATGTGTGTCAGTTCACTGTTTCCAAAAACAAACTAAAATAAACTGGCAAAAGTAAATTATTTTTTTATATATAAAAATAAATTTTTTATATTGAAATTATTTACGTAAGAGTTTAATTTAATGTATAATTTATACTTTATAACCGGAACTCTAGTATTATTTAAAAATAGTAAAATCAGATCAAGTTTAAGTTTAATTAAATGAAAACGCAAATATACTATAAAAAAGTGAATTTTTTTTTAAATAAATTATTTTAAATGTCTTAATTTCATTGTTTTATTAAAAATAAAATTTATTTAGTTCATAATTATTAATAGTTTTTTGTTAATTTAAAATAGAAAAAACAAGTAATATTCAATTTATATAATAAAATGTGTACATATATAATAAATAATACAAATACATAAATATGAATTAAAAATAATCATAAAAAAATGTATGTATATATTATTAATTAAATATTATTTAATTAATAATATTTTTAAAACAAATAAAGAATCCAAAAAATAAATGAACTCGGTTTAATTTAAATTGTTACATATTTAAAAATAAATTATTAACAAATTTAAATAAGTAATAAAAAAATCATAAATCTAAAAATATATAAATTATAAGCAAACAAAAACTTATATCTTTTATATTAATTTTGGAGTTTTTCTTGTGCCGTATTTCTTGGTGGGAATCACATAATTCAGTTGCAGTATTTTAATATAACAGCCTGGATGAGATCATGAACATCTCTCAAGTTTGTTTTGCCGCCAAATGATGTTTCCGAAATTGGTGAGTTTCCTTAACACATTTAGGTATTTTATTATATCCTATTCACATTGATTTACTTAGAATTCATAGGTATGAAATGTTCTTAATTTTCATCTTACCAACAACAAATTAATTACCACCAAATTTGGTTTTCACATTATTTATGTAGAAAACTAAACTGATATTAGGATTATAGAAAACCTCAAGCAAATGATGAATGGGAAGAATACCCCCAATTCCCTTAGCCGTATCACATTCTTTCATGCGATTACAATCCAATTTCCTTAGTCGTATGAAGTTCTTTTATGCGAAAATGCCAGAATCAGCATGGACGAAAAAATATTCATATAAGAGGACTAGAAATTAGAAATTGGTATAAGCCTTATAAGAATATGTCTATAACATACTTATGTATATAGGATAAATACTATAAAATAAGATTTATCTCGCAAGAGCAATTGGCTTATAAAATTTACACACTTCAGATTTATATGTACTCCTCCATGCAATCCAGGGCCCCTATTATGAAATTTTTCCGACGTCGGAAAATCCGTCTCGCGTCGGATATTAATATTATGAAACTAAAAAAATCCGATCCGCGCGGATTTTATACTATTATGAAATAAAAATCCGAGTGAGCGGATTTTACGACAAAAATTAATTGTCAAATCCTAGCTGTTAGGTGACGGATATTGTAGTTTACGCACGGAAAATAGATTGTTGTTCATATTTTTGTTTTTATATGTTATTTAATTATTTAAAAATTTAATTTATTTTTAAATGTAAGTACACATATCTCTATTAAATTATTTTAATCAAATTTAAATGTGACAAGTATATACTGAAAATTTCGAGTTTGACTGTAAAAATACATGTTTCATAATACGAATATCCGCCGCGGATCGGATTTTACGACAACGTATTTTCCGACGGTGTCGTATTTTCCGACCGATTTCATAATAGGCCCGCAGTTTACAGTTAGTTCGAAAGATACTGACGCCGATATCGTAGTGCTTTAAAGCATAAGAAGCGTGGGAACTTAATATTCGGCTGTCCAAACGAGAGAAACGTCTTCAAACTATAGGCAACCAGCTAGATCAACAATACACTGCACGAAGGACAGCATTCACTCGACAGGTAGGACTAGACAAGACGCCAAAACATCGCGTCGACGAAAACACGTATTACTGCTACTGGGGTCTACATTGACTTAACAAAGGAGAGGAGGTATTTGTCGTAGTGCAGAATCAAAATGCACTTGGAAGATTGTAACGATTTTATGATGTACGCGTATTGCACAGTAAGGTTTGAAATTTATATAAATGATATTTATGACTGAGTATATAAAGTATATAACATTTTCCTCGTGCTACATAGTATTGGTTATTAAGTCCAAGTGGTTTAGTAATCAACACCCGTTTTAATCGATGTGCATAATATAGCACCGGTTATTTCCTCCCTACCAAAAAAAAACACAAAATGATAGGAATGACTGTGCAAAAGACACCACACAGACAGGACCAAACAAATAAAAGAAACAATATTGCAATTATATTGTTATTACAATTTAAAAAACAAAAATTGTGACTTGCTGGTGAAAAAAATGTGTTGGTAAAGTTAGAAAACCAATAAACTTTATTTTGAGAATAAAAGAAAAAAAATATAAATATAATAGTTTAATAATTATAAAATATCGCTCACTAAATGGTGTTTAATTGTTGTTGTTTGTAAAATTATAAACTTAAGTTATGATACAAAAAAAAACCAAAAGAACAGATATTCAAAATTTATTAATGTAAACCCATGTTGGCATAACATGATTTCAGAAAGCCACATGTAAACAGAGACTTCTAGTGCTAAGTTTATTGTACATAAAGTTAAATAAAAAATAAAATAAAATTACATATTGCATGGTAACGTTAATAAATTTTTTAATGATTGAATCTTATTACGTGTGTGAGTTAATTTATGTACCGAGAAAATATTATAAAACCCTCGAATGAGAAAATTTCCGCTAGCCTCAAGTTCATATGTGGGCAGGGAATTTCCAGTTTACGTGCCGACGGTCAAGGACATCACAACGCGTGCTAAGGTGGCACCATAAATTCAACGCGTCGTGAGGCTGAGCGAACCAGGTAACTACAAATTTAACTAAATAAATAATTTTGGGCAAACACATGTATCTAAAAGAAGAAGAAGAGGAGTGTTTTTCGTTCATCATTTTTAATATTTAATAGTTGTTTAAGTTTTTTTTTTTTTTTTTGTATTTTTGCACCACTTTTTTTTTGTTCGTTCCTCATGGTGATACCTATACATTTGATAGGCAGCACGAAAAGGTTAATTGTGCCCTATAATTTTTTTTTCTCATTATATAGGGAGTTTAACTAGTATGTGTTGTTAACAGGTTAGCGACGGTTGGTGGCGAAATGACGCGTGATGGCTTTTATTGCCAGGTTTAGTAGTAATGTGCTATAGGCTCTAGCTTTCGGTTTTGGGAAATGAACCCGTCTAAGACGAGCGATACCCGACAATTTAACCTGGCTCCCGAAACTCGTAGGCACATTACAAGATTTGTACCTAAAAGTTAAACAAAATATTGGCCTACGGTTAAAAATAAAATACTCGTACTTATAAATTTCTTTATCAATGTAAGACAAAAATTACATATTATACATATAAGTTAAGAAAACGGCGAATGTGTTACGTCGGATGACAAACAGTACAACCGACGATAGTTAAGAAATCTAATCCATCTTGGTTAACAAATTTTAAAACTTACTGTAAAATATTACAGAAACTAGCTAATGATAATATTAATCGCCAAGTGCCAAATTTATTTGATTCTTATGTTAATCCAACACGGTTTCCTGGAATATTTTGTATTGGGTTTGTGATTTAGCGTAGTCGACTTGGTACGATACCCAGCATCTGGTATTATAATAGTAAAGGCCATCTGCCTCTTGTGATTGGTGGAACGGGTCGACACGTGCAAGAATTTTTGACCATTTCGACAATTCAACAACTCCCTAGAACCTGTAGTATGGTGTGAGGAATTTAGTGTGTGTTGACAAGGAATAATTGAGTTAATATAGCCCTTTTTCAACCAAGAAAACAAAAAAATTAGCTCAGTTTTAGTCCAACTCACACAAACGTGTGAGTAAAAAACCATAGTATGTAATGGCGTTGTTGATAAAAAATTTCGCTTGATTTGAAGTAAAACCAACACAATTGTGTGTATAGATATAGTGTTTTTTTCGGGCGAAAATAAGTTAAAAAGGAATTCACAAATGTGTAAGTTGGTTCAAAAAACATACAAAACTAAATGTTTGACATGGTACTTTTGCCCAACCCGCACAATTGTGTTAGTAAATCACTAAAGGGATAGAAATGAAGCTAATTACTACAAAAATGCGCCCACGTGCAGACAATGCCAAGGCGACCACACTCAAGGTTCCATTGCTTTTTTGCATTATCCAAATTTTGCCAAAAAAAGCTTCCACGTGTTGAGGATTTTATTCTCATGTTTTATTAACATATTGATGCACTGTGTATGTATCACAATTTTCCAATTTAGTTGTGATTAATTCACAGAAGACCAATCTTGTGTGCTAATCCAGAATCTTCGAAAGTTTGTTTAAGTTTATCCACACTTCTTTTGCATTTTTTGCTTCAGTAATATGAACGTAATTCACCGGGGGCTAATACGCAAAATAATTTTTTTTTTGCTAAAATATCCAAGCTGCCATTGTTGAATTCATTTTTTTTACTTAACGAATTAAATACAACTTTTATATATTATGGGCCCCATCACTTGTTGCGAGTGGTGATATAATTTGTTCAGAAAAAATTAAATTAAATTTTACGGTAACAAAGCATGTTGTAATTTCTAGACACTGAACAGAATATATTTGATATTGGTATATTTTTTATGCAGATATAAATTTGTTCTCTCCCGCATTCCAACAATTACCTAACGGAACATCAACAGATGAGTTCATCTTCTACAAATCATGTTAAACAAAAATAAACTCATTTGGAAAAGTAAGGAGTTCAGTTTTTCAGAAAAACGAATGGTGTTTCGTGGTTCTGAAGAGCTTTCTGATGAAATTAAAAATCTAACCAGTCCTTATACTTATTTCAACTATCGCGATCTCTTGAATAGAATTGTGAATGAATCCAATTTATGCGCCGTACAAAAAAATCCTTATTAAAATTAAAATAAATTAAATTTATAGGGATATGTAAAATAACATCAGAGTGTATAAATATATCTAACAGTCTACAACATTGGGCACCAAAACAGAGAAACAAGATAATTTAGAGTGTCATAACACTAGATATTTAGAAAAAATTAAAGAACATCTCCATTTTAACGATATATCGGAAAGCACTTTCATAAAAACATCCCTATTTTGATCGGATATTTAAAATATGTACGACCAATTGTTGATAAGCTTCAAAATACATTTCAAAGGGTTGCGCCAGATCAAAATTATTCGTAGACGAGCAATTATGTGCTACCAAGACATCATTATTTGAAGCAGTCTATTCCATCCAAACCCCACGAATGGCGATTTAAGCTTTTCAAGCTATATGGAATATAAGGATTTTGCTACAATTTTGAGTTGTCCTGGGCGGCAAACGATGATAAAAACCGATTGCAATCGGACCAAATTTGGGAACTTGTGAAAATATCGTTATTGATTTACACTGACCTATATGTACTGTGTATATGGTAATCTTAGATAATTATTTCTCAACAGTCCCACTTGTAAACGAGTTATCGAATCGAGGATTTCTTTGTTTGGACACCGTATACGACATGTATACGGTCACCGTACGAATAATAAAAATCGAAACAAATCCCTTGTGTTTGTGACTACAGTGAACACCACAGAAATAAATTTTGTTTTATTTTTTAGTTCAAATGGAAAATGTTTAACTGTCTGTGATACAAGGTTACGAAAAAATTTAATTTATTTTTCAAATTTTGTAGGCAAAAACTCAAAACATAAGTAGGTATATAATAATTTTATGGATAGTGTTGACTGCTTAGATATATAGTAATATCGGTCGATACAAAATTAAGTTAGGATCAAAAGGATGGTATCATAGAATATTTTACCATTTAATTGATTTAACGGTAGTAAATGCATTAAGAAAAAGCCAAATTCAGCCCCATTACCCATAGAAGAAGTTTGAACAGATTACTTTGCTCATTGACCCGAATGTATGAAAACCCATTTGGAGTGCAAACTTCCGAACGTGTAGCAAATGCAATACCGCACTTTGCCTGAATAAGGACCGTAATTGCTTTGTTGCTTTTCATAAATAAGACTGGCAAATAATATGTGATAATTTGAATTCCTGTGATAAAAAGGAACACAACCTCGTCCCCCTATCAGCGTGCAAAGCTCATGGGCCGACCCATCTTCCATGCCCAGTACTATAGGCTGATATGGAGCTATGCAATGCGCAGATGGTAACGTAAATCGGACCTATAGCCGTACGTCTTCAATTTGGTAGGCATCTGCGTAAGGTAGGACGGGAAAAACGAACTGTGAAATAGTTGGGAGTGCTTGGGAGGCCCCAGAATAGATTGCAGGGATTAAAATACAAAACAAAATTAACTAAGATTATTTCCTTGAATGTATGTCCTAAGTTTGAATTGGGATATTTTGTTTTACATATTTATAATTTAGTTTTTCTGAATTTTCTTATGTCCCTTTTTCAACCAAGAAAACAAAAAAATGGCTTAATTGTAGTCCAACCCACACAAATGTGTGAGTAAAAAACCATAGTATGTAATGGCGTTGTTGATAAAAAAATTCGCTTCATTTGAAGTACAACCAACATAATTGTGCGTATAGATATAGTGTTTTTTTTCGGACGAAAATAAGTTAAAAAGCAATTCACAAATGTGTAAGTTGGTTGAAAACACATACCAAAATAAATTTTTGACATGGTACTTTTGCCGTACCCGCACAATTGTGTTAGTAAATCACTAAAGGGATATACATATGCACCATTGTGTTTTTATGTAATAAAAATAAGTAAAATAAATGTTAATAATATGTAGCTCGAAGATGCATATAGTATATATGTAGTACTCGTATACAATCACCAAAAAATTGTATTTTCTGGAAAAATTAAAAATCCCACGACATTTTTTGTTTAATATTTTCAATCTTCGTTCGATATTGGAACCAAAACAACAATAAAAATCGATAAAAAATACGTGCTATAAAGGGTTAAAGTATTTAGCTTATACTCGAACGAAAGTTTATCTTTATTCACAGCTGATTATAAAAAGAAATAAATTCCAACTTTATATAAATCGTAGTTACTTTATTAAGCATACATATTTACATTGCATCGTTTTATTATTGATACAGTCGGTTTAATTTCACCTCATCACACTAACTTCTGTTTTCGTATATACATACTATAAATATTAAAAAAACCGCGTCATATTTCCGAGTTATCTCGTTGACACTCTTAAATGAATGTCGATAAAAATTTCTTTAAAATGTTTAAATTATACAGATAAGATTATCTATCTGGTAGTCTTAGACAACTGCATGATATAGTAACGAAATTATTTTGGAATACACTAACTACTTATTAACATTGTTTACCAATTACACATTGATAAAAGCAAAATTTCTTATTAAAAATAAAAAAAACAGAAAAATGCTATACACCAAAAATAATTCCATTTTGGAAGTCGAACGTACAAGTATCGAACCAACTAAACATTAATATTAACTTCACTTAGTAGTAAAGTAATCACCGTGTAAATTTAATATTAAAGATGAGCTTATCACGTTTTCGATTAATTACATTCGATGTAACCGACACATTAATCCAATTCCGTACAAGCCCGGGAAAACAATATGGTGAGATTGGTGCTATGTTTGGTGTTCTCTTGGATTCAGATCAATTAGCCCATAATTTTAAATATAATTGGTGAGTGTGAACATTATGGTATGTTAATAATTAGAAGTTCTAGAATTAATGACTTGCGATTGTATGGTGCATTTTAGGCAAAAAATGAATCGGGCACATCCAAATTTTGGATGCAAGACAAAAATTGGCTGGGAAAATTGGTGGAAAATGTTAATTAGCGGTAAGTGAAATAGCGTTAATGAAAAAATCTAGTTTTGCTTGTTATGTAAAAAACGAAATGTTACGAAAAAAAATATTAATGATAAGAGCAAGTGATACAAACACTTTTTTTATTTAAAAAAAAAATAATTTTGTTTTTGGTGATAATTCTGTCTTGTTGAAAATTGATAAGACTGTTTTTATTTTAATTTAGTCGATCATTTTAATTTTTTGCACGAACCTACAATCAGGATGGGATAACATATTATAAGATTTGGTGCGAATGCTAATAATGAAATCGGTTGGCCGATAAGAATTGTGTATATCATACCAACCACAACTGAGGTACTACATATATCCAAAGCGATTTGATCGTACACACGGGTTCACTATAATGTTTGAATTAATCTCCCCAAAACGAGAGTTATTTCGTCGTATGGTAATACACTTGTGTGTTGTACTTTGCTCGCTAATGACTTACTAGCGGATAAACACAAATAAATATGTACATGAGGTTTTTGTGTATGGTTTCAAGGTAAATTCTAATAAAATGACAAACTGGTACATAACTAAATTGTCAGTATAAAAACGTGCAATGCATTAATTAAAATCTGTTAATACGATAATTTGTAAAAAATAATATTGACATCGCTTTTAAACTAATATTAAAAGGGCAATAATAACATGTGACCAAAAATAATATTAAATATGTCAAATCGCTAACTATTACCAAAAGTATATAGCAAATTAATAATTAATAGCTCTAAGGAGGTTTAAAGGTGATATGTTACGTTCCTTTTAGTGTGTTGAGCGCTTAATTTAGGTATGTAATTAGATAATTGAAATATTTTAACTCGGTAATTATAACATGAAGATGCATGTTAAGAAATCGTCAATTCCAATGATTTTAATTGCTCTGGTTGTTTGCGCATTAACTATTTGGCTCTGCATCAAGTGCTTATTGTTTTTATTAAGAGTGATATTCACTACATTATCAAGGGTGATTATTCACTCAAAAAGTGTTTTTCATTCCAGTGGCCCTATTCTGGCTTTCCCTGGGAATAGGGAATTGGGAAAAATATTTTCATAGCATTTTTGTCTAAATTGTATTTTTCTGGCCTACTGAGAGAACATGATTGGTGTTAATATTTTCAAAACAAAGTTAAATGGGAAAATATTTTCAACAAAATCGTTCAGAGCCTCGACAACAAATACCGTAGAATTCCGACGAAAAATAAGTATGTACGTAAAATTATAAAAAATTTCAAGTGTGATCAATGCATCGCATCTCCAACATCATCGGCGGAAAGTTTTGTCGATCCTCTTGAAGCACCGTATCGCGTGAGAGGGCTTAATGATAACAACACGGAACTATACGAGAACGCAAAACGAGATTTATTTCTTTGTTGCTTGTCACCGAATACATGAACTTAAAGTCTCTTTTACGGATGCCACCACGCCATTTGAACAAAACTCGTACAAAACAATAATCAATCGTTTCATTCATTTGTTTATACGCACAAAATGGCTCGAGTTAAGGCATTATCACTAATTTGGAACTGTACACGGAAGGAAACACAATCCTTTCCGACTGGGGGTCGTATTCTTAGCACAATTACTTTTCGGCACTATTAACAAGGAATCACATGCAATTGTTTTTGGAGTGCAGAAGTTCGACCGAATCCTAGATTTTTCACATTGGTCACGAATCACGAACCGCTGACTCATATATTTAGAAAAAAAACCTAATCTTCCGGGCCGAATCTGGGAACGAATTCACATCGATTTCGAAGGACCATTTGAAAGCATACAGTTTCTGATTATCGTAGATGTGCTTTCAAAATGGGTAGAAGTCTACATGATGACAAATATCACAACAAAAATACTTCAGAAAGCAAATACCACTTTAATTTTCGCTCGTTACGGAGTGCCACGTAGCTGAGAGATTCATCCAAACTTGTCGAATGAAGGCAATGAGAATGATAACACAGATCTCAAACCTTAACTCAATGTTTTCTTATATAGTTATCGGAACATGCCATGTGCTACAACGGGCAAATCATTTGTAGAACGCAATATCATCAGACATAACTTGAACCGTCAGCTGTATCACGGGAACAATCGCACAAAAAACACCAGATGGTCAGACAGTGTTAGTTTTCGTTTGTTGACTCCACATCAACCACAAGTTTCTGCAACTTTAGGTGCTACAAACCAACAGAATATTATTTTTCAAAGTAGACAGGGTTAGGCTTCACACGAACTGCCATCGCCTACTTTAACAGGTCTTCGACGGAGCCGAATCCGATCACTATTTATGAAGATAATCAATCATGTATAAAAATCGCTGTGCGTATGAATTCGAGAAGTAATTGGGTATGGAAAAATTGGTGTCAAATATATTATATTACTGGTCATTTCGAACTCAATTTCACAGAGAGTTATGTTATATACAAGTTGTAAAATATCAATCAATCTTTTATGAGTGTGTACACTAAAAATGACTAAGCCCACACTATGTTTACTTACAAAATGCAAAATGAACATCTGAAAGCCTTACTTATGGCAATATTTAGATATATTTTATTACAAACCAATATTTCGATGTACAAATCGTTAATCGTAGAAATGTAATTTAATATTTAAAAACCTTTGCACATGACTAAACCATTATTAGAAATCAGAATTAAAACTCGCGATTACATAAAATGTCTTGTTTGTGTGTGACCAAAATATCGAGTATCAAAATTGAGACTACGTGCTCAATCAACATAGTCTCAATAATTGTATATACATATATGAGATTAGCAAGTTCAATCCGACATTCCTGCTGAACTTAATACTTTAGTATTAATTTAGTAGTTTTAGGTGATAGTGTCAATACTAATCAGCACAATAAATTGATCGCAACAATTTTAATGATTCCTTTTAGTGTCTGGTAAACAATAAGCAGTTGATAACATTATCTGAATTAGCGGTAGATAATAAAGAGATTTTTGCCGGTACGCGGTGATTCATATTTTATTTATTTTAAAACCGACTATGACCTTTTTTGAATATGCCTCACGGATCCATAATCAATTAACAAGCTCAAATCCATTTTCATTCAAAATTCGTGTTAAACTTCTAATTATAAAGGCCATTAGCATTACTGATACTTTAGTGCGTTAACAATCAACGTTACGTCGATTTGTGTATCAATCGTGTTTTTAATATATTATACAAACAAATAATATCATATTATTACCAGATGGGCATGTTACTCGAAACCTGAAAAGATTTTTTCAACTTCAAAAAATACTGAACGCCTCAACTTCAAAATTGACAATAAATTAACTCTCTATCAAGTCGTGTTACCGAACTGCTTAGATATTAGTTTTTCTGAACTGCTTAGTGTCTCGCCTGTTTCAATATCAAACCAATTTCGAATGTTTTGGGTTTCTTAAACTTAAACTAAAAAAAATAGACAGGGAAATCCCTTAAACAGAACGCAGAACGACGTCTGTATAAATTATAAAACTATAAGGCAAATGTTTGTTACTTTTCGATTTTTCGTTGCAATTTGTTGTTATTTCCCTTTATATTGATTGATTTCAGTGAAAAATCCGAAGAAGTCGCGTTAATCGCTTGCCAGGTTTTAACAAAAACATTTGGACACTATAATTTTGAAACGATTTTTTAATTTAACGATTTTTTATAATCATCCCCTATACACACTAATGTCAACCATTGGAGGATAGAATTGATTGATTTGGAATTTTAAGTGGTTAACATATCCTTAGCTCATGACAACTATCTTTAGCTTAATAAACTACTACATACTTAATATTTCAATTGTTTGAGCAGGTAAATTTATTCAAATGAACTCAAGAAATATAACGCTGGACAAACAGTAAACAAAAACGGTTGAAATTATTTACCTAATTAGTTTTCATTTTGTCTAATTACAGATACCTTTAAAGACACAAACGTTAAAATTACCGATGAGAAAATGGAGAAGCTATCGAATCATCTAATCAACGTATATAAGACTAGCGCTTGTTGGCAGCACACATATGGCACAATTGATTTTCTTAATTACTTAAAATTTCAACAGACCATCGGAGCTAGTAAGATTATAAATTATAACAAAAATGCAATTGTACAATCTAACAATAAAATGCAATTTCTTTTATATTATCCACACACAGAAAATAGTAAAACTCATGAACCTCCATTTAAGCTTGGAGTTATCTCAAATTTTGATCATCGTCTCGATATTCTACTGCGTAACATGAAAATCAATCATTTCTTTGATTTTGTTGTGAACTCGTATGATGCGGGCGTTGAAAAACCGGATCGCGAAATTTTTAAAATTGCAATGCGCTATTCGGAGTTGGATAATTTAAAAGCAGAAGAATGTTTGCATATTGGGGATACACCATCAACAGATTACTTCGGGGCCCGCAAGGCGGGCTGGTTTGGTGCTTTGATACATGAACGGGATGCGGACTCGTTGCGCCGCAAATATGGTGAAAAACTTGATGAACATAACGTGTTTGGTAGTTTATTTGATTTACATAAGAAAATGTCCAGTAATTATATTAGTTGGTAGAATAATAGTAAATAAAACATTTTAATGAATAACAAATCTATGGATTTATATTGCCACCTGCCCCAAAGCGATCTAGTTATTTGTAAATTGTGTTAAATATTCGCCCAACACGAGTTACTTATATGATAAGATCAGTATGTATGCATACGAAATTTGCGCCGGAATGTTGGCTAATAAATAATGGTATATAAATTTTAGAGTCAGCGTATTAGATATAACACTGGGCAAATATTTGTTCTAATCAGCACTAAGAAATGTCAAAATATTCAGTCAAATTCAGTATTAATTACAGTGTAGCTTATACAAAAAACATTTTCAGGTTTTTTGATCATATTTTATTAAAATTTAATCAAAAAATAACATAAAATGGAACTAGATGAAGATCTATCATCGATATGTGAATCTACTGTACGTATTTGTGTAATTAGTTATTTAAAAAATTGTGGTTTTATTTAGAAATTTGGAATTATAATTTGCAAGTGTCATGACATAACCTAACTTTATTATTTTTGTACTGCAGTCATCTCTTGTGGAAGGTTGTCGATTGCCAGTTAAAATGAATGGAACAGAAGATTGGCCGCTTGCGGAACTTGTCAGTATAAAAGATTTACAAGGGGGACGATATTATTATGTACATTATGTTGATTGTGAGTATAAAACATGCCATAAACTAGAATTGGAATTATTGGTATTTTGTTCCAGTTAATAAACGATTAGATGAATGGGTAACTGATGATTACCTAGATACAAGAAAAGTTCAATTTCCACGAAGAGATGGAGTGCAAACAGGTCAAAATACGGGTGTAACAACACCAAAGAAATTGATATTGAATCCAAATTCTGGTTCTATATCGCGTCCACCTAGTCCGATACCAAGCGGTGAACTGGTAAACGGAAGTGCTGTGCTTGCAGCAGCATTGCAAAAAAAATTAAATCGAAAGAGGCGGGCACCATCATCAGCGCATAGTTTTGAACAAGTGAAAAAACTTGAAAAGTTCGAAAAGATTGATCCCCCATTAATTGTGGCAACGGCACCACCTCCAATTATACCGCCAATTCCACCTGTGCCACCCACGCCTGGAATTCTACCATCTGAAAATAATGAAGATAGCCAGGATGGTGTACAACCTAGTCCACGACAAAGTGGAAGTATGGTATCGCATCAAGATGATGTAGTTACCCGGATGAAAAATATCGAGATGATTGAATTGGGCCAGCATCTTATTAAGCCCTGGTATTTTGCACCTTACCCTCAAGAAATGTGCCAAATGGCCTGCATTTATATATGTGAGTTCTGTCTTAAGTATCGTAAAAGTCGAAAATGTCTGGAACGCCACCTAGCCAAGTGTAATATACGGCACCCGCCTGGCAATGAAATTTATCGAAAGGCTACGATATCGTTTTTCGAAATCGATGGCCGAAAAAATAAATGCTACGCTCAAAATTTATGCCTGCTGGCGAAATTATTTTTAGATCACAAAACCCTGTACTACGATACGGATCCATTTCTATTTTATATCATGACTGAGTATGATACGCGGGGTTTTCATATCGTAGGATATTTTTCAAAGGAGAAAGAGAGCACAGAAGATTACAACGTGGCTTGTATTTTAACAATGCCGCCGTACCAGCGCAAGGGGTACGGTAAACTATTGATCGAGTTTAGTTACGAATTGTCAAAATTTGAGGGGAAAACTGGATCGCCAGAAAAACCACTTTCGGATCTGGGTTTACTGTCTTATCGCAGTTATTGGGCGCAAACAATTTTAGAAATTTTAATTTTACAGAAACCAACGTGTGACAATGAAAAACCGCAGATTACAATTAAGTAAATACAGCAAATCGATAATTTATATTAGAATTTATTAAATAATGTCTTTATTCCAGTGAAATTTGTGAAATGACCAGCATCAAAAAAGAGGACGTTATCTCAACTCTACAAAATTTAAACCTTATCAACTATTACAAAGGCCAGTATATAATTTGTATAAGCGAGGATACAATCGATCAGCATAAAAAAGCGATGGAAAAGCGAAAAATTCGGATTGATGCAAAATGCATTCATTGGACACCTAAAGATTGGTCGAAACGTTCGAAATGGTAAATAATATTTTTCTATTTATATTTTTCTAAACAATTTACATAGGTAATTTAGAAATATGTTTTTATGTAAGCTTTATGTTGAAACTGGTCACCCTATAAGATCACCAAAATTTATTAATTAATTCTGCTACTGCCCGCTAGTCTAAGGCGTTCACGTTGTTTATCGTTTTGGTGTTTATAAAACGTCAAAAGTAAGCATTGTTGTTTGTATACTATACTCATTTACCGCGCGCGATAATGACGGAAATTCGCAATTTTAATTTTCCGTACGAGCCGTATGATGTCCAATATAATTTTATGAGTTCACTATACACTTTACTAGAAAATAGTGAAATCGGTATTCTCGAAAGTCCTACGGGGACGGGAAAAACTTTAAGTTTATTGTGTGGGTCGTTGAAGTGGCTGCAGGATCACGAACAAAAAATGAAGGAAAATTTAAATAAAACTATTAAAGAATTCGAAGATCGTATACGTACATTGGAAGAAGAATTAAAAACAGCTGATGATTGGATTACGCTGCATTCTAAAATTGTCGAACTTAAGAAGGAGTTATATGAGATAAAAGATGAGGTTAAATCTGGAATCGAATATGAGGAGATGATTGAGAAAATGAAAGGACTGCAAGTAGCTAAGAATAAAAAGCACACACATTTTAAGAGGCCGTTTGAGAACAAATCACTCGAAGATGAAAGTAAACTGGAAGCAAAATATGTTGATGAGACAGAAGACAAACAATTTGCATTGAATGAGCAATCGGATGATGAAAATAGTGAAGATGAACAGGACGAAGCGAATAAAACAAAGTATAAAGGAGTTAAGGTATGTCTGAAATAACAGTAGATGCAAGAAAATTATGACGTAATTATTTAACTTTTATTTCAGATTTTTTACTCAAGTCGAACACATTCTCAGCTGAACCAAGTACTCCATGAAATTAAGAAGACTGTCTATGCAAAAGACCTTCGGGTAGTAACGCTAGCTTCACGACAAATTTACTGCCTTAACCCACAAGTAAAGCTGTTAAATTCAAACGAACTCATCAACGAAAAATGTATCGACTTACAGAAACTGAAACCGTCTACTACGAAATCTATTGCGCTCGGAGCAGGACCGGACGGTCATCCTAAGAAAAAGCGCAAAGTTGCTGAAAATCTATCAAGATGTGAATTTTATAGTCGAGAACGATTTAACGATTTTAAAAATGAGATTCTTTGTGAAATCACTGACATTGAGGACCTCTTGAAATTAGGCAAGTTGAATAAAACATGCCCTTATTACTCAGCTAAACAGGGTATTGAAGACGCTCAACTCGTGCTACTTCCATATCAAATGTTATTAAACGGAAAAATACGGCAACAATTTGGAATAGATCTGAAAAGAAATATCGTAATAATAGACGAAGCTCATAATCTCTTGGATACACTTTGCGATATGCATAGCACAATCGTATCTCTAGAGCAGTTGGAATTGGGAGTCAAACAGCTCCAGGGATATTTAAACAAATACATGAATCGGATGAAACCTAAAAATATTGTCGAATTTAAAAAACTTATCTTTGTTCTAAAGCGTTTGGCAAGCTTTTTTGTCAAAAAGAACTTTTCCACGAATTCAAAAGAGGGAATTTATCGAATTCTAACGTCGGTCGAGATGATGTGCGAATGTGAATTTGGTAACTTAAATATAAATGAAATACTCAGTTTTTGTGATAATACTCGTATCGCAGATAAAGTAACCGGATATACAAAGTGGATGTATCAAAAATATCCAAACGGAATTGATGATACACCAGAGGAGAAACCAAAAATTTCATCTCGGCTTGAGCTCCTGAATAATTTAAAACAACAGGTTGCGAATAGTAAAAAATCTTCAAAGAAAAAGCTTGTGATAACCGAAGTGGAAAATATTGAATCTCAAAAAGAAACGGTTCCGGAACAAAATGTGATAAATATTCGACCAATATTACGTTTCCTCGAGTCACTCACGGAGACTTTAGAAGCTGGTCGCATATTAGTGAATTTCGTTGAGGCGGATCGTAAAAAATGTTTCTTGAAATATGTCTTAATGAAACCGAAAGAATACTTTACCGAAATACTCAAGGAGACTAAATCGTTAATCCTAGCCGGTGGTACAATGCAACCGACCACCGAAATAATTAACATGTTACTTTATAACCATAAATTTCGAGTGCGAGAATACTCATTCGATCATGTTGTTACAAAAGATGCTTGTCTTCCGCTAATCATAAAGAAAGGCCCAAAAGGCGAGCCATTTTTATTCAACTACGGAAATAGAAGCAATCCAAAATTATTTGCCGAATTAGCTACAATTCTTTTAAACGTTTCGTCCCTGGTGCCCCATGGAATAGTATGTTTTTTCGTATCGTACGATTATTTATATGAATTTTACTCGTATCTAGAAAACACCCCGATATTCGAACAAATCGAACGCAAGAAGAAAATATTCGTCGAACCGAAAAAACGTGATCAAGTTGAAAACGTTTTGAAAAAATATAGAATCGCCAACGAAGGTGATGGTAGCGGTGCACTACTGTTCAGCGTTATGGGAGGCAAACTAAGTGAGGGTTTGAATTTTAGTGATCACCTAGGACGTTGTGTAATTGTAATCGGTATGCCTTACCCAAATAAGAACAGTCCCGAATTAATTGAAAAAATGAAAAATTTTAATATCAAATTTGGAAATAATGCGGGAAGTTTGTATTACGAGAATTTATGTATGAAAACGGTGAACCAATCGATTGGCCGGGCTATACGGCATATTAATGATTACGCTAGTATTTTGTTGCTCGACGAGCGATATGCGAGGGAAGATATTTTAAGTAAACTCCCAAAATGGATTCGAGAAGCAACTCGGATACCGATCAGTTACGGGCAAGGGCAAATGTATTTGGCTCAGTTTTTTGCAAAAAAGAAAAAGCTTAACTGAATTTTTTATGTATGGTTCGGTGTTAGTTTAAAAATGTAAGCATATTAATTGTTTTGTTCTTTTGTAGATATTCAACGAGCACCCCATTTCATGAGAGATGAGAATCTAGGATCTGTTTCCGCACTTTTCTGTGAGACACTTTGAATTTTATGTAATAAAGCTGAAATACTTAAAAAGAAAAAATTTCTTTCTTTTTATTAAAGATACGTTTTTATTCATTGACAAAATAAAATTACATTTCAAATTATGCCCAACCTTCCGCGTGATATGCAATAGCCACCATTCGCAAGGGCGGGAACTTTAACAATTCCATTATTGGATTTTTTTAAGCAATGTTAATTTAAGTCTATTTATACTGTAATTAACGAGTTCTTTTGGTACTCTGGGTTTGCACGCCTTAGTTTCGAGGTGCTCCAAGAGGGATCGATGTACTCGATCCAGGGGCAATAATGATTTCCGAATTGTCACGTGGTTGACTCTGAAATTATATTTGGATAAGTAATAATCAGCCTGGGTAAATGAAACGCAAATATATAAGCCTACCTTAACGGAAACCTGGTTCTTCATTGCGTAACGCAATATTAACATTCGGCAACGTCGTTTATATTCATTACTTGCGTTAAGCGCTTTTTCAAACGTGGCATTTCGTTGATCTGCCTCTTTTGCATACAAAATTTTATTGTGGGAATCAATTCGTGCTTGAATTTGCCCATCCAATATAAGCTGCATAATTTCATTTTCCAAGGCAGTGACCGATCGATTAAACGAGTGAGCCATTTTATTCATGTCGGCTGAATAATACGGACTAAAGTACTGTATAAGTGCTCGGTTTCGGATTTGCGTATACAACGCATTCACATGTGGCGCTATATACATATCCAAAAATAGATTATCCCTGATCTCATCCAGCAACTTCAAACATTGCGCATATTTTGACTCATAAAATTTAAATATAATATCACGCAACTGTGGTTCCAATTCTAAAAATAATTTAAATGAACTGCTGGAGATCACATTTTTTTGGAGCTCCTGTCGATCGAATGTAGCGAGAGCACACAATCCACCATACATTGCTACATTTGATGTCGATATCATTTCCGCAAAATCACAGTGATCAAAACTTGCTTGCAAGAATAATTTTGCAGCCGACTTATATTTTTTCGTAGCTAATTCGGCGAGTCCAGCGGCACATTTTAATTTTGTAAGGGTCGATTGATTTGCATCTTTGCCATGACCCTCTGCAAATTCTGGTGTACTTTCTGCTTTTGAGACGTAGCTCAATACATGAGACCAATTTTCCAGATAGACGGAGACTTTAATTACATTTAAACACATATTTACAACATGTTTGCCACTAGTACAATAGTCCCGGGCTCTAGAATAGCATTTAAGTGCGTTCGATAAATCACCACACTGCAAATAGTGATCCCCCAAATCGTCGTGCCCGCGTCGAATACTTTCTTTGATTGAATTTGATTTGTAATTTTTTAGATCATTGTCCAATTTTTCTAATTTAAGTGCAGCCTTTTTACTTCGGCTATCTAGCCAACTTGACTCATATGGCGGAATATCCTGTGTAGTTGCAGTTGTATTTGATGTGGCCGCAACATCTGGTATTTGGGGCGATGCACTTTGATAATCAGCTAACTTTTTATACAACTGTTGATACATAGTGATATTATATGTTGTGCGAACATGATTTATAGCCAGCTTAAGCGCTTCGAAACGGAGTGTTGGGCAGTGATCCGCGATATAAATTAGTCGAGACAATTTCGATAAACCCGTATAGGAATTAGCATAACTTTCCAAGTCTAATGTAGGATTTTCCACAATATATGCATCCTCCTCAACATTTTCATTATCTTCGGGTTGGGCATCGACTTGCATGGGCTCAATTGGAACCTATAAATATCAAGAACACAAAAGCAAATCAACAAAACATAACCCTACTTAGTTATCAATCATACAAATCATGGATCATCCAAAAACATATTTTTGAAAATGTTAATAACAAAGCACATGTGCACTTACTTGATATATTTGCTGTTGCTGAGGCATTTTAAATATAAAATTTAAATTATTTTTTGGTAAATTTACGGTTTTTTTGCTGCTCCGATTATATATATCATCGATTTTTGACAATTAAGAAATAATGAATTTTTTGTTTTGTTCAGTTGGCAATTTTAATAATAGCGAGTGTCTTTTGGGGCGAATGATTAATTTTAATACCTCAAACACATAACAACCGGAGTTGGTCGTTTGTCAAAATTGTGCGTTAGTTGTGTTGCTTTCAAAAGGTTACAACAACAATTGCATTGTATTAAAGCCGATTGTTTTAGAATGTTAAGAAAAAAATTTTAAGGATTAGAGGAAATAAAATCATTTTATGGTTATGGTATTTACCGCAAGGCGCTATTTTTTCTATTTTTCTCGAAAAATTTATCTTGTAGAATAATTTAGCATTTGTTATTTGATAGCAAAATACCGAATTTAATTGTTCTATTTCATAAAATAAAAAAAATAATAAAATAAATATTAATAAAATGAACCAACACAGAAAAATTAAAACGCATTAAAAAATTAAAGCCAAAAGTTGTTGCTTTCACATTTCTTAGCTAAGCTAAGCGGATTTGCGAAAGCAACACTACTTTTATTTCTGAGACAAATATCCCTTATGCTGCCCGGTAACACAAATGTGAGGGTACGGCCCAAATACCATGTCAAAAATTTATTTTTGTATGGTTTATGAACCAACTTACACATCCGTGCATTCTGTTCAAACTTATTTTCGTCCGAAAAAAATACTATAATTATACACACGATTGTGTTGGTTGTACTTCAAATCAAACGAAATTTTTTATCAAAACCGCCATTACATACTATAGTTTTATACTCACACATTTGTGTGTTTTGGACTTAAATTGAGCCATTTTTTGTAGAAAAAGGGATATCTTATATCCCTTTACCGGCTCACGATTACAATTGCGTGTGTAAAAATCGTTTACGAAAGAGAATCAGGTCAAAAATTTATTTTTATATGTATTTTTGACCAACAGGCATACCACTTAAATCGTTTTCGTCCGCTAAAAAAAAAACACTATAATAATAATAAAATTATTAATGTTATCAAAAACAAATAATTAATGTGTTACATAATTTATATGTTATCAAATTATTATGTTTTTTCCAAAAAGAATTCCAATATAACTAAGATCCATTAAAATCCGGAAGATATTACAACCTGTCATTATTTACATAAACATTTGTGTATGATGGAATTAAATTTTGGAATTTTTTTTCCTAACCGGAAAAGGGATATACCGAGGTGTCTAATTATCCTACTGTAGGTTAATTGAAACGTCGATATACGCCAACGTGTCCATGAAGGGTTAACCAAAAAAAAATTGTAAACAAACAACAAGAAAAATAATTTAATATTTTAAAATTTAATAAAAGCCTATTGGTTCTAAATTGTGTTAAATATTTCATGTAATTTACGGGAAGACATATTCTTACTTTTAGCACTCGTATAAATATTTTTTTTTCTGCTTATTTTTGATATTCTTTTTATGACAATTACTGCCGTCTACAGTTCAAAAAATAAACTGTAAACATAAATTTCATGACGCAGTGTGGCCTTAATCAGAATCTAGGGCCGTATGTAAATGTTATAAATCATTTTATTCGAATAGTAAATCTTCAATGACTTCAATTTGTACCACAATAACCAAATGTTACGACAAATTGTCGTACCGGGGTTAGATTCCAACAAAATGAACATTTTTCGTGACATTTTTGCTTATTGGTACAAATTGAAGTCACTGAAAATTTACGATTAAAACGATTTATGACATTTATCTCATACTTGTTTGTCGTAGATTCTTATTATTTTGTGTTTGTTGTATTTAGTCCTTAAAGAAGTCCTTCTTGAACTCGTAGAAAGATCAGCACCTGATGAGGCCATTGCTCGCTTTAACGTTATTTTATTAAATTGTTTGTATATGTAAGAAGGTTTTATACTTTTATTAACAAAATAAGAAGAAGTAGTACCACTACGATTGCTAGCACCAAGAGGTGAACTATTTGAGATTTTTGTAATGTTTTGCAATTTCGAAGGACCTTTGTTTAAATCGGATATATTATCGTCATTAAATTTTTTTATCAATTCACGATTATAAAATCTATATTAGTTCCGAATACCATCAGTTCAGGTACTTCGTCAATTGGTGGTAAATAATCCTGGTCATGGTCTTTATTAGTTTTATTTAAACGCAAAGACTTGATTACCAAATCATTTAATAAGTTCAACGCATAGAAGAACTCAACTTGAGAAGAAACTTCTAAATTGGCCCCAATAATATCGTTAGCATCATTTATAGAAGTTGAATAAACATCTTGGGAAACAAATTTTCAAACAAACATGTTTTTTCAGTATGATATGAAATTACGGTTTGATTAATATTGGGGGGCGCCTGTATTTTTAAGATAATTTTCAATGACGTCAAATCCACACGTTGATTCGTAAATGAACAAATGAGAATGGCTGATTTTCTTAAAAAACTCCTCTTATTCTCTTTTGTCTGTGGCATGGAATAATCATGCACTTAGTACATCTTGTTCACCGATGCCAATTGCTTTCAACCATTGCTTTTTCAATTCTCCATATTTTGGTAAGCTAAAAACAAATGTGTACATTATAGTTTCTGTAAAAATTGTAATTGTGATCCACAAGTATTTGCCGAAACATCATTACATCCATATACAATCACTATTTGGTGCGCTTTATGGGCTGTCGGATTCATTGATCTACATGTCTTCAAAAACAATGAAGGTCAGAATGTTACATTGAACGGTATAGGGACATGATTTCTAACTTTGTTGTGCCCCAATTGGCTGCCATAAATATTGTTGATATGTGGCTCCAACAAGACGGTGCCACATGCCACACAGTGCGGAATATTTGATAAAAGACTAATTTCACGTAATGGTCCTGTTAATTGGTCACCGAGATCGTGTGATCTAACTCCATTAGATTATTTTCTTTGGGGATATGTTAAGTCACTTGTCAACGCTGGTAAACCAGAGACGATTGTACTCTTGGAACACAACATCCGGCGAAAAGAAAAATTGTGAATTGCTGCGAAAAGATAAGAAGAGAAAAGATAATATACACGGACAATTCAAAATTCCCATACATAAAATAATAAACATGCATATTACATTCAACGCACAAAAATTTGTTCGAGTTTTGTTGTTGTATTTGTTAAGTTTTTTATTCTTGGACGAAAATTTTCGCTCGGTTATTCTTTTTAAATGACAGCAAAATAAAACGCAATTTTTCTTATAGTTTTTATTTTCCTTATTCTGAGTATGGTCGAATACATATAAATGCTATCTCTCGCTCTCTTACGTTATTTTTTTTATTTTATCTATAGTTCCCGCATAGCCATATGCATTTTTTATATAACCAGCCTGCTCCGACTTGTGACATGAAATAACAATTTTTATATGGATAAAATCTTGACGCTCGTTCTACAGTCTACTACAATTCTATGGTTTTTTGCGATCTCGTAAAATGCGTTAGCAGTATTTTCCAGTATTTCTACTTTACGTTTACAATCGCAAAACAAATACTACAAATTTAAAAAAAAAAATGTTTGAACTAGAAAATTTAAATTGATAATTAAAATTTCCATTTAGCTATGAACTCCGGAATACCCTGTATATTTCATAGATTTGTACAAGAATATAATTATAAGTACATACATTAGTACTTGGAACATTAAATTAATGCCGTTTGTAGTGAGGTCTTTCCCTATTCTCCCGTCTTTTTGGAGATCGCGACCGTGAACGATTTCGACGTTTTTTATGGGACTTTGACGATTTACGTCTCCGTCCATCTTCCGAAGAGGAATTGTCGCTGCTGCTACTGCTACTCGGCCGACGCTTTTTCTTTTTCTTTCTACGATTTAATTTCTCAATTTTCTCCAATTTCTTTAGTAATTTTTTCTTTTGCTCTTTAGTAAGCGATCGCAACAGCTCAGTCTCTGGTTGCTTCATCGAATCAGCTTCCTCATCACTTGAGATCAACTGATTAAGTCGTCCTGTTTGAAAACTCTGTAAGCTCATAGCACCCTTGCGCATTTGAAGACCATCCTCCTTCATCTGCTCCTCAAGGATATTTTTTGACATGATTTGGTTTGCTTCAGCTTCTGAATGTATTTTGCGCGCTTCACTCATCGATAAATGGTACATTGTACATTCTTTATCAGTGTTTATGTGGCCCCATTTGTGACACTTGATACATCGGACATTTCGCACTTGTATGCCAAATGGTTGATCACGAATTTCAGTGTCTCCTTTACAGTAGCTTTCCCGAGGTGCGTTATACTGTCGTTGCCATTCAAATTTGTACTCTGGTTCATTATCTTCCTTTTCACGTTGTTTTTTTACGCCAGGCGGGGGCTCATACATGAAATTAATGCTCAACTTATCCTTACTTTCCTTACTAAGCATGGCCTTATTTTCATATAAATCTTGTTCTTTCTCATATTGATTGCGTAATTCCTCTTGGCGTTTTTTCTCCGCATCAGCTTGCTGTTCTGCCATCCAAACCTACAAAGTTTAAAAGTTACATGGAATTGACGTTCTCAAAAATCTCAAGAATTGTATCTAGAAAATTTCTACATTTTGCTTACTCTTTTTAAATTATCTCGCGATGCGGGATGGAAGAACTTCTTACACATGTAATTATTAAAACCTTTGCCCATTTTGAATGCTTTTTATATAAATCAGGAATAAATAAAAATTCGATGTGAAAAATATGACTTTCGTCTTTTAATTTTAATGAATATTGAATAGAACCAATTCAACCAAATGTCAAAAATTGTTATTTGTGATTTGTGTATTGTTTGGTGATTCATTTCTTTAAGCACCATCTTCATAAAACATATATTTTGGTTTGTGTCTCTGCTTAATTTATTGTTCCATTTATCGCATTGAGTATTCCAGCAAAAAAATTTTTATTTTTTTTTTAATTATGTCGTCATTCTCAAATAATTAAAATTAGTTGTATCTAAAATATTATCTGTCGATGACGATGTGAAAAGGTGTTTTCTACTCCTTAATCAATTTAGTTTTAAAATTTATAATTTTATTTTTGTATTAAAATAAATCAATGTTTGTCAATCGTAAAATAGTTAATCTATTCAGTGATATATTGTGGTGCTAATTTATTTTGTAGTTTTGTGTGCACGAATACCTCTAAATTGACATATTGTCAAAAATATTTTCTTTAATACTAGGAAATTTTATCTATAGGTTTATAAAACTAAGCGTCTCGAAGTGACGGATTTAAATATTGCAAAAGGATTATAATATATTAAAACTAAATCAAAATTTTGTTTAAATGTAAGTAAAAATATATAGTGATTTTTGTGAACATCGGTTTAAAACAACTTAACCCACTTGCCTTATTTTTTAGTAATTTTCCTATTTTTTTTGTACGCTTATCAGTATGGTCTGCAATTTTATCTGACTTGGTTAGATTGTAATTACGTATAGAATTCTAACATAAGTGGTTTCGTCTAAAAGGATGATTTTACATATATGTAAATTATTATTCTTCAACTAGTATTTAAAGTTAATAAGGGTGTGTGCTGTGTGCTTAGTTTACATGCAAGAAATGTACTATTTTTAGTCTGACCTACTCGACGCCAGGGGTAAAATTTATAATCAAATGCAATGTTCGTGACAAAATAATGTAGAGACGAGCAAATTGTAGAGAAGGTCATCGGTAGTAATATGTAATGTACTAAGAAGCGTACCACACTTGAGTTATTTTGGATACCTAAAAATAATGTTCAAACATCATGTAGTTTACTTATTCCTGTTGGCCGATTGATTGCTGGCTACTTAATACCATCACAATCGAGTATTTAAATACTGTTGATTTTTTTTAATGTCGGAATTTTCATCAAATTCAGTTTACGATTTAAACTGATCGTCGCTAATTTATTAGGTTGGGCTTTGATAATTTGGTCTCCCTGTCGAAAAAATTATCTTTTTCCAAAAGAACTGTCTTGTTGACATGGCCAAATAACTTACATACAATTATTTTTCATTTTCTAATTGGAATCTACCCCCAAGGTGATAAATGAAAACTCCGAGGTGACTCCAAAAATAAATTTGTGGTAATGAAAAAATAAATATAAACGATTTTTCCTTTATGTTTGTTTAATAAAATACACAACTATTTATAGTATTAAATTAATTTATATCACAAAAACATAAAATAATGATAAATCTACTAATTATCATTTATTTCCCTCGTATACTGATGTGACGTACGTTTAGTCAACTTTTAGCCACATAGTTTATGGTTTAACTAGGTTGGTAGGCATCGCACACCTTAAAAAATGTTCAAAATTTGTTTATGTTTCATACGAGTATTATTATTGTAAATATAATTTAAGTTAACTGATGATGTACATAAATATCGATTTCAATACGAACTTTAACAAAGGCACGGCATGATAGTTTTCTATGGTCATAATTTTATCAATGTCATGATAGAATAATAAGTAAACTATTGCAAATTAGTCACACACACAAAGAAAAATACCACTTCCGGAACTACTATATCAATATCATATTATGTTTCATTTTCGCACAACGGAGGTTTAAAACAATAATATACATAAGCCTTATACCGCAGGCAGACTTGGGTTTAGTCGAACGATAGTAGTAAATTTTCCGTGTTCTCTTGTAAAGCATTAGAGTCCAGGTTAGCTAATCTCGTTTTACTTTAGGATTAATAAAATAAGAACTAATACACCCTATCACAGATCTTAGATAGTTTGCTATTTTTAAAGTTTAAACGCCAAAGACAATAGCTGTTTATTAATGCTTTTGATTTTTTACTTTAGCTTCTGTGATCCGTGGAATTTTTTTTCGATGTTTTGCTAATATCGAATTACAGTTACTAAAACTCTCAAGAAGAGTTACCTTACTATTATAGCCAACTTCATAGATTAGTTTACTGAAGTTTTGAATCTTCTTGAATTTAAAACCAAAGAATATACCAATGTAGTGCACTAAATTTGGATCTTTATACTTTAAATCTGACGCAAATCTGGTTTTGTAGCATAGGTCCCGAGCAAATTTTTGGCAATTTAGTGATATCATTTTGTAGTAATGTTCAAAATACTAATCAAGCAAAAAGGTGAAATCTCAAATATGAAACGTTGCTTGTTTTAACCTTAAAATAGAAGCCAAAAATATTTATAAAGTATATACGGTATTATGCTTTGAAACAAATAAATTGAATGGACCAAAAAATATTTTATTTTTCTAAAAATTCGTAGCCTTATTATAAGTCACAATTCTTCTGTTAAAACTGCAGCTACTACGTAGACTATAGATTGATAACATAAATGTAAATTGTGTAAAGAAAATCTGCTTGCACATATTATTCCAAACACGAATAATTAAAATACAGTTTACCTTCATGAGTAATACTTGCTTGCGGTAATGACTTATTAAACGTGACTCAGGCTATAGTAAATTCTTTGTATTCAATTACAAATGTTTATTATTATGATACTTATGTAAATTATATTAAAGGGCCCCTTCTCTTTACCTATATTTAGTTTCCGTGATAATTTATGAAACCGTCCAATTGTAGATTCAAGTGCGATTTTGATTTATTGGCATTAATGGTATCGCTAGTCATAACTAGAGCAAATAATAAATCTTTTTATTTCATTAGTAAAGCAGCAATAACAACTACCTACTTCCATTATTACAAAGGTTACGCATCCGTTTTTGGACCGTTCTGTAAGAATAATAATGGTTATCTAAAATTATATTTGAGATATTATGTAATCACAACTGTTAAATTTGTAAATTACAAGTGAGAAAATATCGTGCAAAAGCATCTTTAGTGTGTGCAAACTTATGCAAATCATATCGTGCAAAAGTAACCTGTGTACTTAGTTACTAGTATTTGGAGCTTATTAGTTTTAGCTTGCCTAAATTTAACGCCAAATTTGTATGAACAATTTATTAGTTAAGGCTCAACCAATCAGTGGCACGGGTGGAATCCGTATTGAACCTTTTAAGCATAGCCTGGACATTTTTTATGTTAACATGAAAGGTTCTCCCAAAAATCACAGACTTTAAACTTTCTTTTTACACTTTACTTTATATTCTCTGGTCAAAATTCTGTCTTACGAGGGCAAATCAAAAAGTCTTGCAATATCATATGAAAAAAAAGAGTGAGAGAGACAGCAATATTTTTATTTTTCGACATAATCTCCTTTAAGGTTTATACATTTGTCACATCGATCAATTAACTTACCTAAACCCTCTAAAAAAAAAGATTTCTTTTGCTCCATAAAATATTCATTTACAACAGACTGTACTTCATAGTCACTGGAAAATTTCCGGCCCCTTAGTGTTTTTTTCAAATTGGGAAAGAGAAGTAGTCACTGGGTGCCAAGTCTAGACTGTACGGTGGATGCGGAATTTCCACGAAGCCGCAGTCCTTTAATGCAGCTTGAGCAATATTAGCCTTGCGCACTGGTGTATTGTCGTGAAGAAGCAAGATTTTTTTCCTAACTTTCCTTGGCCGTTTTTCCCGGATCGCTTTTTTCAATTTTCGCAAAACCTCTGCGTAATATATGCCTGTGATTGTGGTTTTCGGTGGCATATAATCGATTATCAAAATTCCTTCAGCATCCCAAAAAATTGTTGCCACAACCTTACCAGCAGACGGTTGAGTTTTGAATTTCTTTGGTGGTGGTTCACTACGTTTAATCCATTGCATCGATTCTTGTTTGGATTCCAGATCCCAGTGATGAAGCCATGTTTCATCGCCTGTTATTATGTTACCCAAGAAATTTTCTGGATCTGCTTTGTACATATCTAAAATCGCCTTTGAAGTTTAAACACGCATTTTTTTTTGTTCAGCATTCAACAAACGGGGAACCCATCGCGCACTTACTTTCGACATGTGAAGGTGGTCATGTAATATAGTATATGTGGTACCGTATGAAAGAGAAAGTCTCCACGCTAACCGCGGAACAGAAATACGCCGGTCCTCCAATACAATAGAATCAGCCAAAATTACGTTTTCATGGCTAATAGCATCTGCTGGCCGACCCGAGCGGTTATCGTCTTATAATGACTCCCAACCACTTTTGAATAATTTTACCCACTTTGTTACTGTGGCATATGATGGTGCAGATTCGCCGTAAACTTTTGATATATAGTTGAATATATAAATTGCATTTCGTCCATCTTTATAGAAAAATTTAGTAACGGCGCGATATTCAATTTCATTCATTTTAAGAAAAATTCAAAACACATGTTACTAAATTGACAAAAACAAACGAACCGTAAAATTTACATCGAAATGTTCTTCTAGAAGTTTCATCGTGACAAAAAATGGTTTTGAAAAATATATTGTTGTCTCACTCACTCGTTTTTTTCATATGATATTGCAAGACTTTTTGATATACCCTCGTATGTTGTGTGCATGACGCCAATTTTTTTGTCTAAATTTCCGACTAAACGCGCATCCCCAATAGAATTCCTTTTACTTTTTCCTTACAGAAAAGTATGACAAAAAAACTAAAGGGAAGTGAAACTTAAGTGAAATTTTTTTTTTCTCAAATTTTTTTTCATACTTTTCTGTAAGGAAAAAGTCATAAGTCTTTCTATTGGGGATGCGCGTTTAGTTGGAAATTTAAACAAATAAATCGACGTGAGGCACACAGCCTTAGTTTTTAATTCAGATTTCGACTGCGCTTTGACGAGCTTGACAAACTTTTAGTCATTTTTAATTTTTCTTGTTTTGTGCTTAGTTATCTTTGAACTTGAGTATGTATTACAATTATACATTGCTGGAAATGGCAATTTAATTATGTTGGCAATTCAATTTGTAGAAATTGTTAGTACTATGTCTGTTGCTTTCATTTATACGTGCAATACCATCATATGAAATTATCGAAACTCGCTATACTTAAATATTAAGAAATGTCTTTTCATCGTAAACGGAATCCGTTAATTACATCATACAAAGTCAACAAGTTTAGTGCCATGTTTATTAAATGCCATGTTTAGATTTATCAAGCGATGGACAAACGAATTTAGTTATTCATACCTTATGGTCACTCTATTTCGCTTACGTTTGATCAATTGGAATACTCTGCAACGTTCTGAAATCCATACTATAATGAAAACAAATAGGATGGTTTTAGGTATACGATTTAATCAAAACAAATCCAGACATTTGTCCAATTTGTATTCTCTTATTATTACTCACTGAGTAATAATCAAATCCCAACCTAAAATTGGAATTAAATTTAATATTATTGTAGGTAATTTGATATTTTTACCGAATTAATTCTCACTGCAAGAGAAGATGCAACATGGAAAAAATTAATTCGAACTTAATTTAAATATAAACACAATCATGAACAAAAATTTTCTTGTCACCGTACTAACTTACTTGGCCATTACCATAATTTCTAGAAATAATTTCAAATGTAAATGAAACTAATTCGAACTGAATTAAATTAAAAACGATCCAAATGATTTCAACATGCATATACTCGTAAAAAACTTTCAAGGAATAATGGAAGTTAATGGGAGTGAATTAATGAGTTTTTTTATCATAATTATCATGACTGTTTGAACTCTGATGTGTAAAGTATTTCCACCAAGTGGTTGAAAATGTTTTCCTATAGTGAATATGAAATTGGGTCACAATTTGAATGAATAGTTCAATATGTTTATACCAAGACCATTTTCTCTAGTAAGATATCTAGTTATTGGATAAATTACTTCTTTAGATTTTATTTTAATTCTAAAATAAAATAAATTCTTTATCTTTCAAGTCACTCAGTTTAATGGCATTAAACACTGAAGCAATAATAATTTTATATCATGTCTTTAACCCAGACTAGAACAAAAATTATGATTCAATAGCTGCGTTTTTCTGAAAAACAATCGGGTTGAGTTCGCGATACCTTTTTTCAAATTTGTCCAATTTAAAACTAAAAATTTATTTTTTTTAAATTAAATAATTTCGATTTAATATTTATGTATAACCAAAAAAATCCATCATAAAAGTTGTATAGTTTTCTTGTAATATCGTTGTTCTGTATAGTTATGTAAAATAACGGAGTAGTTCTGAACTAAGTATACAGAACAAATACTTACATTTTAAATATAAATACTTAAATTTTATCATTTTTTACAAATATTCTCACTTTTAATTATTTATGTTTACGCTTCATTAGATAAGATTATTCGAATTATGAAAAGATAACAAAATATATTTTTACTGTGAAATGTTTTATTTATAATTTTTGTATTCCTATCTGTAAATTTATTTTGTCAATTTTGTTAATGATGAACAGCTCGCAATACTATTTATCTTAAGATGAAACAGATCGAGCCGAATTATTAGATTATGTCAACGATTATTTTAAAACCTATTTAAACTCTTATCAAATTAAGCAAATTGGATAATGGGTATCTTATAAATTTATGTATAAAGCAAAATTAAATATAATGTTTAACTAATTTTTAATCATTTAACCGTGCAACGCAAAATTATAGAACCTATACCGCATTTATTGTTTACCATTATCAGTTGTTTTAAAAATATATATACTGTTTATTAAATGGGAATGGTGTTGGTAAATGGTTAATCCCTGTCATTGATTGATTCATGCATGTATAATATACTTTTTTAGTGACGACAAGGTAGAATATGTACATATCCAAATAAAAATTAATACCGTGAATGGAAGTAAGATTGCTCCGATACATTTTCAATTATTTATCCCGAAGTGATAGTATAGTAGATTTATAACAAGTTTTAGGTGCATATGAAGCGAGAGTGGGTTTCATAAAAATTTTGAAAAAATCAAATTCTCCAAATAACATTTAACTTGGGTTTTATTTTGTTAATTCTGTTCACAAAGAATTTATTGTGAGTCAGATTCTAATCTAGTCAAAGATAAATTAATATAAATTCTTTCTTAAAAGAATACATATTTATTATTATCTTATTTTTATAAATAAGTAATTTTTTTTTGTTTAATTACAGAATTTGAAACTGTTTCTACGGAATGGTTGGGCCGCCTCCTCCACCGCCTCCAGGCCCTCCGCCGCCGCCTGCACTGCCCGCATTTAATTTAGGCAGTAAATCAAATGACAGTGGTGAGGCCCGATCTGCTTTATTACAATCTATTCAAAAAGGTGCCAAATTAAAAAAAACAGTAACAGTTGATAAGAGTGGACCACTTGTAGCGGGTCGCCCGGCAGGAACGAGTAATTCAGCACCCAAATCATCCAATCATAGTAGTAATGTAAATAGTAATAGTAGCATCAGTAGTAATAGTAGTATTGGAAATGATGGAGGGCCAAAATTAGGTGGTATTTTTGGAGGGATGTCTGCAATGCCAAAATTAAAACCAGTTGGCAGTCGAGGTTTATAAAATAATTAAATTTAACCCCTTGAAAATTCTAATTTAACATTTGTATCATTAGGTGTTCCAACAGCTAATCGTTCTCCACCAAATGAAAGAGCACCGGATACGTCCCCACCAGCGATATCCCAAAATATAAATGCAAATACAAATAGTGGACCATTAGATTTTAGCACAGAATTACAAAAAACATTAACGTTAAAGAGACAGAAAAAAGAAAATAATGGATTAAGTTTAAGTAATCAAGAAACTACTCCAATAACTACACCTACACCGTCTCGACCAAGCATTATAAACCGTGGTCCACCACCTCAACCGCCTTCATCGAAAAATTTGCCAAATAGCACATCCGATTCTATATTGGGTAGATCAAATTTAGCCACGAGTAATACCGTAAGCGCATCAACGCCATCATTAGCTGGAAATAGTAGTTCTTTGTTTAATAAAGGTGCTACACAACAAAATACGTAAGTTAGCAAGATATTTTAAAATACATAGTATGTTAAAGCTATTTTGTAGTTTTAGTTTTTAATGCTTTTTAAAAATTATTTATTTCATATCTATAATTATGATACAAGCTTGTCGTTCGTTTCGGAAATCCTTATTGCATAATCATAAATCATCACGGTTATGGGAGAACATTTTATTTGTATATATTCTTAATTTGTTAAATATTTGTAAGGTTTTCTCGCGAAGTCGAAAAAGTATCTGATGGTAGTATGTATAATTTTAGGTTACTAATAAAACAATTACTCAAATTTAGTGATGGAATCATAATCAAATCAGCGGTAATTTTGCATTACATTCATATTTCATAAGGTTTTAATTAAAATTCCACGCGTATTTGCAGTTAATCAATCATTAAATTCCTATGAAGTTCCCTTCACTATGTTTTTATTCTCACACTTCACACTTTCAGTCACGCAATTTTAATTAGCTGTTACTAAGTAAATTACAGCAAGAATACTAAGCGGTGAAGATTAATTCAACGTAAGAAGCGTAAATTGTTTCAGCATTAGAAATTTTATAATCGTACAAGATAAAAAAAGTTCGTTTGAGAGGGGAGGGGGGGGGGGGTAAAGTAATGAATATATTAGAAATTATAAAGGTATATTTAACAAAAGTTGATAAGTCAAATTAATTTAGAACTGTGAGAGATAGAATCAATGGGGTGAGATGATGAAAAACTAGAACAAGTGCACCGAATTTGAAAAACAAATCTAAACTGGGTAGTTTGTCGAAAACCAATAGCACTCTAGAAGTTGCATTCGCTAGGGAATTTGTAAGCGGTTTACATTAGGAACAAACTAAATAAAAATCCTTTGGACTAGTCGTTTATATTTTACAAATAGAGGCCTACGCACTTTCTGTGCAAAAATTATTAAGCGCAATAACTTCAAATCAAATGGCTGTCTCCATTTTCCTACGCATAATACTCGCCGTTCGTTGTTTTTCCTTACTGGAGATAATCAATCAAAATTATCCCACAGTTATTGCCTGCATATGGAGCTACTTTCATTGTAATTTGTTAGTTGATTTTTCCCTTTCAGGTCATTGTTTTGATTTTTTCGCCTCAGGTGTGAACAATGGATCCGTGTTTCGACGCAAAAAATCGGGTTTATTTCTGAACTCGAAATCCATCTTGCGCACGTTTGACGCCTTGTAATAAATTCCCAGCCTCAAGTTAATTTTTTTGAATACCCAATTAATTATTATATCACTTTTAAATTCACATTTCATTATTTTTGTACTTTGCGATTTACATATTTATTTTCTTCAAAGCCCTCTGATGAGGTTGGAACACAGCACCACCAGTGGCACTATTCTGGCAATTCCCTGGGAATAGGGAACTGGGGAAAGAATTTATATGTAATTTCTGTTCAAATAATTTTTTTTCAGGCCTACTGAGGAGAAAAGTTTGATGTAAGTATTATTTAGGAAAATTATTCCCAATTTAATTTTGTTTTCAAAAAATTAACACTAACTTTTTACCTCAGTATGCCAGAAACGAAATGTTTAAATAAAAATTACATATAAATTCTTTCCCCAGTTCCCAATTCCTGGGGAATTTCCAGACTAGTGCTACAGATCCAGCTGCCAAAATTTGACCATTGCACCTTTTGTCATCTAATGATGCACGATTTACATGTTCCAATTTTATTTTCCAGTAAAAAATGAAGGGTTAAGTATATTACAATTTTCTTTTGCGAGAGGAGCATGAAACAAATTCCAGTAAAATAAAATTGGACTTTTTTCTTTTCAATTTGAGCAAATGTTGTTTAGGTATGGTTGACTCTTTTTAACTAGTAGCTTTTTGTTATTTGCGTGCAGCTCTATTTTTCAGTAAAAAATTTGCTGGGAAAAAAATTGGAACATGTAAATCGTGCATGACTTGAAAAATAATGATCGATTCAATCAAAGCCTTCTTTAATACTAGCCAGCGACAACATGATTTTTTGCTAATGGCGTTTATGTCGTCGACTTCTCTTTTACTATTGTTTTTAATACTACAACACAAATAACTACTGGATTTTATTCGTTGAAAATTGAGCACATTAAAACAGAAGAGGAAAATAAAATCCACATCGAAGCAAATTATATACTGCTACGTCGATCGATTAAGAGAGAGACTGATTATTTTTTTAAACAGTCATTATGGCATTACATCATCGTTTTAGCAAATCGGCTAGTAGTAAAGATAGCTTTGATTGAATTTTGGTAAAAAAAAAAATGGGAAAAAAAGAATCTCAGACAATCGCTTTTCAAAATCAATGATGATGCTCTCAAGAGCATGTATATTTTCCTGAGTGGTTTGCGACCAATTTTTATACTGGAAATTTACGATGTTTACCAATTTCCCGTGAATTTTCCGGTTTTACCTATTTTCAGACCGATGTTCTGATTACCTCGTGAGGTTTCAGTCCCTAACACTTTTAATGTTGTATTTTGTAAAATTATACCTAGAGAAAATTATATAAAAGTTGTTAATAATAGAAATAATTTTTCGTTTAAATTGCAGTGTTTATAAATGAAAAAAATGATATTTTTCACTATAAACACCAAATTCACATCAGTAGCTCTGATATTTACATAATAACTCATTAATTCTGTAAACTCAGTTGAAACAAAGGGACCTAGAAAAAACTGCACGAACAATGCCTACTCAGTTAATTCATATTTGTTACCATACCGGGTTCGAATCCCGATAAGGGCGGCGCAGGATGCAAAAGCGATTTTTCATCATCTTATTGTAATCTGTGATGTAAATGAACACAACTATGACTCCGTCTCGGAGAGCAGAACTCATGGGCAGGCCTATCAGCTAGCATTATTATAGATAGTTCTACGTAAATCTATGGTTGTACGTCCTTGAATCAAACGGGGTTCAAACCTGCGCCTAAATTCTATTGAAATGAAAATTTTTCGTGAATTTTTTTATTTGAACAAATAAATTAACGATTCTGACAAATGCTCTATTATTTCTGCTCTAATCGATTTGTGTTAAATTGCAGCTTTTCCCTGCTCAAAATCGATGTGACCAATTTTGTTGCTTTCTCTTTCAATTTTTAGATTGATTAATGAAATAATTATTTTTTATAAACAACTTTTAAAAATATTTTATTGAGGAAAAATAAATGTTCAGGGTATAAGGTAAAGAACAAAACGATCATCTTAAGTGGACAAGAGCTCTAAAACATTGCATTAGGTAATCACAGCAGATTTTGATGACAAATGAGAGTTCACTTTATTTGATTCAATTTACTCTCAAATCTGAGGCCATAAACAGCTTTAGCAATGCCACTGAAATTAAATTAGGTTACAATTAAAATGTCACGCATTTTCTTGAGCAATTTTATGTGAGTTTTTCATGTGACTTGATGCGAATCGTATTTTAGAACTCATAAATGTATTGTCATTTTATAGCAGTTCAATTTATAGATCTAATTTATTACGTAAGTGACATTTGTCATTTGTCACTGGCTCAGAATCTAGGTCCTGTTCATTTACTAAAACGGATTTCACCAATTTTTAAGGGTACACACTATTACATTGTCAAGGACGCTAAATAGTATCTCAATATGATTTAACATGTTTAGGTTAATCGAATGGGCCTTATATATCTTTCCCTAATTTCGTTCAAATATCGAAAATAAATTATTTTTCCTACCATGTAAAGTAGGATGTGAAATCGTATGATGTGAAAGCTAGAGAGAAAGAGAGAGATTATTTTCCGATGCTTTGTTTATTCAAGTTCATTCGGTTACAATTAAATTATTGGCCTTTTAAACGCCGCATAGTTAGCGCTACTTCCTATGCAACTTATAGGTGACATTTGTTTATCTAAGAAAGAGCCACATGCCGTTTAATATTATTTCATCATTTGTTACATTAATTGTAACCTGATTGAACATTTTACATAATATTCAGTCGAATAATTAATTTATCAAATAGCAAGAGCATAACAAATTCTAGTTCTAAATTATTCCGCAGATGTCAATTACTGCGAGTTGAAAGGCGATTAGGCTCGATAATAAGGAGCTATAAAGTAGGCGAGGCGAATTGATAAAATAATTAAAAATTATTTTGATTTTAATTTCAACCGCACGCAAGCACTTTTGTAGGCGAATGATATAGGTCAGTGTAAATTGAAATAGTTGCGTATTTTATGTCATGAAGCTGAGTTCGCAACAAAACCGATCTTTTTTAAAGAACTAACAAATATTGAAATTACTTTAAAGAAAAAGAGAAACGAACTCCTTTTACTGGTAAAAATTATTTAATTGTTCATCTTTTAAGGGTTTGTAACGGGAACATTTTTCTCTGACAATAAGACGCGTTTGTTTAATAAGCCGCACTCCTTTGATAAGCCTATTTTTCAAAAAAAAAAAACTTTCGACTAACAAGCCTCTGCTTATCACGGAAAAAAGGGTACCCAATTTAAAATTAGCCGGCGAGGAAACTTGTATCTACCACGGCTCTCAACTGTTGGTTCTGGTATACGATTTCTTCAATGGAGGTTCCATCACCCGCTACTGGTAGGCAAATATACCTTGACTGTATTTAATATGAATACTGTTAACCGAATCAATTTTAGATTTTGTTCGGCAGAGTTATAAGTATAATTAAGTTTCTATTAAACCTTACCTTGTGAATAACATTAAACAATTACTATTCATTGTAATATAACATATTTTTAGTAACTTCGACCATACAATTTTATTTACTCCTTGCATCGTTGTACACTAATTTAAAAAAAAAATAATTTGTGATTACTACTTTCTGTTTTAACAAAACCAATTCCTTCAATATCTACTTCATATTTACAATTTAGCAATACAACATCAATGACTGATGGAACATCAACAATGTCATTAAATTCAACACACGGTTTATCAATAGCACCGAATAAGTCATCACTTTTTAATAATAGTAATAGTAACACAGATAATAATAGTAATACTATAATACATGAAATCAACAGCAAGCCTGTACCAAATTATGGTAAACCAAATTTAGCACCAAAGCCACCAGGCGTAAATGGTAATAATCGGCCAATATCGCGTCACCATAGTATGAAAACTCCCAGGTAAAGTATAGTTTTAATGCATGCAATTGTTTTTATGGATACAAATTTGTTAGTTTTTTTCATTCTTTCTATGTTGATTCTATCATTAGTGTAAATATTTTTATTTTGCTAATCACCGCCCACATCTATTTCGTTAGCGGTTTAAAATTCATGTTTCAACATTATTCATGTAGAACCTACCAACATTTTGTTAAAATTTAAATTATTTATTTATTGTATTCAACTAAACTGCAAAACAGAAAAAAAATCAAACTATTTTACCATTAGAAAAACATTAGGAATATTAAAATTTTGCGATTCTTATGTACATTTTTTCAAAATTTACTAATTCACAAAATCAGAAATTTCTACCATTACCACTATTAAGTGTAAAATTATTATGCACCTTTGTGGCACTAATGTTTTCTTTGACGCTATAATTCATTATAGTGTTGTAATTGAGAATATTATTGTAATATTTATAATTTTATGTGCAATTCCATTTACATGTAAAATGGCTACGTCAATAATGCGGTAGACGCAATTAAGAAAAGAAATAGAAATAAGTCACTTGTCTAAAAGGAATTGCATTGCATCAGCTAAAGTTAATTCCAATGCTCAACACGTGTTTTCGTCACCTTTTGCATTTTGCTTAAAAGGAATCATTCTAAAATTATTAATGCGTAAATAATTAAATGATTAATTTACGGCTGCTTTGTGGATTTGTTACATTTATGTTTTTTGAATGTTGGAAAGGCAAAATTTTTGTAGCTTGACATTTTTAGTATTAGAAAATGTTATTTAAAGCCTTTTTAGTTTATCAGCTTCGTTATATTTGCAACAGTTCGGAACATTTTAAGTATTTTGGAATATTATTTTTTATCGAGCACATTATTTCAGTATACAAAATGTTAAGAGTTTTTTTTTACCTTTTCTAAATTAACAAATTTTTGAAACTGTATTTTGTAATTTTAGGTCACCAACAACCAATGAAAGTATTAGTTTTCCTGCGGCTAATCATTTTGGAACAATTCGTGGTCCTCCACAATATCAATCGTCGGAGTCAATTAATGCTGGACGCTCAATTAATCGGCCAACAATAGCACCACCACCACGGCCACCGCCAACAAAGCCACCACCACCTCCGACACGTAATTTAACTCAGCCCATTATGCCTTTATCGAATTTAGGAGGAAGTGTTGGTACATTAAATCACAACAACAATACGTTAAAAAATAATTTTTCAAGCATGGGGTCGGTAAATATAAACGGTAATGGAAACGTGGCACCACCGCCACCCCCACATAGAACGTGTCCGCCTCCGCCGGGAGCACGTCAACCAAACAATGTATTATTTATTTAATGAGTTAGGGTAACTAATAATTTAATAATTAAATATCACTGTTTTAATTTAGGCGAGTGCAATTGGATTGGTACCACCAGCACCACCACAACGCATTTCATCTAAGCAGCGTGGAACATCGGGCGGCGCTGTAATTATCAATAATAATAATACAAACATGTCAAACACGGTCAACCGGATTATTATGGATTTGGAAACGAAATTCGCGCATAATTTTCATAATGTAACGGAATTTCCAAAGCCTCAACCATTTTTAAATCTAAATAAGATCTATCCTAGTCAACAGAATGTTAAATCGGTTAATGGTAGGTATTTTAATTATTATCTTAATCATTTTTGATGTTTCGATATTATTTTTTATTTTTTTATTTCCCCGTCGTAGAAGTAGACGTGGATTAGTAAACTAATATATTTTGGAATTTACACGGGGTGTTCACTATACTGAGACTTTCTCTTATGATATTTTATCTATTTGTATGTTTTTTTTCAATGTATTGATAAATTTTTATAAAACAACTATCATAATTGGGAATTTAACTCTCGTGATAATTTTCAAACTTTTAATCGAAATGTATTAAAAAATCTTCCCGGTTCCTGATAATATGCTGACTGTATAAAAATTTCCATGATATACGTACATACTAGTATACATTGATAAATTGGAAAGTAAATCACGAGAGAAAATCTCAGCGATTTTGCATAGTGTAGACCTCGTGTTAGTGCTGTGTGTCACCAAATTGTTTGACTAAATTTTTCTGAAATTACTTTAAATTTCTTATTATATTATTTTATATCTTTATTTGAGTTTGAATTTCTTATTATATGAATTTGTTAAATTTTTTTTAATGAATTAGTCAAATAAATTGATGTCAGGCAGACAAAGCTTGTGGCAACACACGATTTAACGACATAAATCATACCGCCGCTTAACAGAAAAAGAAACAAAAATATGTTTCTTCAACTATTTGACTTTATTTTACAACATTTACTTACAATTACAACAAAATTCATGTACATAATTTCATTTCTTATGAAGTTCATAAAATTGGTGGGCGGGTTAAATTTTTATTTTCCTTTTGGTTTCTCCAGTGCTTTATATCAACCATATTTTAAAATTCTGTTTGGGCTGAGAGTTTTCTGCTTACGTTATTAGAAATACTAAATTACTACAAATTTCAATTGTATACCACTATAACCAAACGTTAAGTCGGGTGCATTCCAAGAATGACACGACCAAACCGTTATTTATAAATCAATATCACGACAAAATCTTTCCTTGGTATTATTTTAACCAAAATTAAATTGTAAATGGTCATACTTGTTAAAAATAAACTGTCCAAACGAAATAGTTTCAATTGTAATATTAAGTGTAATTTAACACGTTCACTGCTCAACCTCTGAAGGGCTACTGATGTTGGCTGAGTCTTGTATCAAGCGACTCGCTGTATAATATCTAAGTTACGAATTGTCATATCGAATTGATCACAAACATAATCTCGGAAATTGTACACGACAACCCTTTCAAAATGGGAACATGGAACGTTAGCCTTTTAAAACCTAGAGATCTCTAATTTGAACCAGACACCGATTTACACATGACTCGTACTTGCCCTATAAGAGTATTACAGTCACCACCATAAAGAAGGAGAATTTGCAGTCGGCAACTCAATTATCGATGTGTGAAGCACCATATCATCGACTTCCGCTCTCTCAATATGTGAATGTGCACAGAGAGACAAAAATAAAAATCAGTAGGAGTGAAAAAATCAAATTTCTTAGTGGTCCTAACGTTTTGCACCCCACCAGTAGCAACAACTGTCAACGCGTCACCGAACTGCCAGTAATATAACACGTACGATTTTTCGAATAATGAAACAATGGAAAACCAAATTGATCTCATATTATGGTCTCTAAGAGACCACTCTATCACGATATTCGATGTTAGATTTTCCAGAAGTGTCGGCATGGAAAGTGATCATATAATTGTCGTCGGTAAACAGAAAAGACACTTTACAGGGCTGTCAGTGCTTAAAAGTTCAACTATCACCGCACAGTTATCAATCAGCTGTCACTGACTATCTAGACCATTCAGCATAGTAACAAAGAACCTCCACCAAACAACAGCCAGGAGCAGTGGAACCACCGCGAAGCAAAGACAAGTTCCGCCAGTGGCTTTATTCTGGTAATTCCCAGGGAATGGAAATTTTAAATTTTGTAGCAGTTTTATTCCCTTTCCCCAAAAGAGTATTCTGCTTTTGAGAAAAAAAATTTTTGGGAAAAAATTATTCCCCATTATAGCAGTTTTGACGTTTATTATTCCATACCTATTTAATCGTGTTATGACACTGACTAGTTTTTCAAATGGTTCATGTGATTAAAAATGAAAATAGAGTAGGACAAGTAATGCTAGTACAAATCACATGAAAGAAAGAGTGTATACAACATATAAACAAAAAATAAAAATAAATTCAGCAACAAATGATATAGTTTACTTTTGCAGCAGTTTAAATTGGGCAAATCTATAAAAAATAAATCAACTTTAATTATTTTTTTTGACGTATAGTCATTTATTAGTAATGTGATTTTGTGTGTACGTGTATAGTACAAACATATTTCAAAACAAAATATTGCAGCGCACGCTGCACAGATATATTATTTTATTTTCATAACGTCAAAATAAATGCGCATAGTGTTGTCTACTGTTTAAATTAGTTGTTTCTCTTTTTCGCTTTAATAGTTTTACAGCACATTACAGCACTTGAAAACTAATCAGTATCATAACACCATTAGAAAGAATTAACTGGGAATAAAATTTAACGGAAATTTATTGTATTGACTTATATAGCAATATTATGGCTGTAAATTAATAGTGAAAACTGGTAATATCAATTGGAAAATATCAATATCCACTTTATTACTTTAATAAACAGAATTTATTGTTTAAGTAAAATTCGATTAAAATATCAACAAAAACAAATTAAACTTAGTACACTATTTTTAGACATTTGTTTTCTTGTTTTATTGCGATCGCGTGTCAATAGCTGTTACAAAAAATTATAATTGCCTTAATTAAAAAATATAAAAATACACAATCGAATTTATTTACACAATAAAAAAAAATATTATTTTAATACAACATTGACACAAAACGAAATTCGCCACTGCAAAATTCAGTCAGATTTTGACGTCACATTTTCGTTTAATTCAATTCGTATTTTTTTTTGTTTCATAATATGGCGAATTTGTCGATTTCGAATTATTCGATAGAAAAAAAAAAATTCATAACACCAAAATACGCCGCGAATCGAATTTTCCGAAATCGAATAAGTTTCATAATAGACCCCTGATCTTTTGAAATCACTTCTGTTGTTTGATAGGGTGGTGCGCCATTGGTGTTCAATCTGGCGCTTGAGTACATACGAAGGATAAGCAACATTAAAACTTCGTGCTACGCATATTTACGAAGTCATGCCAAATTCTCTAACATTCAGATTTTATTGTGCTTATCATGTATGGATAGTTTCATGTTGCTTGGTCGCTATGCAATAAGACTTGGTTTATAAGTGAACGAACTTACCTATAAGAGGACATTGAAACTTGAGGGTATGAACGATAGATCGAGACGAGCGGAGAACGAAGGTGACGGGAAAATCGCTGTATGGAATTTGAACGCTATTCACAGAGACTTTCGTTACAAACAATTCGATGATATTCAGCTAAGAAATTGGCAATTTCCTTCTTTGCGAAATTTTTAAAGTTCGTTGTTCGAATTCATGACTTATAGTTCTTTTCGAATTTTTACATAGTCTCAAAAGAATAAATTTTTAATGAATGACAGAAATTTGAAATAAAAAATTATTGTTAATTTTTATAAAATTCTGAGTGTTGGCTATTTACCCACGATTCTTGTGTAAGTTAAGTGTTGTGAAATTTATCTGTTCACACACACACACACACCGTATTTCAGAGGGTGGACTTCACTTTGGCGATAAATTATGACGTCCTCAAACCAAATTTCCTCGAAACTCGTCTGAATAAATATTTGAGTTTCATTCAATAAGTCCCAATTCCGAAAATTCGTTCTGAAAACACCAACCTCTGTGAGATCGAAAACTGATTATACAATTTGAGTATTAGAACAAACCTACTCATGCCACATTTATTTTTATTTTAAGGGCATATGTTTTGCATTTACATATGTTCTTCGTTTTTCAATTCTTATGGTTTTGCATGATTAGAATACCAATTTTTTTGTTTTACTTTCTATTTTTCAAAATTTTTAACAATACTAATAAATACGAGATATAGCTAAGTTTCTCTTTTTTCAACAGAAATTAGAAAATCAAAAGCACCAAGTCCTCCAAATAATATTACATCATGATTGACAACCAATACACCACGTGATCGAACCAATTTTATGTAGGTATTTATTAGTTAACATTACGAATATATTCTAATACTTTGACAAGGGTTCGCTAACGACTGGTATTGGGGAGAATTTTAGATAAACATCATCTTTTTGAATATCCTACATAATTTTTTTTATTACAAATTACAAGCAAGGTGCAACTGTGCTTTGGAAAAACTACTAGATCACATTATTGTATTCACAATTTAGAAATGTGGAGGAATGCAGTGCTATTCGTCTCTTTTCATAAAATCTAGGTGGCAATTTTGTAATCAATATTTTTTGTCGACCGTCTCGTTGTTTTCAAGATTTTATTTTGTATTAAAAACGGAATTGTAGACAATGAGCGAAGGAGAAAATTTTCCGTTTTTCTTACAAAATGATCGTTTGAAAAAACGAGACGGGCGAAACGGATGTATTTCGGCCTTGTATGACCCGTTGATTTTATTTTGGTTTATTTTATGAAGGGATTTGTAAACATTTTATTAATATTCTGTTACCCCCTGAGATATACTATGTATATGCGAACGACGTGGTTTAAAAATAAAAACATGTTTTCATACTACAGCAGTTGAGTTCTACTCGACACGATTATCGAGTTTTCAGTAAGCTAGAAAGAATAACGTTTTGACATTGGAAAATGTCTGTCACATCTAGCAGGTATATCTCACCGATTAAGTAGTTACAATAGATCCGTTCTGCATCGGTCCGCCTTCCTGTCAAAATTTAGTTTTAATATTTTGTATACATTTTATATGGAAAAACGGAATAATTTAAGGGGAAACAAGTGGCTGAACTCCTCCGCTTTTTAAAAATATAAATTTCTACGGAAAGAAGGGAATCACAAGCAAGAATCACAAACGAATGATCAATATTTATCATATTGAAGCTCATTTACGTTTTTGCCATTTACAAAATTGACATTTTAATAATTTTACAATATTTGTTGTATAAAATATAAAAATCGAAGGAAAATCCGAGAATAAAGATTAATCTAACCCTAAGGCCATGTTCCATTAAGAATAGCCTAAATCTAGAAATTTGTTTAAAATCCATGTTAGATTCCCAATCCAGACAAGGAAATGGCGAAAATCAAGAACTTTAACCTAAATTGATATTAAATCTAGCTCTTCAAACCAAATATGAACGTTATTAGTTAGGAACTTGCCTAGTTTCATTCAGCATGTGGTTGGATTCCAGAGCTCCGTCCAATCTAATTCTGTATACCAAATTTGACAATATTTAGTTATGAAATGGTTATGAAGATCAATTTAGCATGTGCAAATTCCAAAATTGCGTTCAAAATTAATGTTAAAATGCAAATCGCATCCCATAATCCAAGTGGGTAGAATATCAAAACAAGAAGGTCTGTGGATTGTCTGTGGAAAAGCCATTATATTTGCTCAATTTTCTAGAATAAAAGTCAATTGTCTGACATTTATGGAGAGTACAATAAATGTTAATTCTGGGCTGTTTATGAATCCTGCTTGAGAAATTGATAATTAGGACGAATTTAGAACAAAAATGATCGAGTAAAAAATTTAATTACATATTCCATCCATTTACACTTTTGTTGTGTAAATCAATTTTTTGGTAAAATCTTGTGTAATTTGTATAATTCAGTTAACGTGAACTGCAAGCTGCACACTAGAGTCGAGGAAAATTAATTTGTTTTAAACCAATTAAAATATATCAAGTAAAATTCTCTGGTATGTAGTTAGTTAACCTATATATGCCATACACATAAAACTTTCAAGTGATGTAGGTTTTTTATATCGTAACACCTGCCTGCCCACACAATTGTGTTAGTGAGGCAAACGAATCATGTGAAAAATTTATTTTTGTATGTGTTTTGAACCAACTTACACATTTATGTATGTATTCCTTTTTAACTTATTTTCGTCCGAAAAAACACTATAACTATACACACAATCGTGTTGGTTGTACTTCAAATCAAGCGAAATTTTTTATCAACAACGCCATTACATACTATGTTTTTTTATTCACACATTTGTGTTGTTTGACTTTATTCGAGCCAATTTTTTTTTCTTGGTAGCAAAAGGGATATAACCCTTAAATATTACAATTTTTAATTTTTATTATTCAAAAATAATTAAATTAAAAAATAACTAATAAATGATGTGTTTCGTAATGTACAAACTCCTATTATATAATATTTGTGTTATGCTACATTTGCAGTGTTAGACTAAATGAAAAACGATCTCGGAAGGTATTCATGACAAATGGATAATTCAGTAAAGACACGCACGGAACGTTGTCTCATATCTTTATAAATTTATTTTAAAACAGGCTAGACTTCTTTTTTTTCGCGAGCTATTAAAAAGCGACATTTTTTGCTCGAATCGAAAAATTACAACGACATATCCTGCTCATATTTGTGTTGGAAGTATGGCAAAAGGAAGTTCCTAAAACTAAAAATAATGTTTAAATACGTTAAGAAGACATGGAAATAATTTTATTTAATTTTATTTTCAGGGTAAAACCAAGACTGATTGATGTGTGAGAAACATTGAACCATACCAGTAACGCAGTAACATAAAAAAAATGTAAACATAATTAGACTTTTTAAAAGAAAGTTGGTTTGACTAATAATTGTAACAATGTTTAACTAACTGTATGAATAAATATATTATATTTAATTAAATTTGTATTTCTTCCATTTTTATTTTAAAAATAATATTTAAAACGGAAGTCACATAATAAAAAATACTAGAAAGTACATTTAATAAAATTAATAAAGGTGTGTGCCTATTTAAAAATTGGAGGAGTACCTGCTCCAATAATTTAAGATTTGTAATTATAAAAATTACATTTAATTTTGTCACGTCCTTACAAAATTGCACATGATCAAAATGATTAATTCCATTTACACTTTAGTTTAACATGTTTACCTCTTAAACAGAAAAAAATATTTAACCGTTTCGTTTTTAACTCACAACCTATCCAAATATTAGGATAATTAATTTTTTTAAAATTTTATTTGTGTAGAGTAAATGCATTTAATTAGAAAGTAATTATTGCTTTTGCATATAATGTAATTTAAAATTGAGCAAATAAAATCAATTCATAATTTTTATTTCAAATTATTTATTTTAAAAATGGAAATATATTGTCCCTATTTTGTGGGAAGTTGGAAAGTATGCCTAATCGGTACATAAAATGAATCCTCCAACATTTATTGAGTTAATCTGTCAAAATCTTCATAAATAGAAGTCATGCTAACATAATTTATACATGATATAAAAAAACCCACAAATGTGTGTTGGTGAAGCAGAAATAAAATATTCTAATTTCGGCTGCGTTACTGTAACCAACCCAATAGTTGGTAGAGATTTCATATGTAAGGTATTTGTCATTCATAACTTTTTCATGACTTCTCATTCATACCTTTTTCTTGATTTCAGTGTTTAAAAGAATTATGAGAATTATGTTGAATTATGTGTTGTTAAACGAAGAGTTGTTGAATTATGCGGTAGTTTTAGCCGTTCTATCCCCTTTTCTACCAGAGAAAAAAATGGTTTGCTTCAATTTAAGATCAACCCACACAAATGCGTGATACAGGCACAGAATATATATTATTCTGTGATACAAGTGTGTACAGGTTATAATGTCTTCCGGATTTTAACGGATCTTAGTTAAATCGGAATTATTTTTGAAAAAAAAACATTATAATTTGATAACATATAAATTATATAACATATTGATTATTTTACTATTATTATAGTTATAGTGTTATTTTTCGGACGAAAACGATTTAAGTGGAATGCACAAATGTGTATGTTGGTTCAAAATACATACAAAAATAAATGTTTGACATGATTCTTTTGCGATACCCACACAGTTGTGTGGGCCAGCAGGAAAAGGGTTATTCTTCAATGAACTTACAAGACGTATCCGCTAGATGCAAGTATCGCTAGATGCAAGTATCGCTAGATGCAGGTATCCGGCTTTCGACGGCCTTGGTAGATTGAATTCAAATTGCGTAGATATTTGCTGCGTTCCATTGGCGTTAGTAAAGTACTCGCAAGTACTTCTAGCTACTCATAACTACACAATAAAAAATTTTGTTTTCTTATGTTTTACTTCTAACTAACAAATTTGCGTTCCATTGAACATCTACTCACAAGTACTTGCGAGTACTTTGCTCACGCCAATGGAACACGGCTATTGAAATAAAAGACTCATCATCACGTAGTTATTATCTGTTTACGAACTGTTGAGGTAAGGGAAAAGTTAAAAGGGTGAAACTTGTTATTCATTCTTTCCAAACAAGTGTTGTTAGGTGTACCGGGCACTGGTAAAAGTATAGAGAAATTCTAGTAGCAAAAATAACGTTTTTTTTTTTTTTTTTTTTTATTTTAATTTATTTTACTTGGCTTGAGCGGTTCCACTCACATCACCAAATTTCTAAATTTTTCATTTTCTTTCATTTAATATTGAATGACTTCTTTTTATATTATTTTTTATATTTTTAACTAGATGCCTCTTTAATTAATTTCCTTCTTTAATTTAGATGTCACTACTATTTTTTCCAAATAATTTTTTTTTTTTTAATTAAATCTAATTTTATTTTTAGTTTTATGTTTTAATTATTTTATTTTAAATTACATATATAATTAGACGTTTCTTTTTTATTACTTTTTTCTATTTTTAATTAGGTGTCTCTTTAATTTTGTTTTTATTTATTTCTATTTTGTATGTGTTTTTTCTATTTTTATTCCTGTAACTTTCAGATTCTTTTATCCAAAAAAGAGCTGAAGTTTTGGAAAATTATGTTAATTTATTAAGTTCACTATAACATTTTTTATTCCTAAAAAACGCAAAGTAAAATTTCTCTTATTTTAATTATTTTTCTCTTTTTTGATTATATGTCTTTTAATTTTTCAGTCTTTACTTTTTCAACTTATATTTTTATTATTGTTTCGTATTATAATTTTCTTGTATTTTGTCATTTTCTTTTGTTTTGAATATTTTGTTTTGTTTTTCTAATTTGTTTATTATTATTATTTATTTAAATAACTACTTAATCTTAAACCCAACACCAATTTTCTTTAATTTAATTTTTCCTATGAATAAATGTTTATTTTGTTTATATTATTTTTTGTTACATTCATGGCAAATTTTTCCACATGTTTCCAATATTATAATTTACTTTTATTTTGTCATTTTCTTGAGTGTTGTATATGTATATTTCCAATTTTTATCATGTTTCTTGTTTTTTACATTATTTTTAAATATTTATTTTCTATTACTTTTTATATTAATTACATATTTTTGATTTTTATCCTTTCTTATATTTAGATTTTACTATTACACACGTTTTCAGTCTTTTTGTGTTTATTTTTTTGTCACTTTCTTTTGTTTTATATTAAGTTCTCGTTTATTTTCTTTTCTTGTATTTTGTTATTTTCTTTTGTTTTGAATATTATTTTGTTTTGCTTTTCTAATTTATTTTATTTATTTTTTATTATTATTATTATTTATTTAAATATTACACTACTTAATCTTAAACTCACTCCCAATTTTCTTTAATTTAATTATTCCTACGAATTAATGTTTATTTTGTTTATATTATTTTTTGTCACATTCATGGCAAATTTTTCCATATGTTTCCAATTTTATAATTTACTTTTATTTTGTCATTTTCTTAGTTTTGTATATGTATATTTCCAATTTTTATCGTGTTTCTTGTTTTTAGCACTATTTTTAATTATTTATTTTCTATTATTTCTAATTTTAATTACATGTTTTTGCTCTTTCTTATAATTAGATTTTACTTTTACACGTGTTCAATCTTTTTGTGTCTATTTTTTGCCACTTTCTTTTGTTTTATATATACATATTCTTATCACGTTTCTTTTTTTTTTTTTATTCATTATTTCACTTTTATTGTATTTATTTTTTTATATTTTTTAATTATCTTCATTTCTAATCGTCTTTTATTTTATCAATCCTTAATCAATTGATTGAGATTAAACCATTATTATTATTCTTGTTAATATTCGAATTGATTTTTTATTTTATTTATGCCAATTTAGAATTATTTTTATTTCTTTTATTAAATTTTACACGATGTACGTGTTCGTCTTTCTTATATCTTTATATATTTTTGTCATTTTTTTTTATTTATGTATATTTATATTAAATATATTTTATTATTTCTTATACACTTTTAAATTTTTCCCTTCTTATATTTTAACATTTTTAAGTTATGACTCTTTTCATATTTTAAATGTTCACTTGCTCACCTAGAAGAAGAGACCTAGAAAAGAATTTAATCAAATTCTAAATCCCTTCTCTAGGTGTGCTCTTTTTGGAATCCAAATTATTAATGAAAAATAACCAGTTGCTTTACGAATAGCAAATTATTGTTACAAACAACCCCATCTATTGAACAATAGATTAAATAACACTTGATACATTGTACTAATCACAATTAACAGATGCCAGCACTCAAAATTAAAACCGCTGCACACAAAATTTTAGAACTTCTTTTTTGAAGTTTTATCTGTCAAATTGTTTGTTCAAATTTGTGCTACGGAAGAGAAAAAGTAAAATACCGTAAAGAAATGGCAGGTCGCGAAGCAGTTAGGAAAACCGTCCAACACGTTCGACCAATTCTATCTATTGACCGCGATGAAGCACGGAAAAGAGTTTTAAATTTATATAAAGCCTGGTACAGACAGATTCCTTATATCGGTAAGAATTGGTTATAGGCTTCTCCTGCACCAATGAATTGGTTATGTCATAATATGATTTTCATTTTGTTCGTATTTTTCTGTAGTTCAAGATTATGATATTCCTATGAATATTGAACAGTGCCGTGAGAAATTACGCGAGGAATTTCTTCGACATAAAGATGTATCTGATATTCGTGTTATTGATATGTTGGTTATTAAAGTAAGTTCCATTTTTGTTGTGTTATTGTGCAATTTAAGTGTAGTCCTCATATTTATAGGGGCAAATGGAGCTAAAAGAATCTGTTGAAATTTGGAAACAAAAAGGACATATTATGAGATACTGGAAAGAGACAGTGGAGCCCAAACCAACCGATTTTCTTTCTAAATTTTTAGCTGGACACAACTAATAATGTTATAAATTTGGTATTTTGAAGTTAAAATAAAAAAGTTTAGAAATCAATTTGTAAATAATATGGGATTTTATCTTAAACCTATTTTACACCTTAACAAGGCTATAGTCTGCAGACGGGGTTCACTAGTTTCTCTTAGTTTGTTTAATCAGTTCAACATTATGTAGGATTATTTTAGAAATGAATCGACTCTAAGACGACATCATGGTGGTCCATGTCCAAATTTCCGGATATGCTGAATGCGAAATGGTTAATCGGCCGTTAACTGCACGGAAGAAGATACAGTGATTTGGTTCACCACGTTGGTTGTGAGAAAAATCGCGTGGGACACTACAAACTTAAAAACTCTCAGGCAGGAAAAACTTCCGCGCCACATTTTGTTTTTCGTCATGAAAAATTAAAATAAACCGTAAACTGCTGAACTAAAAGGATACTCTTAAAGAAAGATAGGGAAAGTGACGGTTTCTACTACAAAGTAAGTAAATGGCTTTTCGGGTAGGTATATTTTCGATTGAAAAAAGAACGGGAGCGGCGGGATCCCACCGAATAAACATGAAAATCGTTAAGTTTGATAATCATCTAAAGCTATAAGCTGTCTAAAGCAATTGAGACCAGCTGGTGAATTCTGGTTTGCTGACAAATGGCAATGGCAAAATTAAATGATTTTTTTCGACTAATCAATTCTCATTATCATCAAATTTCCGAGTCCCGTACTACTACTGAGTTTTAACTTAGTATAATTTAGATAGCATGAGCATTTTGTTTATCGGGAGCGCTTTGACAATCCCAAATATTAATATTTTTCTAAACTTTCAAGTTATTCGACGATTTCAAGTTATTCGACGAAAATTTTTTTATAATTTGGACTGTTATTCTGAGGGTTCGAAGAAGACCAGTTTTTTCATAGCGATGTAGCAAACATCCGTTTCTCGGTGTGTTGAGGAAATATGTCATGTGACCGAAGATAATTTGGGCAGAGAATTTGTTCAGTTCCTAAACCCATCAGACGAGGCGTAAGCAGCAATTTTATTATATGTACCAATTTCCTGGAGTCATCGGCTTAATTGACAGAACGCATATTTCAATTAAAAAGCCTTGCAGTGACGTTGAACACGTATATAAATCCACACGTATAGAAAATCTTTACATAAACCTGTCAAATACGAAAACCTGTCAAATCATTTGGATGCAAATTTTGAATGTTAATGTTCGATACGGTAGGTCATCCCATGATAATTTTGTCTGGAGTAGTTCGCTTGTCAAGCGGAAACTAAGAACTGAATATGGCACCGGAATCAAAAATATGTGGTTACTCGGTAAGATATTCACAAATTTTCACACGTTGAAATAAGTTTGGATCTTTAAACTATGTAGTTTTAGGTGATAGTGGATATGGCCGTTGGTTTCAACCATGACTGATGAGTCCATTAACACCACCATTTAATGCACCGCAGGAAGAAGCTTACAACAAGAGCCATAAAAAACACGGCATATTGTTGAAAGATGCATCAGCGCCTTTAAATCTAGATTTTGCTGCCTCAGTCGGCAACGCATATTAATGTACGCTCCTCAAAAATCCGGTTTAATAATAAATTGTTGTGCAATTTTGTACAACGTATTAATTTTAAATCAGTGTCTATTATCACCACGTATCAGGTGAAATGGACCCAAATTCTGTTGTGTAAGGAGAAGAAACCAGTTTAGTATCCGACAAGAATTCTTTCTCTTGGTAGAGCAATAAGAAACGATGTAGTCCGAACATTTTTGTAATTAAATAATAAAAATAAACTCAAAATAACATATTTTACTATTTTATTATCCAATATCACATTATATTTCAATTTTGAACAAAAATCAACCAAAAACTATAAATTATTTGATTAAATACGCGTACTACTAAAAAAATTGCTCAGCGTTCATTCTGAGTTTTGCTTTCTCAGTCATCAAACCGGAATGGTTTTCCATTTTCATTTAAAATATTTATAACATTTAAAGTCATGTATGACTTTTGTCATCAAACCGGAATTTCCTTACAGGTTCCTCTGACCAAAAGCAAGGACTGTCTCATTCGGAACCTAAACAGTCGTCAAAACATATAGAACAGGGGCCAAACTATATAAGTGACCCATCGAATACAGAGAATGTTAAGGAAGGATTCTTGAAATTCCCAAACAAGTTAGGCAAGACAATTTATAACGAGACAAGAGGCCATTAGTAGCAATTTTTTGTCGACCTTCATAAAACAATTTCTTCTCCATAAACCAATTTATTTTCAGAGATTTAATCGCGTTATTGTAAAGAGGCATACCAACGGACGGCAGAAACGTCGAAAATACCATATTTCTGTAAAAAAAATGGTCGATAAAGTTAGTGGTCGTGTAAAATTTAGCCGTGAAATTCAAATCAACTTTGCTCATTTTTAGAAACAGTTTTTATTCATTCATAGAAATATTTTGGTACAAATGAGTTTTTCGTTTGAATTTCATATTTTGAAGGAGTCGTGTTTCTCTGATCGCTTTAGTATGTTAAATTTAACATGGAAATACGTACAAGAGCCCCTTATTAATAACACCTAAGCAGATCAGGTGGCAAGTCTATACCGACAGATTCCAGAGGACCAGGATCTGAGTGAACTGACTACTTTCAAAGAGGAAACTCTTGGTTCATTAGTGCAAAGTCACGACCTCGACTGAATAATTCCGAGCAATGTGGAAGCTTAAGAGGACTTTAACATTTACAAATTGTTTATTCAGACAGCCTACAAGCGCTCGATTAACATTTTCTCCCCTGGGTAAATCTGGTGGGCTGTACATTTATTCAGCCCTTACAATTCCCTGTAGAGAAGAAGGGGTGCGCCCCTTCGACCGACGCTTCCTATCAACGACGTATAGAATTAGGTAATAGAATTTCTACTACTATACTTAGGCTGTACATTACCATCGCTTATAACACATTCCAAGGTATTACTGGGGGAATAAATCGTCCGAGAACATATAGAGTACAGATGTTGTCATATAAGACTATCTAGCCTCACGAAATATTTTTTCAAAACCAAGGAGAAATAACTGCACCACGGTATCAGATACAACAAACTTGAACTCCAACGATACCCCTTGAACTGCAGTAAGCATGCTTATTAGACTGGAAAATTAATAAAAACTGATCTACGAGGGCTCACACCAGAAACGGAAGATACACTTTGGAAGAAAGGAACGTTGTTTGGAGTTTTTTCGATAAATAATAGGGCGCCTTTGGTTGACAACACCATTTCCGAAGTAGAACAAGGGCCTTGTTTCCTACAGAGTGTAATCGCGAAGCGTTTTCATAACATGATCTTAGGCTAGTAATCTACTGGTGTAGGGAGATTGATCTCGGTTTCGAAGCCGCTCACTATGGCACATTTCAAAACAGGATGTAATAAAACAGGACATCACAAAACAGTACATGGTACGGAATAGGACCGATTAAAACAGTACATCACAAAACAGTACATGGTACATTAAAGTACATGGTACATAACAGGACCATTTAAAACAGTACAACACAAAACAGTACATGGTACACTAAAGTACATGTTACTGAACGTTAAGCTAGAGGATTTTTTCAGCTTGATTTGTTAAATATTTTTTTTATTGAATACGTTTAGTAATTAGGATATTATCAAGTGGATATTTGCCTTCACCTAGAGTAATTAGACAGTATACTATATAGAATTATAATTGCTTTAAATTAAAATAAAATATCCATTCACCTAACAATATATAACATTATTTTAATTTAAATCGCTAATCGATCGTTGCAAAATAGATCAAAAATTTAAATAAATATATAAATAATATATTTATTTTATTTATATATTTAATTAAATTTTTGATCTATTTTGCAACAATAAGTAAAACTTAAACAATTTGTTGGAATTAAAACCTGCAAAATTGACTATTAATTATTTTGTGGTGTTCTATTTTAATACGTACTGTTTTGCGATGTACTCTTCCGTACCATGTACTTTAGTGTACCATGTACTGTTTTGTGTTGTACTGTTTTAATCGGTCCTGTTTCGTACCATGTACTGTAGCGTACCATGTACTGTTTTGTGATATCCTGTTTTGTGACATCCTGTTTTAGCACATCCTGTTGTGAAATGTGTCGTTTCGTATGAGACCCTCTCGGTTTTGACCCAGAGTTAAACGTTTGCATAATGTTTACAATCCAAATGGAAAACTCAATTTTACGTGCTACAGTTTCAAGGTAAAACCATCCAAATAATGAATTTAAATATCTGCTTAAACAGTTTAATTAGTAATAGAGATAATAAAAGGACAACTAAATTATTAAGTTGAGATGGTGGAGACATGTTCCCGGGCCACGGGAATTCATTTTCATTTTGTATATTATTATTGTTATTATTATATGTGACTTGGAACCTTGGCTATGTCGCAAATAAAGACAATCAACAAAGTAAAGAGGTGAATCAAAGGTTTGATCAACAAAACCAGAATCAAAGAGAATTTAAGAAAGGAATTAAAGAAATCAAAACAGGCAACGAAAACATCGTGCAGAAACGATGATAAATGAGGATCAAATGAGAAACATAATATTTGGCAACCGAAATGATGACGTAGGTGATGTGGAGTAGAAAGTCGAGCATTCGGATAACGCTGGAGAGCAAACGATGAGACAGTAGAGATGGGAAATAAGCTGAGCCTGCTCTACGATGATGAAAAAAAAATTCAACCGGAATATTGCCACAGAGCTGGCCTACAAAGTACGAAACCATTTATTTTTAATTATTTATTTATTTACCTTTTAATATTTGTGTTTTAATTTTACATATATAATAGTAATAATAATAATTATAATAAATAATTTTAATAATAATAATGATCTAATTGTTTTTTTGACATTATGAATTCTCTTAAATAATATTTTAAATACTTTCCCATTTTTTGTTTTATAATAATAATAATAATAATTTAATTCACTTTTTCTTTTTCTTTATTATATTCAACTTAAATTTTAAATTTAACTATATAATTTTTTTTTTCATTTCTTTTTAAGGCAATTAATTCATATATACTTTTCTGTTTTAAATTTATTTTATATATCTGACGACTACACTTGAACAATTCAAAATCGACAAATCTTTAAAATCAACAATCGGTATATTTAAATTTAAATTTACAACAGTGAATTTAAATTTAAATGTTGATTTAAAGTGTACTATTGATAATGAAATGAAAGTTATCCATGGATATAAATATACCGTGAGGTGCCAATTTGAAACAAGAACTCTGCAAATCAAACTTGGCCGCACGAGAACCGTTTTACATCTCCGGTATACATTTTTTAATTTAGATTAATTTTAATATTTATAATTAATAATAAATTTTTTCTTTTGTCATTAGGTATATATTATTTTTTTAGAAGCACCCATACATTTATTTTTGTTTTATTTATTTATTTAATTAATTGTAATTATTAATGTATCATCTGTTGTTCTGTTTTTAAATTTAATTAAATATAATATAAAATTATTTTATATGTATATTATTTATTAAATTTAAATTAATTTATATCGTGAAAATTATATAAATAAATTTATAATATATAATATTTAATTTCATTTTTTTTATTAATTAATTTTTATAATTTTGTTTATTTTAAATTTAAGTCTTAAAAGTTGGATTAATTTTGTTTTTCATTTTTTATATAATATTTAATTTTAATATGTAATATATTATTTATTTATTTATATTTAGTTTATAAAAAAAATGTAAAATGAAATAATATGCAATTATACAAAAAAATTGGGTTCCATAAATAAAATTCGGAAAATTTACTGAAATGGAAAATTATTTAATTTTTGTGTACGCGTAACATGAAAAAATGGTTTGATCAATGAGTTGTGAACAACAACAATAACAAAAAATTTTAAGATGAAAATTATAAATAAATATGTACGTTTGGTTTTGGATGGCCAAAAAAATAAAGTGATAAAAATAAAAAAATGCTAGATGAATGATTTTTACATGAAAGTGATGAAATTAATGGAAAAAATCATTGATTCCAAAAAAAAATATATTGGTTTTCATATTTTATTATATTAATAACAATAACTTATAAAAAATTTGTTTTATTTTATTGGTATCCCTTAAACGGGACTATATTTATATAAAATTTGTTTTACTTTTAGCTTCGTGCCAATTGGTATATCGTTGAAGTTTTTTCGTCCTTTTTTGCTGCGTATTTCCGTGTATTCTCGTAAACAATTATTCAATTAACGTATTTGATATAAAATAATAAAGAGGTAAAAATAAAAATATTTAGTTCAACAATCGTTAAGATTTTGACCAACTTTCTTAAAATCAAAACAACGGATTTAGGTGACTAAATCCCAATGCTTTATGTCATTTATAAAACGAAAGAGATAAGTAGGAAAGTAGCAGATTATCTAAGTGGGCCCAAACCAAACCCTGTATTTTATATTGCTCATAATATGTCAACGTAATTGACAAGCATGTGATATACTTTATGGCTGCAAGCGTACATTAAGCAACACTCATCTGTTATAAAATGGAGCGTTCGTCTTCCGGTAACGGAGCGATATCGACCATATCATCAGCCTGCTGCAACAGGCATGCCGAAAGAGGGGGGGGGGGGGGGAGGTATGAAATCGTTTACTTCCATTTTTCAATAACTAGTTTACCTAGCAGTTAAACCTAGGTGACAATGAAAACTAAAATGAAGAAATGTAAAGAAAAATCATCAAAGATATATAATTAAGGAGCAAGCCCGTACCTGGTTTCATCGTTTCAAGGATATTTACGCTACAACTACGAAAAGGCCAATCGAACAATCTCGTCTCGTTGTGAGAAGGCAATCGTAAAAAATGAACATCAGAAAACGAGGAAATATAACCATTTTACAAAATTTTGTATTCTAGAATTTAGAATTTTAAAATTTTTGTGTTATAAAATTTCAGTTATTGAGTGCAGCAATTTCAAAATTCTAAATTTAGAAGAAACAATTTTTCTATATATTTGAGAATTAAAAATTTCAGAATTAAAATTATTTACAATTTTAAAATGTTGGCAAGTTTGGGTGTTTGCTAGATTGTTTTCTCAAATTTAATTTTTCATTTGTCAAATATTCCAAATTTCTATGTGTTGAGTTTCGTTTTGTAGGTATATATGTATTTAGTGCGATTTCCTTCGTTAAAAGAGAAACGTCAATAGTGGAAAACTAAAACAATAAAAAACAATCAATAAGTAAAAATTCAGAACTCAAATTCTAAACACAAAAGTTAAAATTTAAGGTTTACAAAACATACAAAAAATATTTTAAAAATGAATTAAAGGTGACAAAGATCACCGCTTAAGTAGAGTAAAGAAGTCTGTTCAAAGACAATTTACTAATGTTAAAGTCAAAAGTCCGTTCTGTGATGTGTGATTCTGCAAGATATTGTTCTTAGCGCACGAGAATATTTATATTATGAAGCAGAACAAACGACCCGGTACCGCCAGATAACTGTTAAAGATAATATTTTATTCTCACAGCCGACTATGTGGTTTTGCCGCCCTCCATGCTTGTATCGCCTAAAAAATTCGCACGACTAGAAATCTCCCCTCAGGTGTCATGGAACTTTTTAAACGAACACCATTGTTGTACCGAATACCATTGGAATACCATTGGAATACCATTGTTGTCACTTCAATCGATGATTGTCGCTTCAATCGACTATGAGAATAAAAAAAATGATTGTCGTAAGAAGCGACAGGCGACACGACTAAGAGAATAAGGGTGTTGATGAATAATCACAATGTCGGCAACAATTCGGTGCTTACTAAGTGTTTGTAAATTGTAGCCCACATAAAGCAAAACAAAGAATTCTTCGACTACACCTGACTGGCATACTCCAGCAGGAAGGACGAACAAAGGTTATGTACACTGAACAGAGCCTTTGTTGCAAAAGCATCGTCAAATTTTTTAGTCCAGCGGTTGATAATATTAACAATTGATCCATTAAATTCAGTCGTAAAAATGATAATCCATAGCTAAGTTTTCCCGTTGCTTAAATGTTTTTATATAACAAAAAAATTTACTTATTAAAAAATTTTTATGTACATAATACGGTTTTTAATTAAACAATTTGTACATAAAATTCAGTTGACTGTCGCAAATAATACCAAAATCTCGAACTGAAGTAACTCTAGCTACGGCATTGTTGTTGATATAATACTTTCGTAATTGAGAATGTATACGCTTGCGAGAGTAAGTAATGGATTAGAATTTATTCAACTCCAGGTGGTAAGTAAGCGTCGCTTGAAATTTTTAAAGCATTTTATGTAGCGTGGCGCGCTTGAATGAAAAATTAGTGCCAAGGTCCATCAATTGCAGCTGTAGCCACTAACATCGCGCCTATATGAAAAAACAATTTTAAAAGTTTAAATAAACAATCGCTGGAGTAACGAGCGCCAAAGTTGGTTGAACTGAAAGTTACCATCTGTCATGGTCTTCCTTCAACGTACCCCACCATTTCTGTTAAATGCTAGTAACAAAACTTATTTTTTAATACGTCTATGTGATGCCATCGAGAGATTTAGATCCGGGAAAGTGCCAGTTCAAAAATAAATGACGATTTCATAAAGTACAGCATAGATAAAAAAAATGTGTGTAATGGTTTGTTGATATGCCAATTTACAAATTTATTTTATTTTTAATTGAAGAAGCAACTGATATTTATTTCAGATTTGTAGAATGTCGATACAGTCTCGATTTTTTCACGGTATTATAATTAAAAATTAACGTACCTGTTTTGAAATGTTTATATTTAAAGACATATAACAGCCTTCCAATTCAACCAACCTGGATCGAGTTTGGTGTTCCAGTGACATTCTATTATTTGTTATAAAACTAAATTTAGAATCCTCTTGTTCTTATTGTAAAAAACATAAAAACAAGTCTCTCTACACAGTCAGACAGAATCCACATCGAAAATAATTTTCCGGCCTTCGGTAGTACAGCGAATCGTAAATCTGCAGAAATCTAGAGGTCGAAAATTTTCATGTATACTACCATTTTACTTTCTAAAAGGAAGTAATAATTACTAGCTTGTTTGCTTCTTCAATCAAACTGGATATGTTCATATTACTAACCGAGTTCCATACTATTCGTTCGAGTAAGATCCCCACCAATGGCCTCACCAGATGACATCAAAATCGTTTGAAGTGAAAGAATATGTTAAAAGAGGTCCTGGTTCATAATTTTAATTAGATATAGCAAATGTTACAAATCAATATTGTTACTCATAAAAACCAACATTTTCAAAAGGATGCGATTAGTGCAACCATACAATGATGTCACCGTAACTAAAAAACACAACATGGTGCAACATTCACAATATGATGGAACATAACTCCAGATATCTAATTAAAAAAAAACACAAAACCCAAAAACGAAGCAGCATGATACAAAGTCGCGCAACATTCTGTAATATGACGAAACATAGTGGAACATAAAACAATATTCCTCAACAATATGCAACATCAAGCAACATAAGGCAAGAACTCAGAACTCATTATAATCGTTTCCATGTATTCGAAAACCCTGTACCGTCAAATGTTACCAAATTCATTCAAATATAGTGAAACATCACCCAACATCCCTCAAAAGATGCAAACATTAAGCAACATGGTGCAACATCACGCGACATAGTGTAACATCTCACAAAATGGTGCAGTATCATGCAATATGGTGCAACATAATGCAACGTGATACAACGTAACGTCCGATCCCCAAGCCCCCCCAAGAACCACCATGACTAATGAATCATCAGAATCGATTCCTACCAACCGAATTTCTATGAAAATCGTTAGCCAATTTTTTTTTCATATAAACAGGGCCCTAGCCTTGACATCAGAAACCCCTTATTACCGCAATTTTTATCACAATCGATAAAACAATCGAGGATTATCTAAAAGATCAAAATTGTGCAAACCGAAAAAAATTAATTATATATTGAGACCCGTCCTTCACCTGTACACCTAGTAAATGAATTTTCCTGAAATCCAGACTCATCATAATCGGTTTTTGGTACTCCACCAATTTATATAAAAATCGTGCGAGGTGAAAAAAAAAATAATGAAAGGCCCGGGTCTTACTCGATGAACCTCTGAACGGACGTTCCAGAAATTAGCACCCAAATAACTGGAATCGAACTATATACTATCTTGTCTCTGTTTTCTTGCAAAATAGAAGTATGTAGTGCTTTAAGCCTTTCCTAATTTTATTCATTTGAATACACTTTTCAAAATCTAAAAAGATAGCAAATTATGTTGTTTTATAATAAGCGTTAAACTGTTCTTGTATTTCATCAGTTTTCTTCTACATCCTGCTTTTTTCCATTCTCTTGAATATAATCTCTCTCCTGCAATTTGCAGCACCCCGTGCTTGCTGTACTTTTATTTAAACGGGCGATGTTTAGTTCCTGTTTATAAAATAATTTAAATCGAATAGAAACATATCGAATAATCCGTACACTAAACTCTTCTAAATCTTAATTTTTATTATTTGTCATCAAATGAAGTCACTTCATCAATATTATTATAAAAGATTATTAAGTACGATGAAATGTCCTTATTACGAGTATATCATGAGTGGGCGAGTTATCTGATCACCAGACAATTATTCAATTAAACCCATTCTTTGGACTCGCCAAAGGATTTTATGATTTTTTTGAGAAAATAGAGTTCTTATTTAACGAGAATCTTCCCAGAGAGCCAGATTCGGGAACTAAAGGAAAAGTCGAGTTATGAGGGGCGTTTTTTGCTCAGGCAGAAATGATTGAAACATTTCTATGTCCAGCCTATATTTGAATTAGCAATATTAGTTATCGAAGTAATTAAATTTCTTTTCTAGTTAGATTTTTTCCATTGCGAGTCCGAGCGTGGATTTTGGTCAAAAAGTGAGACTGAAAGTTGAAAATTTTACTGTAGTTTCACGTACGTACTATAACGTAGTACGTATATGACGCAAAGGTAAATCTCCTAACGTTGATTCTCAATTTTCGATCAAAATTGTGCCCCCCAGGTGACATCGCAAGGTAATTTTAGACGGAATGAAATTGTGAAACCTAGACATAATGGGATTTAATAAATTCGCGGCTTAGTTTTTTCATAATATTCATTTGGTTTGTATTTTCATTTATATCAAAAATATACTAAATCGAGTTTATTAAATCCCAGACAGTTAAGGCTATTGCACTGCTATCAGTTAAATTCATTTATACAACCTAATCAAATTGTATTTCGAGATGAGATTCAAAGGCATAGTTTTTAAGATTTGTTAAACTATTGACTATGAAAATGAAACAATCGTCTCGTATTTGTTTATATAAAAGGTTAAAAGCCAATTTAGTCATCCCCTAAATGTTGAACTCTTTTAGAAAATGGTCACTCTAATGAACGCACATGATGTACGTAGTAATCTAAGGATTAACACACAAATCAGACATTTCATATTTTAATAGTATAATAAGTTTAGCGGTATTGTTACCTACCTGGCAATTAATGTAAATAAAACTAAGGGAACGACAAACGTAGCCCAGAAACGCGTAAATGTAATCTCCATCGCAATGCGTACACATTTCCCACAACACAAGAACAAAAAAAAAACTATTAATTTAATAATATAAATCATAATATTTAATTATAACCAAAAACAAAAAAAAAATTATTTGAAAGCACATGGACTCACCTCGTAGTACACAAAAACAACAACGAAAAAAAAAATCTAGTACAAATTTATAATATTTAAATCAAAATTCAAATCTCTATAAAAAAAACATGTCCGTTATTTCAAAAAGAAAAACATGTCCTCTCCTATAAAACATATTATACTACATATAGCTAGTACTCTTATCATCATCCGCCATTATTATTACATATTATAATATATAATGTATATAACTTATATATAAAAAAGTGTTGATTTTTTTTTGTTTTATACATTATAATCATATAATAGTTAATTATATCACAATTAAATTAAAAAAAAATATTCATCCATTTTCTTCTTTTTTTTATACAAATTAGATTATATTATATAGGTATAATATTAATATATTAAATTTTTATTTATTTATTTTATTTGTTTTTAAAAATAATTAAACTAAAAAATATAAATTTTTTATATATAAATTTATTTATATAATATAATTTATATATAATTACATAATATAATTTTTTTGCGTTTTATTTTTTTTTATAATAATTAATTAATTAATAATAATAATAATAATAATAATTAATAAAGAGATTCACAATATTTATTTTTTTATTTTATATATATGTATATATTTTTAATTATATATGCATGTATGTAAACAAAATATAATTAATAATAATTAAACTATAAATGTTTTTTTATTTTATTTTTGTTTATGTAAATTGAACTATTATTTTTTGTATGTTACTTTTAATTGTTGTTTGTAATATCTGTGTTTTTTAAATATTTTTAAATTTATTTTATTTATATAAAATAAAACAAAAAAAAACTTAAATATTTTATAAGTTTATATATATACGTAAATAAATACAATTAATCAACAATAATATTAAATTATTTGATATCTTTTTTGCGTTTTTATTTTTGTTTTTAATTATTAAATTAAAAATGATTTTAATAAACTTAATTACATTGTTTTATACATTTACGCTATTCAAATAAAAAGAAACAAAAATATTGAACTAGGTAGGGCTGTGGGTTAGCCTATTACTGAAACCTATATAAATTTAAAACAATTTCGGTAATTTTGAAAAGTTTATTATTTGTTCCTTGGGTTGCTGTGGTACTAAATTCAAATTAAAACGAAACAAATTCAAAAATCTACTTAGTACGGTCTTTTTTCTATAAAATCAGTCGCTATAAAAATAAATTATAAATTAGTGTGCTCAGTTCTCAGTAGAGTGAGTGCCAATTGAATAATATGCTGAAGACCCAAGCGCTCGTTTAGGCGAGATTTGTTGAAATTGAGCGTTTGTACGATTTTTTTGTTTACAAAAATATTTGTATTTTTCTATAATGCTTTATTATAAGAATCGTGGCAGTGGAAATGATGGAATATGAACATTTAATCGAAGCCTCTAAATCTTTAAATTAAATTTAACCTAAAATTTGTAAGTTACCAGTTCACGATATTCAAAAACCCTGCACCAATTCTTGTGCTTTTCTAAAATAGTCAAATTGAACAAAAATATTTTACAAAATATGTTCATTTCCAAACAAAACTTTAAATTAATTGTTTCTGGTAAATTTTAACACTCGGCACTAACATGTCTAGGTAATTAACAGTAACACATCGAGGTGAGGTTACCAAGAGGTTAAGTAAGCAGTTTGGTTTCAAACATAGCTATAGCTAGCGTTAAATTTTGAAGACCGGTGTTAAACAAATTTCAATAATTTCAAGAACTCGAGACCGTTCCATCAATAGTGGTTTAGTCAAACGGAGGTAATTATTAAATTTTTAAAAGGTAGCGATCACCGATCTTCCGTTGGTTGTTTGGTATAAAGAGTACATTTTAAGGGAATTGCCATCATTCGAATATCAACGCTAAACCTGGACGGCCTTCTATCGATTACGTCTTCATTCGGCTCAAGTCGTTGCACTAGCTGATGCGGGCAGAACTAATATGAAGTGGCTCGACAACTAAATTTGAGCCGATTCTCCATTCGCCGAGTGTGGCAGAGATATCAAGAAACTGGCGGCTACAGACGACGATCTGGCCAACCTCGTGTTACAACACAGTGTGATGACCGCTTTTTTGTACCGACTTCGTTGCGAAATCGTCGTTTGAATGTGGTTCAACTGGGACAGCGCCTCTAAGTGAAAACGGGCCGAAATTGATCCCAGCATCAATGTGCGAATTTTTTGCAACCAAGTGTAGTTGGATTTTTTTCGGAAATAGATAAATTGTATAATAAGCATCTAGCTAAGACTTAACGGAAATTCAAAATCGCCATTAAAATAATAAAATTTTGCCTCTTTTCACAAAAAGATAATTATAAGTTCAAAAGATCCTGAGTACAAGCAACATCCAAAAATTAATCGGTTAATCGGAAATAGCTTAATTGCGTTCAGTTTATCAAAAATATTCCAGCTGGCAAAAACGAATTTTAATCATGACAATTCAGCTGAACCAACAGTTCTACTATTTTCTGAATTAAACTCAAATTTGACAAGTAGTGTAGTACAAACTAAATTCAGTTGCGTAGTATAATTAATCCAGCAAGTTTTATTTAATTACCCACACAATTGCGGCATTTGAGTGCATTATATAGGACTGCAAATAAAAATCTCGAAACTGTTGGTCGATCTGAATATTTTAGAATGTAAATTCGTTAATGCCCCTAGGTAATTTTTAGCAATTCTAGCCAATTATTCCGGTACAAACCAACAACCTCTACACTGTAATAAAACACACCAATTTAAAATTTTACAATAGTACTCAAAACAAAACAGCAACAAATAAAAACACAAAACAAAAATTAAGAAAAAAATCGTTTTAAAATGGACTCACCCACCATGAAACGCGCACTCGCTTTAGTTGCCATTTTATCACGCCGCCATTATAAAAATTTAAAATATAAATTACCTATTAATTTATTTTTCTCTATTTTTGCCTTAGCTTCACAGACGAGTAAAGGGGCAGTACGCCCACACGTACGAATCTTTAATTTATTTTATTTTTAGAAAATAACCAATTTGTGTATTTTGTTTGGAAAAAGAAATGAAAACAACAAAGCTATATAAAACAAAACAATATATTTAAAAAAACGGTTAATTAATAGTCTTTCACCTCTCAAAACCACAATTTTTTCGCTTATAATATCAAATCGCATCTCTTTTTCCAAATAAATATTTATCGGTAAGTATATTAAAAATAAAATAAATTTATAGTGTACCACCGCGCTTCGTTTTGTCTCACGCACATTACGTTTTTTTATCTATTCTATGTATGTATGTATGTATATATGTATAATTTAATTTATAATAAAAAATATAAATTTTAATTTATTTATATATAGTATATATATGTATATATATATGTATGTATATAACAAAAAAAATTAATTTATTATATTTACTATATATAATATCCTCCCCGTCCGCTTCCCATATTAATAAATCTTAATTATTGAAACACAATAATATTAATTAAAATTAAATTAAATTAAAAATTGTATAACAAAAAACTATGTATAGTAATTTTCAAAAATTAATTAAACTAAATAATATTAATTTATGTACGTATTATAAAATAAATAAAATATAAATTTGTTTTTTTTATACACAGAATTAATTATAATTTTTTTGTTTTTAATTAAGTTTTAGTTGTATTTTTGAAATAATTATTTTTATTAATTAATTATTTTTATTTACTCTTGAACACAATAATTTACTTGTTTTATTTATATATATATATATATATATATATATAAATATATATATATATATATATATATATATATATATATATATATATATATATATATATATATATATATATATATATTTATAATATTTATAATTAATTTAGAAATAAAAATAATTATGTATGTATAAGTTTATGTAATTATAATTGTAAATAAATTTGATTCATTACAATTATAATTATGTATATATGTATAGAAATTTTTTTAATAAATAAAATAAAAAAAAATGGCAGAATAAAAATAATAAAAAAAATAATTATAAAAACAAAAACAAAAAATAAAACCGTTAAAATTTTGAGAAGCGCGAAAATTTATGTTTGTTTTATTGTTATTTAATTTAATTAATTAACACTTTCTTTTTTTCTATTTATTATTATTATAATTTTTTGTTTTAATTAATATTTTTTATGTAATAGAAAAATCATCATCAACAATATTTGTATTTTGAACAATAATTATAACGGTACTATCATCATCCTGTTATGTAAAATCTTGTGGCGAATCAATTGAAAATAATTCTTTGTAGAGCGCTGGGAATACATGATGCGGATGTTCCTGTTTGAATTTACTTAATGCGTCCATGTGCATAAGCGAAAGGTTTCTGTAATTAAAAGCATAAAATTTGTTTTTTAAACATATTTGAAAAAGATGGTACATATTTATTTGGTCATTAGAAAAACACTTTTGGTCATTAAAAATGTATGTCATCAGTGTTAGGTGATTATACATTTGAGTAGCATTTTGGCTATAAAAATAGTATAAGAAATAATAATTAGACATTAAATCATCAATGCAATTAAGTCAGTTATTAAAGTTTTATGACAGTTTTTGTGAGAATGAATTTTGGCAATATATTCCTATGTTTTGACATGTAATGGGAAGAAAGGAAATTTGTAGCCGAATAAATATTACATAAACTAACAGCTTCTGCTTATTCGTACCCCAGTTAAATATTTAAGGAATATGCAGATTGACATCAGTTAAATCCCACGAAGTTTCATTGCGACGTGAACTATCGAACTGAATGCTCCAAATTGCGACACTATAGTTACAATTTGATTTATTTACCAAAAAAAAATTATCAGAATTTGTTTAAGCTAACATTTTCTAGATTAATGTTTGTTAGGAAACCCAAGGAACTCAAACAACAACTATTCCTGCTCCAAGCTCTGTTTCTTATAGCAGTTATTATCTTAGCTTATACCTTTACGTTCCTCTTTATCGATATTTTCCTTCTAGATATTTTATAGTAAATTCATCACCATGTGTTTTAATGGTTCGGTCGATGTTTCATTCAACTGGCCACAGTTCATTTAATTTAATAGTTCAACACGAATGTTGGTCACAATATCACTTGTTCAAATTTAAGATAATTCTTAATTTCCTAGTGAATTTGAAAAATCACCAGTTTTGGTAATAATCATAGCTAAGGTTAATAATTAAGGTTGAAGTACGGCTAAATACCTAATAACTAATTACGAGTACCGGCCGATTCGTACAGAACATGGGTTGAGCGGCTTTCGCTATCAAACCAAAGGACGGGTTTGAATGATAAGTTTCCGCACCAAGAAATTCAAGTAACGAACATCAATGTGCATGTCACGAAGACAAACCAGATGATGTCAATGATATTTTTTGAAAATTTTCGCAGATATTTTAATGTTATCGGTCGAAACAGTTTAGTCGTCTCGAATAAATTCTTTCCGGATGGTACGAAGAACGGCTTGGTTTGAAAGTTAACAAAAAGCACAACGAAAATTCTAACTGCAAGAATTTTCTAAGAAAATAGCCTCGTAGCTGCCGTCAACGAAAATTCTACCGTCAAGAATTTTCTACGACCCGATATACAAGCCCGTATTGCAGCTGAATACAATGCCACTTTTACTTAGTGAGGTAATTGCCATCAGACATCTGCCGGCGTTGTGAAAAGGCCCACATTACAAATCGTAAATTCAACCAGAAAGCTGGACACTAACCAAGTCGCGTTAGAGTTACTGAGGGTCATAACACAATTCACATGAATCACGAGGAACAATTCATAAAATCCAACCGAATAACATTTCTAGGCCTCGTTCAAAGGGCTCCATACACAATGATATTTAAATGTAATAGCAACTACCAGACGGTGTAGAACAAGAATACGATGATGCAATAAATTTTTACACAATCTGTATAATATACAATATCGAACCTGAAAGTAAAACAACGCGTCGAGAAGCATGGAGGTCAGCAATACAAGCGGCAAAATCCCTTATAAACCTCTACAGGCAATTGCCAGAGAGAAAAAGAGTTGCTGTGAGATACATTTTATTGCATTGTCCTACTTGTGCCCTAGGCAGAACGGCTTCGTTATTGTTTGCTATGAAAGGTGGCTAACACCCGATTTTCTTTTACGAGAAATGTACATAAATCTCGAATACACATTAAATTTCTAAGTCGAAAAATTTAACCTACCAGATTTTCGAGGAATCTATCTTGTATAATAAAAAATCATTTTTCCTGCTCGAATTTCAGAAAATCAACAAGGCCAACCCTTGTTGACAGTAAAATCTTCAATTCAAAATTTGAAAAAGCTCCTACGGAAGCTGCCTCTTATGTTACACAGATATTCACCAAATTTCGCATGGATCTTCCAATTTATGAGAAAAGCTTAAACTTCATATGAGACTTCTTCCGCCTGGACTGTAAATATTGCGAATTTTGGTGAAATAAAGTCGTTTTGATTAAAACTCGTCTTTTCCGGTAAAATTTAAAAAAATTATCTGAACAATTTTTGTCTACAATTTTTTTGTTTTAATCGGCTTTTCATAAATGTTACATACTTTTCAAGGTATGTATTTGCAAAAAAAAACGGACCACCTCTTATGGAGCGGCCTTCCGGTGGGCCGATTTCGACCAAAAATCACTGTGATCTCCCAATTTGTGGATAAAGCTTAAGTACGAAGTTTCACCTCGTTAAGTCAACTGGTCTGCAACATTTAGTTGGCACGACACGAGGTCACCATTTTCATGATTACTATACAAAAATACAGTTTTTTCTAAAAAATTGTCATTTCCGCTTAAATTTTGGAAACCGATTTGAACCAACATTGTTGAAATTTAAATTTAAAATTTTTTAGGTCATTGTCGATTTCTCGTAAATGATATAATTTTCAAAGTATTTGCGAAAAACGAAAAAGCTCATATGCAAGCTGTCACTTCCGGCCAAAGAATTTAAATTATTTATATAGAATGCATGAGAGTAGCTGTCAAACGAGTCAAATTCGGAGGGTAAAAGAGAAAGCATCTAAACAATGGGATTACAAAAACAAGAAACCAATATAAGCACCCCACGCCAACAACCAAAATTGTTTTCTTAACATTTTCTGATTTATAACATAAAGTAAGGATAAATTTATCACAAATCACTAGTTTCTTAGCACAATTTACATTTTACTTTATACAAACACTTATAGATGGTAAAATATTCTTATTTGAATTTTTCGATGCGCATTTAGCAACATTTCACAAGACACTTCATTTTATTTAAAATTGTTTATAATTTTAATTATCAAATGATGCACTACCACGCACTACTACATAAACCACTAATTATTTTATAATTTTTTTATTATTTTAATGAATTTTAATTAATAATTTTAAAACCACAAAATTAGGTCATCAACATACGTTGTCACTGCGCACATAAATAAACAAATGATTTGGGGTGCATATGCATTTTTTATATAACCATCCTGTTCCCACGTGACTCAAAAGAGATAGCAAATATTATATTGATTGTTATATGGGAAAAAAATAGTTGCTGCCCTTCAGTATTTTCCTCTAAGCTTCCGGCGGATTGATTTCGGATCTAACAATTTGTAGAAAAAGCTTAATATGAGACTATCTTGTAGGTAATAATCGTTTTTCTTGTAAATGAGATATTTTTCAAAAGTTTTACAAAAAACAAGAAGCTCCTACGGAAACTGACACTTCCGGTGGACCGATTTCGGCAAACAATCACTAAAATCTCCCAATTTATGGAAAAAGCTTTAGTATGAAATGGAGTTTCATCCCAATCAGTCAATCTGTCTGGGCTATAGAGAACCAATGCACCTTGAGCACCAGGGAGTTCTGCTTGATACGAAAAGATTAATCAAAAAATCCTATCATTTATGTAAGTTTACTTATATTCAAAGATTAGAACCGTCCAAATAAAATGACGTCATGTAGCAACCAACAACATTTAATGGGCGTGGCACAACACTCAGCACATACACAGAAATTTTTTTAAAATCTCCTTTCTTGACTTCGGCGATATGGCCGAGGCCAACATTTTTCATCATTACTATACTTTATTTTACTACGTAAAAGAAAGTAGTATAAGAACGGTTAATTTGATACAGACTATATTGAAAGGATGTCCTCGCGCTATAAAAGTAGTAACTTATTTTTTAACGCAGAAAAAATTAGAAATTCAAAAATGAATTGTTTATAGCTGAAAATTTATTTGAACAGCACTGATACAGATTTGGTACTCTTTTATCGCCAGCTTGCTATTTTTCCAAAACTTGATTGAAATTTTTGCGCAACTACCATACCGGAAGTTTTAAAAATATGCTAGATGAAGTACCCATCTTACTTTGAAACATTTCAATCCTTTATGAATGGAATGAAATTTTGTGCCCAAAGTAAGACGAAAACGATAGATATTTTTTTACTTTAAACAGTTGGTAATACTGAAAAATTAATTTAAAAAAAAAATTCTTCTTAAAACAAAATATGACAAACTAAACGACGCTTTAAAAAAACCGGAAAATATTCAAAATGGATTCACAAATTGCAGAAAGCAATATAAAATGTAACGTGAGTGTAAAAGTGACAACTTATTTAACAAAATGACAAATGGACTGTCAATTACTTCCAGAGTGGCAACTCATAAAAGTAAAATTATTTTACATATTTGGTCTGGAGGTGAGCATTTGTACTACACGAAGAATAGAATTATTGCTAAACCTACTTTTAGGTGGAATGAAATTTTTCGCTCCGAATTGCTGTTATGTATATGAAATTGTTGTCGTACAATTTCCAAAGTAAGGCGGAGCGTATAAATATAACAGGGGAACATTATTTGACTCTAGTCACAACCGGAGGCAGTGCTATCGCTAAAGAGATACTCTGGTGATATTTTGTAACCACCAGAACTTTTTAATAAACTGTTTAGTATGAATTACGAAAGTACTTCATTTTACACAATTTATTTTGCCCTCAACCACCAAAGAAATATCCTAAAATACTTCCTTAAATTATTTGAGAACCCTTCGAGATCAAAAAATAGTCTCGGCGAATTTTAAAATATTACACGATAACTGTGAAATGTGGCCAGGCTGTTTGCCAATGAAGTTTAAATTGTAAGATTTGGTTGGAATCTGCCAATATTGGTCCTTACTCGGACATACTGTAGCCGTTATATTATTAGTTTCTAACCAATAAAACAAAAAGGCCCACAGGCAACCAATGTCCGGGTTCATAGAAACTCTACTTAGGGAATAATCGATCAAGTAGAATTCGCTTCAAACATTTGTAAATTTATATGGTCAAAATGATTCAAAAGATTCATTGTAGCGAATTCTCAACAACGAATTTTCCAAACTTGCCGATGCTTTAAAAAAATTGGAAATAATTTGGATTGAAAGTTTATGAGGGGTTTTCATACGATACAGTTTCCCCAAATTTCACAACCCTACGATCAAAATTTCATAATAACTGGGTAAAGAGAACGCCGAGTTGCATCGCACATGGGCGGTTTTAAGAAATTCGTCAAAACTATTTACATATTAGAAACCCAGTTTACTCTAATCTTCCCAGAGTTATGTGCAACTAAGACAGATACCCTAATTTCATCCAATAATAATGTATTATAATCCCATAATACAATCCTAGGATTCAAATTACGATTTACCAAATCATCTTCTTGGTTTAGAAATAACCGAGATCCGCCTCCAAAATCCCTTAGACTGTATTCGTTGCGGGATTTTGCTAGAAGGTTTTCTTTTGTCAAAAAATTAAATACAACAATACATAGTAACGAATTCAATCCTTTTTGCGTGATTATTACATCAGCATCGATCTTGTTATCAGAGTTTCGACCATTCGAGTTTTCGATATTATATATGACAGCGAATTGAACTTCAGTCTAAGTCATTTCTTGATACTCGCGTTACTAAGGGTCTTTATACAACTTTTGTTCAACTTCTGATCCCATGTGCCAGCCAAGTATGGTTTCCTTGACATGACGTCCATATAAAGAGAATCGAGGGGGTGCAGCATAGAATTCTTCGCTTTTCTCTGCGGAGATTGACGAGGTCCAATCGTAATTTGCCTCTTTAATTGGATCGTTTAAAACTGATTAATTTACTACCTTTTGAATTATGCTTCACAGAATTGATTATGGTCAAAACGAATCCATTATCAGAATGCTGCGCGAACGTGATAAATATTTCAATCTCTTTATAGATAGTCCATTATACAGTACGTTTCATAACTATATCCAATCGTGATTTTTACATTTTTAAATAACTGATAAAAAAAAAATTAGAAAACTTACAGAGCTCTCACAATAGAAAAACTTTTACTTTTGCCTTACAAGTTTGTTTGAAAATAAAACTTGACAAAAAAATTTTTTTTCGTTTTTACCTTAAGGAAAAAGTTAGCAAACTCTAAACTTTTGCCTTAAGAAAAGACTAATGAAGTTAGCCAAATTTCAAAATCAGGGTTTTTGTTGTCATTTTCCAACCAAAACATGTTAAAATGCAAATAAGTTCTAATTTATCGGTTTAATATATCTTAACATTATAATTAATAATATAAAATACAATTTTAAAAATATTATTAGTATGAAGATAAATAAAACGAAGTTGGTTTCAATTAATTTTTTTTTCTCATTGTGAGAGATACTCTTAAGGTAAAAGTTTAAGGCAAAAGGTAAAGGCAAATTTTTTTTCTATTGTGAGAGCTCTGTTACTGATTTATGAAACAAAAAACCGTCCTTACTTCAAATATTTAACGAAAAAAAAATTAATTTTCGTTTCATAACTCCATAACTACGATGGGCTTTAAGATCGTTTGTCTCACTCAGGATTACACATTTTAAAAGTTCCACGAGAAATTCTTCTAAAAGTATGAAGCGCCTGAACATAGCGAGCTTAAATAAAATGTGTTTTGAAGCACAATCTGCCGAGCTAAGAAAGATGCTGGACATCTAACAACAAAATGTCAGTACCAATGTTTTTTTAACGACCAACCTATGGTAAATAATAGTTAAAAAAGCCTTACCTGAACGTTGGTATATTACTGATTAGTGTGTCTAGCACTGTCACATCCCCTTTGAGCGGGGCATGGTTCGCTTCCAATTCTTGTCGTATAGCTGACATACTCATGTCAAAAAGTCTTTGAATTTCTGTGTTTCCTTTAACATTATTTCGTTCTGTAAAGAAAATTATGGTTAGTTAGACAACATTCTGGTTAAAAATCTGCGATAAGAGCGCTTACCAGGCCATAATAAAACTAAACTTTGATATAAAGCTAATTCAGTTTCGGTTAATTTTAATTCAGCAATACTTTTAGCAGTCTCAAATATACACGCCACCAATTTCATTTCAAATGAATCGGTTGTATAGAAGGCTTCTTGCGGCAGCATAACATCACCATATAATACCGAATTTGAAGAGAGATCAAGTAAACGGGACATACGCACTATTGCCAATTCAAATGAACCAGTTTTTAATAGAAGTATCTGGGGAAGGCATAAAAAAATAAATAATATATAGTTTGGGCTATTGAAAATGCGCCTGGTGTATTTGGCGCAAATACTTACCTGATCATCTTGACTTAGTCGCATAAAACCGGGTATTAATTTAGCAAATTCTATTATATTTTGTATCATGGCTGTAAGTTTTTCGGCACAATCCAACCATAGCTCTTCTTGACTTAAATTTTTGTAATAGAGAATTCGCGACACGTCCTGAAAAAAAAATGATTAACCATAAAATAAATGTTGTATAGGAATTACGTCTGATTGAAAATTAGGCTGTTCGACTGTCAATTTATCTGGAGGAGTTTAAATTTCTAATCGAAAAAATTGTATAAGCAACTAAACTTGTTTGCAATAAAGCAACACTTTTAGTTGAAACCTTTCGTACACTTACAACAAGTACATCAGTGCTGACATGTTCTACCATCACATTTTCGATACTTTATCGAAGATTATGTCTCGCTTCTTTAGAATAAAATGTGACACTATTTCACATTTTATATCATCTACCAGGTTGCTAGATTGAAAAATTGTGATATTCTACTCAATTTCTATCACGAAATAATTTATTTTCGATACTTGAACGACAATTTGTTCGCATTTGTACTAGTAGGTTGTGATAGCAATAGGAAAGAAATAATTCATAAATGAAACAGTTGTCCATTTTAGTTTAGGAAAGCGAGACATAATCTTCGATAAAGTATCGAAAATGTGATGGTAGAACATGTCAGCACAGAGTTCACTAGCATTAAGAATATAACTTTATGGTCTCCACCCATGATTTTTCTGCAAGTTTGACTAAAACTAATTGGTGGATGACTATATCGTGTTCTATACTATTATATTAGACCTATGACGAGAATTTAAAAATAATTAATTACTGACAAGACCAATGGAGACGATATCACCAAATAAAATATTACTCATATCCTAACCATGTCATAATCATATCATAATCGTATCATAATCATATCATAATCATATCATAATCATATCATAATTATATCATAATCATATCATAATCATATCATAATCATAACATAATCATATCATAATCATAACATAATCATATCATAATCATATCATAATCATAATTGGACGCATCTAAAGGGTTTTCAATAGGGACGCTCGAGGTTTGTTACGTTATAGCAGCCATGTTGTTAAAGCAACATCTGTCAAATTTGTTGTGAATTGTTCAGTAGTGAACGGCAAATCACTATAGACGGTTATAGCGTTATTCAATAATATGATTCGGAATTGTATTAATACGAAGAGGAGTGTGTAAGTTGCTAATTCCGTGGGTAACTGTGCCAGGTTGTTTACAGCCTTTTTTCGAACAAATTCTTGCAAGAAGCAAGATTTATCGCCGATCGCTCAACTGCCTCTAATCTCATTGACTTTGTTCATTATACTAAAACCTTTTATCTAAACTACCTTAAGGTGATGTTCACTCAAGTTTACTGTTATTGATTAGCTCGTACCTATCGGAACGCCGACAAACCGCAAAACTTGGGAGTGATATTTCAAAGTCTTATGAACTCTCATCGAGCGTCTCCCAAGGCAGTTGGATTTTTTTCAGTGTAGTGAAGGATTAGATTGTAAAATTGTCTTATAATTTACATTTAGATATCCCTGGAGTTCCGGTGACAATAGAATAATTAGATTGCTTGGTTGATATTGTCAAAAAGGCATGCAATCTTTCATTTAATGCTGCGTATACCCTGATAAAGCCTAGGGGCAGGCAGAAACCACCATGGTGGACCACGGAGTTGGGAACCTATCGGAGGGCGTGTAGGATAGCCTAAAAAGCTAAGAACACAAGGGAGGTTCGGGATTGGAGGAGGAAGGTACAAAGGGTGTCTTGAAGACTCTTCTGTTGTAGAATGGAGGAGATCTCAGAGACTTCTTGCCTTAGGAAAATTCTATCTACTAACCCAACCAGTCCTAGTTATTTAATTAGGCCGGACGGGTCATGGACAGCTTCAAGTGCGGAATCATTGGAGCTACTCATTGGGACCCATTTTCCGGGAGCTTTGATGGCTTGATGGAGCCTGAAGGTCTTCGAGGAACACCTTCAATAGATATGGAAGGCATCGTGGACAAGGAACGAATCCTGTGGGTGCTGAACGGTTTTAAGCCTTATAAATCGGCGAGCCTGGATCGGATTATATCAGCAGAGATCCAAAGGAACTCGGTAGTCATTCGCTCCCGGCTGGAGGCTATCTTCAGGGAATGTCTGAAACTGGTCTATATTCCTAGGAAATGAACGGAGGTCAGAGTGGTTTTTATCCTGAAATCGGGAAAGAGCTCACATGCTTATACAAAGGACCTGAGGCTTAATTCAATCATCGTTTCTGTTGAAAACCTTGGAAAGGTTGATAATTTCTTAACATTGAGGGTGCCTTTATTAATGTAAAAACGGAGGCGATCATGGAAGGATTTTCAATTTTTGAAGGTGGACTACTCTATAAGTAGGTTGATAAACCAGATGCTGGTAAGCACGATTATTACCTCGGAACTGGGAGAGTCCACCATTAGAAGACGGGTGGTTAGGGGAGCCCAGCAGGGAGGCATAATGCCCCCCTTTCTTTGGGGTATAGTGATGAATGGATTGCTGTTGGAACTGGAGAGAGGGGATACGAGTTGTAGTGTATACAGAGGATGTAGCGAAAGTTGTCCCAGGCAAATATCTGGATACGATTAGGGATGTCATGCAGAATGCACTCCTGATCGTTACGAAATGGGCCAGAAAATGTGGATTAAGGATCAACCCTTCAAAGACAGAGTTGGTACTATTTACTAAGAAATATAAAATTCAGGTAGTTAGCCGTCCTACCGTGACCGGCATTAGACTGGCTTTTGCTGACAGAGCGAGATTTTTGGGCATAATTTTGGAGATTAAGCTCAGCTGGAAGCCTAACATTGTGCAAAGGGTCAATAAGGCTAATATAACCATTTACTCGTGTAGGAACGACATAGGTAAGAGATGGGGTTTGAAACCAGAGCTGGTGCACTGGCTCTATAATTATTCTTCAGTAACCCACAGTATAATGAATGTACAAGGTTGATTCAATTTCCTGGTAATAAATCCGTGCGTATTTTGTAAAGTCAAGATGTAATTAAAATAAAATAAAAATATTTAACTCACCTGCGGCTTTCTAAACATTTCATGTACTATTTCTAATTTAAGATTTGTATTTGTATGTGCTTCAGCAAGTGTTTTAATCAAAACATCGTTAATATCACCCTCTGCTGTAAGTATATATAGAAAATATTCAGTTAGTACTCTTACGTGGTATTCGAGAAAAATGTGCAAATCTTAAAAAAAATAAAAAATAACAAAATAAAATTAACTTAACACTAACAAAAATAAAACAAAATAAAATAATAAATAAACCAAAAAATTGCATGCAAACGCGCGCATCCCTATATCAGTATTTAGTAATTTTGTTAGTTTTACTTTTTAGTACACTAATGGGACACTCCCAACAGTAATATAAATGTATACAGAAGCCAAAAAAAAAAAAAAAATTATAAAAGCGCAACACAATAAATACAAAATAGAAACGACATGCATGAGGGAAGGGGCATATCACATTCTTATTTTACAGGATCCAATATATTCTACAAGATACCGAGTACGAAAGAACATCCTTCAAATACAAAAATAAATTATACAACAACAACAACAGCAATTACAAAAAATAGTAGTTTCGGTTCACATCACATAAGATATTGTTCTTAACATATTTTTTTTAAATTTTTATAAACTGTCTGCCACATATTCAGAGAATGTCTTACCCCATCTCGAATGCGAATCACATGAGCTTTCGTCCTCGTAACAAAATGTTACTTGTGATACATGATCCTGGTTCGATTGGATATGGAGCGTGGTTGGATTATTAGTTGTTGTCGAGGCGACACCAGTTGCACCACCGGTCACCACCATATCTGAATGACAGCATTCCGATGTTATGCCGTTATTACTATCACCACTATTATTATTTATATTATTATTTATACTACTACTGTTATTATTATTATTATTATGATTACTGTTATTACCAACACCACCACTACGTCTTAGCGAATTACCTGAAATTCCTGAATTTATTGGGGTACAAGGTAATTGGAAATTTGGATTAATTTTTTTTTATTTTCAACGCGATTATTAACGCAAATATTTAATAATAAAATAAATTAAAACTAAAAATAAAAAAATAATAATAACCATTTATGTCTAAAAAAGGTGTGTGCGTAAAAACTAAAGATATGCGATTTTTATATGCCTTGAGTATATACTTTGTGTGTCTTATATATATATAAAAAAAACGTATATAGTAAAAGTGAGTGATCGGGAAAGTAGTACAAACTCAAAAAAATAAAAAAACTTATAAATAAATCAGCTAAATAAGCAAGAAACCAAAATAAATGTAAATCTTGTATAAAGAAAATAAAAAAAAATTAAAAAAATCTTATATAAGTAGTAGATAGTCTTATTCGCACCTGCTCCACCATTCAATCCAATGTTATTTGAAACAAGATTCGGATTAACCATTTGACTACTGGGTGAGTGTAAAAATGTTGTCGAATCAACGAAACTGCCAACCAAACTGTCAACGTGCGCAAGTGCTTCTTGTTTTATTGTTACAATTGTGCTACTATTGTTACTATTATTGCTTCCATTATTATTGCCACCAACATTCATATGCTGGGTCGATGTAGCTGCGGCTGATTGTGATGCAGACGATGATGATGCCGATGATGATGATGATGAAAGAGCTGAAGATGATGATGTGGATGAACCAGTTATTGTTTGCTGTGATAAACCGCCGCCGCCACCACCACCACCACCACCACCCCCACCGCCGACGCCGCTACCAACTGATTGTGGCGAATTTTGTTGCTGATGCTGATTACTAATATTATTACTATTATTACTACTATTATTATTCGAACTACTATTCACTTGAATACGTGTCAAACGAATATCATTCATGCTTGTACCACCAAGTATAGATGATGATGCAGCTGAACGATGATGAGTCGGTGATTCTTTTTGATCTGCAATTTTTTTTTCATTTGGTTTTCTGACTTTAAAAACTGAACACAGATGTTTTTTGTATTTTTTAAATTTTGAAATTTTTTTTTGATTATAAAAATTAACACAAAAATCATAATCGCCAAATTAAAAAAAAAATTTTTGGGAAAATAAAATAAAACAAAAACATAAAGTGGATTAAGATTGATGTTCAGCTAAGTACGCATGTGCGTTCAATTTTAATTTTAGCGACGCTTAATTTAATGATAAGTAGCAGAGGAGCTTTTAATATGCCTCGGGTGCTTTTAAATTCTGACCTACTACTATAGATTTACAATTTTTTGATATTGTGCTAACGATTTATTAAAACGGTGATGAGTTTGTACTACCATACAGGAATTTATTTACGCCTAGAACGATAAACTTAGGTACAAGTGCATTTAGGAAACATTCAGCCCAAAATAATTTAAAACTTTAGCCCGGTCGCGCCTTTATTCTTTAGAGAGAGTTATTACAGCAGACAACCTATGAAAGACAAACATTCGTCCATCACTATACTGACTAACAAATTTTGCGTTCCATTGAATATCCACCCACAAGTACTCGCAAGTACTTTACTCACACCAATGGAAATCACATCAGCTATTAGCGAATAATCCTGAACGAGTATTATTCAGTATCGATGTAGAAGTTGACTATTGGCGTAGGCTGGAAAATGCACTAAAACAAAGTTCACTAAACATTGGAAAGGTGTCTAGTAAGCAAGTATTTTTTAGCTCTATATTTCAACACCATAAAATTGTATATTAACATGTTTGTATTTAAAAGGGTTGCCTGAAAAGTTTCCGACCTCAACATGAAGATGGCAGCACTCATCAAGAAAAGTGGGCAGTAGTATGTTTGCACATGCGTTGAAAGGTACTCGCCGAGATATCAGCCATTTCGAAATCGCAGTTGTTGTTTAACAATCGTTTGAGTGAGTCGATGTAAGTGTTTTTGTGCAAATGGAAAAAATTGAGTATCTGTCATTAAATGTTTATTTTTGAAAGTCAATACGCCTACGCAAATCAAAGACGAGTTAGATACGCATACGTACTGTGTACGAGGACTTTGCACCATCATTGGTGCAGTGGTGCATCCACAGTGAAATTTTGGGTAGCTGAATTTAAACGTGGCCGTACCAGCTTGGATGACGATAACTTCGCTCAAGCTCACCAAATGGTACTAAACAACTGATCAATTAAAGTTAGAGAGATAAAAGAGGCTATGATTATGTCAGAAGAACGTGTTTGTCACATATTGAGTCAATTAAGATTTAAGCATGGGAAAGCGTGTCACGCGTTGTTTGCTTACATTGACCCAAAAACATGTTCGAATGAACATTTCCAACGCTCTGTTGGAGCAATTAAGGCGCAAAAAAACTTCGAAGTTTTGGCGCCGGCTAATTACTATTGATGAAATTAATATACACCATTACACTCCAGAATCAAAAATACAGTCCAAACAGTTGACTGCCAAGGGGTATCGGCTCCTAAAAAGGCAAAAGTTGTTCCTTCGGCTGGGAAAGTGAATCGATTATCTTCAAAAACAATAACAGTAGCATACTACGCATCATTATTATAGACAAGCTGAAAACAGAAATTCCAGTAAAACGGTAACATTTGCAATAAAGAAAAATCTTGGTCCACCAAAACAATGAGTTTAACACCTCACCAGTTGCCATATCAGATCTAGCGATTTTTTTTTTGTTCACTAATGTAAAATTTGTGCTTGGAGTGCTATTTGAACGTATTGATGAGGTGGGAGCATCGCTGGAACAAGTGTATGGTCATGTAGGACATGTAGAGAATAAACATAAATTTGAAGAAAACTGTCTTTTATCTTTGTTAGGTCGGAAACTTTTCAGATAACCCTCGTATATATGTGCGCGGCAAGGATTGCGTATCATCTTGAGCGATTTTCTTGAAAGCGGTTCTGAAAGGGGTCTTAACTATACGATATTTCTCGTAACTAACAGATTTTCTTACGTAAGACTATTTTGCAATTCTGCACTTACTGATCAATTAGAGGTACCCTTACAGATATGTTAACATAATACCTGTCAAATCAAATATATGGCCGACCCATCTTCCATGTCAGTACTATAGGCTGGCATGGAGCAATGCAATGTGCAGATGGTTCTACATAAATCGTACCTATAGCCGTACGTCCTCGATTTGGCAAGCAATGCGTAAAGTAAGACGGTAAAAGTAAACTGCGAAAGAGTTGGGAGTGCTTCGGCCCCAGAACAGATTGCATAGATTAAAACATAAAAAAAAAAAATATATGGCCTTACGCCTCATAAATGTTAGAATTGTGTAGATAAATATTTATTAAATTTTATTTTGCAATACACATACCGAATTTTAGATGTTATATTATTAAAAAAAAGTTATTTCCACTGCGAAAGTAAATATTTTACTTTTCTACTAATTTACTATCTATTACTTCATTCAATAAACTAATTTCGATAACTCATTGCTAAAATATATATTAAAATAATATTTTACAAAAACATGTTATTTTTTATCGCTTATTTAGCAATAAAAATATAATTTCAATATCTCGCATTAGTAGAAATCGTAATTGACAAATACATCCAAATACATTTCGAGAGTTTTTTAGAAATATTTTACGAGTAGTACAGTAAAAATCTAAGCCGGAAATTCCATAACGCGGAACATCCTCTACAGCGGAAAATACAACAAACCCCTTTCGTTTCAAGTTACATGCAATTAACTTATTTTACGGATCCGCTCGAAACGCGATATTTCAAAACGCGATATTTCGAAACGAGATATGACAAAACGAGAAATGGTACAAAACGCGATATTTCAAAATGCGATATTTCAAAACGTGATATGGTACAAAACGCGATATGGTACAAAACACGATATTTCAAAACGCGATATGGTACAAAATGCGATATGGTACAAAACGCGATACTTTAAAACGCGGTATTTCAAAACGCGATATGGTACAAAATGCGATATTTCAAAACACGATATTTCAAAACGCGATATGGTACAAAACGCGATATGGTACAAAATGCGATATTTCAAAATGCGATATTTCAAAACGCGATATGGTACAGAAGAATGTGCTTTGCGAAGCGACAGGAGCGCAGCGACCCACCTGATATAACAACGGGCTGTACTCCCGTTTCTATCGATTTTTAAATTTGTATAAACTGAAGTTTTTTTCCTAACTAACGAGCGAAGTGCTTACCAGATATAACCCGATCTTCTACTCCCGCTAATATCGGTTTTTAAATACCTATAAACTGAAATTAAATTTCCCATTTTCCAGAATGTACATTACGAAGCGACGGGAGCGCAGCGATTCGCCTGATATAACCCGATCCTATACTCCCGCTTTTATCGATTTTTAAATTCCTATAAACTGAAATTTTTCTAACTAAGGAGCGAAGCGACTGGAGCGCAGCGACTCACCTGGTATAATCCGTTGCTGTACTCCCGAACTGCTGAAGTTTTTCTTTCTAACTAAGGAGCGAAGTGCTCACCTGATATAACCCGATCCTATACTCCCACTCTTATCGATTTTGAAATTGCTATAAACTGAAGTTTTTTTTTCTAACTAGGGAGCAAAGCCCTCACCTGATATAACCCGATCCTAAACTCCCACTTCTATCGATTTTTAAATTCTTGTAAACTGAAATTAAATTTCCCCTTCTCCAGAATGTACGTTGCGAAGCGACCGGAGCCGACCCGCCTGATATAACCCAATCCTAAACTGCCACTCCTATTGATTTTTAAATTCCTGTAAACTAAAATTAAATGTCTCCTAAAATAATTGAAATAACAGTAAATTTTTTTTTTGTATAAAAGTTGGGATTTGGGGCGGTAGCCCTCAATCTTAAGGTATAAAATGATTTAAAATAATCATAAAAGCATTTGTGCTTCAAAAAAAGACAATATTTTTTTCGCATTTGGGTTGTCTTTTAAGACCATTTGGGGCATTTAGGGCCAATTGGGATCATTGAGAGCTACTTGGGGTCGTTTCTGGATATTTTCATGGCCATATTCGTAATCAGCATACTAAAGTACCTTAGTATACCGATTTTCAGAAATTTTGGAGGTATATGACCTATTCGGAAGTATAACCACACAGTTAAAATTTTCGACTGTCAATTGATATCAGGTGCAAATTGAATGAAAAATTGAATTTTATTAAAACCTTCAATGTTGGGCATTTCTGTATCTTGGACACTATTATTCAGTGTCTTGAAATTTCATATATTTATTTTTACAAAAATGGTAAAAATATTCTGTATATTGACAACCTCTTTATAATGTAACTTGGACACTTTGATAATTTTCGTCTAATATTTAATAAATTACCCTTTATTGGACACGAACACTTTTGTTCAATACATATCAGTAATTCGATTTAATGATAAAAAATATCACGTTTTGTGCCGTATCGCATTTTGAAATATCACGTTTTGAAATATCGCGTTTTGTACCGTATCGCGTTTTGTACCATATCGCGTTTTGAAATATCGCGTTTTGAAATATCGCGTTTTGTACCATATCGCGTTTTGTACCAAATCACGTTTTGAAATATCGCATTTTGAAATATCGCGTTTTGTACCATATCGCGTTTTGTACCATATCGCGTTTTGAAATATCGCGTTTTGAAATATAGCGTTTTGAAAAATCGCGTTTTAAAATATCGCGTTTCAAATGGGACCCCTTATTTTATGCCGGAAACTGTAAAATATTCCATTAGTTTTAAAATAAATAATAATAATTATTATTATTTATTTTATAACTTATAATTATTAAAATTAACCAAAACACAATAAATTTAATCAGTAATTTTTAAGTTTGAGGAGTTAGTTTAAAGCTATACCTCGTAGTCGATTGTCGAACCTAATGGCGACTCATAGTCAATTGTAAAGATTGAATTTCTTATTCTTAAGCCAAGAATGCTTTTTAAACGTCATTCCAATATGCTTAATCTCATTTTATTTAGAGGAAAACGTTAGTTGTTAATGGATTTATTGCTACTTTTTCGCATTTTTGTTCGTCCAAGCTCCATCTGGTCATTTTCACAAAAATATAGTATAACATCCGCAAGCTGAATTTCAACGTGGGCACGAACATGGATCGGTGTGTGTTCACCGATCGTCCTTAGACGAAAAAAAATGCTTTTGTATTCTGCCTTTGGTGGAATTCGAACCCAGTACCTCCAGGAACCCATTAACATTCTTTGTCCTCTAATGCTCCGCATGATCTCTTTGGATAGGGTTAATTTCATTCAAAAAATTAAGTTTTTAATAAATATTTCAGATTAAAAGCCTCTGAGTCAACTTTTACATTTGAAGTCGCTTCTCACGGGTCCTGCCAACTAAATACAATATATTGACCAATTTTTATCTGAAGTGCATACCAATATCAATTTTAATTCGAAGCTTATTTGAAATTAAATAGATCATATTTTCCGAAAGAGGGCAGCTACTTCGCAAGTAGAAAAATGGTATTTAATACATTTGTCGCCAGGTGTCACTACTTTCAATAAAACATTAGTCGTGTGTGTTCGAATGAGGTTGGAAATGGTATTAACGATTGTAAAAGTTGGAAAACCCAGCTAGCGGAAAAAATAAAAATTAAATTAGCTACGCGTATTTTCAAATTGACATTGACAACTACAAGTGGATTTGACGGCAAAAAAATTAACCTTATTGGGTATATTTTTGTATGTTAATTTTTATTTTCATAAAGTATGCCGTGCTAAAATTTCATGTAAAAAAGACTCTATCAGCTTATTTTTAATGCGCTAGATGTCACAGTCCCAATTTAACAGTCGTCAATTGAGAACTATAAATGTCCGGGGTAGTGACATCTGGCGCATTAAAAATAAGCTGATTGGGTCTTTTTTTACATGAAATTTTAGCACGGCATACTTTATGAAAATAAAAATTAATATACAAAAAAAGACCCAATCGGGTTAATTTTTTTGCCGTCAGATCTACAAACAGTTCTCTATAGCTGGATTATTTTCATATTATCAAATTGACATAGCTCGTTCAGTTTCAAATTTTTCCGCTACGTGCCACTCGTGATCCTCCAAACGCCAATAGAAAACATAATATTTTGCACTTTGCAATGATTAGGACTTGTATCATTTCTAAACATCAAACTAGAAAAATGGAGAATTACGACCAACTACAAAATATTTCTTATTTTGTTTGTTTGCCATAGGTTTTAATTTGCCGCTTATTTAATGAAAAAACATTTGTGTGTAACTTCAACTCGTATGTGATAAACTCCTTAATTAAAGCGTATTATTTGATCGTTTACAACTAAATTTTCCTCTACTGTTTTATAGTGCGTTCATGACATCGTGAGTTAGTTCGGAAAAAATCCTATGGAAACACACAAAATGTATTAAAATAACAACAAAGTTAAAACAATTTCAACTCTAGTTCGGAACTAGTAGGCGTGGTACAAAGCATTTCAAATAATTTGATTGGTTTTGAGTTCGTTAGCGAGTACGGAAATATTTGTTTCTGATGTCATGTACGCGACATTAATGACATAAGTTCAGTAATTTAAAAGCTGATGTTCCATTCGATGTTGCATTCTATTCTGTTTGGCCCTGTGTTTCTTTGCGAGAATGGCACGTCCCGGAGCAGTAAAAGAATTTGAAGACGCGAAACTTAAAGTTTCACTGGATGAAAACCCGTGTCAAACTCAAAAAGGATTGCAGAACACCTTTTCCGTCATAGTGTCGGTTAGTTTATGCCAGGCCATTGTCAATGTGGACGTGTTTCTTTGCGAGAATTGCACCCAGGTCAGCCTATATCAGATTCCCACAGCTTCTTTAGTATTCTATATTGTTGGTGGAAGTTTGGTATGTTTGCCCAGGTTAAAACCTGCTGCCTCCCCTGCCGCTTGCAGGTCACTATTCGTCTACCATCTTCTTATTACAAATATTTTTAGATGTATATACTATTACACCTATTTTGTCTAAACCCGAACTGATTATCGCTGTATGTTCTGCTACTCTGAAATAAGTTTATACGTTCTGTCACCGTCTTTTTTGTTGATTATTACTTAGCTGTTTTTCCAGTATTTTGAAAAAAAAAATCCTTTATCCAGGCAAGCATTCAGGAAGCTAGTAATACTTGGTCCAATGATTGGTTTAGATCATTGTACTACCTCAACCTCGTTGTTCACAGATAGTTTGCTCACTTGTGTCTATTTCCTCGCACTCATCAGGCAAGAAAGCTTTCAGTAGACATTTAGTATGTCTTCCCCTACGATTCTGCATTACAATATTCTATAATGAATAGTTCTAAGCTGCTTTGGCTCGATAAGTCGTTTAATTTGCGCACGCAACAAAGGATTTGATTCTCTCTGTTTGGTTATAACCCGCTCTATTCTGTCTATATCATCATTGGGATGATACCTTTAATTGGTTGGCTACCCCTTGCTATTTTATTCCCAGCAGACTGGAGTACCTATCCCGCTTAACGCGCGTGAGTACTTCGCAATCTTATCGCTTATCTCACCTGTGTATGATAAGGAACCCGTCTCAAGAGAGAACATGGTTGTTCCGTGATCACTTGTCGTCCAGTATTCTTTCACTGACCAGATGGTTACTCTTCACAACAGTCCGCCCATTACTATTGTAAGGCCAATATTCGTGTTTAACTTTATTCACAAAGAAGAGATTACTTCTTGCAATAACTTGTTTAATGAAGGTTTCAATATCATTGGAGCCATAATCATGACTTTGTATTAAAATCACCCGTGATTATGTTTGTAGTTTGTTTAAAATGTTTGTAGTTTGTTTACAAATCATCATTGGATCGTCTGAATATTGGTAGTAAATGCTTACTAGGTAAAATTTCCCCATTTTTGATCTAACTTGAACGCATGCGCAATGCGAGTAGCAACATATATTCTGAGATTTTTAATTAAGATATTTTGTGCGGCCGGTGGCAATGACCCAGTTAACCATCGCGGCGACTTTAGGCCCACTTTTGAAACTATGTTTCAAATCCTCAACTTTTATTGTTGCACGGTTCTTATTGACAATCGTCGGGTCAAAGTGGCCGATTGAAACATCTCTATCTACGTCGTACCTCTGTTTTCTTTTTCTGTGCATTTTAATAGCGACGCATATATCTCTTTTCGTTCGGGTAAACGACTTCTAAGATTGGCTGACTCTAGGCACGTTGTGTGGACAGCGTTCCGAATCACGTGAAGCACTTAAAAATCTTGTTTCTGTCTGCAATTGTTATTTTGCTTAGAGCTCGCATCTCACCCTGTAATGTAGCGAGCGCATCATTTAATGTTTGAACATTATTGTACATTGCCTTATCATCGCTTCCGATACGTACTCGGCGCTTTATTATTTGTATTATTTGGAAATGGAGACCCTGACCTAGAGGCCATTTTACCCCGTACCTAACTACGTATGTTCTTGAACTGTGTTTAGCCGTGCAGTGGTTATGTATTTCATCTTGAGACGGAACTACGATTTCGTTGCCTCCCCTTTACCTCGTAGAGGTAGTTTATGGGTATTGATTCTCTCTCTCTCTCTCTCTGATTAGAAATATTTTGAAGATCGATGAATTTTTAATTTATTTTGCAAATTTTAATTGGATATGGATTGTTTTGCGCCATCTATGGATGACTAGTGTAAATCAATCTTCTATTTAGTTAGTATGAAGTTTAGACCAAAAACTCGTCGTTAGGCATACAGTGTTAGTTTAGTCAGATTAGTTGAATGAAGCAGCATTGGCAGTTATTTGGAGACAAATTATTGTTTGGAACATTGTGTCGGTGAACAACTGTTTTGATTAAACTAAATTAATGGGAGTTCATACTAGTCAGAAATAGATGGCACACAACATTTTGTAACTAAAATTTAGTTTTAATTTTGATACTTACTCCATATTGACGGTCAATTAACAAGTCTCTTACTAAACGCGAAAGAATATTTTTTTTTTTAAATGAGATCAAATAAAAACGGTTTACTATAAAATAAAAGAATTAAAGCCGAAACATCTCTAAATGCACTTTTACCACACGATTAAATCGTACGACATGATTTAGGGTACCTAGCACCTTTTACTAAATTTAACATAAACGATAACATAAATCCTGCGTGTAACATAAAATATCCTGGATATAAAAACGTTTAAAATCGCACATAATTTATTTAACTTGAACAATCGAGTAAAATCTTGTAGATATATTACATCATTAATAAGCATGTCATTTTGATAATCAAACTCTTAATAAATTCATGTTAGATGGAACATAAAAAAAAACTTCGTTAGGTCTTAAACATATCATTGAAACCAAACCAAAAAATTACAACCACCTCAAAAACGAAATCAATATATAAATATAAACTTGTACTTTACATGATTTATGGGGATAGGTATTATATAAAATTTATGTACACACGATGGATCTATAACACATATTCTAAGAACCTAGCCATAAGATTAACAATGAATAAAAAAAAAAAATACAACAAATTTTTGTACACTAAATCCGCTATACATGGTGTTGTGATCTCAGGTGATATAAATTTTTTGGCAAGGTATAATTATTACAAGATATATAATATATTTAAGTTAGGAAAATTAAATAAATTAAGAAAACAAAATTAAATATTGTATACAGTTGGATTTTGGGTAAACAATTTTAAAAACAAAATACTTACTGTGGCCCCCTATAAAGTCTGGGTCAATAATTGTGCTCCTTGGTTCGTACGTTGTTGTACTGTCAACGTAATCGGCTGATATACCATCATAAGTCATATTTTGTTGTGATGTCACCGACGATGAATACACGTAGGGACTCGAATATCCACCAACCTCATTTGAATTGTAATAACTGAAAAAGAGAGTAAAAAAGGAAAAAGAAAGTGTCCCGAAAAACCAGACAAATTTTTTAAATTAGTGCAATCAATTCCAATTCAGGATCCGTGTGCGATCCGATTTAATTATAATAAATTTTGATCGTATATCACCTATTGTAACTATGATGCAATTGGTCACTACTCGACGGTGTCGGTGTATCAAACACTGAACTATCGGGTGCTGCATCACTTTGCGCTCGCATCTGTGCCCTGTGAAATCGTACCTCGTCCTCCACCTTTTCACGTTGTTTCTTCGACATCCGACCAAATTTTACAGCTGCAATGAGATAAATATAAAAATCTGTTAAATCTTCATTATATGTACAAAGTATTTGCTCCAATTATGGCGTTTGTCAAACCATAAACCGAATTCAAGTGATTCAACTCAATTAAATTTAATTATATACAGATATAGATACTCGCGTTTAACCGGCTATTTAACAAAATTTAATTGCAGAATTTATGGTGGTGTCTACCGTTGTCATATTTTATGGTGGCGTAGCACATACATAAAAACATAAATACGTAATACGAAATTATGTATACGTAACCAAATCAATGATTTAATTAAATCAAAGCACGTGTAGCACGGCTCTCAAATAAACCAAATCACTTTCACTATAGTGCGCAGTGTGCCGCATATAGTGACTAAAACCATTTAACATTTTTTCCCACCTAAATTTGTATAAAAAACGATTTGTTTGTCTTGTGTATAATGACAAAATCGCGCTTTTAAAACAATATAAAGAAAGCGAGTGTTATTTACACTCGGTGTCATATATCAGTTTGACCGATAACGCGAATATAAATAATAATTATTTCTGAATGTGTATGTGTTATCAGGAAGTGTGTAAAGAAAATATTTTCATTATAAGGCAGAGATTATATGAAATGTATTTACTACACTGTGTGTTACATATGGCCTATGATTTAGTCAAGAGTAAATCAAGATTGTACCGATTGCTGCAATGCCTATATTCCAACAAAATTATCATTTAAGTTTTTCTTATCATTTGCTTCACACACTAAGTATATCGGACTATCGGAGATAAGGCGGCAAGAGGCAACAAATTTATTTTATAGTTATTTCTGTCCAATATAAATAGACAATCGAGTTACGCGCGAGATTATCAAAGTCTGGCATCTATACGTATACAATAAAGCAAAAGTAGTGAGCACGCGTACAGCAGGTTGCCGATAGATGAAACGGTTAATTTTATCATTAGATAAACATCCGTGTGATGTGCTGATTTAAATAAGCGGGTGTGGCATTTTTGCAAGTTTTGATTAAAAAAGTGAATGCCCTTAAGAGTATGTAGGCGTAGGTGTGAAAAGATTCGGAAATAAGTACAAAATCTTTTGCAATTTCACACGATATCAATGAATAATAATCATAATCGATCATAAAGTGTAAGAAACTTAACGATCTGAACACTTTTATTCGCCAGACTGTAAATTGTTGGTTTTAAAATTATGGAGTACATACTTCATTCTAATAATACAAAAGAAGAGCGGAGGCCATTTTTTTCGTTTAATAAAAATAAAAATTAAAAAAATAAAATTGTTTTTCGTCAGCGCCTTTAATTTGGTGCAAACCTAACAACAATTTAACAAATCAGAAGTGGGATAAAGTATCTATACGGAGTGACGCAGATAATTTTTCACCGTCGCGAGAACGATTGGTAACAAATGAAAATAGAAAGTGTTAATTTCAACCAAAATAATTTAAGGGATCAGTATTTATTATCAGCAAATGATAATGACGTTCACCTAGACCAAAATAATAAGTTACGACTAAACGCCGTGAGTATGGGAGAAAAATTTCAACGTGGTCAATTACCTGATAGTTATGAAAACGACTAAGCTTATGCAATTGGTTGTGGTTTACAGTATGTATTCAACACAGATAATGTTTATCTAAATAAACCGGAGAATACTTCTCAACAGTCGGAGTTGCGGCTTCATCGGAATTATGCAAACGTGAAGAGCATGTTAAAGTTAATAAGGGTTTAAACCCTTGCTATCAACTTGCAGATAGATTGGTAAAACAAATAAGGCTGAAATGGAAATAAAATTAAATGATGACAACCCTGTTGTTTATCATCCATATCGCTTATCATGTATGCAACGAGAAAATGTTGAAAAACAGATCGAAGAATTGTTAGAGGTAGGAATTATTAAACATTCTGCGTCGCCATATTCGTCCCGAATCGTCGTGGTAAAAAAGAAAACCGGCGAGAAACGTTTATGTGTCGATTATCGTCGATTAAATGGGAAAAGAGTGAAGGACAGATATCCCTTACCCAATATTGAAGTTTCATTACAACGATTGATCCATAAAAAATATTTTACAATCCTTGATTTAGCTTCTGGCTATTATCAAATTCCAGTTGCAAATAATTCCACGAAATTTACATCATTCGTCACTCCTGACGGGCAGTACGAGTTCGAGCGAATACCTTTTGGATTAGCAAATGCACCCGCTGTATGCCAAAGTGTAAAGAACGGCCTGACCGTTCCATTATAATTCCAAGTTCTTCTATTGAAGAGGGATTACAAATATTAGAGGAATTTTTAAATAAGATTCGTGACTACGGGTTAATATTAAAACTTAGTAAATGCAAGTTTTTGCAAAATAAGGTTGAGTTTTTAGGATATGAAGTAACCGAGACTAGCATTAAACCGGCTCAAGATAAAATAAAATGCGTTGTTCAATTTCCAGTACCCAAAAACGTGCACGAAATCTGACATAGGTTTTTCCAGCTATTTTCGGAAATTTGTGCCGAACTTTTCGATTAGCGCAGAACCAATAACCTCACTTAACTACAAAGGATTCAACATTCGACTGGACCGAAGAGCAAGACGTTGCGTTTCGTAAGTTAAAAAATATTTTAGACGCCAGTTCAATTGGACTAGCTGGGGTTTTGTTTCAACGGGAGTCTGATGGTGAATTGCATCCGGTTAGCTATTACAGTAAACAAACAACCGAACTTGAAAATAGTACCATAGGAATGAATTAGAGTTTCTTCTTGTCTTCGAAACAATAGATAGATTCCGACCTTTCATTCTCGGCAAACGCCTTACAGTTATTACTGACTGTAGTGATATGGACATACAGCACCGTTCGGGTGAGACTATGATCCATAGGGATGCCTTAAGTAGAAATTCGGTTCTTCCACCAACAGAAATGGAACCTGCTACTTTGGATTTACTACAAATAAATAGTTCCAACGAATCGGTTGAGCAAGATTGCCTCAATATGTTACAAGATAGTGATCCTGACATTATAAAAATTAAAGAAAATATACAAGATATGTCGAATAATGAGTATACCGACCGACCAAATGGCACAGTGGTTAAAGCTTTGGCATTTGGATCGGGAGGTACCGGGTTCGAATCCCGATAGAGGCAGGTTGAAAAAGTGAAATTTCATAACAGATTACGATCTGGGATGAAATGTAACACATCTATGACTCCCTGTCGGAGTGGAAAGCTCATGGGCCGACCCATCTTCCATGTCAGTATAGGCTGGCATGGAGCTTGCAATGTGCAGATGGTCTTAAAATCGGTCCTATAGCCGTACGTGCTCGAATTGGCTGACTGGCGTAAAGTAGGGACGGAAATAAGCAAACCGCGAAAGAGCAGGGAGAGCTGAAAAGGCCCCAGAAGATTGCAGGGATAAAATCAAAAAAAAAATGAGTATATCGTCCACAAAAAACAGATTATATCTCAAATGCAATGACGAGTTATTATTTTACGTACCGAAAGGGGTAAGAGGTCGTAATGTACACATGTGTCATGATGAAATGGGGCACTTCGCTTTAGAAAAAACGTTATCGGTAATTCGAAGAGTATTCTGGTAGCCACCTCTGCGATAATTTGTACAAAAATATTATGAAAGCTTGCGTTGATTGTTTGTACCATCGGGAAAATCTAAATACAAATAAAATTGACCTACACCCGATCGAGAAGGTTCCCATTCCCTATCATACATGGCATCTGGATCATCTAGGGCCATTTGTAATTAGTTCTAGAAACATAGTTACGGCTTGGCAATCATTTATGCTTTCGCGAAATAATATATTTAATATTATTTTTTTAAAACTGAAATGTATTTTGTGTTATCTGGTAACACTTTTATTCGCCAAACTGTGAATTGTTGTTTTTGAATTATGGAGTATTTCATTCTAATAATGGGCCTATTTTTTAATTCAACCTGAGCAAGCAGTGCACAGTCAAAAAATACTCTGTGTTTTTTTATTCAACCTGAGTAATTTTACTCTGCACACTGCGTTTTTATTTGTGAACTGTGCTTACACCGAGCTTACTCGGTTCTTCAAATTTTACTCTGAAATTAATGTCAGTGTACGAAGTAGAAAACAATTTTTTACTCTATGCGCACCGGATAATTTTACTCAGTACAACCTTTGATCGGTGTACACTACCGGGGTAAGCCTGCTTCCTCGGGTTGAATTAAGAAATAGGCCCAATATAAAAGAAGATAGGCCATTTTTTTTGTTTAATAAAAATAAAAATAAAAAAAAAATGTTTATCGTCAGCGCCTTTAATTTGGTGCAAACCTTACATTTAACAAAAGAATTTGATAAACCGGGAGCAGATAACCTCTGTAGTAACCGCTAAAAAATGGAGCGCTTTAAAAGGCAGAAGTGCTCTTCGTTGGAAGACATTGGAAAAATTTCATTTAAATTTAAAAAAAAACGTCTGCAATTTGTGATAGGAAAACTTTATACCACTGAGAGCCACCAAATTCAAAGTAGTCTTAAGATCTTAAGTCCGAAACTTGACAACACAAAGAAATTAAAATATTAGAAAGAGTTCCCTACTCCTTTGCACTAACCCGGAAACCCCACGGGAAATACTAGAAAATCGCGAATTTCCACTTAAAACCACGCAAAGCGACGATATTGATTTTTAAAAATTGGTAGTTCTTAATCCGTGATTTGTCGTACGTCCTTCCAATGGGGTCCCTTCGGATTGGAGCAAAATATTTCTGGGGTATTCCTAGTCATTCATATAAACAAATTTCAGGGAAATCAGACTAGTTTTATATTTTTTATCACTACGTGGTCCTTAACAGCGTGGCTTTGGAATGTAGACAAATTTAGTGATGACATTTTTCATGATATTTGTCATCAGCGCTAAAACGGTAGACTTGTGAACTAAAATGCTTATAATAATAAAAGGGTTACTTAGTTCAAAGCCTTTCAAGCAAAATGATTACATCGGCATAAAAATGTATCTGCCTCTAGCGCCATAGCGGCAGTTTTGTTTACTATGTTGCTTCAGATAAATTTGTTGACTTTTTTCATTACCTTTTAAATAATATGCGACACGGATACGTAGGTTGTAAAACACTCGAAATTATTTGCCAAAACTACCTTTACTTTGGACTCGTGAACTAACGTGGTGTTATCGAAATTATAACATTCTTGACGCTTTAAGCTCCCAAAAGCATTTCAATTCTCCGACTTGAAAATAGAAGATCGCAAAAAAATTAAATCGCAAAGACAGCCTCGATTTGATTTTGGACCTCGTCACTTTTATCAGGGTTTAAATAACTTTATCCTATGAACCAAAATAAATTGCACAATTTTAAGACTATACGGTAATCAATAATTTGTGACGTCGCGGGTATTATTGGGTGTGTATGATGACAATGACTCCGCCCTTTTTATGAAAATAAAACACATTGTTTAGAAAATGATAGAATTATTTATTGAAAGTATGCTCCATCTATAGCTACAACTTTTCCCATCTTTCAGGCAAGTTACGGATTCCCTCTCCGAAGGAATCCTGATCTTTGGATGTGAACCAATCAATAAGCCAATTATCGATCTCTGTGCGAGAACTGAAACGCTGTTGAGAAAGGGATGGCTGTAGTAATCTGAAGGAGCTATGTTTGGTAAATACGGCGGCTGGGATAGAAGTTCCCAGTCCTGTCCATTTAAATAATTTTTCACAACGTTTGCTACATGTGGTTTTGCATTGTCGTGCTGAAAAATTACTTTGTTGTATCTATTCTCTTCTCGAATATCTCGCTTTGGTTGCGATGGACCAGCTTCACCAGGCTTCATTTAAGATTTTTTGTGTTTGGGATTCTCATAATGAATCCATTTTTCATCTCATTCGATGAAAAAAAAACTTTTCTTTGTTGTCTTTACAGTATTTCACAATTGGTTTTTCGACGTTAGAGGTCTTTTTCTATTAATTCATGTGGAACACAGATGCGAGCTTTTTGAACCATTCCGATTATTTGTAAATATTTTGCAACAGTTGATCGGTGTTTTAAAATAATTTTCAGCCAATAACGTTTCCAGTTCAGCATCTTCAAATTTTTTGGGTGGTTTTCCATGCGCTCTTTATCTTCAATGTCAAAATCATCATTTTTAAATCGTGGAAACCATTCGTTGCACGTTGTTTGATGGAGCATGCTTACCGTAAATTTCCACAAGCAAATGGTAAGTTTCCACTGCACTTTTCTTTGCCTGCAACGACACCTATTCGGAAAGCGCGGAGTCATATTTACATATTCATATCGCGTTTGCTTTGAGATTATTATTCGATTGCAAATGGCTGTCAAAACAAACCTTTCTGATACTCTGAGCTTATAAAGGTGATACAAGCTATTACTGAAAAATGTGACTAGAAAAAGCAATTTTCAGGCCCATTAGGGTCCCAATTGAGCGGAAGTTAACGGAAAGTTAACCTCTTCAAAAAAATGTTAATGAACTGCTCTTCAGTGTTTATTTTCCTGATTATAACAGTATTGGTTCTGATTCTGCTCCCTCCGCACAATATATCACTTTTGCTGATACGATTCATTGGGTTCTGCATTGGAGTTGGTCTATTTTGCACAGTTTAAAGCGGGTTGCCCTAGATTGCATCACCTTTCGCAACGAAACGTCAAACTGGCGGAGAGGCAGTTAAGTAGTTTTTACATCTAAAACTGACAGGTTATGATATACTGATCCTAAGTGTTTCACCTAGAAGTCGGTCCATCTTTCTCTAAATCATTATCATTGGTCTATCATTCGATAGATTAATGGATGTTTCAGGAATTTAAAGTCGAATTGTTTAATTCACTTTAGTTTCCTATTCAGACAGTACGAGCACTGACCTTGGCATAGGCTTTCCTGTTTACCTCAGAAAGGTAGTCGTAGTCTTGAAGGCATCAGGCAATCTAAGTACTTATTGTTCAATATTCGAAGCTGAGATCACAGCTCTGCAGGCGGTGCTTATTGTTTCTAATACCATCAGGGAGTGAAACCATTTCAAAAATCTTCTTTGCATTTAGAGCACCGTTAAAGTCATGTGGGTTACGGTTTGCTCATTCTAACAATGAAGATAAACGGCTTCCACATTCTCTGACCAAATGGGTTGATGTTCTGTATTTATAGGATTAGGATCTGTTATTTCTTTATCATTTAATAGTGGTAAGCGAAACAATTTATTACCCAAGCGAAACTTCTTTTAACTAAACACGCGTATACCTTGGATAAGGATAATCTAAGAATTTCAGATACAATTCTGGCGGCATGGTAGTTTTAAAGAATATTTAAATCGCATATGACCGGCTCCGACTATGGATTAATTGTTTGCAATGGAGGCTGTGCGCATTTAGATTGAATCTCTACTGTCTGTATGGTAGGTCCCCCCCCCCCCCCTTGTGTTATTTCAATAAAAAAACGATATGCGTTGAGCTCTCTTACAATATTGCACGAATCTCTTTTTAAACGTAGAAAAATTATATGGCTTCTAAAGAATCAATGCTACAATTATGCAGGTGCTTTTTGTTCCACTAAAGTAACTACAATAATTTCAAGTATAGGCAATCTCCAGAAGTTATTCCAGTTTTGGTATGAAATGTGTTACAATGTAACACATCCAAAACGCTTCAAACAATGTCCACCCTAAACCGCAGACATTTTGTTCCCAAAGTAATTCATCCAGAAAATAAATAACCAACAATTCGGCTCTAATCGTTTTGTATGAATTCAATTTATTCAAAATAAATAATCGACCATTGATACCAATTCAAAAAATCATCATTCATTCAAAAAATATTTACAAAAAATCTTTTACTTTGCTAGAGTGATTCAAGCCAATCCAACTTTCGTAGGAATCATCATTTATTTGCATTCGAAATTCTTCATACAAAAACGGTTGTGACACGAAAGTTCTTGCATAAAGAGAAAACTAAAGTCTTTTTAGAAATTTATTCTAAAAACGTCTGAGATAATATTTGATACGATGATCCGAAAATTTTGTCAAATATAAATGTACAATCAATTTAAGCAAAAGCAATATATTCAAATACAAAGCAAAACTGTTTTGTATGAATTCAACGTATTCCATGGAAATAATTTAACTTCCGTTTACAAAAACGAGTTTTGACGAAATAATTCGTATAAAAATAGAAAATAACAGTTCATTCAACAAAAGTTTCCCACACAAATCATTAACGTTACGTGATTCGTACTAAAGCTTCTCGAACGGGTTCATTTTTTACTTATTTTCTACAAATTAAAATTTCACTAAACATGGAGAAATGTCATTTTTTAGATAAAATATTGATGAAACGTTGAATACATGACCCATCACTCAATTGGTTGGGCTTAGATGCCTAAAAACATTCCAAAGGCAGCTATTTAGTTAAATGATTTTATAATTAAATGATTTTTTATATTAAAATTAACAAGTTTACCCCAAAAATTTCAGCTTCAATTTCTTAATGCTGGGATTCGGGAAACAAAGAATTTCATTCGTTTCCCGGGGAATTGAAAAATCTGAGAAACGAGAAGTTCTAATTTTTACCAATGCACTTGTGTATGAATCGGTTTTTGAATGAATTTGAAATTCATCGCACATACTAAATCTAATTCATACCGAAATACAAAGTTACAATTTATCCTAATAGCCATTCAAATAAAAAAGGGAATAAACGAATTCATCGTATTTACAGTGAATAGTTCAAAAAACCCCACATAAAAACAGCTGTGACATGAAAATTTATAAAAAAAATACAATTCATTCAAAAATGTTCATATAAAAACCCATTTATTTTATCGAGCCAATTGTAGCAAGGCAATTATTGTATGAATCATGTTTTATGTGATTCGGCCACAAACCATTTTGGATTCATTAGCCAAAATGGTTTGTGACTTGAAAATCCATACAAAAACTGAAAATTACAATTCATCCAAAACACGTGTCATACAAAAAAACATTTATTGTGCATGAGTAAATCGTACCGTAATTGAACGTCGGTTAGGTCTGATACTATTCATAAAGAAATTATGTTGAATTCATAGACACATTTTGAAACCAACATATTTCGAAACGACATGATCTATGAATCGTTACCATTCTGCACTAATCTAAAGAACTTAATTCTTTGTAAACGTTTGTAACGTTTATAACTCAAAGTAAACTAAAATTTCGTTTATATTTTGCTCTCTCAAACTTTAGAATTGTTCAAACTATTCCAAACAATTTTAAATTACATTATCAAATCGGGGGATGGTACCACAAGAAATATCAAAATTTAATTTTTAAATTTACTTAACAGCCATAACAAGCAAAACATGAACATAAAATTCTTTTCATCTACAAAGCCATTATCAAAATTATAGCCAAAAAAATGATTCTACAACAATGAAAATGAATTGAATTGCTGCTAATAAAAAATAAAATTTGAAAGACGTACATTACTTATGTGCTCCACAAATTATATACGGTTATTGACGTCAATAGAAATTCGCACATAGCACACAGTTACCTTCTCCACAAAAACAAAGACAAATCGAATCTCGAGATACATCCACGATATAAACACAAATTATTAAACCCATCGAACCGAAAGTAAGCCGCAATTTAAACATTTCTTTTATATCATTACCTAATCAGTCGGAATCAAGTTACTGAGTGCGATAATACCACTAATTCCGCGTATGGATCCCAATTTCAAAGCAAAACCAATTAATTGAATATTCCTTCGAATATTCTTTCCAAACGAACGAAAAATCCGGCTACAACAAATTCAATCAAGTCAAAGACCGACCGACGATTAATATCCATAAATAAATAAAACATAAACATAAACCTTTTTCACATAAAAAAAATAAATGTAGAAAAAAATTTCCTCGAGTTTATTCAATTCAAAATAAAAAAGCGCCAATTCACCCTTCTTAATTTTGTGTTGTGTAATAGAATTTAATAGAGCCACCCACCACCCCACCCTATACCACATCTTATCTTTCATCTCGCCCTCAATTTTTTTGTTTTTTTTTTGGTAGATTTTATCGCCGCGTAAATCTATAAGCGGTCAAAGAATGTACGTGTAATATGACACCAAACAAATTGTCACGCACTGTATATAGACGGATTTGTTTCTATCTCGGTTACGTAAACAAATTCTCATTCCCACACCCACCACAATACGCTGTAGTTCAATTTCCTCTTTCGTCTATAGGTCGTGAACCCTTCTACATATTTTTTTTTTGTATTTAATATGTGAATCCTTTTATCGTTGTGCGTATGTATATGAATTTCATTCACCGCGGTTTGATTTAGGATGAGTCGGTATATTTTTACATACGCGCCCGTGTGTTTTTCTTCTCGATTTTCTCTCCGCCGAATATTTTCGTTTCGAATATAGAACAAAGGATACCGCATAGAAAATCATTATTCACGCATGGATATGGATACTTTTTTTTTTGAGCCAACAAAAGAAAAATGGTTGGAAATTATTTTTTATATAAATATTTTATGTGTGTGGAATGATGAATTGTATGTGAAAGCACTTTCTTGTCTATTGTGAATAATTAATCAACCGCGGTAATTATAATTTTGACATGTTCATTGTACTCGCGATGGTGACTATGATAAAGGAACCGAATTTATGTTTTTTTTTTCGTTGCTTGTGCATGAATCGAGGTGGGTTCATGACCTTCACAATATCGTTTCCTTTTTATCGATGTACATTTTCTTTAGGGATTAACAAAAAATAAAAAATATGAAATTTTCTCCCTTTGGAAATTGTAAAAAGAACGAAAATTGATTTTCTTCTTATTTTCTCGACGTTTTCCCATTTTTGTTTCCATATACCCTTAAGATCTTTTGGCTCGAACCTTACTTAATTACAAATTTATTGGGGTATACACACGTTGTTTGGGTAGTGTAGTGGTAAATATGTGTCCGGTGTGGCAAAATGTTACTAAATTAGTAAATGCGATGTGGGATAAATAAAACTGAGATTTTCTACGAACATTTTGAATGATATGAATGATGAAAAATACAATAAAAACTATTTAATTAAAATAATTACGACATTATTTCATCGAAGCAGGAGATTCTGAGATTTTTGTAATATTTTTCCTGATTATCTAAATTTGTAATTCATAAGAAACAAAAGAAAATCACTGGTATAGTTAGTTAACCACAGAAAATTCCTTACTTTGACTTTGGAGTGCGGCTCGTTTGACAGATATTTTTTTATGGATTGTCTTATTTATGATCTATTTAGTAATAACTAGCAACAGAAATGAAAATTAATTTTTAAGTAATTAAAGATACTTAAAAACAAATTTAACTTTAGGTTTTTATTAAAATTTTTGGGAAAATCGTTTCCTAAATTTCAAGAAATAATTTTTTATAAGCCACATGTACCTTCAATGACTACTCATCAGATTCAATGGATTGAAGCGTGGCCGAACATCCAAAGTTTGTGAATTTATCCCAGTATTTTTTCCCAAAAAAATAAAACATTTTCATCAGGCAATACTAAAGATATCCCATTCCAGGATTTTATATCAATCCAGAAAGTTTCAAAATCCAAAGTAAAATTGGTATATTCTTGATTTAATGTTGCATTGCTTGCATTTTTTTTTAATCAAACACTGCATCCAGTTTGTTTTAATTAAAATTGGTATCATATCCACCATCCAAAGTAAAATTTACATGACGATCCATATGTTGACACTGCCGCTATAGCAGCCTGAGATGGCCCATTTTAAATAAAATATACATTTAAGATTTAAACGAATAGTTCGCTGGAATTTAAAGTGTCGTAACCGATCTCATTTGATAACGATTTTTCGAAAAGTTCAACACCATCCGTATACTAGGATTGACCAGGGTGTGCCATCTATTGGTTTGTTTCAAATCATAGGCTATGGCAACACTTTTTTGAATGATTTGCTTGAAATTTTGACAGCTCGTAAGTCTGATATTCCGCGTCAGGAAACAATCGTGTTTTCGCTTGAGGATCGTTTCGAAATATTGACAACTTATTTTCAAAGACTTGCGTATCCGAAACCGTGCAAATTTTGAAAGTTATGCGGGTCATGAAAGAGCACCAATCGGAACCGCTGTAGTGAAATTGGTGAAGAAAGTTCGTGAGAAAGGCTTGCTAGATGACAGAAGTACACACCGCCGAGAATATTGCAGTTGTGGTCCATAATGTAGGACAGAATATCGACTTCAACTCGACGCCGGTCGTAGGAACTATTTATTAGTCGCACCAGCCTGAGGGGAATACTGCACAAACCCCTCGGATTATTCGCCTACAAGGTTCAGATGTTTGCTTCATGATGACGTCGATTTTTGTCGAAAAATCATCTTGTCAGACGAACCACTTGTAAACAAGCACAACTTTTCACAAAGGGTTTGGAAAAGCCACACGAAATAGTGGAGAAGCGAATGGCTCCACCAAGAGTAATTGTTTGGTGTGGAATTTGGAGTGGTAACCCTTTTTCTTCGAAAACGTTGCTGGAAGCACCGTTGCCATCCATCATGTCTTTTTCCTATGGGGTTTTGTTAAGGATAATTGTTATGCGGATAATTCGGAGACAATTCTAGCTTTAAAACGTAACGGTCGCAGTTACTCGCGAAATAGGTGCCGAAATCACCGAAAAAGTTCTTAAAAAATGGACAAAGAATGGCTTACTGATGAATTGTAGGCTGTGGTCAGCAGAGGGAGCCCCACGAACGAAATTGTTTTTACCATTCTTAAATCGGAGACTCCAACCTACACAAAAAAAACTTTCCACAAAATAAGATGTTTACTCATTTTATAGCATTTTTAAAAACAAATTTTTAAATGGCCCACTCTATAAATTAATGGTGTCAAGGAACTTGAAATATCATCATCATGAAGACAACATATGGTGATCTCCTATATATAAAAAAAAATGCTAGACCAACATAATGGTTAGGAGAAACTACGAGTGTCGTAAGTTATCTCAAGACAAACAAAACCAATGTCGAATAACCGAATAATCAAAATCTCGAATAATTGCAATCCCTGGTAGGGACTCTGGGCTCCGCCAATATGTGTGAAACAAATTCAAAGTATTTTCGGAAAGCTTATATTTTTCGAATCGGAAACGGCTGTTTATAAATTTTAGTTTGGAGGGTTAATTTGTCGCGAATTGGTTAATTTACCATGTATTGGTTGATTGTTCACATTTGAGTTGATTGGGTACAGTTTGGATCCCTCGCTGGTATGGCATAGAAATAAGGAAAAGGAAAAAGAGAGAACTGTGTTGGAGATTTTTTAATGAACACTGAACAGCGGTTCGAAGAGAAATTTAAAAAAATAAAAGAGCAACTGATGTGTGTTTTACTAGAAATTAATATAAAGAAAATAAATAAAACCAGAACAAATCAGTATCTGAAGATCTATCACATTTATCAGGTGTGGGGTGAGGACAGATCAGAATACTACAGTAAAATATTTAGCTTTGTATAACACGTGCGTTTAACTTTAAATTTCAAATTTTAAGAAAACATATAGAAATTATTGGATGTGAAGGAAGTGAAAAACATTGTTGATGATGTGGCTGGTTGTTTTATTTCTCTGGATCAGATCTAAGGAAATAGAGGCTTTGCGCGATCAAACCGTGCAGGCAGCTACGCAGACAGTTCGAATTATTGGGTGAAATTAAATAGTTGGAAATGGGAGAAATTAATAAAAAAGATGATACTTTTTAAGGGTTCCGAAGCAAAAGTTTTTGATGGAACGAGAAATTTGACGTATGGTATCGATAACTTCAGGAGCTGCAAAATTTAATCAGAAATGGAGCCGTGATTTGACGTGTTTAGTGATAGGCAAGCTGAATGATAAGGCGTCGGAATTTTATTATTCTCGAGTGGGCGGTGCATGTTCAAATAAATGTACATGCGTTTTTAGAACAGTTACAGAAAATGTATGATATACTAAAAAAATAGAAAATGGTAAGATACCCGAAGATTTTAACACAAACATACTGTCAGAATAAGATTATGTTAGCTAATCAAATCAATTTGTATGAAGAGGATGTTAAACATGAGTTGACCAACGGATCAAATAATTACTAGCACGGTTGCAAAATTTCTGAAGCTGCGAAATTTCATTGAAACCGACACCATGAAACGCGATTTTTTGAAAATAAATAATTCAAAATTATTGATTGATGAAAAATAATTTAAATTTAATAATAACAATGTTGAAAAAGGAACTTTATTTTAAATATTATTAATGATGAAAATGAGATAGTTAATAAAACTTGTTTCCAAAAAGGTTTTCAATCAGTTGTTAAATTAAAAATGTATGATCAATACGATCGTTTTTATGATAAGGTTTCAGAAATGGATAAGTTGAAGATTGATTTCGAAACAGAAATTATTTTGCAAAAGAATATAGTTATTTCTATTAAAAGCCGGATCCATATCAGCCGGAAATAAACCAACGATGGCACAAGAAGCACGATGCATTGTGCACTATATGAATTCTCAACCGAAACCATGCCAGCCGGAAACAAGCCAATAATAAGCCAGCCAGAATCATTTAAGGAAAACCAAGTTTTTCAAGCCGGGACCATTAGGAGTTTGTACAATGTGCACAATGCACTCACAACCTTTTAGTGAAACATATAAGCTTTCAGCCGGAATCATGTGAAGCCAGCCAGAGCTATGCCAGCCGGAATAAAACAAATTATGACCAATTCATGTCCAATATCTGATTTTCAGCCGGAACCAATGTCGAGCCAGCCAGGATCATAGAAAGCCGGCCTAAACTATGCCAGCCAGAACCAAACCAACTATGGCATAAGTAGCACAACGCATTGTCAGCCGAAAACCAATATTAAGCCAGCCGGAACCAATTAAAGCCAGCTGGAAATAGTTTTATCAGCCGGAACCACTAGGAGCTTGCACGGAATGCGCTTAAATGGTTGTGCAACCTATAACCTTTCAGCCAGAACTATAACAAGGTCAGCCGGAACCACTACAATATCAGCCAAAACAATTTTAAGCCAGCCGGAATGATGCCAGCCGGAGTGCATACCAGTCGAACCCAAATCAACTATGTGTACAAGTAGCACAGTGCATTGTGCACTATCTGATTTATCAGCCAGAATCAATGATAAATCAGATAATGCACAATGCATTGGGCTACTTATCCCATAGTTGGTTTGGTACGGGCTGGTATGTCATCGTCTGATAGTGCCAGACCGATCCAATATTAAAAAACCCGAACCAATTAAAGCCAGCCAAAACTAGAGTTTTATTAGTCGGAACCATTAGGAGCATATAATGAGGACTATATGCACTTCAAAGGTTGTGCAACATTCACGCTTTCAGACGGAATCATAACAAGGCCAGTCGGAACCACCACAATATCAGCCGAAAAAATATGAAGCAATCCGGAAGCAAACAAAGTATGGTACAAGTAGTCCAATGCATTGCGCATCAATGTGCACTATATGAATTATCAGCCGGAACCAATATTAAGCCAGCCGGAACCAAACGAACTATGGCATAAGTACCACAATCTATTTTGATGCATCCCTAAGAACTACCTGATTTTTCAGCTGAAAAAAATTGGAGGCGTGCCGTAACCTTATAAATCGAGTCAGAGCCAACAAACTATGGCACAAGTAGCATATTAAGCCACCCGAAACCTGAATTTTACCCTCAAATGGTTGTGCAACATAAACGCTTTTAGTCGGAACATTTCAAGCGAAACCGCTACAGTATCAGCCGGAACCATATAAAGCCAGCCGGAACAAATAAAGACAACCGAAACCAGATGTTTATCAGCCGGTACCATTAGGAGCTTATAGAATGAACACAATGCGCTTAAATGACTTTACAACATATAAGCTTCAGTCGGAATCATAAGAAGGTCAGCCAAAAGTATACTAAAATATCAGCCGGAACAATATGAAGCCAGCCAAAACCAAACCACAGCTTTGATTCAAACAAGATGGAGCTATACACTCCATACTGCAAGGGGCGCAATGGCTCTAGGAGACATCTTTTGCGAGCAAATAATATTGAGAAGAAGCTATTTCAATTGGCCGCCGCGTTCACCAGATTAAACCGCTCTCGGCTATTTTCTTTGAACCTCCTTCAATAAACCAGCGACCATACCAGAATTAAAAAAACAACATTCGAAATGAAATCCTGGTCATAACACTGGAAATTTTGAGGAAAATCAAAGAATAAATAAAAAAGTTATTAAACATTCACTAGAACGGTTTTTTGCACCACCCTGTATGCCAGTACAGAGAACAAAAACTGTCAATAATAGAAACAAGAATTTCTTAATAACTCAGTGTTATGTGCAACATACCGGTATTTTTTACCGGTATTTTTTGCCACTATTACAGCCACTTACTCTATATACATAAATGCTCTAAGTAGCTTTTAAGGTACTTTTATATTGAGCGAGAATCCGTTTCAAAATAATTTAGAAATTTTAAAAAGTAAAAGTAGTGTTGCTTTCGCAAATCCGCTTAGCTTAGCTAAGAAATGTGAAAGCAACAACTTTTGGATTTAATTTTTTAATGCGTTTTAATTTTTCTATATTGGTTGATTTTCTTAATATTTATTTTATTTTTTTTTTATTTTAAGAAATAGAATAAAATAAATTCGGTATTTTGCTATCAAATAACAAATGCTAAATTATTATTCAATATAAATTTTTCTAGAAAAATAGAAAAAATAACGCCTTGCGGTAAACACCATAACCATAAAATGATTTTATTTCCCCTAATCCTAAAAATTTGTTTCTTAACATTCTAAAACAATCGGCTTGAATACAATGCAATTATTGTTGTAATCTTTTGAAAGCAACACAGCTAAAGATTCGAAGCTAGAAACACAACAAACAACAGCTAAAACTAACGGCCAATTTAGTTAGTCGGAAATTTAGACAAAAAAATCGGCGTCAGGCACACAGCATAAGATGTAAATTACAAAAGTAAATAGTCTTCTTGACGAGAAAAAAGTAGATAAAAATAAGATAAGGATTTATATTGCTGATTCGATGGAAAATCAAGTTATCAAAATCACTCATGATAATATGGGACAAAAGTGGCCAACGCACAAATGGCCGAAAAAGTAAAGCTAAACAGTTATAGACGAAAATATATTTTAGTTATTATAGATTAATTTACGAAGTTCGCATGATTTTGTGCAAGGTCAAATACTTATTTCAAAGTGATCATTGAATGTTTTAGGACATATTTTAAAAACTTCGACAGACCAGTGAAAATAGTGACTACTCGAGAGGTAATTGTTTCACATCAAATGAGTTTAAAGAGTGTTTAAAGGAAAACTGTATAATTCTTATTCAAGTTGGAACAGTTCTCCTAAATCAAACGGTCCGATTTAACGTGCTAATCGATTGCTTACCCTAACGATTTCGATTGAAATGAAGAATTAATTAAAAGTGTGAATGTATTGTACAGTCAAACAACATATTAGTACAGTTGGCGACAGTCGATTGTATACCTTAATGCCCGTAAGTTTGAACAAGGAAAATTTTACGAAAAATCCGTGGGTAAAAAAATCCATGGATTTTTCCATGGTTTAAATTGGTAAGTTTAAACGACGATTAATCGGCGATGTTTTTTCGAACATCGCAAACATGGTTACCAACAAATGCTCGAAAAAAGAAAAAGTTACTAAATTTCTGATTTCATTTTGATAAGGTACTCAAACAATTGACAGGATAAATGTAAGTACCTCAAATATGTCAGTGATTCAGTGAAACGATAATTTATGTTTATCTATATTTTTACAGTTCTTGTGAAAGCAACAAACGGGCCAGAATATGTTATTGGATATCGACATCAATTAGAGATGACAAAAGTAAAGACACGAACTAGTGTAGCTCCTGATATATGAAGTGCTCGTTTATAATACGTGAAATGTTAAATGTGTGAAAAACTACGTTCGTGATCATCAACCGTGCATTATAACGGGTGATTTTTTAAGAGCTTGAGAACTTTTTTTTAAAAAAAAACGCATAAAATTTGCAAAATCTCATCGGTTCTTTATTTGAAACGTTAGATTGGTCCATGACATTTACTTTTTGAAGATAATTTCATTTAAATGTTGACCGCGGCTGCGTCTTAGGTGGTCCATTCGGAAAGTCCAATTTTGGGCAACTTTTTCGAGCATTTCGGCCGGAATAGCCCGAATTTCTTCGGAAATGTTGTCTTCCAAAACTGGAATAGTTGCTGGCTTATTTCTGTAGACTTTAGACTTGACGTAGCCCCACAAAAAATAGTCTAAAGGCGTCAAATCGCATGATCTTGGTGGCCAACTTACCGGGCCATTTCTTGAGATGAATTGTTCTCCGAAGTTTTCCCTCAAAATGGCCATAGAATCGCGAGCTGTGTGGCATGTAGCGCCATCTTGTTGAAACCACATGTCAACTAAGTTCAGTTCTTCCATTTTTGGCAACAAAAAGTTTGTTAGCATCGAACGATAGCGATCGCCATTCACCGTAACGTTGCGTCCAACAGCATCTTTGAAAAAATACGGTCCAATGATTCCACCAGCGTACAAACCACACCAAACAGTGCATTTTTCGGGATGCATGGGCAGTTCTTGAACGGCTTCTGGTTGCTCTTCACTCCAAATGCGGCAATTTTGCTTATTTACGTAGCCATTCAACCAGAAATGAGCCTCATCGCTGAACAAAATTTGTCGATAAAAAAGCGGATTTTCTGCCAACTTTTCTAGGGCCCATTCACTGAAAATTCGACGTTGTGGCAGATCGTTCGGCTTCAGTTCTTGCAGGAGCTGTATTTTATACGGTTTTACACCAAGATCTTTGCGTAAAATCTTCCATGTCGTCGAATAACACAAACCCAATTGCTGCGAACGGCGCCGAATCGACATTTCACGGTCTTCAGCAACACTCTCAGAAACAGACGCAATATTCTCTTCTGTACGCACTGTACGCATTCGTGTGGTTGGTTTAATGTCCAATAAAGTAAACTGAGTGCGAAACTTGGTCACAATCGCATTAATTGTTTGCTCACTTGGTCGATTATGTAGACCATAAATCGGACGTAAATCGCGAAACACTTTTCGAACCGAACACTGATTTTTGTAATATAATTCAATTATTTGCAAGCGTTGCTCGTTAGTAAGTCTATTCATTATGAAATGTCAAAGCATACTGAGCATCTTTCTCTTTGACACCTTGTCTGAAATCCCGCGTGATCTGTCAAATACTAATGCATGAAAATCCTAACCACAAAAAAATCACCCTTTATTTATGAATGAAATTAATGCAATTGGAGGTCGTCGTTTTTCCGAAGGCACATCAGCCGATCATGAAATTCAACGGATTCGTTGGAAAAGTTTAAAATGATTATGGCTACAAACTGTCCGGATACGCTAGATCCGGCATTATTACATCCCGGACGCTTAGAACGTAAAATGGAAATTCTGCTTCCTAATGAACAGGCATGTTTTAAAAATTCATGTCCAACCTATCGTCAAACATGGTGAAATTAATTATGAAGCCATTGTTAAATTGTCGGATAATTTTAACGATGCCGCTTTAATAAATGTTCGTGCTGAGGCGGGGCTCTGTTGTTCGAGCAGAATGGAAATACCTGATTCAGGTAGACGATACGAATCAGAATTTCGACTGGTTATAAGGTGGAACCGGATTACATGCATTGCCTGTGTAGGATTTGTCATAATTTGATGATACGATCGAGTGGTGGTTTATGAATACAAGTAAGTCTTTCAATAAACAAATGGTAAAGTTTTTAACTAAACAATTTCGTTTTATTTTAGATTACCATTTTTGTTGACATTCAAGCCAACCTTCATCAAAACATTTTGATCAAAATGAATTTTCGTCTCCAATTTCGATGCTGGCCAAAGGATTTGCAATTTGTAAGTAAAATTGGATAATTGTCGAAATAAAATTATTTTGTGCCGCCAGTAAATTTCGATTTTGATATAACAATCTTGGTAACATTCTATTCCCGTATACCGTCTCATATCAATGCTACACGATGGTGAATTTTTCCAAGAAGACGTCGAGCCAGGAGCAACCAGTAAAATAATGCCATTCACGGTTGACGAATTAATTCTGATTGCATACGCGGGATTCGCGGGATAGTAAAAGTAAAATATGTATTTTAAAATTTGTATTTTTTATAAAGTAAGACAATTAATAAAACTACACTGAAAGAAAAAGAACTTATTTTTCTTTGGTTATTTTATTTTGTGCTCTCTGAACGAGCAAATATCATTATATAAACAGGTATCGCACAACGGAAACCTAAGTAGACATATAATTGACCAAAACCAACAAAGCTTTGTTTTAATTTTATCCCACAATTCAAAAGATAAACATTTTTGCTCTTCGAACAAATTTATCATAATCCAATTCACGGAAACTACGATTCCCGCACCCCCAATTTATATTATTGGGACATACATTTCCAATCGAACGGCAATGAAACGTGGCCTTCCTAAAATTATGTAAATAAAATAGTAAATTTGACATAAAGAATTGCACATCGTAAAATTTAGGTGCTTCCTCGAGAAAAACAATTACATACCTTCATTTGTAAACCAATGTAATATCATACAGTGATCTCTTCCAACGGGCCTATATATTTCACTATAAATTTTCCCTCGGCATAGGTCGGCGTCCGAATTCATATTTCACGGTTCAATTCGAGCAAATCTATATTATATACGCCATTGTGCACATTCAATACGAATTTCACGCGATCTTCCATTTTTATTGTGCACAAATGTGGCCATAATTTTGAACTAACCGCTAAATAACTACATATCTACCGGGCATTAACTATTGTTATCACAATATATTGTTGTTCATCCTTATCCAATTCGTAAAATCACATATCTTAAAATAACATCCTTCTTTTCGGAAATCTCGTACAATTTGATTTAAAGGTACAATTGGAATCGCGATATACATACATATTTAGAAAATCACAGGAACATTTTGTAAAATAAATTAAAAAAAAAAATTACAGAGAGTAAATAAAATCAAGTTAATTTGACAATGACAATTCGAAAATTCGAAAAAAAATTCGGACGAAAAAATCATAGAAAATACATCGAAATCGGTGGATTTTTAAAATAACCATGGATCAAATAATCCTCGTTTAAACTTACCAAACCGAGGGTAAATCCTCGGTTGTGGATTAATCTTCGTTCAAACTTACGGGCCTAAAAGTAATATTTTTTCTGTGTATATCAAAGATAAACTATTTCGACTAGATTGTTTCGACTATACGTATGTATATGTTTTCCATTATCAACATTTAGGCGTATATAAACATAAAAACTAAAAAAAAGCAAATCATAAACTCGAAAATCGGACCAAAACCGAAATTAGAACGCGATTTATTAGGCAAACAATTAATTTTAGCCTAATCAAATGCCTTATTAAAAAAATTTAGGCTCCACTCGTTATTGACCAAATGTCAGGTCATTTAACCTAATCCTACCAGAACTCAATTCGAAAATCGGACCAGAAATGAAATTGGAACGCAAAACAAGATCATACAAATAATTTTAGAATCATTATGGCCTAATCAAATGCCTCATTAAAAAAATTTTTTTGGAAGGGCGGGGGGAGGGGAGAGCAATTGATTTGTATGCAATTAATCTTGTTTTGCATTCCAATTTAATTTCTGGTCTGATTTTCGATTTGGGTTCTGCTAGCTTTAGATTAAATGACCTGAAGTTTGGTCAAGAACGGGTAAAGCCTAAAAATTCTTAATGAAGCATTTGATTAGACCTTAATGAGCCTAAAATTATTTGTTTTGTCAATTGATCTTGTTTTGCGTTCTAATTTCTTTTTTGGTGTGATTTTCGATTTGGATTTCGCTAACTTTGAAATGATAAAGCCTTATGCATTTTCTAGATCGAGCAGAATAAAAAAATTTAAATAGGGCATTAATTAGAATAAAATTAACCTTTAATTTTCCAATTGTTTTAAAATCATTACTTTTTCTAAATCTAGCAGAACCCGCGGTTGGAGAGGATGGAGCCCAATTTTTTTAAAAATTTTTAATAGAACTTTTTTTTTTATTGGTAACTATGCGATCTGTTTTGGGGCTCAAGGCTCACACTGATCTTCTGCAGTTATGCTTTATACATCCTTATTTTACGCCTCGCGGCCAACTCGAGGACGTACGGCTATAGGACCGATTTAAGACCATCTGCACATTGCAAGCTCCATGCCAGCCTATACTGGCATGGAATATGTGTAGGCTCATGGGTTTTGCACACCGACAGGGGGTCATAGATATGTTACATTTCATCACAGATCGTAATCTGTCAATGAAATTTCACTTTGCATCCTGCCCTTATCGGGATTCGAACCCGGTACTCCCGATCCAAACGCCAAAGCTTTAACCACTGTGCTATTTGGTCGGTAAATTTAACATTTAATTAGCCTATTATTAGCCTAAAATTATTCATACTATCTTGTAATGTTCTGCTGTATGGATTCTGCTAGCTTAAAGGACGTGAACTAACCGAATTAACTCAGCGCAACATAATTGCGCCAAAAAGTTTCGATTGTTTTTCTACGATGGCGAAAATAATTAATTTCAAAAAGCATAATTTCTCGAATGAAATTAAAAAACGGTTAATTATGATGGTTTTATTTCGGCTAAACGCCAATGAACATACTCCCCCCAAATAATTTCATCAAAATTCTTCAAGTGTATTAAACTTATTTGAGCTTTACTATTTTAACTAGAATTGTTCAGCTTTTCAGAATCTTAAAAATGTAGGACTCTACTTATTCGTAAACTGCACCGAAAAAGTAGAAACGAGGTAATTTAAGCAACGCTGAAGTTAAAGGCAGTCATGAAAAAGCTTTGTTGAACACATAACTGATAATATTTAAATAACACACCTAAACAGTAATCGTCCATATACGGGATCAAATCAACATTTTGAATCATATTTAATTCTGTTCGCTAATTCATCACTGTCAATAAATTCTCTTAACATCTAGTTAAAGTTCAACGTCCCATTCGTCGTTTCTAATTTCATCTAATAAATTTACTTATCGACCACCACTCATCTAACACAATGAGCACATAAAAACAATAATATTCTTGTTGATTGGAAATATCAAATCGATTATTATTATTAGAAACATTAAATACGGCTTCCTCACAACCAAAATATTGATTAAGTTGAAGATGGCAGTTCCAAGAAACCGACAACAGTAAAACACACAGGCGGTGGTCAAACTCGTGGAACAATAAATTATATTCCCTTCATTCCTGAACAGAGATAAATTATGAATTTATGATCAAATAATTCTTATTCCCGCGCACCGTTGTCTACAATGTACCGTTATATAAATTATTATATTTTGTTGTTTTCTTAAAGATGTTTAGAGAAAGATTATTTATTTATTTATTATTAGTTATTACATATTAACATAATATCATGCGCATACATGTGTACATTTTATTTCGTTAGATGGAAACATGTTTTCGTTTTCTTGGAGAATTTATCCAAGTTTTAGAATTTTGTTAGATGTATTCGACATTTATTCAAATTTCCAATGCCCGTTTAGTCATAAACTAACGGATTTTGTATAGGCGGATTATTTAATATTTTGTGCTGTGTACATGTGACTAAGACTCACAGTGAACTCTAACTGTGTGTGTGTGTGTGTACATTGAGCATTGCGTGCATTATGTCTATATTTGAATTTTGGATTCTTCAATTAATTCTTCGCAGTCGAATACATAACGGTGTTGTCATGGCGAACAGTTGGTAAACAATTTGGTAACACAAACACACTTGGAAAAGTTTAAATATTGGTATTTTTAATTCTATTAGTGGTTTGGTGGTGTGATTTTTAACATTTATTACCATATGGCTGGGAATACATCATTATTTCGGTATGGTTGTTAATCATCTTGTATACGAGGGTGACGGGAAACATTTTCTCTAGCCATTCGAAACCGGATTCCGTTTTCCCGCATAATTTGTTAGTTTCGTTGATGACTGAAAATATAATATACAGACTTTTTAAATAAAACATATCCTTTCTAGAACGAAGCTGCAGAGGGATTAAGCTACTAAAAATGGCAAGTTACAAAAAATAATCAAAAATCCTTTATGTACGCCCACGAACCACCTCCCTTTAAATATTAAGACAAGTTTGGTTTGAACATTTTATTTGGCAACTAATAACTACTCAACTCTAATAACTAGTTTTGTTGATTGCGGAAAGCTTAATCTTAACCTAGTCGTAAATCTAATCTGTCTCTCTGATAGAGAATTTTTGACCTCCACTCTACTCCATCCATCATTTTTTGGTTCCAAGGTCTCGTCTTTTGATAAAACGTGCTTACGTTTTACTAAATTTTGTTGCATCAGTGTAGTCTTCGTCTTCCTTAGCGAGTTTCCCTGGTTGGAAGTTGTTTCAATGAATACTTTATTTATAACTTTGTTAGAGGATTTTATAAAACCGTTTATTGAGATTCATACGAATTTTACAATAAAACCAAATATTGATCCTACGGCCTTTACCTCTAAAATGTGGAAAAATGGTCATGCCTACCATGCGCTGCCGAAAGTTAACACTGGGCAAACAAGTATTTCATAAAGTTCGAGTTTGCAGTTTCGCACAAATTTGTTTTATTTAAAAAGTTAGTCTTTAGGATTTTTCTAAAGATGTTCTTTGATAAATTGAATTCGAATTGTTAATCGACGATGTTAAATAATATTAACAAGGTGTTCTAGTGCAGTGCACCCCGAAACAAATGGCCTCATTATATAAAATTGTTGTTATATTACGTCATTTTATGTCAACGGTTTCAATCTTTGATTATAGATGGCAGTATAATCAAATAAATGATATTATCGTTTAATATTTTTTCGGTAAACGAATAACAGTGCAAAAGCATTAAATTCTACATTATAATATCAATTAAAAATTATATTTTTAACTTCAAATTCGGGCTTTTTCAAATCAAATTCAGAATTTTGAAAGACAAATTCAGTTTTTTATCTTGTGTTGATATAATTAAGAAATCTGTGAGAATCGTCACTCTTACTGATTGCAGCAATTATTTCTTGAACTTGACAATATAATTGCCATTAGCTGTTTTGGAGCAAGCTTTACATTAAATTAAAGTTACATTTTTTTTTGATCAAATTTACATACATATATAATAATAATGGTGTCGATTCCTTGTAGATCTTCTATTTTTCTTTTCTTCTATTCTTCTATTATTTCAAAGCCACTCGATATTTATTTCAAATTTTTTATTTAAATTTATAGCTTGCTATCTTAAATGCATCGAGTTTTCCTAGTAAAAATAGCAGCATAGAAAAAAAGAAAAATAGAAGGTTCACTTTGAATCGACACAAATATATATAATTCCTTTAAATTATAATTTTTTCTTAATAAATATATATATATTTCAGTTGTTAATGTTAATAAACACTGAATTTGATTTTTTTAAATTTTACTTTGAAAATTCTGAATTTGATTTACAAAATTCGGAATTTGATTTGAAAAAGCCCAAATATGAAGTTAAACACCTAAATGTAAAGTACTTTTTACGAACATAACTACTATCTAAAGTTCAGAAAAATGTAAAATAAATTTGATGACGTATCAAGCAGTACTCTAAGTTCATTGTCTATAGTGTCAAGAACAGATAGATGATTGCTATATAAATTGATATTTTTCAAAGTGTAAGCTAAATCAATGTAGTCAAGTAGACGTTACGAGTACCAACAAAAACTGCATCCAGTAAAGTCGACTAATTTTAAAGGTGCTCAATTTAAAATATAAAATGCAGATCTAGCTTTTGGTTAAAATTGCAATCAGTTTTCTTTAACAAAAAATCAAACACTTCTTTTTAATTCTAGAGCAAATCTGAGCACTTTGGTTTTTCGATACAATAGAATTGCAAAGCTCGATGTTTAACCATTGATAACATTGAATTATTTAAATTAAAATATTCGGTCGTCTCATCAGACTGCACTATGGAGGGGTGTAATTGTTGTGGCCAACACCCGCAATTCTGTTACGACAAATGAACATAGATCTGTATACCAATTTTTTCCCGAAATGTGTGAAACGAAATGAGTGTAACCGGAATGATATAGTAGTAGCATATGTATTTGTGGTAGTTTCGTGCGTATGATTGTTTTTCTGCATATGCAAGCCACGTGTCATTCTTTTTTTGTTTATTCATATTAACTCTTTCAGTGCAAACATGATTTTGGCTAGTGTATTGAGGAACACGATTGCGCTTTTTGGCACTCAAAGGGTTAACCATTGTAAACGCCATATTTTTGCGTTTTTATGTATTTTAGATTTTTTTATAATTTCTAAAATTTATGAAATTTAAAATAAATTTACCTATAAAATTTTATTATTAGATGTAAAATTAATTTATGATAATAGATAATATAAAATATATTGGTATATTAAATAATGACACTCCACAGCTCGAGAGCAGACGTAATGTGCTGAGAAAAGGAAGTAAGCACCATAAAAATTAAACCGATTCGCCCGGAACGCGTTATTTTGGTACTGTTCATCATACAAATGACACAAATACGAACAAAAGAAAAATACAAATACAAGGACATAATTGTGTATTATACACTGTGTACGTATTCGATTTTTTTTGCTTCACTCATTTTAAATGAGTAACTCACGAGACAAAATCGATACCCTGGAATTCACCCACTTAATTTCTAAATCGAAAAATTTAGCTTACCGGATGTTTGATAGAAACTGTCTTGTGTAATCAAAAAAATCATTATACCTCCTTATATTTCAGTAATCCAACAAGGTCCACCCTTGTTGAAAATGTAATCTTCAACGCAAAAATTTTAAAAGCTTCTACACAAGCTGTCACTTCCGGTACATAAATGTTCACCACATTTTATATGGATCTCACAATTTATTAAAAACGCTTCAATATTATTAATGAATCAATCCGTCTGCGCTGTAGACACCGATTTTTTCTTCAAAAACAGTTTTTGCAAAAACTCCTCATTTCAGCTTAAATTTTAGAAATCTGATCAGGACCGATATTATTCAAACTAAAATTAGAATATTTTAGTTCATAGTCGTTTTTCTCGTAAATGATATGCAATTCAAAATATTACATCGCTTAAAAAGTTCTCGGTGCGACACATAGATGGTGCCACAAAATTAAAACCCAAATTTATTACCATATGGCTGGGATGGTGTGTTGGTCATATTTTGCATAACATTTGTCCATGCGACAGCTGAGTTTGAAGTGGGTACCGCGTTTACTCACAATGGATTAAAAACGGTAATGCATTGATTCCGTGCGCTGTTTGAAGCTGTTTAAGCGCAACAAACGTGATTTTTTTATGCCGTATGTGACAATGGATGAAACATGGATCCACCACTATACACCAGAGTCAAATCGGCGATCCGCTGAATGGCGAAAGGCCGATGAACCTCTTCCAAAGTGATCAAAAGCACAACAGTCAGCTGGAAAAGTTATGGCGGCTGTATTTTGGGATACACACGGTATAATATTCGTTGACTACCTTGAGAAAGGAAAAAAGATCAATAGCGAATATTATTTCAGGTTATTGATGCAACGAAGAAATTGCTAAAAAACGACCTCAAATGAAGAAGAAAAAATTGCTCTTTCACCAAAACAATGCACCAAGCCACAAGTTGATCGCAACAGTGGCAAAATGGCACGAATTGTACATTGAATTCTTATTGACTTGTTTGCCGACCTCGAGAAAATCTACAGGGAAAGAGGTTTGGCTCCAATGAAGAAGTGATTGCCGAAACTGAAGCTTATTTTCAAGACAAAAATAAATCGTTCTAAAAAAAGGCACCAAGTTATGTGGATGAATAAAAAGTATTTTCCTCAAAAAATTGTGTTTTTTTTGTTAAACCAGGAGCTTTCCATGTGATAAATTGAAGAAAAAAAAACGAAAAAGCTCGTACGGGAGTTGCACTTTCGGTGGACCGATTTCTGCCAATATTCACTGGGTCTCCCAATGTTCGGAAAAAGCGTAAGTATGAAGTTTTATCCCAATCAGTCAATCCGTCTGGCCTGTACATGGTCGAATTTTTGTTGAAAACACTTTTTTGCCAAAAAACATTATTTCCGTTCAAATTTTAAAAAAAAAAATGATCTGGATTGTTGCTAATTTAATTTAGAATCTCTTAGAATCTGAATTGTGATGTAGTCAGTATGTTGTCTAAATGACCAAATTATAACAATTTAAATTTGTGTTTCTCAAATGACTTGTAAAATAACTGCCAACGTTAGACGACAATTTTGAGACATGCCATATACCGTTCTTCTTTCATGACAATGTGTTAAGCGAGACATATATGACATATCTTCGACTTTTCTCTTTCTATCAAATACTTTTTAAAATGGCGTAGATAAACAATCGAGAGATAAAAATTTACTTTTAATTTCACGGTCGCTCATCATCGCAACCCCATTGCAATTATTTTAAAAAATAAACTTTATTCCTATTTTTTACGATTATTGCATTTTCTTTGTCGAATAGGTAAGTAATAAACGTTTTTTTAATTTTTTTATTAGGAAAATTATAAATGACATTTTCTTATTTTGTCAATACTCAACACAAAGTTCAGCCATCTGTGGCCCTATTCTGGCTTTCCCTGGGAGTAGGGAATTGGGAAAAATATTTTCATAGCATTTTTGTTAAAATTATACTTTTCTGGCCTACTGAAAGAATAAGTTTAGTGCAAAAATTTTCAAAACAAAGTGATTTGGGAAACTTTTGTTCCACAAAATTTTTGTAGGGAAAAATATTTTCCCATTTAACTTTGTTTCGAAAATATTGACACCAATCATGTTCCTTCAGTAGGCCAGAAAAATACAATTTAAACAAAAATGCTATGAAAATATTTTTCCCAATTCCCTATTCCCAGAGAAAGCCAGAATAGGGCCCTGGTACACAAACGCATGTGCTGGAAAGATAAGACTTTTATATGACTTCCCACACGCTATTCATCTCAGATATGTCATAAACGATTCATTTCAGACATATCACAAGCGAAAATTGGTCCCATTTGCTCTTAAATGTTTATATAAGTATTATGCTTGACTGTCACTGATGAGTCACTGGTGCATCACCAATACCTTTCCTGATGGGATGGGTAAATTCAAAGTATTTTCACTATTTTTGTAGTTTGATTACATGCAGTCTGATGAGACGGCCGGCTTTTTTTAATTTAAAGAGTTCAATGTTTCTTTAGGTCGAAATCAAACTTCCAACGTCCTGGTAGCCTCACCTCGATGTAAAAGTAATATCTGGCTATCACCCAGAATAAACCAAAAATTGTATTAAAAATATTGTTACCTTAAATATTAACTAACAAAACTATTGCGTTAGTTGATACTAAAGTGACTAAAATAGTCAATAATTTGATTAAAATGTTGGTAAGGCATTTACGATTGCTAGACGAAAGAAGTGACAGATTTAGCAACATCTGAACTGTGGAAGGCTCTGGTTATATGAACCCCCGTCAAACCAACGAATGTAAATTCGTTTTATGTAAAAGTTTAAAAGTTCCTAAACTAACCCTCTCGATAGTTCCTAAGCTGACACATTGTTTGGCATGATGTACTATCGGCATTTGGTTGAGAGTTAAAGGTATACGCTTTCATGAGTTCGGATGTCGGGAAAAATCGGAACCGTATAATAAAGTCAAGCGTCTAATGAGAATCTAATGCTTACGACTTCCTTGCTCAAGTTGATTAAACTACTCTGTGTAAAAGTTCACCAAACTTATGAGTATTCCCGCAAAAGAAACTCGGTATTCGAATGATGTGTTATAATTCCTAGTGAAGTGGGTTACAAATTTTTTCTACCTTATTGACTTCACCAAATTTCCCTTAAATCCCTTAATAGAGGGATGGCTTATAATGGCTTATAAATTATATATGGTCTGGGGTGGGTCCATTTTCTAAAAGAAATGGATAACAAGCTTAGTTTCGTAAACCCCGTCAGCTGATCTTATTATTGCCACATTCGCTAGCTGAGTGACACTCAAATCATGAGAATCAAAAACTCGCACAGACATACACGTCAAATTATATAGTCCCTTTAAAATCTTTGATAGGTTTAAACCAAGACATTGAAGTGTTTCAATTTACAACAATTTTTACCATTTTGGTTGCTCGATTGTAACTAAGAGTGCTTAAAGCTTATTTGGAAACCACAACAATTTTAAAATAAACTTCATTACCGTAAATCTAAAATTAATGAATTTACGCATTCAGCGGCTGTAGATAAGGAAGGTCTCGGAAAATTTCTAAGACCACTTGTTTAATATTTACATCCCGCGACGATTTCATTACATTTTTAGGTGAGACTCATCAAAATGTATGTCGCTGTTTCTAATACACAAGGGCCTTTTTAACTGTTTAATTTTTTCCAAAGTGAATAGTCAGTATTTCTGTCATTTATCAACTTGGTTAAGTAGTAGTTTTTTAATTTCTGAATTTCTTCTTGATTCCATTTTTTTCACAGTCTTCTTGTGTCCCTCAAGAGATTATTTCGTTTAGGAAAGTTATTTGCATTTAGCCTCTTTTATCTGCACTACTTTTCTAAGCCGATTGTTGTATGTCTGTGACAAGTTTTTCTATTTTTTGTCTAGTTATTTTTTCCCAAAGTATAATTTGAAACTTTCTCACTAGGTATATTTGTTAACTAGTACAGGAAATTCACTTATCCTTAGGATTATTTGAGAATGATCTGAACGCAAACCCGGGCTCTCGTCGACTTTCATAAAAATGCTAGAAATATTTTAAATTACAAAGAAATTGATTAGATCAGGTATTTTTCCTCGGTCAGTGGGCTGTTGGCTTCTTGTTGAAAGAGATCACAGTTGTTTTCTATAATAGCAAGTCAGTATTTTTTTTTTGTCATGGAGAACCTTGATCTCCAATGAGTTTTCTTTGCATTGAAGTTGCCATCTATTAGAAACGCTAGAAGAACTGGTATTAGTTTATCTTTGTAGAATATCTTTCAGGCTTTAAGGCGTCTCTGCTTTTTACGTCCATCTTAATTTTGTTTTCATCCATTAATGTGGTGGCCATAATTTTTTAATACTCTGTTTTGATTGTGGGTTCAATTATTTGTTATTTTTGTTGCCTCTGGAGAAGGAGTATTATTCAGTTTTCTTTTTTTACTTTTTCTTCCTTTAGTACGAATCGACTCTGCCTCTTTGATTAAATCTTCCTCATCAGTGTTTAGATAGGAATTGGGAACTGGGCTGCTAAATTGAGAATAATAATACTTTGTTAATTGTTCTCGTTGGTGACTTTCTGCGATTCATTGTATAGTTTCTGTTCTTTTTCAGTTTTATTCCATCTCTCGTAAGCGAATTGTTGTTATCTCTTGGTGACTCTGATAAACCTTTATGTTAGCACTGGTATTGTATCCTAATAAGTATTGTGTGATAATATGTTGAGGCCTTATAGAGAGTGATTTCTATTTCTCTCAGGAGATTTGTTGATTTTCCAGTTGCGTTGGAATGGATTTTGAGCTTCATTTATTTGTCTGCACTCGCCAGAATCCGTAAGACCGATTCTAGTCGGCACGTATTCCCGAATAGTCGGCACGCGCCCGATAGAGTTTACATTCTCGAAAAAGAAACAAAAACGAGAAAACTACAAATTTTACATAGAACACGGAAGAAATGATTTGCTAGCATCAAATTTCGGCATTGTCAATTTTAGTAAAGCACGGTTTTGAGTACTGCTTTGAATATTATCTGACAATGGTAAGTTACTTGTGTAGTTTCTTACCTTTGCCTATACCATTACTTTAAGTTTTGTGAGAACCAATGTGTCCAATTCGGCGGGGGTGTATACAATTTTAAAAAGGTTTACACTTTCCGAAAATTTATCTTTTCCTAATTATCTGTTCCTAATATATCTGTGGTTACAAGGCAAAATCGCCTAAGTCGAGATAAGCGAAATGAATTTATGGCAATATTTTGTGGATGCAAGGTTGTATTCATATTTAGAAACAATATTTCTTGAGTGATTATGTGTAATTATAAGGTTCAAATAAATCCTTTGGTTTTTAGGCCCTAGTGGTTTGGCCAAACCAACAGTCAAGGATAATGAAATCCAAACTTCAATCTATATTCAAGAAACAACGTGGCCGATTGTATGTCATAAAACAAATTTAGCGTTAAGTGCAGAAACGGATTTAAATATAAACGTTTTTTAGAATACGTCAATTTGATGATTCTCATGTTGAACCAAATTAAATGCCAAATTGGCACTGGAAATTGAAAATAATTTGAAAAATGAAAATCAACCGCCAACTAAAAAGCAACATGTAAGAAAACTTTATCAAAATGAACGTAATCGAGGGAAACCGTACGAAACAAAAACTGGAAAATAGATTCCGAAGAGAACTTGCAAACCTCTTCAAAAATGCCGAAAGCTCTTTCAAAGCCAAAATATCATTCGAAAAACAAAAATTAATTTTTGGCCAATATTGGACTAAAGACTCTTATAACCATAGAATTCTTTTACCTTCTAAAAGTGAAAGACATAAAGTTTCAAAGAATGGTGAAAACTACGACTGCTCCAAGAAACCGTATCCACTCAATCTCTTATCATCTCGAATTAGACAAAAAAAAAGGTTGTAGTATGTGAAATTCTTTCGATGTTGTTTTGGTGAAACGGAAAGTTTTGTCAAAATCGTCGTCAAGAAAAAACTAAATTCACCAGAAATATCAATAGTGGCTCATCGGGGTAATGCACAGCCAATAAATAAAACTTCATTGGAGAAGATAAATGAAGTTACAACTCATATAGATAGGTTTCCGGCTTATCAAATCCTCTATACAAGAAGGGATATGAGTAAAAAGATATATTTAAACTTAAAGGTAAGGTTTTTGCAATTCAAAATTTCTTAATAACTTTTTAATTTTGATCTTTGTTATCTAGAAATGGGCTATAAAATTAAAGCGCCAAAACCCGATACTTGTAATTATTTCTGTATCTTGAAACTTATGATTTAGAGGAATTAAATAAAAAAGATGCTTTGAACTTGAAACAATCAACACATTACATGAAAGCTGAAATAGGATTAAAATCCAAGGAACAAGATCAAATATAATCGTTTGGAGGTACTTAATTTAAAATGTGCACTTTCGATGTTTCTACCAACCCCTCTACAAATATCAGTATCATCCGACAAGCGCCTATTATGGACATACAATCTAGACGAAGGATGCTTCATTCCTAGATTATGCTTCATTCCTATATTATTATCATAATTCGCTAGATTAAAATGTTGTTAATTGTTTATGTATAAACTAACACATGGGCTGAAAAGTCCCGAGCCTAACAAAGAAAACACGTTTTTTTTTTGTTCAATATTTTTTTGTTCAGTTGGTAATAACCTTCAAAAGACAGCTGTGAAAATTTCATTATATTCTATTCATTAGTTTGTGAGTTATTATACTAAGAGTGACGCTACTTTTGTTAGTTTCAAAACAATGAACCAAAAACAATTTCGTGTTTTAATTTTACACTGCTTCTTGATGGGAAAAATACCGTTAAAGCAAAGCAATGGCTTGAAAAGTGTTATAGGGACTCCGCTCCATCGGAAACAACAATAAAACGTTGGTTTGCTGACTTCAAGCGTGATCGTAGAGACATCGATGATGCAGAACGCAGTGGGCGTCCAAATGAGGTGGTAACACCAGAAAACATAAAAAAAAAACACAAAATCGTTTTGAATGATCGAAAAGTGAAGTTGCGTGAGTTATCTGACATCGTAAAGTTATCAAAAGAACGTGTTGGCTTTATATTACATGAGCATTTGACTATGAAAAAGCTCTGTTCAAAATGGGTGCCGCGTTTACTCACTGTTGACCAAAAACAACATCGTGTTGATGATTCTGAGCAGTGTTTGGCCATGTTTAAACGCAACAAACCGAAATTTTTGCATCGATATGTGACAATGGATGAAACATGGATCCATCACTTCACTCCGGAATCAAAACGATCGTCATCTGAGTGGACAGCAACTGGTGAACCTCGTCCAAAGCGGCCGAAAGCACTACAATTGGCTGGAAAGGTTATAGCCTCGATATTTTGGGATGTGCGTGGTGTAATATTCATCGACTATCTTGAGAAAGAAAAAACCATCAACAGTGAATATTATATAGCGTTATTGGAGCGTTTGAAGGCCGAAATTGCAAAAAACGACTGCATATGGCAAAGAAAAAAATTTTGTTTCATCAAGACAAAGCACCGAGTCACATAAGTCAATCAAAACAATGGCAAAACTACATGAATTGAACTTCGAATTGCTCCCACTTCCAACGTATTCGCCAGATTTGGCACCCAGCGACTACTGGCTGTTCGCAGACCTCAAAAAATGCTCTCCGGTAAGAAATTTTGCTCGAATGAATAGGTTATCGCTGAAACTGAAGCCTATTTTGAGGCAAAAGATAAATCGTTCTACAAAAGTGGTATTGAAATGTTAGAGCGAAGCTGGAATGATTGTGTTGCTCTTGATGGAGATTACGTTGATGAATAAAACCAATTTTGAACAAAAAAAAACGTGTTTTCTTTGTTAGGCCCGGGACTTTTCAGCCCATGTGTTATTTGGCTTTATTTTTTTGCGGGCTTTTATTATAAGTATTCAACATCTTATTAGTACGTTCCAAACTTTATAAATCTCAAGTAACTTTATTATGAAATTTTTAGTTCTGTACTTCATAGTACCGGCAATTAATGGAACTTAGTAGACAAGTTTATTAGGAGTTATCAATAGTTGGTATTTTTAAAGCAATTCCCAGGTACCAAGAAGCACAAACGGCCTGTTATAAAATCTTTCAGTTTCGATTTAAAATAGAAACAAGAATTTCAAGCACACCAATAAAATTCGACTGCTGTTTAAAATTTATGTGTAAACAAATATTTTAAAATGTTTTAAAAGTTACAATCTGTTCAAATAATAATTGTTAAAAATAAATTTATTATTTGTATAAGTCGAAGCCGTTTGATATTAAGCAGTTATGTTACGAATAGTCAAAATTACTCTGAATTAGGGTAAAACCGCAATTTTTCTATGCCAAAAAAATTCGAGAACCAACTTTCATAATACTACTAATACATCGAATCGCATATGTATTTTGATATCTCGAAATCAAAATCTTCATAATACGTCCCAGGGCTGTTTAATTCTATATATGTAGGTTAATCAGGCCAGAGCCTAATGCCCATTTTAAAAGGCGCCCAATGAATAAAGTTTATTTCTGCATTTACGTGGCCTTCGTTTTCGGGGCCTGACGGCCATATTCCAGAAGTTGCCCGGCGATTACCACCGTTTAGACATTCACATTATATACATTTTTAAAATACATAAATTTGATAGTAAATCGGGAAATGGGTTTTATTTCTGTTCGAAGAAATGTAATCAGAATGTTTGGACCGATTCCCATGATTTTATTGGGGATAAATGAACCTATATTGAGCCCGTTATTCATTCATGAATGAGGGCCCCACAATTTCATAAATGGCACTGATAAGGGAACCAATAAATACTTCAATCCGTAGCGATTAATTGAACTTTAATTGGACGATTTTCATATTTCTTACCAACAAAATCTTTAGACGACGTGATGATAAATCACGTTTTCTCAAAAGTTATGCTCTTGGTATTAAGTCATTTAATTTTGCTATCGGAGGGCTTTATTATTAGCCGTAGTATACAACGGTACCCAACTAAATAAATGGAACCAGAACAAAGACAAAATAACCGGTGGGAAGAAACGGTGTTGAACGTTTGCGACATACGAAAACTATTATGTATAATTAAAATTTATCATTTACATTAAAACATAATTTGACAAACCAACTGTTAAAATATGTAAATGTATTGCGTGAAGCTGGTTATGTTTGATGTTTATAGTTGTAAATTATGAAAAATGTTCTACTAGAAAAGTTTACCTTTCGACATACTAATTTTAACTCTTCTAAAAAGTGTCAATTCAAACACTTGTATTCCCGTGTCGCAAGACTAAACAATAATTTCCATATCATATTCTTTATAAAATCTAGACGGGAACGTTTTAAAATCAAACAATCAAAATATTTTATTAGGGTCAAAAATCATTAAAATTCCATACCCAATGCCTTACATTATAAAATGGTAATCAAATGTGACCCAATTACGTTGTGTGCTCAATAAAATCCTAATCTACATACGAAACAATACTGTAAATTGTTTTAACCGTTGCGCTTCTTAAGACATGGCGCGCTAATTAAAAATTAAAATCACGTTTTTATTCTAAATTCAAACTTCGTACATTATACATATATTGTACATGCATCGTATTCTATGTACAAGAAAATAAGATTCCATCACAACATAAAACAATAAGACATTACAACGCGTAATGTTCGTAATCACACATGGTTCACACAGCAATACGTTTAGTTCTATATGGTAGAGGTCAAATAATATTAAAACGCGCCATATAGTAAAGGTTAACTATCCGTTATTTTTGTGATGAACATTCCTGTTTCTACATACAGCATCGCGCTAGATTGAACAAAAAAAAATATAAACACTGGAATTTCATTTAAACGCGCCGCGTCGCACTGCGCGCAAATTCTACACTTAAAGCACATAAAAAATTATGCCAGCGGTATTACGGATTGTTGTTGTACCGTATATAGTTTCTTGTGTGAGTCTGAGTATATAAATTATTCTTCCAATTCCATTTTACTTTTTCAACATCATCATCCACAAATCTAACTGTACTCTGACACACTGCCTTTTTGTTTTGTGTGTTGTATATAGTATTTTTCTGTTTTTAATTCTTTTTTATACTTCACGTTTTACTTTTTTTTGTGTATAGCGGAATTTCTTATTATTGCGGTTTATTTAAAAATTGTATAAATTTAGTGTGTGATTGAGAATTGAATTAAAAAAAATACACACAACGACGATGACGATGGATTCCCGTTTTATTATTTTGAATTTGAAATGAAAAAAACAAAAAACGTGTGTCTGAGCGCGAACGAGTGCGAGATAGTAAGTAGGTGAAATAGTGGTTTAGGTTATGGTTTTTTTTTTGTATTTACACAGCTCATTTCTAAATATTTGGTTGATAGGGTAAATTAAATTTATCTGAATTATGTCTAAGAAATTTTCGAGTAGACAAAATATGGACCTGAGCAAAAGTATAAATATGTACGTCTATAAATCGCCCGTCAGGTCACAACATTGTATTTCAATGTTGTTGATCTTTATTACCAAAAAAACAAAAAAATCGCTGTGTACAATTGGCAAAACTCCAAAATTGTAATATTCATTGAGTAGCGCACCACCGCGGTCATTGACTACTTTTACTCTCTTTTGTCTAAAGTCACACCGCGTAAAAAATTATTTATAAACTTCCTGGTAAATTATTAATGATTAATAACTTTAACGAAAAATTTCCCGCCAATTTGGTAACCAAATATAAAAACGATACTCATCTAATCGCATTACATAACATACGATTACCATATGCAAGATTTAAACGGTTGATTGGAAATGATAGAAAAGAAATTTGAATCATGCTGTTTGTTCATTTCTCTATTATATAATATGTATATTTTTATTAACCCTATGAAAAGTGCAGCTGCTAATCAAATAAACATACAAAGCTTAATTTGCCGCTAGGGTTAAGAAAACATTAATTACTCCATTGATAATGATGCGTTATTCAGTTATTATTTCGCGATTGTTTGTTGAAAGTAAAGAGAAAAAAAAAACGAAATCGTAATCAGGAAATTACTATTAGAGAACGCGATAGTAAATTATTTATATAAAGAAATGGAAGTTGATAAGTTAGTAGGTTAGAAGTATTACTGTAAAAATGTATTTTATATTTATAAAATGTTATGTTAATCGGTCGGAGAAAACTTCACCGATCGCTATTTCATCGTAAGTATAAGCAAGTTTAGTTAAAACTAGAAAAGTTAGTGATATGATGATCATTGGTCATTGATCTCAACTCGCATGGTCAACCATTTAGCTATTAACCAGGGGTAAGAATTGTGGAAATTCGACCTATTCGTAATTGTGATAAATTATTCGAGATTTTTGGCAAATATTGTTTGAAGTTTAACTACTGAACATTTCGCTCAAATAATTGGTTCTTCCATCGAATGTTCAAATTGTAGCAATATTTTATTGAGTTCGGATTGCGTGCAAGCTAAGATTACTTTTTTCCTTATTCGGGGGGTCCTCATAAAATCTGCATTTCCAGATTTGGCTCGCTATTATTTCGACTTATAAAATGATATACATAAATGGTTAAAAAAGTGAACTTAAAGCAAAATTAAAGCGAAAAACGATTGATCAGTTTGGCACCCTTGTCAAAGTAACTCCACATGAATGGTTACGACCGATTTGTCATTCGGCAACAGATTTCATTGACTTCTCGTTTTTCATAAATTCACATTCTCGAAATCCAATGTGTGATATACCTCGTCGATAAAAAGTTCGACTTTATTCATCAACATAGTTTCCTTCAAAAGTGATTCATTCGTTCAAACGCTTCTCTAACATTTCGATGCCTAAAACGATTTATTTTTAGCCTCAGGCGTTTGTTTCGGCTATGACCAGCATTTGATGCAAATCTCTTCCTTTGGAGCATTTTTTGAGGTCTGCGAACAGGTAGGTAGTAGTCGATGGAAGCCATATTCGGAGAATAAGGACTTGTCCACTGTGCATTGTCTTGGACAGCAATTTTTTTGATGCATTTGGGGCAGTTTCTCACAACTTCTTTTTTTCTCAAGATAGTCGAGAAAATCCTGTTATTACTGTTAGACAGCTCCGAACGGTGCCCTGAATCATCGACGCATTGGTTTTTTTGATCCAGTGTGAGCAAGCGCGGCGCACATATAAATCAAAGCTTTCACATGGTCAAATGTTCATGCAAAATAGTATATACCCCTTTTTCGGCCCGCATCTAAATTGATTTTTGTATATATTGTGGAACAACATACACATTTGTGTAAAAACAGGAGCAACCACATATTTATATTCTAAAACATCAGCACCATAAACGTAAAAGATACAATTGTGTATGTTGGGCTTCAAATCAAGTGAAATTTATATCAAAGACGCCATTACAAGCTGTGATTATTTACTTACACATTTGTGTATGAGGTGAGCTTAAAGCGAAAATTATTTTTTTTTAACTCGAAAGGAAAATATTGCCTTTGATGTCTTTATTAAAGTGTCAGCTATCTCACGCACCTTCACTTTACGGTCTTTCAAAATTACTTTGTACAATTTTTTGTCTTTTCTGGAATAAATTCCGAATTCGGGCGGCCACTCTTCAGCATAATTGGTGTTTGTACCACCACGTTTAAACTCAGCAAACCAACTTTCGATGGTTGCTTTCGAAGGAGCAGAGGGCCTATAATTCTTATCAAGCAAAGTCTTCAATTTCAAATAATTTAAACGTTTTTGGAGTTTTATGAAACCTTTTTGATATTAGCAAAAGTTTTTAACGTTTTTAAATGGTTTTCACAAATTGACTGGATATTTTGAGTATTTTAAACGATTTATAAACGCCGTTTTGTAACATTTAATTTTTTGATTTTTTCAGTTTTTTTGTTACGGTGCTTTGAAACCAAGAACAAATATGTGTGTCACTCCCTCAAAAATACTTAAAAGTAGTTTTAATACAAATGTTACAACTCCTAAAAAACCGTTTCAAATAATCTGGAATTTTTTAGTCTAAATTGGTTCCTAAAAAAACGCGGCTAATCTCGAATTTTAATGCATGAGAAAGTGTCCAAAAAAATCACAAATTTGTTGCATGCAACAATTGTTGCCGAGAAATTTCAAAAAATATAAAGATCAATTTGAAATAAAAATAAATGATCGATTTTCAGCGCGAACTTATTTCCGAAGATACTGTTAAAGTTAGCCGAAAGTTTCCAGCCAGAAAATGGTAATGCAGATAATGCCTTTGCTATTCCAACCTAAAATATTGTAAAATGTCGACAATGCAGATTACATCGATAAGGAAGATTACACATTTAAATGTAATACAGATTTAAAAGTTACGTTTAGCTGATGAATGGTTTGTATATCAAGATGTTGACACATGAACGATTTGACTGTACCAATTTGATGAACCATGATGGGTTTTAATATGTTTTATTGGTGAAATGTTCCATTTTCCGTTGTTGCGACGGTAAAATTGTACATCATTCGAGATTTTGCCAGATGAACAGCAATCTGACTACCGATTCGATAGCCTATTATCATAGGTAGATTTTGATTATAGGTTAGGAGTGGGTCTGATGAGGGATGAAATGCCATATTTGCTTCATACAGACGAAACTAGTCGATAAAAAAGATTAAAAATTATCAAGCATTAAATGGTTTCTAAGTGTCGTTAAAATTGTTTGCAACTCAAGAGTATGCCAGTCAGTCACCGATCTGACTATCTCTGTTCAATAGCCGATGGCCATAGGTAGATTTTGATTATAGATTAGGGGTGGTTCTGATGGTGTTATAGGGGTGAAATTTTGATTTTAACCATTTTTCAACATGGAAATCGTTCGTCTTTCGAGATTTTGGCATATAGACACCAATCTGACTATGCTAATTCGATAGTCCATGATATGGTCATAGACTCTGAGTATTCGATAGGGGTGGTAGTCTGATGGGGTTATAGAAGTGAAATTTTTTTTTTTCCTAAAAAGATATGGTGTATATATGCCAAAATCTCGAACGACGAATGATTTTATCGTTGAAAAATGGAGAAAATCAAAATTTCACCTCTATAACCTACAGATTCAGACCCACCCAAAACCTATATTTAAAATTTGCCTAGGATCACGGCCATCGAATTGCCATAGTCAGATCTGTGTATGTCTGGCATAGTCTTAAATTCCAAACCACTTTAACGACAATTACAAACCATTTAAAGCTTAATAATTTTTAAACTGCTTTATTGGCAATTTTCAATTGCATGAAACAGATATTACCGCTTACAAACCCATTCCAAACCTCTTCAAATTAGACTTTTTCTAAACATAACACTTTTAACGTTAAATTTTAATAAATTAAATATGAATTATGTATATGAAACAATAAATTAATATCGGGTAAATTGGAAATTGTATTTGATGTTTATTATAATATATGTTTTCGGCTGATTTGGTAGGTTAGCCGCTTTCGGCTGAAGTAGTCAAGACACTCTGCATTATCGATTTTTTCACTTTCGGCTAACTTTAACAAGGTTTTCCGAAATAGTTTATTGCAAAATATTTCAATTAAAAACTATGCTTACAAACTATGATATAAATTTACATGTATGTTGGAAACATAAATAACGGATGATAAACACAAAACTTATTTATTAGAATAATAAAATAATAAAAATAGAAATAACAAATCAGACCAACAAATAATAAAGAATGAAAGTGTATACGCTGGTAAAGTTTCGCAATGGTAGCAAATTTCTATATGCTCATAATAAAAGTCAACTTCTAGAAGACGCATACACAGGATTTAGTGCCACAAGCTTCAATTAAGAAATCTGCTCAACAAATTTAAAAAGATTGACATGTGGGTACGCTTTCTGGAAAGAGCGTGATATTGTCTCTTAACGGGACAAATAAATCTTACGATTCCTGGGGTTGGCAATATAAATAACGGGGCTTTTACAAAGAGGTTGTAGCAATAAGTTAAAATTAAAAAATTTATTCAACAAGCTTAAAAAAATGCCGTGTGGATGGGGAGGCTTTTTGGAATTCTCATGATATGGTCTCTCAACCGGACAAACGAATCGAATCATTTCTGTTGTATGGAGGCAACTTTTGAGAAATATGGAAACGTTAGAGATGTAGGACGTCACAATGGACGATCAGCCGATAAAATAGAACTCTTTAGGTAAAGTGTTGCTGATAACCCTGAAACATCAACACGACGATAACTACCAAAGTTGACTATACCGCGTTGGATATAATTTTCCACATCTAATGTAAAAAAAATCCACAAATAAAAGTAAAAGTTATTACACGTATAAATAGGAAAGGGATTTCATGCGTTTTATATATTGAATGAAATGTAAGATTAGCCTTTTGCGGATTACATATCGGTACATACTTATATATAATTCGCTAGATTGAAATGTTTATATTTTATTTAAAAGCATTAAGTATTAAACACAAATTTTGAAGTTGGACATGGTTACTACAGTCATACTGGTCATACGAGAAAACAAATTTTCAAACAAAATAACATGGACTTGGACTGACATTTGCGGATTTTATTCGGATGTCTACACATAATTAGTGTCAGCACGAATTCAGAGAACCATTCCATGCGGCTGACCAGAGTCCCCACAAAATTTAATTTGGTTTCCTCAATCCTTATAAAAAAAAAACGCAAAACTCATCCGCTTTACAAGTTTCAAAAATTTCTATTTAACACATCTGCCTGAAACTTCTGCGTAGTCTTAAATAAAATGGCAAACTTCAGAAATAAAATTATAGTGTGATGTGAATGCCACTTCTAATAAAATTCACTAAACCTGCTTTTAATTGTCCATTAAAAATATTCGGCAATTAATTCAAAATTGGCCTGTTCCATCCGACAACTCAATATTAAACAGCAAACCTTATCTTACATATTTATAATCAAATCGACTATTAGCTTACGTGGACGACTTATGCAAACCAAATAATAAAAACTTATCTCTGATAGAAATCCAGCTTCCATTAGAAAGAATCTTGAGAAGGCAACACGTGGATAATTGTTAACAAGTGACAAACAATACGGAAAAGATACAAATGGGAATACCGCCTTTGTACATAAAGCGACTTCGATATAATTAGAACAAATAACCCGTTATGGCATAAAGGGTTAAAACGGGTTGTAACGAAATGACGGTTTTCAAAATTCCGGTTTTCAAAATCCAGGTTTTTAAAATCGTGATTTTCAACATCCCGGTTTTCAAAATCCCAGTTTTGTATAAAAAAATACCGATTTTTAGAAAATCCCGGTTTGAATTTTTAAAATTTGACATGTGGGAAAATGGGACTCTTAAATGATTTTTTGAAAAAATTCAAAAAATAAGTTGGCGTGATATTCTGGAAAATGGCTAATAGGGATGAAATATGGCCATTTCTTAACATATTTTGTTGAAATTCGATTCGATGAAACCGATTTTGAGGAAGTTCTACACGTGCGATGGAAATGAATTTCTAAAATGATTTTTTGATAAAGTTCTGAAATATGGCCATCGCTATGGAACAAGGCCATTTTTTAACCAATTTAGTTGAAATTCAATATGTGGGTCCTAAATGGGATACAGGAAATACGTTTTTGATAAAGTTCTGGAATATTGTCATTAGAGATGGAACTAGGGCATTTCTTAATCGATTCGTTCTTAATCGAAATCTTAATCGATCGCGTGCCCTTGAGAGTTCTCGAACCCATCTGCCTCTACAATTATTGCATTTCAAAATGTTGCATTATCAAAATATTGCTTTTTTAGTAATCTTGCAACTACAAAATTAGGGAAAGAATTATACTTAGGGAAAGAAGCTACGGAAGTGCTGCGATCCGACTTATATATTTCTTTAATTTTTTACTGTGTACGGGTTTTACTGTTTTAATTTTGTTATAGTCTTTTTTTTTGTTTTTTAAGAAATTGGAATTGTAATTTCCATTTTCGAAAACCACCAAAGACTAGGAATTCAACTAATTCTAGAGCGGGTGTCAATATATGGCACTGATGTTGTTATTTGACAAAAAAAATGGGAGTTAAGTTTTTTCCAACTCCGATAAAATAGCACCGACTCACGCCTCTGACTTCGCAGCCTTGGTTTTTTCTAGTAAATTTTTTGGGGCAAGATTTGTTATTTTTATGTTAAAATATTAGAGTCTGGCCGGCTCTAATTAATAAAAAATATTTTTTTTCAAAATTAAAAAACTTTAGAACTAGAAGAAAATAAAACCGGAATTTTGAAAACCGGGATTCTAAAAACCGAGATTTTTATAACCTGGATTTCGAAAACCCGGGATTTTGAAAACGGGATTTTAAAAACTGGGTTTTCGTAGTACATCCGGCTTAACACGTCCCTCATTTCGCGTCTTTCTATCTTATCTGGCGCCCTGGCGTTAAGGCAAATCTGCACCGAAATTAGAAAATCCATTTGATAATTTTTTTTGTCTAAAATAAAAGCAGGTATTTGAAATATTTATTTAACCTTGAATAACTTTAAAGACATCGTCAAAATTTAAATAAATTGTAATTAAAATTCACTAGTTCCCCTCGTCCCTATCTCAACAGCACATACCACTCCTTCTTAAAATTCCAGCACACTTTTAAAAAATGATGTTTTCGACATAATTAGGTGGAACCGTAAAAACTTCTCCATCAATTATACTGGTTGGTTTATTTAACGTTTAACGAACTCAGTGACTTAAAAAATACGTTTTACCGTTTCGAGAATGAAATCATTTTGATAATAAAAATGTCGTCGCCGGCGTTTCTAAAATTTCACCGCACAGCAACAACAATTTATACAAACGAATTTCTTGTAATCGAAAAATCTCGTGACTCAAAATCCACACACTTTTGTAAAAACTACACAAAACTTTAAGAAAACAAATGAAAAACGACGTAAAAATCACTTCCCTTTTCCATTTAAGTATACAAAGTTGAATGTGTAGGTATATCGGTTTGACCTAATTAAGTTACACAGCATTGGTGTTATTTTTGTCATCACTGTTATAGTTTTTAATTATATTTTTAGCGACACACCACACTATAACTATATTATTACAACAATAATAGTAAATTGTATTTTTATCAAAAAAGGTCACTCAACCCTAGTGAATATATGAATAAAAATAGCGTGTGTTGTGAGGGTGGAAATTGGTTTGTTGTAATACAAAAAAATTGTCGCCTAAAACGCACCCAAAAGGTGTATTGACACTACATTATAATACGTATTATAATCACGGGGTGTTGGGAGACGTGTATACGAAATAATTAGGTTTACATTCCTGATAGAAATTTATTACTCGGTTTATTGGAATTTAATTGAAAATATGCAATTGGATTAATGGCAGAAACGTCCGTCTACAAAACTAATATAGGCGTAATTAAATTAGGGATTTAAAGGGTTAGAAACACGAAAACTATGCAATCGTACTGTAATTACCCGTATGTATGTGTGCCAATCCGACAATATATAGATTTTGATGGGAATTTTATACAAATTGTATTACACTGACGTAAGACTCTTGTAAAATCTAATGAGGGTTTATTATGAGTAAACAACATAAAACTATCACCTGTTCATTTCTTGAGCATTATTATGTTTACTGCACAAGACATCTGTTTACGGCGATGATTAAGATCAAGATGAATATCTCGTGTTTCTATCTATATTTACATATCTATAAATATAGAGTTGGTCATTGACCGATACCACCTCAAAGGGTTAATCATAGTTCAAATACATATACTATATACTTTGTTGCCGGTAAATCCATAAGCATTCTGCAAACAAACAAAAAACAATACTAAAGTACACTACAATTCTTAAGATTGCATAAGATGCATACACACCACTACATATATGTATATTCAAAAGATTTTAATTGGTTTAAAAAGAAAGATTATTTAAACTTAAATACTCGAATACAACGAAAGAAATACAACGAGAAGAGAATTGGGGAAAAAAAATTTCTGTTGTACATAGTTCTTATGTACATATTTACAGTAAGAAATAGAATGACACGTGTAGTAACTTAAAGTATTTCAAAGGTTGAATGACTGAATGAATTATCGCGCCGCGCGCGCTCTCCATTTAAATACACTGGACACGTGCATAGAGCATTCAAATTTATCGTAAGTTTATTTTTGAACACAACGAAAAACTATTGATAGTGCCATGTAGGTATGAATATACATATGTATATGTATGTTAAATATTTATGTAATAAATCATAAGCAGTTTACACTTGTTCGGTAGCGCATAATTGTAATTCAATTAACGCATTCTACTGTACCCTAGAAATATTTTACTGCGAATTTATTCGATCTTGTTGCATAAAATTTAATATCATCCATCCACAAATGAATGTTTGTATGTGTAGATGTCGTACATCTTTGGATAATACAAAAAGATGTTTTGCCTTGACTTCGATTTCGTATACGAATATTAACTTGACGGTAATTTATGAAGAATTTCTACACAAAATTACTAAGAAGTGTCGATTAATTTGTTTACTTGTTTGTTTGTGTAATGTGCAATTGTAATTCATCTTATTCGACGGGATTTAATTAACGTAAATTGTAATTTTTGTAAACGGGTTTGTTGGGCTTGCAATTCGGTTACAGAAATTCAAGTGAGATGGCATTATTCATATGCTTTGCTGACTTTTGCACTCGATAATTAAAAAAAGAACAAAGGTCCTTAAGGCCAGTTCTAATCGGTAAATGAATAACTGCTTAAGTTGCCTATTTGGACCAGTAGCGCTAAGCAATGAACACACTTTCACAGAATGTCATTGAAATCGTAATTATCGGAAAACTGAAAAATATTGCTAAAAATTGGGATCACATTTAAATATCGAAACTTAAATTTCCGAAAATAAAGAAAACTAAAAATCCCGAAAACAATCGCTGCGAAACAATTTTTATTTAAATTGCAGAGGCGTAGAAAAGTATACTTGCAAAGGAGTTTTAGTATTTTATAAATTACAAGATTTTTATTTTTAGTACTTAAACACATTTTTATTAATATTTTTTTTTGATATTTTTTATCGTTTACAGGACTTGGCTGGAGTTATCAATACGATCCCTGTCGTAACCTGCTTCAATAATCACTTTAATAATCTCTTTCACTTTTCGAACATTTTAGTGATTTTTGTTTCGGCGTTTCAGAATTTCAAACTTTCAGATTAATTTTTAACATTTACGGGATTTTTTAGAACTTTGATTTTCAATATATTAACACTAATTGCTTCGCACAAATTGCACACTTTTGCTTCGTTTTGGGATTTTAATTCTATCCCCTTGAGCAACATTAGACAAAAATTATTATGAAGTTCACACAATCACACATGTGGGAAAGTGTGTGGGTCGGAAATGACTATAATAACTTGCCAATTTAGAACTAGTTGCAACCTTATAGACAATTTATAACTAATATTTTTGATTATTACTCAAGCGTTGACTCGAAACCGTTTCTGGTTTCAGACTCTAACCCATAAATATTCCATAGCTGGTATCTGATATAGGGATTATGCCAAATATTAGACAGACTAACACAGAAGTCCACTTCCCTTGAACTAAAGAAATTGTGTACTGTAGCGCAAATAGTGTTATGTTTAATTCAGAAACCGTATTTTCTATCGGGTGTTCTATGTTCTGCACCGTGGAGTGTTTTATAATAATTTTGTCACAAATAAAAAATATCGTATTATATATGGCGGCGATACCAATACACATGGCTCTGAATGGGAGAATTTGCAATATTAAAAGCAGAGAAGGCTGTTTGTTAAATTAACCATGTCATTTAACCCTTAACTGAAGAGTAAGAAATGACATTCTAATCTCTGATCATAGGTAAGTTCCGTTAAATTTTAATTTAAGAGCTTTAAGCTCCACCATCAAATGATAGTCGATAGATGACATCCTCATTAACTAGTACAGTTTTGTCTCACATTAAAAATAAGAATTCAGTTGAAACGTTTTTGGTATTCTGAGTTTAATAGCTTCAGAAAATCTGCTAGGGTAACTACAAATGAAGAATCATAAGGTGCCGCATAAATAATCACAATTTGGTAGATTTATATCGGAATTTGGCATATCGGCTGATTAGGAATGATACTACGTCTGATCTGGTTTTACCATACAGATTGAGTGATTTTGACGAGATATTGCTGCAAAATCTTGGCATGGTTTTCCTAGATTATAAGTAGTGGCTATGTAACACGCTGCTAACAAATGGTGCTACCACACATTGTTACTATAGATCAAGAGATGAGCACGTCATTTACCACAATTACTATAATTCCAGATTCATTATTAGCACTAACCCCATTAATAAATAGAGTAGATTTATGTTTAGATTACACACATTCGAGTTGGAGTTGGATGATTTCGCAGTTTCCGTCGAAGTATAGTCAGAGGTTGTGCACAGGCCGGTGTACTTTGCTTTTGTTGTGGTTTTGGCCATTGCTGAGGACGACTTCAGCATTTAAGATTCGTCATTCAATTCGGTATGATGATAATCTAATTTCACAACAAGCCTGATACATTTCACCATATAGCCTTATACTTTGTTACGACTCGTTATGGGATCATTGCGCAAAACGCAAATTTGTTCGTTTGTCCTTAAAATTTTATAATTAAACTATTTCTACTGAGGGCAATTCCATCTGTCGGGTAGTAGAGATACTAAAACAATTTTTTGTTTTGGTAACTAGCTTTAATCTTTTGTTTTGCCGTAATTACACACTACGCCATCATGAACATATTGAATTTATATACTTTCGTCTATTTCCAACAGTATGGAAATTGGTTCGTAATGTACGTAATACCAAATGTTTCCTTTTGTTGTCTCATTTTCCGCTATATATAATTCAATAAAGTGCCTCGCACTATGAGAAATTATATTAAAAAAAAATGATGAACGGGAAAATGGAGACAACACGAAATATTCGTGTGCTTGGTAAAATGGGTATGTGAAAATGTTTTTTGGTGGTTGTTAAGTTTTGATGATCAAAGAGTGGAGTTTATTTTGATTTTGTGATTGTACTAGCAGTTTTGTATCGAGAAGAATTTTATTTTTGGCATTTTGGCCGCATGTTTGAGTTTCAAAATACAAAAAAAGTTTATTTATACTCAACATACAAGAAAAGTTTTATTTTGATGAGAGGGTGAAATATCTATCTTGAATTAAAATACATTTATATTTTATATATTAAATAAATAGGTAAGCAAACAAAAAAAAATATAAAATTAGATTAATTAACAATAAAACAAAATCGAGTGAAGGTCATCTGGTCCCGATTGTGCAACTTATTGGATGAAAAAAATTCCTTCAACTATATTTAATTCGTTTTCAATCCCACTAATAAATAAAACGGAGTTGTATAGTGAATATTAATAAAATATCGGTGAAAACACCGCACCATACGGGTGGCCAGTTGAGGCCATTCGAATTTATTTTCGCGTGTAACGGCGAAAGTGCTGCAACGGTTGGTTTACGGGCTGCCAACCGAGGCTTGCCCCATACTCTACGGCCGCCAGGTGAGGTCATTCATATTCTACGGCTTTCGGCGTTTTAACGTCCAACATTTTTGATTAACAGCGGAAAGATGCTCAACAAAAAACTAGCGTCTTCAGCCGACATTGCACTTGTCATTCGGGGAGATCCGGTTGTTCCCGGGTGGGCACACCCAGTTATTATTAAATTTACTACCCTGTTGTACGATTGAGCGCTTTGATAGCGCTACTTAATCGATCACGATGATCGCTCCATTTTGCCTCACCGTGAGCATCACTTTACACCATATTTCGCGTAAACTTTACCAATAAAAGCCGATATTGTGGTGAATTGGTATGATACTCACACAAATATAAAACCGAATACATTTGTTTTATACTTATAAGTATACGTATATGGTCTATTTCATCGTTTTTATGCATTTTCAAACAAAATTCCTCGGTCGCTCATGCAAAGTACAACTGGGTACGTTCCTCAAGTTTTGTTCGGTGTTTTAATTTAATTTCAGTTTTAAATTTGCTTATTATTTTTATTATTATTCTGTTACACGGTGTAGAAAAGGAGCACGCAAGCCTCAACTTCCCCACGACATCTAGTCGGCAAAACCAACGTGAGAGACTTATATGAGCTTAGATAAAATCTGCTGAAAGGTGTTGAACCATTCCGTAACAATTTTTCTATGGTATTTTGACTACGACGTAGGTCCTTTAATCAATTTTGGGTCCTGATTTCTAAAATCTAATCGGTTCTTAACCCGCCGTACTTTTGCCTAATAAAATTGGACAAAGGCGATAAAAACACGTTTCCTACTTCAGAAAGTATATATAACTGAACACATTTAGTTATCAACATTAATCTAGCTAAATATATTTTTACTCTTAGAAATATGTAATTAGAAATTTTACTCTGACAATCCTCGATGCAATTCTACCCGAAAAGTTGCGTTTCTGCATTGCACGGCGCTCACTTCGAATGTCTTATGCAATGATTGCCTATAAGATATTGACGACTGCGTCATCATGTATGTTATTGCTAAACCCATTCCGCTCATTGATGGGTTGCTATAGAGAGTTTTGACAAGGTAAGGTTTATTTAAAGCTTTGAAAGAAGCCTTTTGGCAAATATCACTCCAGAGATAAGACGGTTTTATAAAAGTATTATAAAGTTGATCCCGACAAAGTCTCTGCTTTCGTTGCATATCCAGGATCTAAAATCGAAAATTGATCCGAAGATTTTTTGTTGGTACCGCAGTTTTATCAGAAATTTTTGTGACATCGCAGCGGGACTCACTGGTTTGTGAAAGCGGGACAAACAATTTATTTGGGATCGCAGCAGCACAATCTTTTGAAAATTTTAAGCAGACCCTCTCGACTTTAAATGTATTTTGCAATGCTGATTACAATCGTCATTTTTCACATTCAATGTAACGCGTGGAGAACCAGCGCCAAATTTTTTGTTTCAGTAAAATTAAATTTAACACACCTTCGAAATTGAACCACAGAACTTGAGTTTTATGTTGTGTGATGTTATCAATTACAATCATAGCCTGAAATAGCTCGCATGGATCAGAGTGCTCTAGCAGGCAAAATATATTTCAATGCTGTTTATAGCTTCGATCGAACCGGCCAGATTGAAATTTGTATATAATATACCATCTGAGCTCACATCTAGCCTATTTATGCAAGCTCCCACTTCTGCACATGCGGTTCTTATGAAACACTACAACATCTTAAGAGATAATATTACCGGGTTCTATCTTCGAGTCGTGATGTATAAAAATTTGTTAAATCATGTGTAATACCGCTAAAGCTCCTCCTACCTTTAAAAAAATACGTCAGCTGCCGTTTAAAACTATTAGATTCATATCTAACCGCGGTATCCGCTGGGTAACGCTAAATGAATCAGGCGGTGTAGTAAAGACGATTAAATCCATTCCCCATTTGGGGCAGCTGAGCGCGTCTGTCTTATAGCAAGCGACTCGTTATATAAACGTCTTTAAGGAACGACTGTATCGAGCGACCTAATACGTACTCTCATAAAAACCATCAAGTTATGAAGCCTATATAAAGATGAACTCGGAAAATTTATACGTACAACGCTATTAAAATGGGAACATTGGACGTTCTAAGACCTGGAGATCTCCAAAACCTTAGGAGATCAAGGCGGAAATATTCATACTAGACATGCTTACACTACAAGAACTTAAGCGGTCTGAGAGTGAGATCTATACTAGTCAGAATAGAGGAGAATTTGGAGTCGACTTTCTCATTCACCGGCGAGTGCAACGACATACTATCGACTACCGCCATGTGAAAAATTTATTCTTTGTTGAGCTGGAGGAGGAGATCATCAGAAACATCCCGAACCATGATATCGAAATCATCATTGGCAAATTTAATGCAAAAATTGGCTGGAGAGCAGAAACCACATCACATATTGGTCCGCACACATCAGCTCAGCAACAACAATGGCCAACGCGTCGCCAAATTTGCTACAATGTATAAATTAGTCGTATCGAGTATGTTGTTTCAACATAAGAAAAAATCAAATTGATCACGTCATGATCTCGAAGAGACAGTGATATGGTTTTAGTGTCACAGCACAGGATGCAGCTATTGGTATATTTAAAAATGAAAAAACACCCAGTCTCGACGGAATCCCAGCAAAATTATTATAAAACACGTAGGAGCTACCTTTGCATCTTATCTGTATGATCTCATGATGGTGATCTGGGACCAGAACGAGCTACTCGAGAAAAGAAATCCGCAGTCATTCGCCCGCTACATAAGAAATGTGATCATCTCAAGTGTGAAAATTACCGTAATTGAGTTATTATTAAACACCGCCTACAAAGTGCTTGCTAATATTGTACTTCCCAAAATCATTCTCCTCACCGAAAATATCATTGGTAACTGCCAATGAAGTTTTCGCCCCAACCGATCAACCACTGAACAGTGTTTCATGTTGAGAATGATCTTGGAGAAAAGTTGGGAGTACAATATTGCCATTCATCAACTCTACATAGACTTGTAACAGGCATCTGATAGCATCATTCGCAAAAACCTTTGGGCTGCGCTCATATGTCTAGGAGTTCCAGAGAAGCTTGTCTCTCTGTGTAAGCTAACATCTGTCTCAATGTGCGGAATCGTAGTGGAAGGAGCAGTATCTAACCCTTTCAAAATAACATCAGCCTTATAAGGAATAGTTGTATTGAAACTTCGCATTGCATATTCAATCAGATAAATTCTTGGATATGCAGCTGATCCCGTGCTTCTTAGCCGAAGACCAAATGATGTCAAAAACAGTTTAATACCGCTTGACTAAGGCGAAACGATTCAACGGTTTGGATATTAACAACAACAAAACAAAATTGAAATCAATATCAAGGTCATTCAAACGATAAATAGATGGTCCCGTTAAGGTTGTGAACGACCAATATCGGATTCGAATGTATCACGAAACAAAAGTCTCCTTGGGAAATGTGATATTATCGGATTCATTAAATCGAACCGAGTTAGATGTGTGAGCTTCGTTGAACGAATTCCACCAAAACGAATGATACGAAAAGCGTTCATCACGTACCAGTCGGCGTATACCGTGAGGAAAGACTTAGACTACGCTGGCGCGACTACTTTGAACAAGGTCTTCGTATATTAGAATCTCGGAACTGGAGGAAGCGTGCGATAAACTTGTAGGACCATCGTGCAGGCGGTAAAATCCCTTTATGGGATGCAAAAGTTAGAAAGAGAGAGAGGGAGGGAGAGAGAGAGAGAGATGTGACAAACAGGTCAAACAAGACAATCTTATAAAATCGTGAAAAATTTCCGACTATCATAATAGGGAACAACGCTACATTATACATTTTACATCAGTCAATGTTTGATATCGGTGTGGCTAGGAACTAACCGTTTTAAACATCACATAAAAAAGTAATTGGTTCCGTACAATAAAGTCAATGATGAGTCATTAATGTTTCGCCACATTAAATTGGATCGTTAAATACCGAGCTTCAAACCCTTATAAGGGGCTTACTCGATAATAGGCACAAGCATGATGTGCATACAATCTTTTACAACAATTAACCTTTACGTAATAAATACGTTAAGCACATACTTTGACCAAAGAATTAGGTATCCCCATAATTTACCAAATTGCTAACACTCGTAAATAAAAGAGAACAATTCTGTGTGTTTTGTTTCAAAAGATTCACTAACACTAACGGAACTCGTAGCACGTTATAAAAATATGAAGGTTTATTGACCTCCAAAAATTTAATAAAAATTAATCATTTCATATCGTCTTTCTACTAGTCATAAGATTGCTAAATAATTATAAGCATCACGATCTATTTACGTACCTTATAAACGATCGTCACGGTCAACCAAATATGTACACCCTAAGCTAGACGTATTTTAAATAGATAGTAAATCTAACTTTTCATTAAGCCTAAAACTATTTTTAATAAATTACTTATTGATTATTTACCGAAATGATATCATTTCACACCATCTTACGAAATTCTCAGCTCGCATTTAGCACACCAACAACAAATCACAAATCTTAATACCTCTGGCTGTATTTTATACACAAAGAATATTCTTTTAGGTATACGAAATACATGTCTTTCAACCTTTTATTGTATTTTATTGATAAAAATCTATCCAAGATCTTTAAATAAAAAAAAAAAAAAAAATTGCAAACAATACCGTACACAACAACAATAGGTAATGCACAAAACAATTGAACAATAATTTCGTAATATTTCTTTTGTTTGTTAAGAAAACGCTAAGGTATTATATACTACGTCTTATGTAGGTTATGTATTCGCGCGATGCACCACCATCATAATGCAATTACGTAGAAATAAAATAAATAAAAGTAAATTGGACAGAGCCGGTGCTTACTGTTAACTGTTTATATATTATATATTAAGTACTTACCATCACGACTCATTCCGAGTTTCAGGCACTTTTGTAATCGACAATATTGACAACGATTACGATTAACACGATCGACGACACACTGTTTATTCCGAGGACACTGATAATTCACGACCGAACTCTGTGACCGACGAAAAAATCCTTTGCATCCCTCGCACGTTATAACACCGTAATGTACACCAGACGATTTATCACCACATACTTTACATGGTATTATTTCAATCTGGGCTGTAAGTAAATTAAGAAAAAAAAAATACATTAATTACATTAATTAAACTAAATTAGGTATACGATCTAGTCTAAAATCTAATTGGAACACTAGACGATTCTGTAGAAAAGATATCACGCGCGAATTCTGACATCATACATTTGATTGCGAGACAAAAACCACAAAACCATAATATAGAGATAAAATATCCGTTGTGGCATGGTAATCGCACATTCCGCGTTTCATTGCCATATCGAACAAAGCAAAATGCTCGCCACACCAATAACAGAACCTATTATAGGTTTTATCGCGCTTATGCAATCTACAAACATCACGTACATATATTACTGATCAAAACATATAAAACCAAAGAGAAGAACATTTGTAGCAACTTTCTCATATTCATGACTCTTAAGAGTTCCAGGAACATTCCATTCAGCACACCAAAATAAAAAAAAAAATAAAAAAATTTGTTGAGTCATTTACGTTATGCGGTTATTAAACTCTGCCCGACAGCACTTTATGTGCATTAAGAAAATTCTACGAAAATTGTGTAATTAAGATATATTGGAAAATTATACTTTTTTGTGGAAAATCCGAGAAATATTAATTTCATGTTCGTTTACAGTTATGTTTTATGATGTGGGTTTATGGATTCGTAATCCTACCGGTCAAAAAACACACTTTGTTCGATTACAGATTTTCGATATAGAAGATTAAATTTAACGAAGTAATATAATAATACAATGATGTCAGTTTTCGGACGCTATATTACTACGACCTGTGCAATATATGAATTGGATGAATGTAACTTAATTTAAGATTCTATTGTCAAATTTAAAAATAAATCCTCCTTTTAAGAGGTTTCAAGGATCTATTAGATACATTTGGCAAGTGGTAGCACTATCACTCCACTTCAGAATTTTCACTATAAATTTTTGATTTTCTACTACTAGTTATATGACCGCAGAAAATCAAAAATTTATAGTGAAAATTCTAATCCATACATTTTTTCCGAATTGTCCCTGTATGTGATACAAAATTTACAATTATTAATTAAGAAATAGCCGAATTGCCTCCAAATTTGAAATTTATTTATATCGTGTAGAATGTGCAGATACCATTTTTTGTAAGGATTGGTTATGAAATGGCCAAGATTAGTCCAGCAAAAACAGATCCTACAATTTTCTCGGAAATAGCGGAAAAACGGCATATTGTTAAATTTCAAGATTTCATTTACCGAGTTCCTTTACTTCGGAAATCTATCAATTTATCATTTTAAGGATCACTTTTGATTTTTTATTCCGCTGAGATGTTTTATTTAGTGAAAAAAGAGATACAAAATGAAAAAATAGTCACTGGTATATAGTTACAATACAAAATATCTTCTCTTCAGTGATAGTGCTGCCACTTGCGGCGAGTAGCGTAATCTCTTATTTCCCGCTGTCAAAGTTCCGCTATCATATACAGCAGCTGTATGCCAGATTCTTTAGTTTTTATTCGTTTGAGCTTATGATTATTGACAGTTACTATTGCTTTTATAAATAAATTACTATTATTTGTCCTGATACACAAATTCAGATCAGATATGTCATATACTATTCATTTTAGACATGTCACATAAGATTCGTCTATGTATCCTCATAGCTTTGTCAAACATAACCTCACACTTACGATTCATCTCAGACATGTTATTACACACAACGATTAGAACTGTTTGCTGATAAATGTCTCTATAAGGCCACAACGAAATAAAGAAACAAAAAAAAAATCAAGATGCAATCTTCACAAGACGTCCTGAACTAACCTCATTCAGTGCAGATGATTTTTGAAGCTATCGTGTCCAGTGAAAATCGCAAGCAAAATCCTTAGTTAATTTTTGCTCAAAGAGAGCGCGTTATAGGGATTCCAATCCCGAAAACGCGGGATCCCGATATTCCGATAAATTTTTAAATAATACAATTTTTACAAAAAACCCCAGAATTTTTAATTTTGTAAATTTTTATTGTACATTTATGTAAATAAATTAAAAGGTGTACATGTTTTTTTATTAGCCTTATTTTACGTAGAATCAATTGTATGCAATATTATAGAACACATAAAACAAACTAATTTAATTTTAACAGTACCTCGCTGATAACATTACGTCGGTGATGTATAACAACGGGAACGGTCATTTGTGATTTCCGGGAGAATATAAAATTTTAGTTCTTTTCTTTATATCAACTAAAGCCATTAAGAGTTACTTACGTAACTTAAAACATCTCGCACTAGGTTTTAAAAAAATGTATGACCGTTATTGGCTCTCGTCTCCGAAGGGAAATTATGAAATTTTTTTAAAACCAAGCGCGAAATTGATGGTTAGCCAGCCTGGATGAAATTTAATGATCAAAAGTCTTGTGATCCACAGGTCATAACCATTGCTGAGTTTTTCTAATCTGTTTATAAAGCGGAAGACATTGATAATTATAAAGATTCAACATGTAGTAAATATAGTACATTCATATTTACTCCACACATCGAGTCAGAAGAAATCCAGCGAGCATTGGTAGGATAGGTAATTTGACAACCCCTCTAAGCATTTTGTTCAATCAGTCTTTAAAATTGGCAACTTTTCCACAAAAGTGGAAAATAACTAGAGTGACGCCTATTTTCAAAACTGGATCTAGAAATGATGTTTCTTGCTACATTACATCTATATCTGCTATACCTAAATTAATTGAACTAGTAATATGTAACTCATTCAAAGCAGAGCTTCCACGGTATTTATCACAATATGAAAATGGTTGTATGCCTAAAAGATCAGTATCTACAAATCTCATAGAATTTACTAGCTATTCTATTAAAGAAATTGAGAAGCACAAACAAGTTGATGTAATATACACTGACTTTGCAAAAGCTTTCGACTCCATCAGCCATTGTAAAACTTTGAGACACATTTTCAAGTTCGGATTTTCTAGCCAGTTCGTAGCCTGGTTCAAAGCTTATTTGAGTAATCGAATCCAATATATTGAAATAGAAGATAAAACGTCAAATAGAATATAAGCTACCTCTGGTGTACCACAAGACTCTCACGTTGGCCCATGGATTTTCACAATCTTCATAAATGGTATTATCGCAGTGATAAAGCATTCCAATATCCTTATGTTCGCAGATGACCTCAAAATCTACAAAGCAATCGAGTCAGTCAGCGATGCCAGTAATCTACAGGAAGATATTGACAACCTAGCGTTATGGTGCGAGTTTAATTCTCTGAGTCTCAATATTGAAAAGTGCAAATTTCTATCATTTCACCGAAAAACCTTGATTTTTGTTTAACAAAAGATAATTTTAAAAGTAGATTAAGGCAATTTTATGCCTCTCTGTGATTTTTTTACTTGTTACTTTACTATTATATTTCAAATTTTCAAATCCAATGCGGGTATATTTTATTTTATATTTAATATTCTTAAATTAATATGTTTGAAGTCAAACTTGTAGACTTTTTTCAATATAAATAAACAAATAAATAAATATGCTTGTTAAGCATCGATGTCCTATAAGTACTTAGAATTGAAAAAATACTCAAATATTGAACTTTCACAATAACATCTAAAAAAATTTAATAAACACAAATATTTTTCACTATAAGTAGCAAATTTTTGTGAAAAGTTTTGAGTGAATTTTATAAAATGATTTTTTTACAACAAAACACACTACGAATCGCACAGAGATGATCGAAGTGGTTCTGAACTATATTTGATGTATTTGATGTAAGAATCCTATCTTATTTCTCCACATGCTTGGAAATCTCTGAGATTTCGCTATTTCAGAGAGAACATCATTAAGTGTAATATGAAAATTCTTAAACATTTGAAATTATTTATCTCTGCCTTACGGGTTGCACACATCAAACACTAGTTCAGAACCACTTCGATCATCTCTGTGCGATTCGTAGTGTGTTTTGTTGTAGACAATTTCATTTTATAAAATTCACTCAAAACATTTCACAAAAATTAAATGTTTGCTACTTATAGTGTAAAATATTTGTGTTTATTAAAATTTTTTAGATGTTATTGTGAAAGTTCAATATTTGAGTGTTTTTACAATTCTAAGTACTTATAGAATACAGTGCATATATTATGCACTATAATATATGCATATATTATGCATATATTATATCGTATTTGTTATTTTGGCATAAACTTATTCCGATTTGTTAAGCGCTGGACTAACGTAACGTGCGAAGCAAATTCGATTTTAACTATCTTTGAAAATAAATTTTATTTAGGTATTTCATCAGACAGTAAAATATTTTCGGGATATTCCGGGTTAAATGGAATACGTTGAGTGATAAAGCGTTTCCCCGGTAGAAGATGCAGAATAGCAATGGGCAATCTTGTAACTATATTCATGTTAAAGCGTCCTTCTAAAAATCAGTATGTGTCATTTCGCTGAAGTGTAAGCAACATATTTATTAGTGTTCTAACCATGTCAACTTTTATGCCAAGAAAACACAATTTGTGGGGAGCGCTGCCTTTTTGTTTTAATTGAAGAAAATTGTGGATGATGGACTTCGATTTCTGTGTGAAGCTTATGAGGAACATGCTCCATCAATGCATGAAAGAATACAATACATACGTTTTTCACATTGACGCGAAATGCTAAGTTGAAACAACTAACTTCAAGATGAGTCGCTTCCTGGATAAACTTTCATTCACAGACATGATCTTTTAGCTAGGGGGCTCCGGTTGAAATTATTAAAACTGATAGATTTTCAGATAAAATTTTACATTTTTGGGTCAGTAATATGCTATATAAGTACACTATCGAATGGCAAAGAGGAAATCCTCTTGCTCATATTTTGATTAATAGACCAATAAGAAAATAAGAAATTGAAAAGAGTAACTTCCTTACTGCTCTCTCTCAAGAATAAAATGTCAACGATCGAACGTAGTTTTCAAATTTCAAAGTGCTAGGATTGCCCTCTCACCAATAAATGTTTTAGTAGGAGCCCCTATTACGCTTCTACGAAATTATTTTAACCTAACTTTGTAAGATTGAATTTACAAGAAGATTGTTTCTCTCTTTCTCTTTATGGTACATAGGATCCATTAAAAGGCCTCTTGTAAATGAGCTCTTGTTCAAAATAGGTTATGTAAGCATGCGAAGGATATTATTTTGGAAAATATTCGGAGGTGTTTATGCCGAATGGAAGGAAGTGTGTTAATGTTTCGGTTTTATTACATTTTCGTTCGCTTAAGAACTTTTCCTGTTATTGTAAAATTCAATTAACTAAATATTATTTATTCCTTATCAATTTTGTATCTGAAAATAATTAAACTGTATACATATTACAAAAGCCTAACTATTCCTTTTATCAGGCCATTTCAAAGTTTTGTTCATTCCCATTGAAAATTTTTGGGCAATTTATGAACAAAGCTTAAATATGAATAAAGGTGCGGTATTCCTGCGGTGCTGACATCACCGGTGACACTGAAACAATTTTTCATATGGAACGCCGGCTTGTAATTAGAAAATAATTATTTTTAGATATTTATTAATAATTTAATTAAAAAAACACTCTTTGGAGAATACGATTATAAAAATTAATTTAAAAATAATAAAAGTATTTTAAGACTCATTCTCATAGTTTCTTCAGTTTTATAGTAATGACGAAAATTTTAGATAACAATTACTGTGAACATTTTATTCACCATTCTTTAACTGTTATAATAAAATTTGATTTGTATAATGGAATTGTAAATCGTTTTTTTGTACAGTTCTGGGCATGTATGGCCAACCGGGGCCTTGTTAAATAGAACTCGATTATTTCGTAACCGATGTGGATATAAATACGGTTTTGATGCTGGAATTGGGATTTTAAATTGTTTTTTTAGAGTTCTGGAATATGGCCAAATTAGGTCATTCATTCATTCATTCAACTCGATTTTACTAAGGCGATTTCCTTCAAATACGATTTGCATGTAGGTATGAGGTTCTGGAATATGATCGACAGGTTATTTCTTAACCGATTAATGTTGTTTATGGGATTTTTTTGTTAAGTTTCTGAATATGTCAAAAATAGGTCATTCTACAGGGAACTTGGCCATTCTTAAGTGCTTTTGTCCAAATTCGGTTCGAATATAGGATTATAAATTATTGTTTCTGGAATAAGCTAAACACCTAAGGCTTGTATGGTGGTATTAAAATGTTTGATTAACGTTTTACAAAGAACCGGAATGTGGCCAATAATTTCTATGGTAATTAAAACTCAGTCCAGAACCTCACATACACCTTGATTAGGGATCTCGAAGTCTACTGCTGTTCACTCAACACAAACCAAATTTGAATAAAATCGCTTAAGTAATCGCCAAGTTTCAGCTATAAATCAGCCTTATTCCTGAACTTCCCAAAAAACATTAATTTACATTCATTCATCTTGTTAAGATTTTGCCTATTTGGTGTAATTCAGCGTTGATTGCCCGCTTGGGCTGGTTGACTCAGTGTAAATTGGTTTAATGACATTTTTTTGTGAAACTAGTGACGTCTAGGTTTAAGTAGTAGCATTAGAAGTAGCTTTATAGCAGTTTAGTGGTATTGCAGATTGTAGCAGATTGGTTGCGATTGTTCGCGGACTATCTGGCATGTTCACGCAGCGTTAATATTCCAAAAAATAGAAATGTATCCATTTATTTAAAAAAATGTATCCAAATGTATCCATTTTTTTTAAATAAAACGTGATAATTCCTTTGTTTTTTTACTAAGATATATATGTACATTACATATATATTTAAATTCATGTAATCACAATATTTTCATTTGGTAAACAGTGCCATCACATTTGTTTACATTAGTAACGATCACATTCGGCGCTTTCAGATCCCCTATCATAATTAGTGAAATCATGGCCAAATTTATTTTAAACATTTCATAGCGCTATGCATTTTCGTAACGCTGGCTTCGGTTTTACACGACATGTTCCCAATTGTTGGGTGCCCTTAAAGCGCCCATTTTTTCATAGGAATAAATTATAAATCACATTAAACCAAAAAAAAAAATTTATAAAATTTCGTTGTTGAAAAAAAAAGATAATTAATTAAAATAATTGAATATATAGAGATAACATAGATAGATAATTAAATTAAAATAACTTCCGGGCTTCCGGCTCTTCTAATAATAACTCTTTCGCGGCCATAATTAACTCCATTGTGTTATGTTTCGGTGTGTAGTGTAGCAAATGCAATGCAGTATTCAACCCTCAGAGCATACAATTCAAAATTGGATTTAAATTTCAAAAAAATGTGTAATTTAAATTAAAATGTATCCCTTGATTTCAATAAAATGCATAGTTTTTAAAAAAAAAATGTATCCACTGTGAATAAAATGTATCCATTTCAGCTGTTTTCTATTTTTATGTATCCAGTATCCATTTATTAAATTTTCAAAATAATGTATCCAAATGGATACAATTGTATCCAAGTGGTAACCCTGTTCACAAGGGGTTCACAAGGGTCAGTCTTAGTTAAGACGCGGTAAGCAAAAGTGGATAGCGGGAAAATAATAAGTGGAGTAAAAGTGTAATTAGTGGTGATTAAAAATAATTGTAAATGGTGAATTAATAAATAATTTTGGAAATTGATTGTTGTGACCTTTAAGTGTTGGTGAATAATAGTGGTAAAATAATTGTGGGAATATTTCTGGAATTTTCGGGAATATTCCCGCCTATTTTCCATATAAAAAATTGCTTCATTGCCACTGGTGAAGTCAGTACTATACTTGGTAAGATGCGAATGATCAAACCAACATCCATTGCCTTAATACTACACTTATAACGTTAAAATTACGTGAATTTTTTAGTATATTACAGGGTTTTGAAATACGGAATTATAAAATATATATTTCCAATTTTTGCAAGTGGTTATAAATAAAGTATCGGAATACACTGAGTGTTTCATTGCAAACTCCCTTAACGAATTCAAATGAGCGGTTAGAATTATGGGATAAGCTGATGAGTCGCGTTACGAGCTTTCAACAGAAAACAAGAATGATGAACGTTTTCAAAATGAGCCCCGCTATGAAGAGGATGTCTAATAGACCTCAGCAAAGTAATATAGATCACGACAATAATCCTGACGTCGGGGACAACACTGGTTATAAAAGGAAGCTATAAAAAATTCAGATTGCGAAAACCCAGGTAGGAAATTAAGAAGAGGGATTAACGGGTCTAAAACTACTACTGTAGTACTTTAAGTACCATCGTGCTAATTTAGCGGATGTGATACACTTGGCACCATTGAGGACGGTGCAAGCTGAAAAGCTATGAGTGAAGTATTAAAGGAGCATTAAAATACGATGCCGAACAAGCCTGTCATCTGTCAAAAAGACGCGAAGACTAGTTCTCCAACATGACTCTTTGATGTCAAAAATTTGAATTTACATAGTAGAAAAGAAAAGTAACCAGATGTAGAACCGGATCAGGTTACCAGTGACAGGAGATATATTATTGATCGCTAAGGAGAAAGTGATTTAGAAGGTTAGAAAGGAGAGAAATAGTACAGTGTTACATATCGGGGTTGAAGTAGTAGTAGTAAGTAACTTGCACTCTGCAGTATGAATCAAAGACGAAGAACCTCACGCAAAGTAGTTCAATTTTCAGAGTCAGAGTATGTATCGTAACAAACCTTACTTCATAACTATAAGATTTTTTAGCAATAAGTGAGATTATTGGCGCTCCCTCTGCGTAACAAATTAAATGAGTTGCTTTGATACGTATTTTTTAAGAATGTTGATGTATGTCGGTCAAACTATAATCTAGATAATTTTATTGCCAATTACATTCACATAAAATAAAAATTGATTGATTGGCCCCTGCAAGTCCACACCTTGCAATAGAATTTCCTGAAACCATAGTTATTTGAATTATATTAAAAATTACTCTAAACTCCATTAGTATTTAACCCTTTAATTGGGCAACTACGAAATAGCAAAAAAAAAAAATCTTTCAAAAAGTTGCAAAAAATATTTCAGGCATTCCAAAGGCAATCGTTTCTGGAAAACTATCAATGTTATTCAATGCCAGATTAACTACCGGATTGGAAATTTAAATAAATTTAGCTTATTTAGAAAAAAAATCAAATGTTTTATTGATTTGGTCACCAAAGGACATTCGTTTAGTTACAAGTATAATTATACTGCACAGGACATATTTATGCCATGGTTGATGGAACTCTACCATTCATCAACCAGCAGAATTGGATTCGCACTCCAACATAATGTTCAATGGAACTAGACCATCTCTCAACAAATGACGGTCAAATTCAGTATGCAAAGCTGAATTTGACGATATTTTGCGATTCGGCTATAATGAATGGAACCAGATCGTTTCCTAACAGATAACTTTCCAATTTAGTTTGTAGAGCTGGGCTAGGATTATAATAAACCAAGGCCAACTTGTATTGGGACTTTAACGTGTCTTTTTGATGAAGTTCTACAATTCTCTCTACAGTTCTACCATTCTGAATGGAACTTGGCCATATCACAACCAATCATTGTCAAATCAGGTATGCAGAATTGGGTGGGAATTTAAAAATGGATTTTAGAGATGCTCTGGAATTTAGCCGTGCTAGACAATTTCTTAACTAATTATGTTCGAATCTGGTATGTTAAGCTGAACCGAGATTCCAAAATAAATCCCGGATGAAGTTCTATATTTTAGTACAAAATAAATTTGAAAATAATCGGCCAAGGAATTATCCAGTTCCAGTAACCTTAAGTAATAACCCAGTTAAATCCACCTTTACCAAAACGAAATTTACTAGAACTCCAATTCAGCAAAATTCATACCCCAAAAATTATTTTATGCGTCTTCCGCAGTATACTGTCTAGAAATAGAGTACTGAGACAATTCTACACTATCTAAATCAATCAAAAAAGATGAAGGTTTACGTGAGGTGACGGCACGAACGGAAGATAGCACCATGCAGAAGGTTTCTTACATAATTGGTGCATGAGTAAGTCGTCGAATAGGATTTTGAACTCAAATCAATCGATATTCGTGTCAGACGTTCCCATGCAATTGCGAACCGGTTTCGAGAAATATTATTCAAAGATTCACATAAAATAAAAATTGTGGAAAAATTCGGATCAAAGTTTTTAAAAATAAAGGTGGCCAGTTAACGGAAATTTAATTTACGAAACTCAAAATCCTGCAAATCAAAATCCCATATTTCAAGATATCGATTTTAAAAAGAACGAATTCTGGTATTGAAATTTATCTTAGTGAAACTCCTATTTTTTGAGAATTATGTGTTTCGAAATCTTGTTAAAATACAAACAAATTAGGGTTAAAAATAGTATGTAGTATGGATTGGTATTTTATTAAGAATTTTAATTTTAGACATGATTTTGGAAGTTGGCCACACTGATTGAACTCGATTATTTCTTGACCGGCGACCATCAAATTCAATCGGCGATCTTATACGAAGTTCTGGAGTTTTCTCACCTTGATTTGGATTCTCACATGAGACGATGTTTTTGAATTTGGTCTTGCTGAATGCAAGCAATTCGTTCATTTTTAACCAATTAAATTGGATTTGTAGGATCGGATTGGAATTTAAAAATTGATTTAGTCCATGTCCTGGAATTTGTGGTTTTTAAGCGGAACTCGGTATTTTTTAAGCCATTATCAAACTTGTTTTTAAATACTGAATTGAATTTTAGACCATATTTTAGTATATAATCATAATTCGATCAAACTAATGAGAAATTATGGGGAAAAAGTTCCGACATTATGACCTATGGAATAGAACTTTGCAATGCTTTAGCCAACTATAGAGACAAATTTGAATTGTAGCAGGCGTTATTGGGATACTAACTTCAGTTTAGATGAAATTCTGGGATTTAGTCATGCTTAAAGTGGGACTTGCTGAGTTGATCTCGAATATTTCTGAAGGAAATTCTAAAATTTCCCAGTTTGTTAGAAACTTTGCCACTCCCTAACTGATTATGTTCAAATAAAATTTTTAGAATGGAATTAGTACTCTAACAAAAAATTTAGATGAAGTTCTAGAATTAGGACATTCTGAATGAAACACAACCATTTCTCAATCGATCATTCAAAAATCATGATTGTTATCGGGTTTCTTGGTGGTAAAATTTCAGTGTCATCTATTGTGCGTACGGTTAATTTTGGGATTACCGAGCTCTCAATAAAATATTGACGAGTACCAGAAACAGTGGTTATAATCACCAAACATCTCATGGAATTCAAGTTCAGGATTTTATAAACTAGGATTATCGAAACCTTATTTTAAAAGAAATGAGAATTTTTATTAATCAAGAATAGAAATTTGTAAGCTTCAAAAACATTATTTACAAAAGGCATCAAGGTGAGAAATATCTGGATACCCGCCAGAAAAAAAACAACACTTACAAAATAATGGCTATGTGTTTAAAAGGTCACCGTGAACTTTGTAAGATATTAAACCAGTTTATAGTTTATATAATCGTTAGTATGCTATAAGAAACCAACAAATACGTCTCTGAAAATCAAAATTGGAATTCAAGTAGTAGTTACGAGCTCCGTTGAACTCTCAAAGCTTACTAGAAAGCGCGGAGTTTCTACCACCATTATTGGAAGTTTTCAGAAGCGATTTTTTTTTTTAATTTAAGAAGCTGTGTAAAAAGAGTTTGTACCACTTAAAAGTGAAAAATTGTCTATTAACTTTAAAATCTGCATAATTTTTTCAAAATTTTGATTCGACGACAAAAATCTAAATATTTGCGAACACAAAAAATTCTCTTCTTCTAAATTTAGATAGAATATTTGTTTTTATTTGGAGGGTGAATACATTACCCACTGCTTTGGGAAATGTTTTATCGATAACACCGGCAGATATAGGAGATTCTGAAAATTTACATGCGCTAAATTTGACTGAATAGTCAAAATTTTGATTTGGGAATTCCTATATTTCGAGTATATCGCCAGGAAAAAATTAACAATAGCTCAAACGTAAGGATCATTTTCCCAATTTTTCATTTATCGAAAAACAGCACAACTGCGAAAATTAGTACTTCAAGGCAAGAAAGACAGAAGAAAGAACGAAGAATACAACAAATCTATGATGGTAACTTTTCTTTTAATGAATTCATCACACTAGAGATCATGGAAACAGATAAATTATACGAGTTAATGGATTTCGCAATGCGCTAACGGTTAATGATTTATTATATAAACATGAAAACATTTTTAAAAAAACAGAACCGATGCAAGAAGCAAACCTGGAAAAAATATTACCAGAAGGCGACCAATATATGTAGGTCGAGAGAGATGTGTTGAGACGTTTAGCATCCTTCCAATGCAAAACTAATTCTACATTAGAATGACAGTTTTGTACCTACAAAATATTTCAACCCCTCGAAATATTTGTACAACCATTCTGGAGCCAAAGCAGCGCCGCTTTATATTTGCAACAACATAAATTACATAAAACTTACATTTGAACAATCGGATACCTCCACAACAACAGACAATAAAATAAAACGGAAAAACAATAAGAAAAACTGTTAAAACTGGCAAACAAAAACCGAAACGGTATTTTTCCCATTTTCTTCCCATCTTTCTACATTTTTATTCTATACAAGAACGGGTATTATACCCGGCTAATAGACCTACACTTATATTGATTAAAATGAAATTAAATTTTATGTTTATTACCCTAGCACTATATAATACTCGTGTATGTAGTGCACATAGTACATAAATGGCGCCTCTTTATATAAAAAAAAAAATGTACGCGATATTACATTGTATTGTACTTTAAACGCTGGTACATCGCCCATTATCATCATCATCATCATCATAATCACTATCATGACATTATTACGAAAAATGATAGGTTAGTAACTTTTCTCCGCTTTTATTTTCACTCCGCAACAAAAGAGAGTAAAATACAAAAATTCTATATACAGAAAAATTATGAATATGTACATACTTTAGTAATTTGTCATAAAATAAAAAATAAACAAAAGACACAAAAATAAAAAGTTTCTCTTCTAAAAATAAAAATACGTAATAAAAAAGTATTAATTTCACAACGATCGTGTGCGCGCTCTCTCACATACACACACACAAACACATTGTATTATATACGTACTTTTTATTATTATTTTCTCGGTTCATTGACATTTTTCGGTGAGTTCGACAACACAATATTTATTTGTGTTTTCTTTTTTTATTTTTATTTTTTGCTTATTTTCGTAGGTGTGAGTATTTTATATAATTTTTGATTGTATTTATATATGCATATAAATTAAATGAGAATGGGAGAGAACAAGAGATTTAATCATGTATTTTTTTTATTATTATTTCTCGTATTCTAATTAGAATTTTATAATAAAAGATATTCGAGTCGTATCGTATGTATGCAAAATAGTAAGTCAGTCATCATCCTTTTCACCCAATAAATTCTAACGGTATTTTACTATAGTTTTTAATGCTTTTGTGTTGTTGTTGGTGTTGTTATACGTATGCATAATTTAAAGTAGGTACATGTTATATTAATGACCTGTAACACCTGTAGAGTACCCGGTACATTTATGCATTAAATACGAGTATTATCATCATGTTAGACATTGTTTTTACATTACATGCGTTGTGTATATTTAATTATGACATCACACACACACACACACACACACTATTTACATGGAATACCGTTATGCATAAACATTGTGCGTTATTCATTATTTAAATATTATACATACAGATCTACATAAATAACCGTAATATTATTATTTAACCAAACTTATTTTAGTTTAGAAAAGCTTATAAAAAGAAAAACGTTTTGTGTTGTTTTACCGCAAAAATGTATGTATCGTACATGTACACATAATATATGGGTTAATCGCTTTACTATATTTTATAATACGTAGTTTAAAGAGCTTTAAAGGCCATTGTTGTACTCGTAAGAGTCAATGGCTTCATTAATTTTAAAGCAAGAATATTCTTGTTCTGATGATGTTCTTTGATAAGATTGTGTCATCACAGACCATTAAAATTACTCGTTCATCAAATTATTTGGTAAACGTATTAGAGTAGATCGCAGATAAGAATACACTGATTAGGAAACTCGATGACTCCAGTGTCTACCAAACAACCATAGAAGCACAAAGTCGGCAAATGTAAAGTGCCACCAGTTTCTGTTTCGTGTTTTCGATTTTCGAACAGAAAATTGTTCCCAATAAATGATCTGTGTCTTGTCCGTGCTATATCCGTGTCTATATTCTTGTCTATGACCTAGTCTAATACGCTAACCAAATAAGTTAATGAGCGAGTAATTTCAATAATCCGTGATAACATACTAGTATCAAAGATAGTTTTAGAGTAAGCATTTATCTGTGAGTTAATTATATCTGTGTCTAGATTTGTACTACAAAATCGTCGGCCTGTGAGAGACGAGGTTTGATGAACAGAACATGCGATGGTGTTGGACTTTCTTACGTTTTGTTAAAGTAAAATTGTATTATGGAAATTAGAAAAATGAAAAAAAACTTAAAAAATTGTGCACTCAAATTAAGTGCACAAAAGAAAAATTTTGAATTGAAATTAATGTTAGTTGAAAATGAGTATGACATTAATTAGACAACTCTTCATTTTAATTAAACAATGATCTCATTGACATAATGACATGCACAATACTTAATCATGTCTATTATCTCAATGGCATTCAGGCCTTCTCGCTATAAATATTGTCACACGATCATCAAAAGTGTGTCTTGAGGGAGAAACAAAATAGTGGAGGATTTTTATTTTCTAAGGCTATGGGCCAAATATCTTAGTACACTACAAATACATTTTTTTTTTGAAAATTTGTCTGGTTCTGGTCTCAGGTTTGCATCATATGTGTCACAGATTTATAAGATAAAGTTCTACGATAAATGCGAAAACCGCTTAAATTGGGCCACATTTAGAGATCTAGGTATCAGTACCTGCTATTTGTGCCACATTTGGGACTATAAAAAGTATAAGGAAACCGCAAAGAGTTAAATTGTCTTCTAACTACCCAAGACAGATTGGGCACAATGATGATACACTGCGCTTCTCGACGAGCATAGCATAAATCAACAGCAACGGGCAACATTTTGAAACGGTTGATCCCACATATTTTGAATGAATTTCAGCGGTTTGGATTAAAGCAAAGAATTTTAGTATTAAAAGGAATTTAATCGATTGGACAACGGTGAAATGTTGAAACATTTACCAAAATTATAAAAATCATTTTGAGACGCTTTCCAAGTTCTTAGAAAACACACGTAATATAAAATATAGATGGTTTTGATTCTTGAGCGCGATGTATTAAAAATCAAAAATTTCGATTTTTAGTCTAGAAGAACTCAGAAGGATTTAGTTTACTCGATAAGAGTACAGTTTTATAAAAACGGAATTTTTCATAAATCCAGTTATTGATGTTTTTTTTTTTGGATTAAACCTAACAAAAATTACCATCCCCTAATTAGAAAGAGCGATTAAGCATGTTTAGTATTAACTATTCGTAACGAGATAATTTATTTACGTCGTGGGCGGTTTTTCATAAAACTTTACCGTTTGTTGCATGATTTAGAAGTGGTTGTTCAATATCGGCGTGCTCATACATAAATTAATGATGCAGAACGATCGATGCGTCCAATTTAGGTCACCGCATCAGAAATGGTCGATAAAATTCATGGGATGGGATGATCGGAGATTTAAAGTACGTGAGATTGCTGGTTGTGAGTATTTCAATCGGGTAAGAACATAAAAGTAATAGAATTGGCACGCCAAAGAAATGTTTGGCGATGCTTAATCGTAATCCTTGAAAAAAGAAAACGATAAATGGTACATATTTCAAGGCGGTTTACGGAAAAAACGAACATATATGACAAAGAAGAGTTTTTTTTAGCACGACAATGCACGTGCTAGGATACCAATTGCTTCCGCAATATATATCCTGTTTCCGAATATAAAAAATGGTATGGTGACAAAAGGATTAGCTCAATCGATGAGTTGCCGGAGTCTTATTTTTTGAAAGGGAACGTGAAATCGGAGAACCCATGTCCAAAGTATCGAGCTAAAAAGTCCATATTTGGTCAAAAAACAATTACGTTCTTTCATTTATCATGAACATAATGAATTGCCCTCGTAGTTCTGATACCCAACTTGAGGCTAACTTCTAAAAGGTGCCGTCAGCAATATTCTGGTGCAATATATTTCATGAGTATCCGATTTTAGCCAGAAACGTTATTACAGTTCTACTGAGAATACTGAAATTCAAAATGGAAATGCCTTCGTCTAGAATAGAAGAGACCCTTGAAATTTGAAAAAAACTGCTGGCAAAGGGCGCCATTTCACTTATAGTAGCTAGCAGACTAACGGATTTATAATAAATCGCAATTTTGGTTCAAATATGTAAATTTCAAGGGCAGTATAGAAATCAAAGTGCAATATGTCCGGTTGAATTGCTATGTCATACCAATAAGTATTGTTCAAATCGTAGATTTTGTTGTGTGTTCGAGAGATTATAATAAAGATCATTGTTTCTCCAATTATTTCGTAGGACTTAAGCGGCACCCTTAATGAATCTCTCGTTAGAATAAAATCCGGCTAGCTCGGAAAGATAATAAGAAGGGTTGCATCTCAAAATTATGGTTATATTGAAAACGGAAATTTGGTGCCAAATAGAAAATATAACAGTTGTACGTACGTTAATATGGAAAATATGCAAAGTATTTTCCAGATTAGGCATGATTTGGTTAAAATTAAACTCAAAGTTTCAAGGTTTTTAATTAATCCCATTCTTTTTAGCTTGAACACCTTCAAGTCTTACCTACAATAAAAAATAAATTTCGATCTAAGATAAAAAGGATATTGTTTATGTAAGAGAGCCAGACACAATAATACTAATTTCTCGAAGTAACGCGGCGATGTTTTATTTTTAGAGACCTCCAAAACTCCTGAGTTTCTAGTTCCTTTAAAATTGTAACTGAGGCTGAGGACTGCTTTCTTAACATGTGGAGACAGTAAGTAGCAGCAGTAAGTGACACAGAAGCAGTAACTGACACGAAACGAAGCAAGTAAGAATTTTCCAAACCCATATTCGCGAATTCTAAAGTATTCTAAATTCTCATAAAATGTTTAGCTATTTTTCTAATTATAGGAAATGCAGCAACCCAGCAACTATAAACTGTGGGTGGGCTAAGTTTCTATTATAATTTTTAATATTTACTATCGATTTTATCGATTTAAGTGATTAATAAGCTAAACAACAGAAATTTCACCCTAAATATTTTTAAGCCTATTTCCAACTTACAAAATTATAAGATTAATGAATCTACTCTTATGGAACAACCAAAACTAAATTGAACATTATCTTAAAATGAACAAAACATTGACATGATGATCTCTCACCACATTTTACCCAAATGGCTGCAAAATTAACGACACATCCTGCATCCTAACTCTTAAATTATCGAGATGGGCATATATAGGCAAATATCATCTGTTTAGAATAATTACTGTCCACGGAAATATTCTGTTAAAAACATGCATTTGCAAATTATTTCAAAACCGTGGTAGATAAAATTCTTGCAGAAGGAGACTTTAACTCCAACCAAATTCATTGGGGCTCAAAATTAATAACAAGCGCTAAAATTCAAGCAACTTTGGGCGACAGACATATTAAATTCAGAATCAAAAATCTACTAAGGCGAAAATGCACCACCCGTCACATAATACTCAGGCAGCTCGAAATAAACAACTGCATATTGCGCAGGAAAAGGCTCTTAAAAATGTTCACATGGACTTAAATCAAAATTAAGTAAAGCTGAGGCTAACTTAATTTGATGAGGGAATCCAACACTATCCAAGTAAACTTACAGCGACAGAAGCAACAGGCTATTTACAATGGAATGCTGCAAAAAAGTTGAAACAACTTATACACCACTCTTTGATGTGCATATCGTTTCAGTTTTTTTACAGCTCTCGCTGCTTTCGCATTCGTATTCGCATTCACCACGAGAACTGGCGAAAATATGTTTATCTGAAAATATATATCTGTGGTAATTTAACATAACCACTTAAGTCGAGATAAGTGGTTATGTTGAACTATATTCTAATCGATAGTATTTCCCGGTTTTTATTTCCTTTCAATTTTTCATCAAAATCCGACTATTTTAAGCCGAGATATGAGCAAAAAACAAAACCACTTATGTTTGTTATAGGTGTTTCGTATTTATTGAAAATTTTTGATATTGTAGCATGAAATAGGTGATATTTAAAACAATATTTTTATTTACAAAATCAGAAATAAATTTAGAATAAACACTTATCTTGAAATAAGTTTTTATTTTGAATTTAATTTTGCGTTTGATATTTACTTAAACCGATGTGTTTTTTTTTCTAAATGTTAATTAAAAGTTTTGAGAATTTCCGGTGAACCCAGAACATGTAACAAGTACTTGAAGGGATCAATAAACATTGTTTTTCCCATAATTTTTTCACAAATTAATTATAAATTTAAATTTGGTCCCCTCAAAAGTAGTTAAAAAATAGATAAGTGCCACAGATATATTTGCTCTACACCTCTCGTTACACCGAAGGAGAATAACTAAGGCAGATGGTTTGGGATTGCAGATGGTTTAAAATAAAAACAATAATCAGCGAACATATAGACTCAAAAAAGCATCTGGTCGTGACAATTAAAGAAGTTCCAGAAATATGTATCAAATTGATTACATCGTTTTCAATATTGTAACGAAAATTGGTCATTTTCCTGAAACTGTCGAAGGTCATATTGATTTATAGGGGAAGATAGCCACATCCAAATTCCTCCGACCAAAGAACGAATTTATGAGAAAATACATCGAAAACATCAGTTTGCAGCGGAAAACGAAAACTTGAAGATTGTTTACAAATGCCAGAAATCTTAGTAAAGACTACTATTCAACATCTACAGCCGTCAAAAATACGAATGGAGAACAACAAACGTGGCTGATGTTCTCTCAGTATGGCAAACTTATTTTCTAAATATACTAAATCGGAGTGACTAAGTGACCCCTATTCGAGCTGATGCTCCACCAGGACGTATTTGGCCTATCTCCAACGATAGAGAAAGGAGACACAGCTAATAGTATACAAAAAATTGGAGATGTACCCGGTGGTCTCGGCGGAATCTCAGCAGAATAATTCTAACGCGGAGGAGCAACTCTTTTATCTCAACTTTACGATCTCATTGTGATGATCTGTGACTAAGCAACCTGCTTCAGATGAAATGTGGCCCTCTCAATTGTGAAAATTACGGTGGCATAGCTAATGCCAGAATAATTTCCCTCGCTGAAAATATGATCGGTGACTATCAATGTGGCTTTTGCTGAAACCGATGAACCACTGTTCACTGTTTCAAGCTGAATGTGTAGAATCATACTGGAAGCGGCAGTATCTGACCCCTTCGAAAAAGTCGCACACTGAAAGATGCGCTCGCGTCTGTGCTGTTTAATCTGGCACTCGAATAACGAAAAGTTGTATATTCAATAGTCGCGTTACATATTCAATAAGTCGGGCCAAATTTTTGGATATGCAGATTTTTTTGTTTTTTAGACATTTCTAAAATTATGTGTTAATGGCCATTAAACACCAAAACGAGTCAACGTGCACTTTCCGGTATTCTCAACTATTGTAAAATTGATAGCAAATTCCACGAGTGTCGCATCGGTATGCCGCATGTCACAAATAAATCATGTAACCAAGGAACTTCCAAATTCTATCAGTGGAAAGGGGTTTGAGGGCAGTGAAGAATTACTTTATGAATTCAATAATTTGTTCTTTTTATATGCTAAGAGAGCTTTTTATGCACCTGCCCAAAAAAAAATTGAGTTCGAGCCTGAGTTAAGACTTTGTTTTGTATAAGAACCCGAATGTTTAAAATAAAATATAGAAGTAGTGGTAAATATGCACCATAATCTGTTACCTTCTTGTTGAGCTTCATATTCTGGTTATTTCCCGGGAATATGCATTTGGGAAAAGAATTTATATGTAATTTCTGTTTAAGACTGCGGTCCAATTTGTGACTTATTTTGTAGAGACTGACTTATTTAAAAGTCTACAATAAGCCTCCTGTCAGCTTGACTTATTGTAGACTTGTTTGACTTTTATACGAGTCTTGCGTCCAAACTGATAACTCATCAAGATAAGTCTAGCAAATTTCCAATAAGTCTATTCGACAGGAGACTTATTGTAAACTTTCAAATAAGTGAGTCTCCACAAAATAAGTCACGAATTGGACTGTAGTCTAAATATTTTTTTTCGGCCTACTGAGGATTAAAGTTTGATGTAAATGTTAAGCTACACGGTTGAAAAAATGGGTATAATTTTTAATACGGAAATCGGTGTAAAGGCATTTTAATACCATTTTACATATAGTTTTAATATTTTTCCATAATATAAAATCTGTTTAAACTGAAACTTATATATTTGTATCCGGAAATAGTATAATTTTAATGTAACTCATATAATTCATATCTATACCAGTATACATTTTATAAGAAGGAATATAGGTTTTTATGATGAAATTGTTTAATAAGGTTAAGTTATGAGTTTCATACATATTAGTTATAGAAGTGGCATATTGAATATCGTAGCCTATATAATTCATATAAGGATATAATTCGCTAAATCGATAAGTTCTTATTATGTACTAAAGGTAAAAGCAAGAGTTGAAATTTTGTAGTTTGGTCGTTGCAATCAAGCTACCAAAAAGAAACCTTAGTTCTCATTTTTAAGCTCAAAACAGAACAAGAGCGAAGGCGGCGAGCGAAATCGCCTGTCATATTACAAAACACCGACATCATACAAAACAAACACAACCATCGACGCAGGCGACGACGATTTTTTCGTTGAAAAAAAATTAGAGTCTATTTCTATTTTTGTCGCCGACGAAACAATGTTGCCAACTGTTTTTTATATATGTATAAGTTGGTATCATTTAACCGTCATATTATTAACATTTTTTTTTAATTTAGTAGCCTTACGCCACTACGTCATGTGTCAAAAACACAGAAGGTTATTCCGTATGGTTGTTTTTTTATCACCATACGCTAACGCTTTTGTTCTGTTAGCTAAAGCGATATCGCGGCGATATTTTTTTTTTATTCGTCGTCGCTCTTATTCTGTTTATAGCTTTAAGGGTTTGTGTATCTTATCTTTGTGTACACAAGTACCCTGGGGTTAAAATGGGGAGGAGTGCATTTTTCTACTTTTTTGGTGGAAATATTGCGAGTAAATGGCCTCGTTGTTTTCTACGACTGGAACAGTCGTAACATTGTATCGTATGTATGGATCATCGATGAGCCAATGGGTGCCATTAAAAGTAAGATTTTGTCCAAAAAGCCAAAAAAATCGACACTAGTGGAGTATACAACTTTTTTATACCCATTCTATTATAAAATTTTATACGATGACTTATATAATTGTTCTAAACCCTTCAGTATAAAAAAAAAATCATAAATTCATATACATTTTTATAAGTGATGCAAGTATAACATTTATACGTTTTGTTTATGGATTTATATGAATAACAAAAAAGTATTAATTTTATACTGATATTTTCAACCGTGTAGGAAAAAATTTTCCATATCTAACTTTTCAGGGAAAAATATTCCCAATTTAATTTTGTTTTCAAAATAATTAGCACTAGCTTTTTACCTCAGTAGGCCAGACTAAATCGTCTACGTATTTTTTTGATTAAAAAACTCGCTGAAATAATCGATAACTTACACTTTGCCAAATTCTTGAAGGTTTTCTGCAGACAGAAAAATTAGCTGCAGTTTGAAGTGAAGTTAAGAACTTATTTTTGTTAAGGTGCCTGCCTTCAGCAGATTAATCTACAGAATAAGTAATTTTTATTCCGAAGGGGCAATAAGTTTTACAAAATAAAATGTAGGGAAAATTTGTTTACAGAGTCAAATAAATTCACCTTGAAACTATTCGAATTTTTTGTACAACACCGTGTAAATTGTAAAGCCTGATTTGCCTCTATACAGGCTATTAGGGCTTCTTTTTGTTATATAAATAATTGATATTTATTTTTTATGTGGATGGCGCCGTGGCTTTTTTTCTTTTTGTTGTTTAGAGTAATGCCCTAATATTTGTTTTGGTTTTTCCAATTTGTACATACAGAATGTGACTTGACAAATAAACGTATGCGAAAATGACTCACCAGTTTTATACCAGTAGAAAATTTTTGTCTACTTCAGATAAACGTAGCGGTACTAATCTCTAGTAAAAAAAATCAAAACAAAACTAAGTCGACAGATAAATAAGTAAGAAATCGTCATCATTCAAAAATTCAGAACGGCCTTTTTCAATTAAAAAGATTAATTCTAATTCCGAAATCGGCATAACTGGAGAGATGTCGAAGAGACACTTGGAAAATAATTCTACACATAAATTAAAATTTAGAGTATAGCATCTGTAAAAGTATGCAATTGCAGATGACGAAATCCGCTAGTTCGAAAGCAAGCTGCCCGTTGTGCTACCAACCGCAACTCTATACACAAAAAATAAATAAAAATCACACGTATGTGTTAAAGACAATAAAATTCGAAGTTACGAAGGGGAATAACGTAGCTAAGTAAAATAATTCGCTAGGGCACTGTGTTTATACTTTGAATAAACGTTCAAAGTATTTAAAATATTTTAGTAATTTCTTCAATCAAGTCTGATGAAACAATCGACCCTTTCAAATTAAAAGTGTTCAAATTCTCATTAGTTAGAAATCAAACTGTTCGACATCTTGGTAACCTCACAACAAAGTTTTCCTATCTGTGGCCCTATTCTGGCTTTCCCTGGGAATAGGGAATTGGGAAAAACATTTTCATAGCATTTTTGTCAAAATTATATTTTTCTGGCCTACTGCGGGAATAAGTTTAGTGCAAAAATTTATAAAACAAAGTGAATTGGGAAACATTTGCTCCACAAAATTTTTATAGGGAAAAATGTTTCCCCATTTAACTTGGTTTCGAAAATTTTAACACCAAACATGTTCCCTTAGTAGGCCAGAAAAATACGATTTAGATAAAAATACTATGAAAATATTTTTCCCAATTCCCTATTCCCAGGGAGGGCCAGAATAGGGCCACTGGTCATTTGATATCGCACTTAAAGGTGACTATGTTAATTATTGCAAGAGAGTAAAATTAATTAGCCACAACATTTTATTTGTTTGGTATTTCGTATCGATAAATATAATTTATTAAACAACAAGCTTTGAAAACTTCACGTCGAGATTATAAAATAGTTTTTGATCCAACAAACTATGAACCTAATGAAGTTTAAATGAAAATTTTAACCCAAATTTTATTTTAAAATCTCAATTTCATTATATGCAAATACAATGTTTTCTGGAATCGGATAGGAATCCAAGCTTCTTCTTTTGGCGGAATCTAAACTCGTTCGATACCCTAATTTGTATAGCCTAAAATCTGACTTTCCATTCAATTATTGCTTCCATATTAATCCAACTTCCGCCGATCAAAAATATTACGAAGTACGGTCGATTTATATTTATAAATGACAAAACTTTTGAATTAACTCTAGAATTTAAATTGGACTCAAATTTGAATCTTAAAGTTTTTACTTAGGCACACTTTACATAAAAACCGATCTCTAAGAAAGGCTCTTTCGAAATCTTTGAACAGATAAAAATAAAAATAAAATAAAATAAATAAATTGACTCAAAATAAATCGCACGGTGATTTTCGGTTTATACCGTTTTCATTAGTTGAGTGGTTTCTAAATTACAACAGGAATTATTGTTTTAGTAAAGCTTTGCAGATAATGCAAACGTATATTTTAAATATGTTAAATGTTAATGTTGGGTACTGGCCGATGAAGCGGGTATGAGTTACTTGGCGTTGACATAACGTCATAAATAAGCTTGTTTACTGAAAATGGTGTGTTAGGAAAAATATTTTACGATCAATTTAAGTCTAAACGACTTTTCTTAAATAGGCGCTTTAAAAATTACGCTTTTTCACATTTAGTATAAAACTGGTTTTCACAAACTGATTTAAACCGGATACAAATGTAGTCTGTCCTCGATATAAAACATTTGATTTTTTAATCTAAATTAATACCATTATGAAAATGGAATGCAAACTAGAGGAACTATAACGTAAGTACTAATTTGAACCTCGTAAGTCAATCCTGTCAAAGTGTTTTCGGCCTTGAACAACTACACTACGCCTCTACGCGCACTCGAAAGATTTAGGACACAAGATATACACAAATGCAAAACAACATGATAACCAGCTGCTGATAGTAAAATTCTTATCAGTAATATGATACCGTATTATCAATTAAATCATACCAGTGCCGTTTATTTGTTTTTATTTTACGCTGCAACACCAACCTCACCACTTACCACCTACTTTTGTGTGTCCGCAGCGTCATCGCCATTGTAACAACAACAACAAACAAAAAAAACGAGCACACAGCAAAATAATGACAATATCGAGTGTAGCAATATGTTGTTAATGAATCAATGAACCGTGCACAGAATGAATACTAATATACTCGTCGTTGTAATAACCGACCGAACGATAAATGCAAAAAATGCATTTTGTACAATTGTGCAATATCTTCCAAGCAACAAAAAACAAAAAAACCAAGCAGCGCGCGGAGACGTTAATGAATTGTCAATTTTTTGAAAGTAGCTGCGCGCGGGGGTAACATAATTTAATATTGGTTGCATCAGGTCATGATACTCATGTTTTGTTTTATTTTATTTTATCGATTGATGCTGCTTACGATGATGATGATGATGATGATGATAATGATGATTTGATTATTTTAAATTATTTTTATTGCATCACATCACATTTTTGCTATTATAATATATTATTTTACTATAATTATACTATCAATACAACACTTTCAGGCCCGAGGTTTATTACAAAGTCCGAACAGTATTATTGATCGCGTTATACGATAATTATATAGGGATGATTCTGAACACAATATTTAATAAGTCCTTATAAGCGAACCGCATGGCCGAACACATTATTGAAATGGAAAATTAATTTTAAATACTTTAACCTCGTTTGAAAATATAAAAAAAATTAATTTTAGTTTCGCGCTCAAAGATTATAATCATTAGTTTATAATTAGCTTATATTTCAAAATATGTGCGCATTCCATACACGGACGAACTACATACGGTGCACTTCACAAAATAGTTTCGTATGTAAAGTGTGTCCGTGACTTTGAATTTTAAAAGAACGCGCACACTCATACACAGTCGTATACCACAAGTACAAAAATTTCAATCGGAAATTGCATCAAAAGTTTTTAAAAATAACAATATTTATTTTTCAATATTTAAAAAAAAAAAATTAATGGCGAGAACGTGACATATTCTGAAAAAATGTGCAACACAAAATGCGCCGCGCACACTGGTTCAATGACACAAAAATTGCATGTACGCTAGCAAAAAAATTACAACGACAATTTTTCAACCGAAATATTGTCATCACAACCAAGGGTGTAATGCAATTTTATCGGTACGTATATACATTGGCAGAATTCCCAAAACCATAAAATATCTAATGATTTGTCTGCGTGCGGCGGCGGTCGATTTGATAGTGACGACCTTGTCGAGACTAAAATTTCGCGCAAATTTTTGTTTACCCCGATTAAATTTTATCTTATAACAGTAAACCGCTAAATGAGGCCGGAACTATATACGACGGGATGTTGTGCATAAAGAAGCTCTAATCGTTTATCTATCGGTTGTATACGCAGAGAGTATGCGGTTTTAGCGAATTTTATCTAATGTACATAACCCCTAATTTGATTTAAAAAAAAATATTCAAAAAGAGTTCAATTAACTGGGTTACCCAATGATAACGTTCAATTTAGTTCAACGATTGTTTACTACTAATTTACTACAAATTACAATTTGCCTTATCAAAACGACTACTACATACATTACGCTGAAAATAATTTTTGTGACAGTGACTACGGCATACAATGTGTTTGGAATATATTTATCTAGACACGTCTAGAGAAACATCACAAATTTAGAAAACATGACGTATGTCGCGTTCTCTTTATCGAAATATTTTTATACACAAGTTTAATTAAATTAAAATTTGCGTGTGTGTATGTGTATTTGTTTGTTACTAGTTTAGAAAATTTAGAATAGATTTTAGATAAAACATGATGTAATGCTGTTATACCGATCGGGCGGCGCACAACTTTATGTACATAGCAGACTTTTAGAAATATCGTTTGTACTTTGTAATTTCAGAATGTTTATACTTTGCCATGTCATTGTCTATAAAAAGAAAGCATTTATTAGCCATTTTGTCTAGATAACAGATTTGAACAAGTGGTCCATTATTGGACGTGGAATATTGAATTCAAATTTCTAAGTGTAATTGCTACTAACCAAAAAATTTCTCCTACCTACTTACGAGTATTATTCCATCTTATAATTTTCAATATTAGATCATACTTCAACTGCATATGAATAAACATATTTTTCGACATTTTGCCCGTAATCGTAATTGGCCTCGTAAATAATGCGAGCCTTACAACAAGTTTCATCAAATTCATTCCAATTATGCAAGATTAATTTTGGTCCATATGGCCTATATTCAATTTTCGACAATTTGGCTAGTAATCCATTTTAGTATAAAGTTTTAAAAATGTTTAAACTATGATTAATTTAAGTAGTGAGATTATCATGTCAGATGACAAACCTTTTGTATGAATTTTATTTTATTTAAATGTTTCGACATTTTGGCGATTTTAATATTTGAAATGAAAATAAAATGTACCAATAAAATCAAAACTTAAAAGTTCATTAACAAATCATTAGGTTAGATAAAGCGATTTATTCTTTTTTAGTTTCAACATTTAGTCTATACCACCCCGCCATTCCCGCTATTTTGTCAGAAATCTGATTTAAATAATTTTCGTCCTTTTGGAAAGGTCGCATTAAATTAAGCAAAAGGCACTTAAAATCTTATAATAGTGGAGTAAGGGCATATTATCAAAATAAGAATGTCTTTAAGATTTTCAATATAAAAAACAGTCTTAAGCAAATTGCATAAAAATGAATAGACAAAATGTCGAAAAATACATATGACGAAAAATAATATATCTAATTAGCATTTATCAATCAGTTATAATAGTTATACGCACAGGTAAATTCAAAAATTAAAATGTTGCCTTTATAATTTTCGACATTTAGTTTTTCCCAATGTTAGGTAGCTTTCTGGTTTTTCGTTATTTTGGCGATATTCGACTAACTAATTTCTTAGTTAGATTTCAAGAAAGACATATACACAAAACAAATGGAGATTACATTTATAAGCAAAGTGTTTAACAATTAAATAGACAAAATGTCGAAAAGTAGAAAAAGTTAACCTTATTTAGATAAAACTTAAAAACCACTGAGTTAATAAATTGATGTCGTTATTTGGAGTGTTGGATATCGATTTCAGGTCGCTTTTATTTATTTTAATTTTTCGATGTATTTTAATTTTACGACAGGCCAGGCAAACTATAAAACCATTATATAAACGAGTGGACAAAATGTCGAAAGTGACATTCTTAATCATTTTCTGAATAATTTCATTTTCAATTGCTGCTGGTTTATGTGTTTAATTATTCGTTTTTAACTACAGGATTTATGCCAAGTAACAATTTCGACATTTAGTCTATTCAGCCACTCAGTCACTATTTTGTCAGAAATTGGATATAATTTTAAAGAGTTCTCACATAAGTAAATAAAAATCCAATAATAACTTTATGAAAATAAAAATTCCTTTAAAGATTACCAGTAAAAAATGCATGAGAAAAATGAGTAGTCAAAATGCCGAAAACTGCGTATGTACTTAATTATTTTTAGACTGATATCTAACTGATTTCTAAGATAGCATTCAATGGAAAAAAAACATCTATTCAAAATTTAAATTTAGAAAATCACGAATACAAAGCCAGAGATTTGATTCATAAGCAAAATGTATAAGACTGAAGACAGAATGTCGAAAGAAAGAAAGTCTCATCTTTTACTATATGTATAGCTAAAACTTTAAAGAATAGGATTTCCATAATGTAACATTTTGTCAAATTTCTTATTAGATAATGTTAATGCAAATTAAATCCTTCTATTAATGTTTCACCTATTCTCCATTTTGAATCACCCCAATACGACAAGTTTAAATCTCCTTCCGCTTTCCAATTATAAAAACGTAATAAAATGTAAAAGTTTTGAGAAAAAGTTGACGTTACAACATTTAACAAATTGTGATGTGTTCGTGGTGCATGCATATAGGCAAGAAATGAAAAATATAATTCCGGATGGGTACATACCTCGTATTGAATTTGCTAATTTTTTCTCCTGGTCCGTTTGGAATAATCCCCCGGTATTACTATTATTATTGCTATGATTAATACTACTATTACTATTATTACTACTATTTGATCCTAAAACACTACTAGAATTTATCGATGAGATCGATGATTGAATGGACGGTGGTGGTGTTGTACTATCAGCTGGTTGTTCAAGGCATGTCAGTGATGTGGTGGACGATGTTGGATTTGTACCACTTATTTGTTGTATTAAATTATTATTTCGTATTGATGATGATGTCGTTCGTGTTATTGTTGTGTCGCCCGGTAAACGTATATTTGTTGTACCGGGGCGATTCACCACCAAGTGATCAGGTACCATATTATTTATTTCACGTAAATCGACAATTGATGGCGGGACAGAACCATGCTGCACCATATTATGATGTGTTGGCGATAAACCAACATTTTTTAACGACGATGACGTGATCGACGAGTGTGGCGATTGATTTGTGGTATTTCGATTCGTTGAGGAATGATGAAACATTAAATTACCAGCACCATGCTGTTGCGAAGTTTGCTGGTGGTGGTGGATGTTAAAGAGACGTGAATCCATACCAGTTGTTGGTTCTTGTTTGATACATGACGAGGTTGGTGTTATGTCCGATATTCGAGTACCGGAACCGCCACCACCACCACCACCGCCACCACCAGTCCAAGTGTGTGCGGTTAAAAACTCCGAAAAATCGTTATCCATAGTTTTTGAATCGTCGTAATAGTATAGTACATATATAAAAAATATCCGGAAATAGTTTTTTATTATTAAAAACTAAAACTCGATATCACTTTTTAATTTAAATTTTTTTTTTTTTTTTTTGGTAGCTATATGTTAAGTTGGATAAAGCGGTCGTTCAGATCGACAACAAAACATTTTTTTTATTTTTTTAATTAATAATTTCACTTTCACCGAAATTTTTTTTTTTTGGCTTAAAAACCGATTTCACTTTCAATTTTTTGTTAAATTTTTTAACATTTGTATGTACACAAAACTATTTATAAATATTTTTTTTATAGTAGTTGGATTCACTATGAATTAATTTTTTGCCAAATTTCACTGTACACTATGCACTATAAATCGGGTAACGATCGAACGAACTTTGAATTTTTTTTTAAATTTGTACCGAAAATATATATTGTATTTTTACAAAATGTTAAAGCCGCGCACACACGATCTTTCCAATATTGTTGGATGATGACTAAAAAATACCCCAAAAAAAAATAAAAAAAAAAAAAAAAAAATCGGGAAAAAATGCGAGTGTGTTTTGTATATATTGAGTCTCTGATTGAATTGTTGAGTGAAAGAGCGGGAAAGAAAGAGAGAACGACAACCGATTTCGTGTAGTGCGGTGTGGATCACAAATATTATTATTTTTTAATTTTTCGGGGGCCGAGAATTCTTTTTCATAATAATTTTTTTTTGTAAGAAAAAGGGAAGACATTGGTTTGATGTGATGTATATGCGATTGGCGCTCTCTCCAATAAATATGTGTGTATGTGATTAAATCATTAATCAAACATACAAAACACAGACTTATGTCAATAACCTGACTTGATTTATTTATTTATTCAATTTACTCGTTGTCGTGTTAGATGTGCGCGTCATTCATCGATCATCAAGACGTTGTGCTGACAGATTTAGAATTTCACCAAGAATTTTTAACATTTTTTTACATCATGTGCTCCGTATTTAAGGGGTCAAGGTTGAACAATTCCCTAAAGAATTTGACATCAAAGTGTCACACACGAAAAATATAAAAATAATTCGTATGTACAATATATCACACATATGGTTGCTATATGCGGTCTGAACTATTGTACTACACTCGAAAATTTAATTAATCGCACCAATATTATGGAAAACGCAATATAAACCAAACGAAGTCGAGTACATATATTGTATCTATATACATATATGTATATGAAATATTTTAATGTGGTTTTTTGTAAATACACACATATAAATTCTAGAAGTCAATGAACTCTCTCTCTTTCGTCGATTATTTTTTTATATACATAGAACAGAAATACTAATACGATTCTCTCTTTCTTGATATTTTTTTATAATATTATGAAAGAATTTAATTTTTCAACAAAAAAAAATTAATTTTTCACGTAATTAAATTACAAAACACACAATCACAGTTTTTTCTTTATAAAAATATATGAGTACGAGAATAAGAAATGAATTAAATTAAAATTAAAAATGAGAAAATGGTGGATTAAGATGAAGAAAGTTTAACAAAAAAAAAAAAACAAAAAGAACTTCCACTTCACACTTGGAAACACTTCTCGAACAAAAATCAATTCCGCACTTCACTAGAATTATATCCGAATTTATTGCCACACGGAAAGAAAAAAATTGTCCAGCGCAACACAAAATTAAATCCACAACAAGGAAGCGAATCCAATGTGACAGAACTAAAGAACTAAACTGACGTATACACGAGATTGTATATTGCATTGTGGATGTATTCGTTTAAAGCTGGATAGCCGTCGTGTGTCACAACAATATCACACAGCCACAATAAAATTATTATTTATATACGATAATATATTGTATATAAGTATATACATGATAAAAATTATTATGCGCATGTGTGTGGGTGAGTAATACATAAAAACATATACTTCCTCATATCAACTCGCTCTCTCTCATATATTATTATGTACATGCTTGTGTAATGTATCTATATACACAACATGATGATGGTATCCAAAATAATATGTATTTGTATGTACGTACGTACGTACACAGGGAGCAATGAAACCGAGAACCCAAAATACAAAACACTAAACAACATGACGTTGCCAAGCTCGTTCATTGAACGATTGAAACAGTATACATAAGCGCAATAAAATACGCGAAGAAGACGACAAAAAATTGTGGGTGATATGAAATCAAACACAAAATGAGATAGCCTTATATATACATATATATTATGTATGCAAGATTCACACATCATACACACACACAAAATATTTACATATATTATAAAAATACATAAGAAGAAAGTCAATAATATTTGATGAATATTTTACATTATAAGTGATTCGACTCTATAAGGAAGTAAATAACACAAAAGATTGATAACGACCGCGCCGAACACTGAGATTAAGTACTTTGACACCCGATTATTACGTACGCGTACTGCACCATCGCCGAAATTCGTCTGTGTGCAAATAACAAGAGAACATAAAAAACTGTTCGCTTCTTTTGTTTTTATTCTCGGACCGATGACCTTACGCCAAACAGCAAACCAACAAATAAACAAAAAATCGTTAATTTGTAATTTACTTACTTATGATTATGACGGAATATATAAGATTTAGTTTTGGGAGAATGACAAGACACATCATGACTGTATAGATGAGAGATCGTTACTTTCTTATTAATACAGCGATAATTTGTTTAAAAGTTTAAATGTTGTAAACTTTCTAACCGACCGTTTTGAACTATGAACTTAATATAATCTTTAAAATTTTCGTATTAGGCAGTATTCGGATACTACAATGACTAATTAATAATTTTCGACATTTAGCGATTTTGTTTTCGACATTTTGGCGATTTAATTATACGTGTAGAATCAAAATATATATCATTTCTACATAAATGTCAATTGGTCCTTATAATCGCTTATTGATTTTCGGCAAATTCGTAATTTATATAAATTTTGTAGCCTCAAAGATATTAAAATTAACACCTTTTTGACATTCTGACAGCTATCATTCAATATCATCTTTGACTTATTTTAGTGAACAATTCAATGGTACGCTTACAATTTTTTTCGACATTTAGTTAAATTTATTTGGGACATAGGTTTTCGACGTTTTGAAAGTTTATAAGAGTTTTAGAGTTTACCCATTAACGTTTTCATATAAGGCAGTATTCAGGTACTACAATAATAATTATTTAATAATTTTCGACATTATGGCGATTTAATTATAAGCCTCTGGAATTAAAATACATCTTATTTAAATGTTTTTCGAGATCCCGATAGTTATCATGTATTGTTAAATATATTATCGATTCCCATACTTTGACAAATTTTCATCAGTTATTGCAAGAGATATTGAAAATTAAATTTTTTCGACATTTTGGCGATTAAATTATGTGATAGAAACTTTTTCGACATTCATCAATTCCTCGTTCAATTGGACATTGTTGAGCGGATGTCCCACATTGATAATATTAAAGACAAATAGTGAGTTAAATAAATGAAGTGGGGAGTTCACTTAGCCCCTCACCACTAAAAACATACAATTTTGAATAATTTCACCCCCTCATAAATCATATTCGACTAAAAAAAATTGTTTTTGCAATCATCAAAATGTTGTCGTTTTCTTTTGAAAAGTTGGAGGTAGTATTCGTGTTACGAATTGAAATTTATCTAAAACGTAAATTTTTGACTAAAAATTTACAAGAATTTAGTTTAAAATTTCAATGGTGTAAACTTTCTAACCGTATTTAATAAATTTAGAGATTTTGGCAATTTAATTTTAAGTATGTGAGTAAAATTATATTAAATTTAACAGGAATCAAAATAAATTGTATTTCTACATCATTATAATTTTCGACATTTGGTTTTCAAAATCGTTTATTATCGATTTTCAGGCACAATACTCATGTATTGCAATGATTAGTTAATAATTTTCGAGATTTTGGCGATTTTATTTATTTTAGTTTGCCGAAATTTAAGAGACATCTTATTTAATTTTTTTCGAGATTCTGATAATTATCGTTCAATGTCGAATATTTTATCGATTTGCAAAATTATATAAGCGAATTGGGAATACTTTCATCCTTAAGTAATTTTCGTTAAATATTGCAAGAGATATGATTATAATTGTTTTCGACGTTTCGACGATTTAAAAAATGTAAAATGAAATCCCCGCCAATTAATGTAACTTATTAAGCGAACAGTTTTCGGTATTTTGGTAACTTACAGGAATAAAGTTTCAGAGACATCTTAGAATTCAAGAGACATGATCTAAATTGTTTGTCATATGGAATATAGGTTTTCGACTTATACGGGATTTTAACAGATTATCATTGATTGTGAATTTCTTTAAATCATTCAGTAAGTTTTAAAAACTCAACATCTAGTCAAATAGTCAACATAAAACCTATACCGTTTTTCTTGCTTAGGTATTTCGTCAATATAATTGCTTATTTAGGGAACATAAGTTTTCGACATTTTGGTAGTTCACGATTATCTTTTTTTATTTTGACTAATTTTCATTACACATTCCGGCGATTTCTAAATGATAGAGAACTTTTAAGTTTTCACCAATCTCTCAAACATTGATTTAGAAATAGTTAGTAGTATAACAAGTACACAACATTATAATCTTAAAGCTTCAAAGTCTATTTATTTCAATGAATAATATTTTGACACTTTTGACTAACCCGAAAATTGTATTATTGAAAGTCTAGACAAACTTAATTTGTCAGTACGAAACAGTTTCTGTCCACTACAGTCCCAATTATTTCGTGGTCCTTAGTACTGACATGAACGATCTGGATGAATTGTCTTAAAAAGTAGTTTTGACATTTTGCATATAACATTATCAAGAAATTTGTAATTTTACAAATCTCTGTCGTTACAAATCTTTGTCGTCTACAAATAAGCAAGTAATTGGAAAAGGGCCTTTAAAGCCTGTTAATACAGAAAAAATATAAAAGTAGCTAGTAATTTAAAAAATTAAGTCGTCAAAAGTTTATGAATAATTTTTTTCGACATTTTGGCGATTTGTTAACATTTTCAACTGAACTCTGGAAATACAAATTAATTTTGTTTTTAAAATTTTGCATTGCATACAAACTCTTATTGGAACATATCGTCGAGATCACAGACTTCAATTTCGCAGGCAGCAAATAGTCCGTTATCATACCGCGATAACTTGCTTATAAACGTAGCCATTAAGCTAGAAATCGGCCTCATCGTTGAACAAAAATTTTGGTCGAAAACAGTGGATCTACTTCAAGCTTTTCAAGAGCCCAAAGACTGAAACGGTGACGATTTGGAAGATCGGCCGGCTGCAATTCTTGCACAAGTTGAATTGTGTATGATTTAAGCCAAGATCCTTACGTAAAATACGTCAAGTTGATGGTTACGATCATGCAGGCTGTTGAGAAGGGCGCCGAATCGATGCATCACGGTCATCGCGTACACTCCAAACTTTTACCGCTATATTTTGTTCTATCCAATAAATAAAATTGAGTTTCAAATTTTTCGATGGTATAGCGAATTGTGCGTTCGGTAGGCCGATTATGTTGACCATAACTTGCTCTAAGCGTACGAAACACATTCCTCGTAGAACGCTGATTTCGTAATACAGCTGAATAATTTATAGACGCTGTGCCGGGAAGTCTTTCCATAATGAAATGACAAACAATACTAAACAAAAATACCATAACTGTTTGACACGGCTCACATGTGATCTGCCATAAAATCCCTACTGAAAATGTACCTCTAAATGAATCACCCGTTCTAAAGAAATACACCCAAATCCGATTTTGTTAAAAAAAAATCGATATAATGTTGGTTTTGTATTCAAATTGTTGTTTTGACAATTCACATTTTGACGATTCGTTGAACATTTTAATATAATGAAATTATTCTTTGGAATGTTTAAGTAAAACGTCCTAGCAATTTGATACAAAATGTTTAGTAAGACCTCTCCCTCACACAGCACTCTTTACACATTTTTTAAATTATTTGTCACCAAAAAATATCTGGAACTTAATTAACATGAGTTATAGGTTTTATTGCCATGTACCACAATTGTGCTTTATATCGCTTCGACAAACATCGATTTTGAGAATTGCTCAAAATAGTTTGATAATTAACCCGAATATTTCTGAATGTTTTGTAGAATTTTGAATAGTTCATCTCTTAAATGCCGGAAATTTATAGTTAATGGTTTTAAAAAAATATCAGAATGGGGTCGGTTTAATTTTTTGAAAATACCAATAAAACTGTGTAACTGTAAAAAGCAAGCAACATTAACGTTATTGCTTACGAATTTTCTCAAATTTTTGGGGTTTTGGAGATATTTGAAATTAATATAATTTAATCAACACAAATGAAATGCTACCACAATCCACTGGCCAATCAAACCAAATAATGGTTAAGGTAAACTCAAAATTCAAATGTTTCACGGTAAAACCTTAATACTCAAATGTTATTTATAAACTTTGCTAAATTTGACTGAGGACGATGAGGGGCTTGTATGAGTCAAGACATTGAAATGGAAGTATGCCGGATTGTGATAAAAATTTGTAAAAAGAGATAAAATCAACAACTCTAGCTACGATCATTACAGATAGACAAGAAACTGGTTTAAAAACATTCATTTCAGTTTTCGACATTTTGGCAATCGTACATTTAGTCTAGCGTTAACAGTCTTCCTGCACATTTAAAGTAGAACAAATGTTTAGATTTTAATATAAATTTACTATCAATTTATAGTTCTCCATAAAACTGTCAAGAAGCTCAAAAAACTTTACAATTAGCAGGTTCTTTATCAGTTTTTAAATGTTTATATAAGTTATTTCGATCTTTAGATCACTTTCAACTATTGCAACTACAAAAAAAAGAAAATGATTAAGTAATAATTTGAATTTTTCGACGTTTTGGCTATTTCGCTGTTACGAGTAGCATAGCAAAAGCTTGTTTTCCTGAAAACACCTTGAAAGATATGGTTTCTTTTAAAATTTTTCGACATTTTGGCGATTTTTTATATTTCGAGAAAAATATTTTCGGCGTTTGAAACCAGTTATCAAGTTAAATAAATTGGATATTTTTAAATTAATAAGGTCGGTACAGAATACACCATGATGCTTATAATATTAAAATTTTCACTTCTCTTATACTTAATTTGTCGAATGGAACAAATGTCGAAATATGTCAATGTGCAAAATGTCGAAAAAATTAAAAAATTTAAAAACCATTTCCCTCACTTCATCGCAACCGAATTGTTTTCTACCAATGTTACGAAACAAAATTTAACGTAGGAATTGCAGGATTATAATGAGACATATATACATATGTATATACAAATGGAAACGATGTTGAACGTGAAATGGAATATAATAGCAGAAAAACAAAAATTCAGTGAAAATTGTTTACCTGCTAAAAAAAACACTTCGCTCTTTTTAAAATCGGAAGTGACTTACACGAGACTGATTGCATGGGCCTGAAGTGGTAATCTGACTAAGTAGTTCTTGAAGGAAATCGAAACGAGTGGAGTCCAATCACAATGGGTCTACTTTTTATTTGCAGTGATCTAACGCAAAATCAATTCCTTTTTATGGTCAGAGCGACAATTCGCACAAGGTTTTCCGTTGTGTTCTTTCTATTATTGTGGCAGCCAGTTTCCCTACTTCTGAACCGATCCCATTGCATGTATAGGTTCAAAACATATTATTGGATAACACTCAACTGTTCCACCAATCAGTTGGGGCAATGTCGATTTGACATAAATCTTTGTTTAGTAATGCTTCCAATTCCAAAATCTTCAACTTTTTATCCAATCTTTACAATCTTTGGCTCTTAGCTCGAAGTCTCTCTTTTTCTATCTTTGCCGTAAACTTACATGAGAAAAAAATTTGTTTCCGCTGCACTTTTCTTCAACAAAATGCATATAATGAATACAAACTTTCCGCAAACGCTTTTTTGGCAAAAATTTCGACACTTTCAATGAGATGGTTACGCTTTGAACAAATATCACAACCTAGTAATTATTTAAGCTTGACATCTCACTGAAGACACACTAACGAAATCCAAGTAAAAAGGCTGAACATACATTTGTACACCCAATTGAGGTTGGAAAACCTAAATCCCTAAAATCTTCGATACGATTCCGCATTAACCTTTGTCTATGTGGTACGATTTATGATCAGTTTCACAGAAATAATTAATTAGGGAATGCCTAACAATCACATAACTGCTCAAATTGTTTTAACTTTTCCGGCAGGATATCAACAAAATATTTAAGAAATCGAACATTATCAACCCTAAAATGTTAACGCGACACTTACCGTTTTCGAGATTTTGGTGATTTTCTATAAATTTTCGTAAGTTCGTAAGAATGAGAGGTAATTACACTTTCCAAAAAGAAATTTTTGACATTAGTTCAAATACCCGAATCTACAGAGCCTTAACAATCACACCAGTGACATATTTTGCACGAGAGAATCGCCTTCAAATTATTTAGATTTACTAATAACCCAAAATACAAAACAGTTCAATAAACTATCGTCATATAGTTCAACTAGATTGCTGATAAAAAAAAATTAAAATAATAAAGAAATACATAATACAATTTAGAAAGGAATATCGATCTACATACGTAAAAAATTGATTAATAGTTTTTGTCGCGCGCATAAACTATGAGTGGCCTGGCCATTGACTTACGTACGTTCGCCTTCGTATCCTACTCAACGAATTCAAAAAAGTTTACCTGAAACGAGACAAAAAAATTTAAACGTTAGATACTTTTAGTGACCATAAGTTTCTGCTCGTTGCGAGCTTAAAACCAATTCTCTATTTAAAAAAAAAAAACTATAAAACGGGCATGTAAAAATATAATTTTCGTCAGTTCATTGACATTTTGCGCGTCGTATTATAACGATGTACATACATAGTATAAATCGCCAGGTAGACGCGTTTTTCTGTTAATAATCGATCACAAGCAAAAAAAAAAAACTATCCGAAACTACAACAAAAACTATAAATTACCATCAATATGATTGCATTACATACGTTACGAAATTCCTTAATTATTACGTAACCGAGTATTTCTCTCTCGAACGTATATGTGTAATGTACAGGAATTCTCGTACTTTACGTATCCCCAGTCAGACAACATGACTGACAATAAGTCTCCAACTGATTAATTTCGATTTTTTTTTGGTGTATTGTTATCTGTTTAGTGGCAACTAAACAACAAAAAAAAATATTTTTACACTAAAAATGATTCTCTGCGGTCGGTCATTGGCCTTTCTGATATAACATTTAAACGAACGAATTTTTTTTGTTCATATCTCAACACATACAGTTAAATACCAATACACATGCATGTAGAGTATTAAATTTTTATATAATACTGGGAGAGTACAAAAATAAAAGAGAGGTCTTATCAAACACAATTAAACATCTTCAAGATGATGACAAGAAAATTTATTTTCAATGAGAGAATAATATATTGATGATGAATACTAACACAATGTTACGGCAGAAACAAAATAAAAATCATGAAACACAAGTCAATCACTCTACTCAACTTACTGTTACTCATTCATACCGCTATATAAAATATTTTTTTTATGTATATCGAGTTGTTATGTCTCTTCTCTTCTCACAATGTTTTAAGTGTGTATTATGTAAAAGATTAAATCACATGTGTATGCATACGAATATATATACTATTCGGATACGTACGCTCGCGAGAGAAATTGATCGAATAAGGGAATTTACGAAAAATGTAAAAAATTAAATTCCCATCGCTTCTCCTTAAAATTTAAATTAAATTGCATGTAAGTAGGCGATAAATAATATTGAGAGTGATGTGATAAGAGTATTTTTGCGTGGCCCAGTGTAGTATATAATTAATGAATGTGGCTGTGTGTGTATATATATTATATATTATGTGGTATATACTCGAGAGTTGAAAGTTGAATGAGACACAAAATAAACAAATTTATTTTGGTTATTTGTTGTTTTTTGACGAAAGGTGAATTACCCCTTATCGATGATATAGTAAGTACTGTTTACATAAGGCGGCTTTGGTATATAGGAATTAAATAAGTTTTAGTTTATAGTTTTTTGGCGGGTGGAACTTGTATAATAAAAATGCCCACCACTAATGATTGATAAATCACGCAATTTTTTAATTATAAGTATTTTTTGGTCGTCAGTATGTGTTGTATTGTGGTTATTGTATTGCGTTGTACGAAGGAACATAATAATGATGATAATAGGGTTTTTTTTGGATACACACAAGAACCGAGGTCAATGAATTCTTGGACAGGTCATTTATTATATTACGTTACACAAAACTCCATTCATCAGATTTGGTTTTGTTTATTGTTTCCTTGAAGAAAAACGAACGCCTATAATAATTCTTGTCGGTTTACTGTAGTTCACGAACCTGGTAAATAGAGCTTTAGCACCATAGAGGGCGAATGAAGTTCAGCTTTTAAAACTTTATCACAATTTAAGTTATTTGTTTACAACACCATATAAAACACAATTAATTTACCCGGATTATAAACATTCAATTTTTACGATTCATTTAAATTACAAACGAAATAATTAAAAAATTAATTTACTCGGATTACACTGACATTTTACGACTTTATTTTGAAACCTCTCAAATCATTTTGACGGCGCGATTAATCGCTTCCAACCATGCCCCCCCTTCCCTCTCGTCGCACACATTTTTCCAGACATTTAATTTAATTTTATCGATTTTAAATTACACGATATTCAGTTAAAATCAAAATAGGCAACAAAAGCCTCAAGAATATTATGCATTACAATAATCTAATCGGCTCGCTGCCATAATCAAACTCGTGTTTGGTCTCAAATTCACAGGAATTTATGCGAAAAATAAATAAAAAATCGAATGATGTCAAGGTTTTTTGTCTAATATCAGTCATGAAATCAACGCACCGGCCGATTAGATAAGGTCAGATTAGTAAAAAAAAGCGGTGAAAATATCAGGTAAGTGCAGTAAAAATATAAATTTTGTTGTTAGGTTTATTAAATAAAAATATGCCCGATTTGTCCCCAATTAAGATAAGATGCGCAAACAAATTCGCGGAAATTAAAACCGAAAATAACCGCATTTTAGATTTAAATCAGCGATAAGTTGTGAACATAACAATTATTATTCAATTTGTTTAACACTTAAATTGGTCAGGTAAAATTTCCATTGGTCGAAAATTTATATATGTTTGTGTTTGAATGATGCCGGGTTTGCCAAATAGCAAGTTTCGGTACACGTGCTCAAATTCAAATTTCCCACAAATGTACAAAACAGAACCAGGATTCACCATTTCACTTTTTGATGTGCAATACAAATTGATTGATTGAACTTAACATGAGGTAAGTGGAAAGTGGTAAATGTAGTAAAATAGTAAGTAAATATTTATTATATCTGGTTGCTTTTCCCCTTAGTCCCTTAGTCTAGTAGATGACTTCGGGTCTAGTAAATATCTAGTACGCTGTCTAACGACTAAAACAAAATTGATAGAGGATTTGGAATATTTTTTAAAAATAATGATATGTCTGTTGCAGGTGCCAAGGTCACACAGGGTTTAAAATATTTTGGATAATTTTTTTGTGTTTAAATGAAACCATAATGCTAGTGGCTGAAACCTCACGAGGTAATCAAAACTTTTGTCTGAAAATTAATAACTCGGAAAAATTAAGGGGAATTTCACGAAATCGCAAATTCCTACTAAGCAAATTAGACGCAGAATGACTAAGGAAAATCTGCTGATCATCATTGATTTTGTAACGTTTATAGTTTCTTTAAAATTTGGCTTTCGTCATCGGCAAATTCAGACCAATTCTAAGGTTTTTCATGATAAACAAGTGGATAAAAAATTAAAACTGTGATTTTCTTCAAATTTAGATGGAATATATAGATATGAATATGAAAAAAAATTTTCTAAGAATATAATTACGTTTGCACCAAGTATGAAAATTCGTGAAAATAGCGGAATAATGGAGAATTTTCATAAAAAATTTGTCGCGTACCAAACGGTTAATTTCACACCAGCGTCAAAACGGTGGATTTGTGAACTAAAGCAACGGTAACAAAATTATTACTACTCGAAAACCTTTTAATCGATATGTCTCATAATTATAAAGGAATGAGAAAAAATTAAACTGCTTCTAGCGCCACAACGGTAGTTTATAGTACTACGATGCTTCAGCAAAATTTAAGGCATTATTCAAGAGCTTCTCAACGATAAGCGACAGTAATATTTTAATTTGCCACCGGCGCAAACAGGGTTTTTGAATTAAAGTGCTGATAACACTATTTTGCTTGGCCCTTGGAGAAAAAATGCATCTGCCATGAACCTATAGGTAATTCGTTGTAATTATATAAGGATTTTAATCAATCACTTGGTTTTATAGATCGAAGTTAAAAATAGCAAATGTACAAGAAGGTTTAAACTGACCCGAGCCCAGAATCTACCAGCCTGGTGGCCCAGTGTATAAAGATCAGTCGTCTCGGCCCATTTATAAAAATAATAATTCCTAAAGACCTATTAACCCTCCCAACCACGCGCGGGGAGCCTCCATCTGTATTATTATTATTTTTAGAGTATAATTCAAGTGAATTATAAATAAGGAAAATTAGAGAAAATTTGAAAGATGATTAGAAAAAGCCAAACTAGATGGATAGCTAATCAAAACGATACCCGTCGCGGCCGGAAGTTGTGTCTGCTTTGTCCAAACAGATTGAAAAAATAGATATAACAAAAAAAATGAATTAAATAAAATATTAAAGCAGTTAAGTTAAATAAAAATATTTTTTTGAAGGAAGTGGCAGTGTTGATTAGCCACGCGCAGCATTCTAGGAACAGGCTTATTCTTACCATAATCAGTTCTATGGTAGTTGACTCGAAAAGTAGGTACCATTCGTAAATCACGCGAATTAAAATTTAGATTTATCTTTTCTAATAGCACAGGGGAATCGATACCGCCGGTTAGTAATTGATGATGAAATCCACGTTTGGAATAACTGGCGCTTACTAAGTGGCTGCAAGTCAATTAGTTTGAGACGATCTTAAGCAGCAAGAGAGAGTTGGCTTGATTGTTAATACGATCGATGTGATGTCTGAAATTCAGAACTGACTCTGGTAACGGCATCGTGTTTCATATAACAGTCACGAAAAATAGACTGTGCACATTCTCGAGAGTAGATGATTGTTTGGCATTTGCCCACGTTCAACTCAAGCTTGTTCGTTGCACACTACTGATGTCTAAAATCCATTTGTAAATCTTCATGGCATCGACGACGTATATAGATATATATGAATTTTTATTTAAACATTAAACGTCGTTGATAGACAGAATGAAAAAATTCGACCCAGTTGGCTGCCTTTGGGGTAGATGTTGCTGAGAAATGAGTTGATACTTATAACCTGAACAGCACATGATATACACGTGGTCTTACAGATAAGAGCCCACCCTACGGAAATTTGGGGTGGAAATTCAAGGGCCCTAAGCTTGCACAAAATAATTTTATGAGAAATCCTGTCAAACGCCTTACTAAAACCGGTGAAGACATCATCAACCTCATTCTCTACCTCCATCATATTGAATGTTTGTGAAGTGAATTCAATAATGTTTGTCATAGACCGTGCTTCGATAAAACCACGAGGATTGCCAGAAAATAATGGTTTACAATAAAAGTACAGTGAATCATACATAATAATACTTTCAAACAGAATACAAAACAATTTTACAGTCGTTTTAATTACAGATGTGTAATTTTTAGCCTTTCTTATGGGTCGAAACTATAAAGGAACTTTTGGAAAAGCACCGTCAGCGGCTAAGCAAGACTGTCACTGGAGTTTTTAAGCAAAGCGCATTCGTTACTCCCATTCGAATATAGTTCATATAGTTCATCTCATATAGTTCATCTCCCATTCGAATATAGTAACTCCTCCCCTCTAAATTTCTGAGGTGAATCCGAGTTTGTACCACATAAATGCTCCAGCTGGAGTGCATCATTCAACTATCAAGCACACCACTTCAATAATGAAAACACAACATTTTACCAAACTAAATCCATATCTCCGGCTGCGCCGCTTTCAAATTTCTCTTCCTTTTCAAGAGCTTTCTCCAAAGAAGGTTTCATGCAACTATCAATAATCACTTAATAAACACATTTCACTTAACACTTGTTTTCTATTTCGCAAAAAACTTTTCTATGCCACTGTCAATTTAATTAATACCCACTCCTTTACATTATAGAATCGTCAGCAACGAGAACTAGATTTCGTATTCACAATCATCAAAGTCATTCTCGTGGCATAGAAAAATGAGGAGCAACACAAACTCATTGGGAATAATTAACGTCATTACGGAATTTTCAGTTAAAACAACAATCCAACAAATACCAAACAAGGTATCGATATGGTAAATTATTACCGTCTCTTTATTCCGAAACTTGCTGAGACAGTAGTTCGTATTCACACTTGATCGCTCTGCCAAAGGCACCCAAAAACTACTGTCGGCACGACGAATGCTAATGCGCATTTTAATAATTAATGCCTGAATTGGATAAAATTACGTTATTGCCATACCCGCTGAACGGAGTTAAGTTCAGTATCACGAACAACGCATCAAATACTGCTATTGAAGCCGTAGTACAACAATACAATAACGTTGGTTCGGAGTTTCTGGAATTTTTCTCAAAACAGCTCTCAAATACGGAACAAAAATATTACATAATGAGATATTCCGTCGTAGTCCGGAATTTCACCATTTACACCTGGCATTAGGATTACATATCACGGAAATTCGACATGTAAATAGATAAAGACAACGTCATCGCAGCTATTTTATCCCAACAATGAACAATCAAATCAAACAACCAACAACACAATCGAGGTATTTTACCGAAGCAAGTTTCGGCCGAAGAAGCAGTCCTACTACAAAATTTATTTTCTTGTTCCGAATTTCGCGTTAGTTCACATTATAAAGGGACCTTTTTAAAATCTCCGTCTTCTAAATTTACGTCTACGAAACATTGTTACAATTATTCACAGCTTGATATCCGCGCAAGTCATAAATTGATTGCTGTTCGCTATTTCTGACCTAGTATAAACAAAGGCGTGAACCATTGGAACCAATCTTGTTTATTCCCGCCAACGATCAAACGATTAACGGTATACTAAGACGCCGATTGCATATTTCGAAATTTCGTATAATCGATTCAAACATATAATTTTGATATAGTAGGCCCTCTTCCACTATCCAATGGATATATACTTACCTCCGCCTTCCAATAGGTATACTTCACTCGGGTCCCGGTCGATATGGCCTATTTCAAAACTGCATAAGGTACAAAACGACATTTTTCATAACGACATTTATCATTTATTTAGATTATCTTCTGCATCAGAATTATTCTGTAGTTATAAATGACAATTTTAGAAAAATAAGGGCAAAAATTCCTTTTCATTTGGCTTTATCCTAGAATTTAATCCAAGAATCGTTCAAAAATTTCATTCATGTCAAATTTCATCGTGTTTCGTTAATAAATAACCGTACCTGTTGGTTATACATATTCCAGAAATTAATGAAAAGATAATTCTAGATTCAAAATCGATTAAAAGATTTCATTCTGCCTTGTGCAGTTTTAAAAAAATTTCATTTTAGCCCTTATGCCGTTTTGAAATATGCAGTTTTGAAAAATGCTGTTTTGTACCTTATGCAGTTTTTAAATTATGCCGTTCTGGACGGATCCCACTTCACTCGATGGCCCAAAGTATACTGCATAACCCATATTTCAGCCCAAAATATTCGTAAACAATTACGTAACCCCATTCGGCGTGTGCCGAATTAACGGGTACGCAAATGATCAAATAATTTCATTGATGGTTTTACAGCTCGAAGAAACACAATCCATTGGAGCTCTACCAGTAGCTTTACTAGGAATCCAAGCAACGTTTAAAAAAAATCTTAAATGCTCATAAGCTGAAAAGGTTTACGGTGGAACCATCAAGCTTCTCCCTTGCTCTCAATCGACAGTCATCGACCTATGTACAATATTACACACCAATACACAAAATGTTATTAGAAAGCGACATATTTCTCCAAAAATCGTTCGATAACTGCGACTCCGTTTCCGTAAGGAAGTAAGTCATTCGCCGGTTACGGAGATCCTTTGTCATCCTTTGTGTGGTATACTGTAGTTGTATGAGTAGGTGAATGGGTTAATTATGTGGTGTGAATGCCTGGTGTCACAATGAGCCAAACATAGCCTAAGTGTCAATCACTGAAACCTAAAACCTAAGCATTCAAGGAGGTCTACCACATTATCCAGTGGTCCTGGTTTCAAAATTATGGTTTTGTAAAAATGAAATGAAAAAAAAGAAAAACAAGGTAGAATAACCGTGAAGATTCAATGTAAACACAGAGTTAGTATAAATGAGAAACAGTAGAGGGTCTAATACTTAACCCTGGGGATCACCAACATCCATAAATTTCGTATCGCTTTGACGAAAACCATGTTGATGAATACTCAGCACACCTATTTTTAACTGCCTCTTCAAGAACTTTTAGGGTTACTGGCTGCGAGGTAATAAGTCTATAATTACCTTTACGAAGGCGATTACCATTCGTGAAAGAGGAATTATCGTTGATGTTTTGAGTCGATTGGGTACAACTCCTAGCTCAAAGGAAAGGTTGAAAATGTGTACAAGAACGGGACTAATATGCCTGGAAATGGCTTTTAGTATATAATTACTCAGGCCAACGTCATCAATTGAGTATTTAGGTTCTACGGCACAAATAATTGAAAAAACCTTATAACTAGACACTGGGGTCATAAAAAACGTTGTTGGACCGAAATCAAAAGGCAAATTGAAATTAGATGACGTGTTGCTAGAGTCAAATTTAGCACCTAAATTTTTAGCAACACTAGAAAAATAACAATTAAACTCATTAGCAATTTCTAAATCACTCGTAAGAAGTTATCCGTTCTGTGTTGAAATAGATTTGACTAGTGACGTTTTAGTGGCCTTCCATATAACAACAACAGATTGAGCTTCCTGCTTCTTCTCGTGGAATTTTGGTTCAAATTAGAGCCTGATAACAGTATCTGATAAACCTTAAACCATATCTCAATCAAATGGTTGTCAGAAATTTTTAAGTCCACAACCAATGCAAGTCGAAGAAAAAGCAGTCCCGCGTGGGAGTACCAATCAATGATGCAAGCCCAAAACAAAACATAATATTTATATAATCAATGCTGCTGCTTAGAAATCCAAGAATATCAATGTTAAAGTATCGAAAAACAATCAAATTTCTAGACCTAATACTGCCCAAAATCTCAGCCACTTTCCGTACAAAAACATTCACAGCTGTAGATTGAAGCCGATAAATGCATAAAAAATATATAAATCAGAAGAAAATCTCCATTCAACCTTTATGACATCCGCTAATGGTAAGATATGGCCACTTACTGAGCAATCTAAATTTGAATCAAAAAAGACGGCAACACCACCAGCCCTATACGAATCATTGCACGCACCAAACAACGTATAACCATTTAAATTATATGAAGGCAATTCATTAGTGTGAATCCGAATTTCACTTCACCGAAATATAAACGAGGGCCTTGCATTAATATTGGTAACCAGTACGTCAAAATTCCTTCGAAGACTTTGAACATTTTGATGTACAATTAAAAAATCCGCAAAATCACAACTATCCATAAAAACTAAAAAGATTATTGAACCGCGAGAAATGTACTGAAAAATAAAGTACAAATATAATCAATACGTCAAAAGGATTTTTAGGAAGCAATTGAGATCCTGACAAGTTATCTGGACGACGTTCTGGAATCGGGTGATGATAAATGAAACTCAGGTATTTCTCAAACGATTACAGTGTAATTCAATTTATTAGACGAAATTTGGACAACGGTGAGGAAGTTGATAAGGAAACTATATAGTTGATGATTATTTTCATGTTAGGAATTTTTCTTTTCGAATATTTAGTTAAATTAGATAAATGATTGTGGGAAGCGTGGCAGCAAGAGATAATGCAACAACATCATCACCATCAACGTCAAGCAACTGTTGCTTGGGTTAGTGCAAGCTTGAGTGACCACAAGAGAGCTGCAAAAAATAAATTATTACATAAAAGTAAACGAAACCAGCTCCTCCCCGGCTTGTCAGTAAGCCTCATCCAGCAACAGTAGGCCACTTTCAGCAGCCATGACACCTGGCTAGGATTGGACGAACAATCAATCATTAATCTGAAAATAGCCTGATAATGTAACGTAAAAAATGAGGCGGCCAAATCTCTAAAAATGGGATAGAACACAAGAAAAATATAAAAAGATAAACCCTACGTACGTGTTATATAGGGAATCCAACTCGGTTCTACCCGACTTCGTGTAGTTGGGCAAATACTTACCCCCCAGAGACACCCGAAACCTTCGGGAAATGCTGCAAACAACCGAAACCGACAACCCTCCTATGCATCTCAACGAAAATGGAAAAAAATAGAAACGTATGTTTGTAGAAACCGGTGGGGTAATGGTAAAAAAACGGAACCGAAAGTCGGGCACCCGAAATTCGGGTAATTGGATTCCCTAGTAGGGTAATTGGATTCCCTCCAATGTATGGGATATGTACGTTTATGTTTTTTTCCATTTTCGTTCAGATGCATAGGAGGGTTGTCGGTTTCGGTTGTTTGCGGCGATGCCCGATGGTTTCGGGTGTCTCTGGGGGTGAGTAATTGTACATGAAGTCGGGTAGAACCGACTTGGATTCCCTAGTGTTATATGTAATTAATGTTCAAGAAAACTGGTATAATTATGGAGACTTTTCTCCAAAGAACGGTTCAGCTGTTACGATAAACAATTATACAGAGTGTCCGGGTTTGGCATGCTAATCCGGTACGGGGTAATTCCATGGGCTATTCTGAGGAAAACCCGTTTGAAAGCGGGAAGGGAATCTATTTTTGATATCGTATGAGCTCAGCCACACGTATGAAGAGGCCTGTCAAAAATTAGTTTACTTAAAGACTATTATGCGAAGCAGAGTTTTTCTTCAACGGAATAAATCAGAAGCATTTTAGCTATTATTTTAACAAGTTGCAGTCCATTAAATACCAGCAGTTTATGAGGGAATTATCGGGAAGCCATGAGTGAGGACATACCTCCAACCATGAGCTAACGTTCTGTTCAGAAATTTTAAAGAAGGAAATGAGCGTACTGAACGACAAATAACGTCTGAGGTCGCTAGAATGAGATCGAAGAGACATGCTGAATGCAGATTAAAAGAGAGAAACCATGAGAGTATAAGAGAGATATGATACTAATATTACGGATCACATCAGAAGGTAATGAGAGAAAAATTTTCCCTTGATACTGGAGAAAGAATTACCAGGCCATTCTGAACTGAGAGTGGCGTTAAATATAACGTTAAATAGAACGCTACTTAAAAAATTCTGATTTATGATTCAAAATTCGCTGGTATACTGTTAGAAATAGGAAAGGTTCAGTTATCCGTGGAGTTGTCTGAACAGATTATATTATACCTACAAGTTTTTTTAAATAGTTTTATGGAATCGAAGCTGGTTGTGCGAGAGGGCCATTGGTGCAGCGAAAAACGACGACGACTTCGAGAATACAACTGACTCCTTAGCATTTGCTATTTAATTTGCTATTTGCTATTCAATACATTATGGATAGGTAGCGTTAAGTTGCATACTCAACGGCGGGTTCCCCAAATATTTTGGTTCGTATATTGTATATCCATTTTCCGACCATAATTTTTTTTTGCTTTAATATAAGAAGTATATATATGGTCATTTAAGATTCTTCTATGTTCCAAAAATCCCACCCCAAGCTCCTGAGCCGCACTCGTCGCAATCGACCGTAATCTGGAACTGCTAGTTGGATAAACATTTTCTGATAGCAATTGGTATGTTTTATAGAAATCAGGAGTTGAATCAATAGTTCTATCCCGATTTCCTCACATTACCCCACAAGATTGTTACACTACCTATATTTAAATTCATCCAACTAAAAGCAGGGTTGATTTATATCTAACATTCACACAACACTAAAACATAACTTGAATTCAACCAGAAAGGTCGTCGAAAAACAACATTCGATAGCATAAAGCCTTTCGATTGTTAAGATATTTGATTTTATTGAGTTTAGCCTCAAAGCGTGAGTAATTAAATAGACCCCTGATCAAGAATGTTGCAATCACAATCTTCCCTGACCTTCCCGTATGTGCAAATAATATACATAATTAAAAAAATTTAATAATAATAAAAATAAATTGAATTATATTTGCCGACAACTTTATTGTTTTAAGTCAGGACTTTTGACAAAATTTCAATTTATAGAATTGTTTAACCCTTAGCGGGTATTTGAGTCATATATGGTACATTTATGTTTCGCTCAAAAATTTGTTGTTTCCGATCGAAATCGCGGTTTTCGGTTAATTGACACATAAAGTAATTTTGATTTTCTTTGCATATTTTGTTGAATGCGTTTTCTGTCATAATCATAACCTTTGCATTATTTGGTTATAAAAATCGAAGTCACATTGCATGTGTTCGCAGCTTTTAACACAAAATATTATATTCCCACAACTAATTACTTATTATATTTTTCGTAATTAATATCAGAAACGAAGGTTAGTATCGTAATAAACCTAGTGATTTATTAAATACGCTCAGTTTTAAATTTGAATATTCCAAAAATATCTTTAGTTTGTTTGCTTATAATTTTATTTTTTTAGGTACTTATTTCGTTAAGAAGTAATCTAATAGGTATAGGCAATTAATTAAAATGCTTAGATCAAAATATTTGTCTCTCGAGGAAATAGAAAAAATCATAGAAGAATGGTCTGATAATAGTGAGGACGATATGGATGACGGATGAGGATGATGAAATAAAAAATAACGATTGGGATGTTAACATCGAGGAGCCGAGAGAAATAATTGTGGAAAACTTAGATATTGAAAATATCCCAGTTGTCTTAGTCGGTGATCTGAACATGCAAGGGTTCAGACATATTTGAAAATATGGATGTTGAGGGAGAGGCACAAACTGAAATTAGCGAGCAAGGTATTAGTAACGAAGAAGCAGAAATCAAACAATTAAGAGATAGATATAAGAAACTAATATGGAAAAACGGCCCATTCATTCAAAATCCATTGAAATTGAAATTTAATGCAAATACACTATTTCCACGACAAATAATGAATCGCGACACCACATTGGCGACTTTTAATATATTCTTCAATGATGAAGTTTTAGATTTAATAGTAGAGCAATCAAATTTATATTCTACGCAAAAGAATGTTTCAAATCCATTTCTGTCAAAACCCGAGCTTAAAAAATTCCTTGGAGTTTGTATCATTTCTATGGTACACCAAGTACCTAACACTGAGCTATATTGGGATCCCATTATAGGAAATAAACTTATTCAAGAAATTATGTCATTAAAATTGTTCAAAAAAATTAAAAGCAATCTGCACTCTGTAGACAGTGAAATGGCATTACCAAAATCTCATCCCCAGCATAACCGCTTATTTAAACTTCGTCCATTTTTAAACCTGCTGCAACTAAATTTCTTGCAAATACCGTTAGAGCAGCATTTATCTGTGGACGAACAGATATGCGCTACAAAAATTAGAAGCTACATGAAGCAATACGTGCCTTCCAGGCCTCACAAATGAGGTTTTAAAATTTTTGCTTTGACTGGAGGATCATCAGGAATACTATTATTGCACTTAAGTTTATGGCCTAAACAAATATTTTGTTTTATTTTAGGTTTCTTGTATAATTTTGAAATTTACACAGGACAAGAAAAAAATAGATTATAGAAACGAAAGTGAGGAAAATCTGGGAGCATCAGTCAATATAGTTGTCCGCTTATGCAGATCTGTTACTGTAAATTTAGGTCATGAAGTGTTTTGTGATAACTATTTTACCACAATACCCCTTGTTCTGGTTTTTGAACAACAACTTAAGGAATTCTTTGCATAGGGACGATAAAACGAAATCGCATCCCAAACTCTAAACTGATACAGAGATTGGTAAACTTCCGCGACGGTCTTATGAAGAATATACGGCGTCCTTCGAAGATACTGACTTAGGCTTCGTGCAATGGAAAGACAACAAGTCGGTTACGCTGGTTTCGTCTTATGTTGGAGCAAACCCAGTGTCACTGATAAATAGACGAGACAGCAAAAAACGTGCTGAAGTAGCTATTAAATGCCCGGAAATTATAAAACGTTATAATCGACATATGGGCGGTGTTGAGTTACACGATAGTTTTATAGGTCGGAGCCACATAAAATATAAATCGTCGAAATGGTATTACAGGATATTTTTCCACATGGTTGACGTTACTGTTGTTAATTCTTGGATTACATTGGAAAATTTGCAAGGAAAATAATCAACAGGCCCTGACGCTTGTAAATTATAGGAAAAATTTAGGACAGGCACTGTGTACAGTTGATTCTGGCAGAGGCTCGAAATAATTCTGCAACATCCCGCCAATTCACCAAAGTATTAACAAATAAGCCTCGTAAGAAATCGGCTCAAAATATCTCTATAAAGGTTATTCGTCTCTATAATACTAACCATTTTCCAGTTTGAGGAGAGCGAACTAGATGTAAAATGCCTAAGTGTAAAAGCCAGACCTTTATAAAATGTAACGTAAGTTTATGCATCAATAAGGCTCGAAACTGCTTCTTAGATTTTCATAATTAATTTGTTATTATATACTAACTAGTTACTAGCAAATTAAATCCATTTATTTAATTTTATTTTGTGATTAGGTTTTAATCTTAAATCGTTTATTTTGTGAGTTTTTTATATTATTTTTACAATGTGATAAAGTTCTGAAGTACCTTTATTAATTTCAATATTTTTTTATTGACATTCGTTTTATGTATGTTTTTATTTACATAAATATAATTAAAATGAGACCCGCTAAAACACATTTAACTGGAATAAAATCTTTCGAAATATTTAACTCGTAATTTTTGTCATACTGGATTTTGTACCATATCTGATACATAAAATAAATTACATTTTCCGGAAAAATAAATAAATTTCAAGAAAAACTCCAGAACAAACTTTTCCAAACACACCGAGTTCTATGACGTGGTAAATATTGGTTCCAATAGGTGAAAAAGCACGACAAAGAGTTAAAGTAAGGAATGAGTTTAATTTAGGGACACAAAACATTCTAGAAATATCTCGGAGCCATAGAAAACGCTTATAGAAGCCATTTAATCAATTTTAAATCCTTGTCTCTTTTATGTATTATAGCCCACCTAGTGGAAGAACGGAGCAAATTTTCACAAATCGATGTGACATCCACCACCAAATTAATTAATTATAAAATCGTCCATTTGTGAAACAAACATTAATAACAATCATTATGATGGACTATGTAGAACTGATTTTTTAAACTACTCTCCTATTCATTCAACTTCAGTTAGTCACCTCATGCAAGTTCAGACTGATTCGAGTTCATTCCGGTTACAAATCTAGAAATCTAATTACCTCCCATAATAACTAAGCGTACTAATTTTTGTGTAGGAACATGGAATGTTCGGGATTGTGTTAAGGTTTCAAAGCAATTAATAGGCAATAAAGCTTTAATTAAAGTTGGAATAGATATTTTAGCTATACAGGAAACAATTTAAGTTACAATTCAAATCAACACAGCACATCACAATTAGGTATTTGAGTCATAGAAAAAGAGTGATGCCCACTCTACAAAACCGTGGCGTTAAAAACGGAGTTAGAATGTTAGAATATTAGTGAAACAAAATTGTGGATTAAAAGTGCGATATTTTAGAGGTATACTCGTATCAGAAAGATTATTTTTTTCAATCAAAGATGTCAAAGGAGGTCATTAGGCGGATCTTAACTCGTAGAATATCTACAATTATACGAAAGTATAGTAAAACACGAGCTGTTTGCATTTTGGGCAATTTTAATGCTCATAAAGGATTGGATTCAATTTTAAATTTATCACATAAAAAATATTAGGGCAAAATTTATATCATCAAGAAACTGATGAACGTATGGCGATATACTAATTGAATTTGCACTGCAGAATAGTTTATCAAGTTGTACAACTTTTGATCGTAGATCCAGTCTTACTACTTGGAAATGGACCTAAATCATCATCCCAATTAGATCATATATTGTTCAACCCCGGAAAATCATTATTAGAGATAAAGCATGTAAAAGGCACATTTTCGGAAAAAAATCATAGTAAAGAAATTTATTTCGGATCATAAATTAGTATTTGGACGTGTAATCAAAGTGCAATCTAACTCACGGAAGATAATTAAAATTTCATTGCATCCACATGAAGACTACGAAAGTTAGAATTTTAGAAGATGGAGAGTTGATTTATTAAAAGATCCAGCTAGTTGAAACAGTTGAACAGTTTTCAAATGTGGAACAGTTGAAATAGTTTGAACGGCTTTAGTGCATTCTTAACGGCTTCATCAGATCTAATTTTAACCAGACAATCCACTATGACTAAGGGACAGAAAGCAGCTATAACTTCTTTAAAAACTGCTTTGAGAAGGACATCCTATAATCCTCATCTGATCAGAAATTATCGATATAATCTTCATCAAAAATTTAGAAAATCCAAAGCAGAAGAATGTAGAGATTTTTTCCTAAAAATAAACGATGTTAATCCTTTTAGTCGACTCACCCAAACCTACCAATTTATTCATTCATATAGATAAAATTCTAATAAGATGGCAAGTACATACATCAGGATGGGAGCAATTATTATCAATTGATTCAGGTTTCGCTATTCCTCTAATAACTCAAAAAGATTATTGACCATTAGGAGTGCCTCCAATTCAGGAAGAAATAGAAACCATCCTATTTTCCATTAGAACAACAGTTCGCTCCTGGTTTAGATTAATTCAAATTATTTACACATTTGCACATTCACTAATAACAAAAATAAAATTCACATTTCTCGTAGAAAGAAACCTCGTTAAACGAGGGATTGGTGTAATCAAACGAAACAGAGATAATGTATACACTTAATGAGTAAAATTTATTATTTGTTTTTGATAACATATTAATTATTTTATTATTATTATACTTATATTGTTATTTTTCGGACGTAAACGATTTATGTGGAATGCACAAATCCATACAAAAATAAATTTTTGACATGATTCTCTTTCGTCATCCACACAATTGTGATAGCAGACCGGAAAAGGGATATAGTCCATTATATTCGGTTTTCAATAAATAATAAATGTTTAAGTTCTGGACATCCAAGCTTTTCCTGTAGTTTTTACGAGAAACGAGTGCACTAAAGAATTTCAGCCAATTAACTATAAAACTAACTACAACTTGCTATATAAAATTAGTCGGAACGAAGCCGTTAATCCGAGGCGTTCGAAACTTTATAGCCATCGTTCAGTTGGCTAAAAAATTCGAATGTTCATTATTGTTATTTATACCTCAATAATTTATCTTACCCCAAAACAACAAAGTTTTAATAAAAAATGCAATTAATGCGAAGGTGGGACCCACCATAATTGATGACTAATAAAGTTTATGTTCAATTTGGCTTCTAATGTTTTTCTGTAAATTTTCGTGAAATGAAAGGCATCAATCGAATTCAAAGTATAATTCAATGTCATGAAGAACGGTTCTTAATTGGAATTAAATGCGGTTAAGGGATAAATCTAAATGCGAAATTTTGAAAAGGTTGCGAAAATTTTATTCCCACCCCCAAAAGTACTAAGTGCTACATTTGAGCCAACACTATCAAACCGAATATAAAGAAGATAGTTATGCCATTATTTTATTTACGTTTAGCACAGTCTTAATTGTAAATTTAATTAAATGAGTTGTTTATAAATTTTGCCCACCCAATAGTTATTTTTGCCGGTCCCCAGAAAGCTTTGTACGGAATATTAAAATTTGTTCGTAAGGTTCATAATTAATAGTCCTGTATTAATCGCAAATTAGTAACTCCAAAATTAATTATTGGGTGGACAAAATTCAACAAATGTGAACAATTCTATAACAAAAAACTTATTTAAATAAATTATCAATTAAGATTTTGTTAGAAACATTCTTATAATTTAACTCAAAAGCTTTTTGAAAAATTTAATATTGCGTTACATTATTATGGGTGGGCAAAACTAATTATTGGGTGGATAAAATTTAACAATACCTGAATATTATGTATTATAATAAATTTTTTTTATATTAACTATTTCTGTGCTTTACGAACATTAAATATAATTTATCTTAAAAGTTTAAATAGAAATATAATATTCCGTTCACAGATTTATGGAGTGGGTAAAATTAATCAATAGGTGGAAAATTCTAAGAGATCTAAAGCTTTCTGAGAAATTCAAATATTATCTACAAGGTTTAACAGGGTAGCCAAACTACCCTGTTAAGGGTCTAAGACATAACTCATAATTCGCTGCTTTAAACTCGCTTTGTGGCTCAAATATCACTCGTTTTTTCCGAGCAAAAAATATTTTTATCGCAATTGGAAGGACTTAAATCTAAAATAGGTCGGCGATCGGCATGACTACAAGTAGTGTTCATTTATACCAAGCTTCAAATTTTAAGTAACAATTGGTGGTGAGGTGTTATTTTGATTTAAATTTATCGACTAATTACTAAAAGCTGGTATGTATATTGCTAACCAATTACCCATTTTAGGTAAATAAATTAAGCACAATCCATCACTGTTAAGTTTACTCCACTACAAAATTGAAAAAAATAATTTCTATTTAAACGATAAATCATCATGTTACACAACAGCAGAAAAAAAGAAACAATTTCCAAACTACCGTAAAGATGCGATTACGTTAAGAGGTCAATAATTAACTGGAAAAATGAAAATACCGCATCATATTCGAATATCATAACATATACGGGGAGACGGAGGGATTTAGCCCAATGAACTTTACATTCACCAAAAAATATAAATAAAAATTCACTTTTCGTGCACAGCAGGAGCGTCATTAATAAAAATCACGACGGTATCGAAAAGTAGTAAATAGTTATTTAATAGTAATAAAGTATAATTAAAGTTTTCACTTTTAAGTTTTTTGTTTTGTTTTAGAAAATTTACGACATCGCAACAAAAACAACAACAATGTATATACACAATGTATAAAAAGCGCACGAGATAAGACAACGTCAACGATAGACTATAACAAAACCAATTTTCATCCCTTTTAGAGGTCGCACATTTATCTAGAAATACAAAAACATGAATTCGATTTCATATTTTTCGAATAGTTATTAACCCTGTACTGGGTAGATTTTCTGTTTACGGTACGCTAACTTTCCGAAAACAAACATGTTAACTCGACGTAAATGGTTAGAAAAATTAATTTTACATATTTTCAGGGACGGGCATCAAACTTTTTGCATTGAAAACGATTTTTTTTTTTTTTTTCTAAAAAGCGAAATTACACAACTTTTGTTGTTATTTATTTATTTTATATATAGTTTTTTGTAGTTTTTACAATAATAATAGTTAATAATAAATTAGTCATGATATGTGTTTTAGCTTGTAGCTAACTAACTCTCTATTTGGAAAAATTCGATGTGTGCTTTAGACAAATATAGCAAAGAAGCTGGATTCATAATATGTGTGAAGTAACACATATTTACGGCAGACAATGCACTATATGGTGAGATTGAGTAATTCACAAAACCGCAAAGAAATTACGCTATGTATTTAGTAGCTGTGCTAAGTTTATATGCTCGAGTTAAAACGCGATAAAACATAATGCAAACGTGATTAATTTCATTAATTAGGTAGATAAAAATTAAAACGTTAATTAATTTAAATTACACTTGTCGAAGTGTTAGTGTATATAATATTATGACAAAGTTGTTAGTTTTCAAAAACTATGTATACACATTTAATGAACAAGGCCGTCAACTATCTTATCAAACCACTATTTGTGTGTGCTCTACTAGAAGTCGTCGTGTGTTTATTAAATTCGTGGGTAATTTTTTTTATTGCTGCTTATTATAGGCTAAACACTATGCGTACAGAATAGCTTTTAATTTTCGAAAGTTGTTTAAATGCATTCTTGCTACTATTTAGTATTTCGTCCCGGATTATTGAATTGAACTGCAAACTAAAAAAAAATAATTATTTGATTGAACTCAGTATTATTGAGCTTAAGGTTTCACATAATTAAAAATTGAATTGGATTGCAAAATGGTTACCCAAGTTGAGGAGCCAGAAAATGAGAAAACATATTTGCTAATTTTGGTTGGTAAGCATATACCGTCCAGATGAGTTTATATCTAGAACTTTACCAAGTCAAAAATTTGGAATTAAGAAGTTAGATGACCTTTCATCGTGTTACATCTCGAGTGTAATTAATTTTAAAGTGATCCTGGGGTTTTACGAATAAATTGAATCAATCATGGGATGCATTTTATACTTAGCCAAAATTTGAACATTTAAAATAAGAGTGTTAAAAGTTAAAGAGTGAAGTGTTGCCTTAATCACAACTTTTAGGGAATTCTGATAAATGGTAAACACAGCAGATGTACATGCGTGCGTAACTGCCTCAGAGAAACTTCCGAATTTCCTTAGTGCTGACGTAAAAAAAATAGTGCTAGTCCGGGAGCCGAGAAAATAGGAAATTTCAAATCGCGCGTTATAGACGATAAAAATAAATAACTTCAATTGGAATGGACAATCGGAAATCATTTTAGCCCAAAAGAACTCACCAGTGCAATCTGCGATAAACTCAAAAACTAGGAGCAGAAATAACAACCGGTAACTGTTTCAAACCTCTGTGTGGAAATAAAAGTAATAACGAAAAGGAAGCTCAAGAAGAGGCGAGAACACCCAAAGAACGACCACCATCAATATATCTTCGAGAAGCGCCGTCTCAACATTTAGTAGCCGATTTAAAAAAGAAACCAATTAAACAGGGTAATATCCGTGAAACCAGAATTTATCAGCCTCCGTGAAACCAGAATTCACCAGCTAATAAATACTTTTACACATACAGATTGAAAAGTTTGAGAGGACTAATAGTAGTAATAAAAGGAATCGAATCATCTGTATCGCCACAAGATATACGTGAGGAACTCACTGCCAAGGGCTTCGATATAAGAAGTGTTATCAACATTATTGATTGTGAGAGATTCCCTCAACCAATGTTCAAAGTTGAACTGGAACTTGAAGCAGCAAAAAACAAAGGCCCACTTGAAATCTACAACATGAGGTATCTGAAGAGTGGTGGTGGAAGAGCCACACAAGCGTAAGTCAGTCTTACAATGCACCAATTGCCAAGAATTTAGGCATTCTCGAAACTATTGCAAACTACCACCTGTTCGCGTGATATGCGGCAACATGCGCATAACTATAACAAGAGTGATTTAGACAAGACAATACCGGAAGTAAAGAAGTGCAGTAATTGTGGGGAAAACTATCCCGCTAATTACAGATGATACATTGTGTACAAGAAGTTAAAGAAAAAAATGACACCAAGGCAACGAATTGAGCAACGAGCTATCAATCAAATACATAAACGCTCAAATAATGAGAAAATTATTTCTGCAACCATTATCACAGAAACATTATTCTCAGAGGTGGTTGCGGTTAACGTGCGAAATAAAGCAAATAAACCTCAGAATGATGATCAAGGAATTTACAAAATGAGCCAAAAGACCCTCAACGAATCAATGAACAAATTTATGCAAATTATGGAAACAAATATGTGATATCCCTGATGCAACTGTTAGCGAACAATCAAAATATAAGATGATTGAACTTAAATTAGTCTTATGGAATGCCAATGAGCTAGCACAACATAAATTATAGAAGTACAGCATTTTCTTATTGAACATTGGCATCGTGATGGTCTCTGAGACACATTTTACACAAATGTAAAATTTAATGGTTATAAAATTTATGATACCCAGCACCGCAGCTTACTGTCCACCGAAATATTAAATTAAAAAGCAACAATTTGCAAATTATTTCAAAACCTTGGGAAATAAATTCTTTGCAGGAGGAGATTTTAACCCCAAACACGCAAGCAGCTATGGGAATGTATGCAGGAAGGAAAACATGTTTCCAGCGTCAGACCAACATATATTGGCCAATCGATAGACGAAAAATTCTCGATTTAATCGACTTCTGTGTATCAAAGAGTATTGCTGGAACTTATATTACGATCGAAACATGCTACGAGCTATCATCTGACCACTCCCCGGTATTAATAACATTAAGCACACAAGTTTTAAATTCAGAATCAAATATTTTCTTAGCGAACCGACAAACTAATTGGTCTCAATTCAAATCTACAGTGGCAAGAGAGTGCTCATTGAGCATCCCACTTAAAACAAAATCTGAGATTGATGAAGCAGTACAACACCTAACGAAGACATTAGAGCAAGCAGCAAAGGATGTTACATGCAACAGCTCCACTAAAGTGAAAATGTATCAAGCGTCACAGAATAGTCAACAGCTCTTAACCCTAACTCTGTCCATTGGGGTCATATTGACCCCAACCGTTTTTAATATCTAAAAAATCATAATTTTTGTATTATAAACAGTGCGAATAATTTAGATAGCCTCAACTAAAAGCTTTGGGTTCTATGTAAAAGGTTTTAGTTGAGGCTATCTAAATTATTCGCACTGTTTATATTACAAAAATTATGATTGTTTAGGTTTTAAAAACGGTTGGGGTCAATATGATCCCAATGGACAGAGTTAGGGTTAAAGAACAAACGTATATTGCGCAGTCAAAGGCAGTTTCATAGATCACCTGGAATTAAATCAAAATTAAATAAAGCTATCAAAAACCTGAAAGCAGCACTAACAAAAGAACATGATGAGTGGATTCAATATTATCTAAGTAAACTTACAGCATCAGAAGCAATAAATTACTCACTGTGGAAAGCGATAAAAAACCTGAAACGGCCTACGCAATCATAATCACGGCCTGTCGCAATCCGATTCGCCTTCCAGATGGAAACTGGACAAGAAGCGATGCAGAAAAAGCAAATGTATTGGCCCAACATTTAGTTAAAGTATTTATTCCAAAAGAAAATAAATGACACTCGGAATTGTTGCCTGAAGAAGTTGAAGCTTCAGAATTTCAACCAATTAAATATAAATGGCGTGAATTAAAAACAACGATCAGCGAACATATAAATCCCAAAAAGGCACCTGGTCATCTTATTAGTGTTAAAATACGTATAAAGATGAAATAAAAGTAGATTAATATCATCCAATTAGTTTACTGCCAACTCTGTCAAAACTCTTTGAAAAAATGCTTCTTAAAAAGCATAAACCAATTCTGGAAGAGCAAAGAATTATGCCGGATCACCAGTTTGGATTTAGAGAAAAGTGCATTGGATCGTATCAGAAATAAGAAACTAATTTGAGCAAAAGAGGTACTGCTCTGCAGCATTTTTAGAAATCGCCTAAACTTTTGATAAAGTATGGCATGAAGGCCTTGTACATAAAACTAAGGATCATTAAAAATTACCTGCTAAACCGAAAATTCTTAGTGAAATACAAGATGCACTATTGTCCAATTTAAATGAAATACACACAGGAGTTCCACAAGGCAGTGTACTGGGTCCAGTGTTATATTTAATTTACACAGCAGACCTTCCTACTTCAAATTTTGTAAAAGTTTCAACATTTGCAGATGATACAACATTATTAGCGACACTTGAAAACCCTCAAATAGCATCAAGAGTCCAGCAAGAACACTTAGAATAGACAGCTAAGTGGCTTTTAAAATGGAGAATATAAGCAAACGGACAGAAATCAGCACACATTACATTCACTGGCCGTAAACAAACCTGCCCTCCGGTGTAGTTAAATAACATCAATCAAAAGTGGTAAAATAAATTGGTTAATCGGAAAATATTCTAAACTACCTCTAGACTGTAAAGTCTTGTTGTATATAAAATGGTACTAAAACCAATCTGGCCTTACCGAATACAATTGTGGGGCTCAGCCTGTGCCTCAAATATAATAAAATTGTAACGTGTACATTCAAAAATAATTCGCAGGATGGTAAACACATCTTGGTACATACGTAACACAAACATATACACGGTGATCTCAACATCGAAACAGTTGCAGATACAATCAGCTGTACAGCGAGAAATGCCAAACTAAGTTAGAACAACATCCCAACACATTAGCTAGGGAAATATTATGGCCTAGATATCGGCGCCTTAAAAGAAAAGATCCCTTAGATCTAGCTAACTAATTCATATAAACAACAAACCAAATAGTGCATATTAATATTAAGAATTAAAATTGGTTAAGACTTAATTTTTTTTGTCTAATAGCTTATAAGATTTGAACACATAAAAACAACTTGTGAGTTTCCCAAGATAGAAAAAATTAAGGCCAAAGGCAGTTATAAAAAAAAATTAAAAAAATCATATTAAAAATTATCACATTGAAGTTAGTAAAAATTCGCGCTTGTTTTTTTCTATATTTATTTTGTACCAGAATATTTAAAAGCAAAAAAATTGTTTGATACGGTCCATATTCTTCTTGCTGTCTATTGCATACAACAAGCCACGTGGGTTACAAATTCAGTGAGCCACATAAAACTAACTGGTCTAAGTTTAGAGTTAACGTTTTATTGGACTCAGGCTCCTAAATATCATTTATCTCAGAATGATGTGCAAGAAAGTTACAATTACACCGTGCTAAAGCTACCATCCTAGTTGGTGGCTTCCAACGTCGAAAATTTCAACTATATGGGCAAACGAAGATACGGACGTTATGGACGTTTTTATATTCAGAAATATAACAACGACTTCCCAATACCATCGTACGTAGCGACATAAAAATATTCCGAAAAATTCGATGAGTAAACAGCTGATCTGAATTATTTTAATCAAAAGAATGTGAAATTCTTATCGGTACTGATTATTTTCGGTCAGTTACAAATTAGTTGCGAAAATAATCATGAAATACTATACAAAGTAAGCATATCCACATACAAGATGGCACCAATTTAGAACTCGCCCTCAAGACGTTCTGGGAGTAAGAAGAAATCGTGTCAGCACCAATTTGGGCCAAAAATGAACGAAACATTGAACCGTTGACTCCAAAGCTTGGTAATATTTATTTTCATGCCAGAAAAACAGCTAACATGACAGACTACTAGCCATGAAGCGCAAAGTGGCATCAAATTCACATTTTGCTGTATGTATCGGAATGGATTCACTGGGACTTATGGTAAAATTACCATCGCAAGATATGACTATATAGATCATAATAAAGTTTGTTATTATTTAAGGGTGGTTGGATGATGCGCATTAAAGGTGGGTTTCGATGGACCATCCGCATTCTCTAATGGCGTTTCACTAAATGACAAACTTTTAGTTGGACCGACCATGCCACCAACCTTGTGGATTACATGTGTCCCTTGTGAGCATAATCTTTCAATATCAATTTCGAATGAGGAGTGCATATCACAGGTTCTGGGTTTATTATGGGATCCAGTTAACGATGTCTTCCATTTAAATGTTATAATTCCAATCAAGGAGGAATCCACTAAGACAGCGATTTTATCCATTTTCAGATTATACGATCCACTTGGTTGGTTATCAGCTTGTATATTTATATAGCCTAGACAAATTTTTAATCGTCTAATGAAGAACTTTTCGTTGTGATGGTATTAACTGTACCGTAAAGAATTTATTTTTCTATTATTCCTTAGTATGGATTTGGAGTAAATTTTCTTCAGCTTGAATTAGAATAATACGCTTAAACATTCGTTGGAAATTATGAATAAGAGTAATTAATGTCTCATCCAAAAAAATTGGATTCCTTAATTAGAGAAAGTAAATAACGGGTTGGTTGGTAATACAGAAAACAGATACTAATTTAACATTTCTTCTTTGAACACCAGTAATGTTAAAACATCTGACCTGAAACATCATATAATGTAAATTTTATTAATTGTTTACATTTTATATATTATTTCAAGCAATATACCAATAAGGCAAGACGCTATTTGGCAAGGATGTTAATCGAATCAGAGTCAGAAAAACTACACTTATTACCAAAACGATGACATTTGGTTGGATCACAAATTCAGAATAATTCAAAGTAGAAGATTTTTAAAATGTTCTTTAGCATTACTTCGATAGAACGGCAAACAAATGCGTTTTGACTCTCTGTTTCATTGAAGATGCCACTGAAGAGTCAAAACTAGCATATTTTCAAGCAAGACGATCTACTAACAATCCTTGATGTGTTAGCTTAGACTTTCGAGCAAATAAAAATGGTTGCAACAAGACGGTTGTCAGCACATTATTCACTGAACGGGATAAATTAAATCGCAATTCCTGAGGTCGATGTAATGCAATGGAAACGGCCCGGTTAATATGCTTGTCAAGGTCGCCAAATTTATTTTATTAAAATATACGGTTTATCATGGAACACTAATTGAGATACACTTTTAAGCAGTGCATTCGAAAAACGAACCAATATGTAAATTGAAGTCAAAAGTCTTCTAACACTGACTCTAGTTGAATAGTGACATGTAACCATGAACTCACTGAACACTATGTGCAAGCACCACAAGAACCCGTTAGGGGAAAAAACCAACTACATCCACGTCGCTGTTTTTCGAGTAAGCGAAATGTAGTTTCTTGAAAAAATTCAACATGCCTGAATATTATTTTTCTGATCTCAAGTGGATTTTGTACAATATCTGATTATCTCTCCAATATGTTTATGCCCCCAAGGAGGGCAAAGAGATCGTAATTTTAACACTATTGGGGATGCCTTTTCTAAGAATACAGAAGTAACAAATACTTTTTATTTTGCAATCCAATGTTTTAGGTTTCAGTGGTTGACACTTAGGCCATTTGTTTGGCCCATTGTGATACCACGCATTCACGCCACATCATTAACCCATTCACCTATTCACCTACTCACACAACTACAGTATACCACCTGCACATTGCAAGCTCCATGTCAACCTGTACATTGACATGGACGGTGGGTTGGCGCTGAATTCTGCACTCCATCAGAGGGTCTTAGTTGTGTTTATTAACATCACCGATTGTCACATCAGTTGCGAACAATGAATATCGGATTCGCATGAACCACGAAATAAAGCAACTTCTCGGAGGTAGCGATATTATCGGCTTCATCAAATCTAATCGAGTTAGATGGCTCGGCCACGTTGCAAGATCTCCACAACAACGAATGATTTACAAAGTGTTCCATCAACAACCAGCCGGAGTACGTCGTAGAGGAAGACCCCGACTACGCTGGCGTGACGACGTCGAACAAGACCTACTCGTATTAGGATGTCGAAATTGGAGGACGAGAGCGATGGACCGAGAAGGATGGAGGACCATAGTGCGGGCGGCAAAATCCTTTCATGGGATGTAAATGCTAGAGAGAGAGAGAGAGAGAGAGAGAAAGAGATTGTCACATCACCGAATCCAATGTTAGTTTCTCGAAAATTGCAAAAACTTATCACTTTGACATTTCACGATCAAAAAAAGTGAATATAAACTGCCCTGGAATAAGAGGAATCCTTGCACCCTGGTATCCAAAATTTGTATAAGAAACCATAGTGACTCACATTAACATTGGTCACTTAAACATTAACACAAAGGATTATTCGTCGTTTTATATGATACTGTATCACGGCATTACTACAAGGTTTTGACAGTCTTTTGATTCTAAGCGACCAATCGTCGATTACACAAGACATTAGCCAAACTGTTACTTATTTCTATAAAAATGACACAAAAACCATTCCGAAACGATTTTTTTTATTGTGGGGTTCCATGATAAATTCAACTCTCAGCCCACAAAAAATTTAAAAAATAATAAAAATGCAAGTTTCATCCCGAAATGTTTTCCTCAGCCAAATACTAATGTACCTACCAGAAGCGAATAATAGATCAGCTGGGAAGATCCCTCATTTTCATTGTATGGGAGTGAGCATTCGTGTGCTTTATATTAATGGTCAGTACATTTAAATCCTATATACCGTTATATCTGCCAACCCCTGTGAACATTGGAATTTATTGTGACATATGAGCATATTTCCGATAAATACCGATATCTACTGCAAGTGAACATTAATCTTTATGTTTACTACCAGCATACCCGGGTATGTCCATAATTCCATACATTTAGTATTGAATGATAATTTGTAATTTCATTTTAAATTGATAAATACATTTTGGCAAAATGTAATCTAAAACAAATAATTGGTATTAACAAATAATAATTACTAAAGATTTCAAGCTGATAAGTCACCAAAATCCATAAAATTTTGGGTAATAAAACACGAAAACTTACCCGGGTAAGCGGTTGTAAACATAAGGGTTAAATGAGCGAAAGCTCCTTATCATCATCGTATGGTAATTGGGCAATTATGAGCTTAATATTAATGCCAACGTCTATGATACGAAATATTGAGACCGTAAAGTATTTTTTAATCAAGTTTATTTCAGGGAAATAATTTTTTAACCGCTTAAGCGTAAATTTTTTTTTGTGCAAGTGATATTGTTTTTATTTTCTAGGGATGGAATGTGATTATGTCATTATTTTTTTTGCGCTGAAGGGCCTTTTAATGGATTTAGCGGAGAAACGCACCTATATTTTTAAAGACGTTTTTCGGGATGGTTTTTGGGCCAGCGACTTATACGTTGTATTTTATGTAGTGCTATTTAATTTTTTGTTGTAAGTTATTTCGAAGATTTTTTTTAGCGGAGACAATAAACCCAAAAGCCTTTTCGAGCTGTTTAGACTTGTGGCTAAGTTATCATACGTATCTCGCACAGGGTCACGATAATTAATTTTTAGTTTTCTTCGCTAATTGTTATATTCAATGATTTACGCGTCTCATCAGACTTAGCGATCAAATGACTAAAACACGTTTCGGGAGCTACTCCGGGTCTAGAATCAGGAGGTGAAATACATTTTTTTACTGAATTTGAAGCAGAAATTAAGACAACGGGTTTAATGATGCTAGCGAAGCTTATCCAAACTAATCGAAAAAACACAACAACAACAAACTTACTGTGATAGTATTGGTGTAAGTAAACATTCAGACGAATTTATTTAGTTTTGTGTAATTTAGACGAGATGTGATTTTTTATTTGGCCTTAGATACATTTCAAAGTCATTCTAAATATTTCCTAAGCATTTAGAAAATATTGGTGGACTACTGCAACTTTAGTCATATTGGTGGACTACTGAAACGAAAAGCAGTGAGCGTGTTCCATGAGATTTAAAATGTGATTATTTTAATGGGCCTTAGGTACATTCCACAGCCATTCTTAGTATTTTAAAAGCATTTAGCAAGAACTTCAGTGATATTGGTGATTTGTTAAAACCAAGAGAAATGTCTCTAGTAAATTATTGATTTTCTAATGGGTCATGACTTCAGTGATATAATTGGACTGCTTAGATCCAGAAGTGTATTCCTAGTAATTTATATGATTGTCTAATAGGTATAACAGGGTATTGAGCAACACTTCTAACCCGAACTTCTCCTGAGTACGCCCTAAACGATTTTTTTTAAATTAGGACACAGTTCAGTCGATTCCTAATGCATGAAAACCCCCTTTGATCAATTTTCATTTAAGTCATCTGGTTTAAGAAAATACAAATAAAAAATATCCCGGAGCCCTCAGGATGAACCCGTAAACGATTTTTTCCGAAATCAGCAGCCATCGCAAGCGACTCCTAGTATTTGAAACCCCCACATCAGCAATTTTATCGAGGTTGTCTGGGTTGAGCTATAAATAAAAAAAACGAAAATTAGTCCGTCGAAGGAGCCGCTAATCAACTCTTCCTAAAAGAGATTTTTAGGACTCATCGCAATCGATTTTTAATACTCGCAAACCCTTTTTTGCCAATTTTCATCTAATTCAACTAAACTTTCTAAGTAAACTTAACAGAAAATACTTAGAATGACTTTGGAATGTACCTAAGGCCCATTAAAAAAATCACATCTCGTCTAAATTACACAATATAAATTCGCCTGAATGTTTACTTACCAATACTATAACAATAAGTATATTGTTGTTGTTGTATTAGTTTGGATAAACTTCACTAGCATGTTTAATGCATGTACGAAATTCAGATCAGAACACTCTATCGCCATCTGTAAATTTATCAATATACGAATTTTGTTCGAAAATCGCAACTTGAGGAGAGTCGGTAGTTTTTCTGTTGTCTCATCAGCACAATAGATGTAAATATAAAATTTATTTGTTATTTCCATCAATCAACAATCATATTAATTCTGTGTATCTAGAAGGTTCGTGAAACAGCAACGTAACTTGCAACTCTCAAGACACAGTTTTCGAACAAAATCTGTACTCAGGTGGAAGGTGGAAATACATGCAAGGGACTTGCGCAAGAAATAATTTCGGTATGTAACCAAATAAAACGGCAACGAGCAGCATCTGAACGGAAACAATCTGAGTGAAGTTTATGCCAAAATAATAAAAAGTAAATTTCAAGAGTCACTTAACAATTTTTGTTCTCATAATAATATTTTTAAAACAAATTTTTTAAAACTTCCGAAAATATTTGAGTTAAAGTTGAAACCCAATGCTGTGCAAACATTTTTCACTCAAAAAGGTGATCGAAGAATTTTGAAATGGCATTTAATAAAATAATCCGAGGTCAGTAATCTTTAAGAATTTTGTTATTTGAGAGAGAAATTTGTTATTTTGTTATTTGAAATTCTTGAACTCCGCTTTTGCGGATATCTTGCACAGTTCCTTCTTAATGATATTCCTAATCGAATAATACAATTTTGAAACATCAGGTGAATTAGGGAGATCGTATTATTTCATCAAATGAAAAAAAACCACTCTATATTTGGCATGAAAGCGCCGAGTTAAAAATTTTCAATTTACTATTTTCACTCAAAAAATTTCACAAATAAGAGACTTTTTTCTAAGAAATTAAATTGAGTAGTATATTTTTTCATCTCAAAATCTCTTCAAATATTTTTTTCGAATATTTTCTATGTGTTTAGTAAGGGGACTACAACGCAAGAAATTTTCTGTGTTACTATTAAATGCATCAAAGATTGTAACATAAATCTTAAAGTCAGAAAGTACATAAATAATAAAATGTTTAACCTTAAAATTAACCCTCAAATCGACATTCGTGTATTGAGAATTGATTTACAACCAACTCAAAAATATTTTATTTCTGCAGCCAATAAGCTATTAGATAGATTTTGTCCTCAAGACCTAAATTTGGTTATTCTTTAGTTATAATGAACTTGTGACTTGAAATAATTAAGATTACATAAAGTCAATCAATCAAATCAATCGTAAGAAAATATTGATAGTTGTAAAGCGTCAACGAAATAAGCGTCATTGTCGAGTTCGACTTCTTAAGAAATTTAAATTGAAGGAGGCAAAATTCAGTTTTATATTTTCTACTGTGTTGATCACATTCAACTATACTTAGTATATGACGGTAGAATTAGATTGTAAAACATTGTTGACCTCAAAACTGTTCAAGTTCTGCTAAATTGTCTTCCAAACTTAGTTTTCTAATTATAATTAATTTAGGTTCCATTAAATTAATAAAACTATGCATAAGTCAAGCAACAATTTTAACATAAAAACATTATTTTGATTTATAATCAGAATTATTAATGCCGCACATGCAATCCATTAATTAAGATGCGGTGAAATCTTACCCCGCCACATGCACGAAGCTCATCTTAAATTTATGATCCTGTCGCAATTACCTGTAAGTAAATAAAAAAACATGGCAATGGTTAATAACTATTCAATATTTTTATTATTAATAATAATAATTGGTATAATAACTAGAAACTATCATTGTCACTCAAACACAGACATACGAATATATTATAAAAGGGTTATTCGACAATATACATTTATATAAAATTGTAATTTAAAAATATTGCGCAATCCCCGCAACGACGGTCCCCCCACCTTTTAATACTACATAGTAATAGTTCTTTACTATTATATTGTAAAAAATTAAAAATAATTCAGCAATCGGTATATTATAATAAAATTGTGTACGCATAATAATAGTTTGCCTTTTTTGTGTGTGCGCGCGACCTATTATACAGTCGTGTCTCGATAGTCGTAACGCGATATACCATTTAGAACTTTCTCGATTTAATAACGGAGTTGAATGAATACGAGTCGACTACGATATACAAATTTATGAGAACATATACGCATGACATCATAAGACCTCACACTGTACCCCTGTGCGCAAAAATATATACATATTTAAAACTGTATGTTTATGTATATATATAAAGTGAAAGTATGTATAGTTTTGTTTTATACAAAAACTATAAAAAAAATAAATGTATAAACACAATTTGAATAAATAAATATATAAAATTAAAATTAAAAATAATCAACGCATTTTAATTTATACAACAATTTTTGCCAAGAAATTGGCCTACAATTAGTTTCTCGTGTACACAACTATTTTTTATGCGATTATGTCAGCGGCGGTTTTTCGAGCAAACTAATAACGAAACTTGCAAACTTAAAAATTGTGTATAATTCTAAGATAAAATGAAATAAAATAAATGAATTACAAGACACCATGTTAGTGCGGTGATAAGTTTCTTTTACATGTCTTTTCATTTTATATTATTAAGAAGAAAAAAACTTGAGACATTTCAACATTTCTTATATTTTTGGTTTGTTTATAGCGTTTTGTGTGTTGTGTCTTTTCTTGGCGTCTCTTATATACCGTAAAGGTTAAAATTAAATTAGTAAGTGTTATGTAAGTTGATTGTCATGATATGTTCGAACAGAAATTGCTGTATTCTGCCACAACATTATTTTTTCATATCATTTTTTTGATTTATTATGATTGAGCCCAACAAGTTAGATTTATTAAGCTAAGTTTCATTTGGGTCCACTCAAAAACGTATTAAAGGCTAAGACTAGATCTACAAGAGACTGAGAAACTACTTGAATCTGAGCTAATTAAATAATTCTTAACAGATTCTGCAATAAAAAATAAAAAATTTAGGTCTCAAATAAAGTGACCGTCAGATTACCTCGAAGTCGCTAGTTTTCGAGTTTGTCGCATGCCTCACCTGCATATAAAATACCACTTTTAACTGATCGGGCCAATACAGTGTAATAATGAATTCATAATTTGTAGTATGATCATATCAGATCATGAAGTCATGATTTTGCTGTGTTGGAATTAAATTGAAAGTTTTAAATTAATGTGCAAAAATCTAATTTAAATATTTAAATAGCATTTTTAAATAACAAAATACACAATCTAATTCATTAATAAACCATTCGTCAAGGTTGTGAGACTGACGGCCTCCTCGAAATTTCCATGGGTCGAAGCGGGTGCCCCCCGAGCAATGTATTGTAGAGCGAGTAATTGCAGTAACCAACCCATTCTTAGTAGCACGTTAAGTTAGCACAGTCCCTAACGAGAGTATACGAAGGCTGGAGGTTGAAGTGGAAGAAAATCGAAAGTTCTGTAAAGATATACTCATCAAGATGATTCATCAGAGCCCTCTTTTAAATACCAAGAAAATGCAGTATTTGAAATCATACCGGCCGAAGGATGCTGCTAAACTTATTAGTCATCAATTCTTCACCATCGGAATCAAACATCAACAAAAATGTCAGATTTCATAACCGGCTCGAGATATTGGTAACCCACATAACCATGGAAAAAGTTGACGCGAAGATGTTATAAAGATATAAAACAACTCTTCAGCGCCCGAGGGAAATTATAATTTTACACACATGCATGGAATTCCTAATGTGCAGATTTCAGTCGTTCGAAATCTCGGGAAACCATAAGTCATATAAAAAAAATTTAATTGACATCCTTAATAAACCAAGGGTCGCAGGTCTCCTCGATCGCATAAGCATCAGTCCAGTGCTTCGGACTACCGTTGAAGTGCACGTCAACCTCCTTTCACGTCATTATATCGGTTGAAATTTGAAACCTACGTGTTGCCAAAATATACACTAGATGTCCCGGAACATTAAATAAAGCGGAAACAAGCAAATGACTAATGAGGTTGATTCCAGTCCAAACACTTAACTTATATTGAATGTAGGTTGTGGGTCGACGAAATCTAAGAAAATGAACCGATTCTGGAAATTAAAAGATGTCTAAGTCGGCAAGATCATTAGATTGCCCGAATAGATCGCAAATGAATTACTTTTACAAAAGACGACGAGGTGGGACCCAAAAGGAAGATTTGTGCTACACGTGCCAGTAAAAGAGAAAAATTAGAAAGTTCGAGACCACAAACACTACAACGCTACTGTTAGTGAAGAAACTAGAATCCAACAGGTATTTAAAAGAACGGTAAATCTAGTTCATGAAAAAGAGCAGCAGCAAGGGTAACAGGATACGAACACCTCATCACGCGCATTGAATAATTTTGTTCATGTTAGCCGCTACAAAATCAATTATGAATAGTATTATTTCGATGAAGACAACATCCGTTTTCCAGTTTTTTGGGAAGGGAGCAAAAGTCATCCTCTACAGGAATATAAACTAACCACCGTCTCTTACGAAACATTAACGACATCCTACTGAGCATCACGAAGTTAGTCGAATTCTGAAAATCAGTATTCTCCAACTAAGGACGATTTCGTATCGATCTAAAATTACCTTCTAATATTATCGAACTCCCCAAGCGGCAGTTTCTGTCCGAAATGTCAACCATGAAAAAAACTAGAATCCATAAAGATGGGGAATGAAACTTGCATCCACAAATGGAGACTTGACAGACGAAAGGAAAAAATCTGTGATATCGCATGTGTAGATAGATGGGTTAGAATCCGTAATCCTCCCGTTAATCCATAAATATAGCCATCCCTGCAAAGCCAGGTTCGCATTTCGGAATTTAAGAAAAAACACTATCCTTTTTGCGTTTAGCATTAATTGAGTGCAGAGTGAAGTTCTTTGTAACTGTCAGAGCTCCTGCACCCAATGCGCGATCCTTAAATACAGGTTGACAACTACCTTAAATATGCGAAATTTATAGTCCATTGGAAATTCGAAACCGTTCAGCGAATTCCACTTCTTGGATGTTCGACAAATAAATACGCGTATGCCTTCCCCAGTACGAGGTTTTAGCAGCTTCACCGTAAACCTAAATACATTAACCATTCCTCTCATTACCCTTCTTGACGTTTATCAAGAACATTTACCACGAATTAACTTGTAGAACACGCAGAGTTCTGCAACATTTCTGTTGTGTTTTTGGATGTCTAAATCTTTTGTAAAACTGAGGTAGCGTATTGCTCGGATGGAAAGCCGCTGAATCCTACCCAGTAACTAGACAGCAATACTATCTGCTCCACCTTAACCTTAACAGTAATACTCTATAAGAGATCTATTACAGGTCTTATATATCTGGAGAACCTGATGCGATTTAAAGAACTTCATTTATTAAGGATCCCAAGCTTTCGTGAGCTGATTTGGCCAATGCAACAATGTGATCATTCCATTTTAAATTGAAGCTAATTTGAACACCAACCAGACGAATGATCTTTTAACACAACAGGGTATTCGTTGTTGCTTCTTTTATGCGAGAATATGCATGGGACTAGTTTTGGGTTCATGTAACACGCTGCGTTAAATACTGTTATGTTAAATGTTGCGTTAAATTGTTGCGGTTATTACGTGACATTTTAACGTAAAATGTTATGCAGAAAAACCTCGATTTATCGGACTAATTTCGGAGTCCGTTAAATCCGAACGTTTTTCAATTTAATCTATTCGATCGAATTTAATCTGGGATGGAACTCAGGCATTTCTTAGCTGATTATGTTAGGATTGGGTATGTTGGATGAAAATGGGATTCTTAAATGATTTTTGGAAAAATTCTGGAATATGGCGATCTGGGGTTTGTTGGATGGAAATGGGATGCTTAAGATTTATGAAAGAAGTTTTGGAATCCATCATAATCGGTAACCGAAAAAAGGAAAATAAGAAATTGATCTTTAAATCGAGGATCCGTTAAATCGAGCGTCTGTTAAATCGGGGTCCGTTAAATCGAGGGTTTACTGTATATCGCTAAATACAATTTTAAATTTTTCCAGGCCTCCAAAATCACACTCCCAAATTGCGCGAACTCCGCAAAGAACTGCAGTGTTTGGATAACCATCGATTTCTGATAATTAGCGATGACATACATGATTTTTAATTTATGGCCTTATGTTAAACGAACCCCGCTCGTTTTTTATCGTTAAACTTAACCTGATTTCATTCTACCCATTAAAATATTGTAATCAAATCGGAATTAAGCGAAGTGACAACTGCCAGTTGGTTACCTTTTAGTGACGAAGGAGCAAGTAGGTTCCACCTCGAACGAAATAGAATAATGCAATATGGCATCTTCAGCAAAGCTATGGACAGACCCGTTTAGTACAACGATGATCATTCGGATTTTGGGACAGCGTTTTAGCCACTTGATGGTTATCGAGTATGCCACAAGCTTACAAATGAGATTCTCATGAGAAACTATGTCAAAAGCGTTGGATATATCCGAAGCGATTGCAAGGCCTCTCCATGTTGTTCTAGGGCGAGAATCCATTTGTTTGCGACATTATGTCAAGAGATCAGCTGTAGAGCGGATTTCACGAAAGCCATACTATTTATCTGAAATTATTTTACTAATTTCGAGATACTTCAATAATTGTTGTTTGATGCGTTTCTCAAAAACTTTGGCGGCGGCAGACACAATTGATATTGGTCGGCATTGGTAATTACAGCAATTACCACTGACATATGTACGTTAGGGGTTTTGGATAATCAAAGGGCATCAAGGCGAGGTATTCCATACAGTACTTATCAGTACTCCTTATAGAGTAAAGGCCGGGGATCTAAAACATGCAGACTTCGAATGCACTTTGATTTGCCTGACCACCAATAGTTCTCCTGCTAGATGAATTTCAACCAACAAGATAAACAATAGGAAGATTATAGAATTAAATTCCGGAAATGATGAACACACGTGTCGTAGACAAGGATAAGTCCATCTGAAAGTTATAGCGATTACCGAGTCAGAACAACAAGCAACTTATTCTATATACATGCGCACTGATATGCAATTTCACCCCAAATAAGCACACTGGTTATTTTCACATGCCGGAAGAATTCGAAAATCTATTTTAGAACACTAGCGATACTAGAGCAAGCACTTGAAGAAACCGCATATTTCCGCTGAGTTTTTATCGACGGGCACCTAATCCACCATTATGTGGTGCCACACTGTGGAACATTGATACTCATCGGAATTGGAAATTTTTATTACGATATGACGCATATGTTTCAAATACAACAGCCACTTCAGGCCTCAGGCATCCAACTCAATTATCTAGACTAGACCACAGCTAGGTAGGTAGTTCCCGCTCAGCATGTTCAAGAGAATAAACCGTGTGGTGTAAGAAGGCGAAGAATTTTTGGTACATTTACACCAACAAAGGGCAAATTAAGAATAAAATAAAGTATGAAATGGAAGTTACAATATACAAGCTGAATAATCAATTAATTGCAGCCAAACAAACAAACGACAACATATTTCCAATTATAATATGAAAAATGAAACTCGGAAAAGTTGACAAGAAACAAACAAATTTGAATATCTTTACTTAACAGACAAGCATGAGTTAGAAAGAAAGCCTAATTCGGTCCTTGAGAAGCGTAAGCCAAAGTACAAAGAGATGGACACCTAACTAACCTTAATAAAACCATGATTGTAACTTTAATCAAAAGAAAAACTGCCACTACTGGTCAAAAGAGCAACTAACTTCTCAGAAATCAAAATGATTTCTGGCAAGCTAAATGAATTTTGGCTGGTTGATTTCCACTTGAATCCAACAGGTATTTAAAAGAACTGAAAATCAGTTCATGAAAAAGAGCAGCAGCAAGGGTAACAGGATACGAACACCTCATCACGCGCATTAAAAAATATGATTCATATCGGCCAATTAAAATGGTTGTCCTATTAAAGTTACAGAAGATTTTGAAAATAATGGTATATGAAATACAATTTTTCGTAAATTTAAATCTCCCCATCTCAACAACTCAATAGAAGTGTTTAAAACAAACAGGCAAGTTAATTATGCTCCTTGACACGGCAATAAATAATTTTGTACGTTCGGATTAAATAATTCAGCAGGTATAACTATCGTGATAAAAAGATTTTCTAGAAAATTGAACTCTAATGTGACTATGCAAACCGTCAGCTGTTTCCTAATATGCAGTAACATGCATAGAACTAGCACGTGTGGTTTAGGTAAAACCAAACCTAAATTAAGGCAAGTAGTCCAGTTTTTTCCAAAAAAAAAAAAAAAAAAAAAAAAAAAATGAAGTGGTCGACCTTTAACTTATTAGTTGCGATTTTCATTTTCTGGTGATAAGTTTCATTTGGTACCTCATTAAAAATGAGACCGAGTTTTCAAGAAAACATTCCGTTGTAGGGGGAGAAAATAGCCCCAATAGACCAGGAAAATCGATTTTCCACGAATATCTCCCAAAATATGGCAGTTAGAGATTTTTTGTACAGATAAACATTGAAGATCAGTTAATTCTCTACAAAAATGGTCCCTATGACTTTTTCCAAAAAATTTAAGTTTCTGTGTTGTATGCCGAAGAGCACAGTTCTTGCATTTACACATGAGCTGGCGGACAAATTATTCAATAACTTTGTTAAAAATGCATATTTTCTCATGATTCAAAGTTCAAGTGAAAGAGGAAATCTACCGCTATCATACTCTGTGACTTGAGTCACGTTTTGGCTCTTTGGCCACATTGGAAAAATTTTGACCTCGCCAGGAATTTGATCTTGATTATGGGTCCTCAGAAGGTTCTTTGTCATCTGTGAAATTCGTATAATCTAATTTTCTTCCATTTTGATTAAAACTTTGTTGGTTGAATCCCAATTTTTTGCTGTTTTTAAAGTGCGGGGAAATTTTGTAAACAACCACCAATTAAAAATTCATACATGATCGGATTGGTTTCTATGACATATCATTTAAAAACTGAGAACGTCTAATTTTCAGCCGTGCAATTATTTTTTTTCACAAAATCGGCCATTTCTCAAGGAAAAAGCACACTTTTACTTTTCGTGGCTTTTTTCTCCGGGCTCTTTATTTCTGACGTTTTGACACCTTGACTAGTGTAAAGGTGGAGTTCTCACCTTTCCATCAATGTATATAAAGTCATCTCATTGATACGTGGGGAAAACCCGAGTCCTAAACATAATGCTATAATTTCATTACTTTCATTTCTTCCGCCGTTCATCGCGTGTGTGCTATATTTGTTGTCTATAGTCGCTAAATTAGAGGGGAAAATTACGAAGAACAGAGACACGGGACTGGAAGCGGTCATTGAAAGTTTTAAAAACCATAATCTTCCCCACGAGACCGTATTTTAGGACGAACAAACTGTCATTGAGTCGATGTACAGTGATGATGATTCACAAACCCTGACAAAAATTAGATACGAGATCTTCAAGCGATTCACCAGAGACAGATACAGAAATCAAGCCGCGCTCAAACTAGCAACCTTGCCATTCACCCCTGAAGCTGCAACACGTTTATCGGGTATATTTGCAAGTCCAGCAGTGGCTCGGAAACGAACTGTCACGAGAAAAATGGAGATGGATACGTGGAGGGCGTATACTCATGCCGATCCAAACCACTAAAGAACCAGCGGTTCCGGAACTCTTAAAGATGATATTTTGTCAATGTAAGAAAGAAAGTAAGGGAATGTGTTCATGCAAGAAAGCAGGGCTACCATGCTCATCTATTTGTGGTTCATGTGAGTCCCACCAGTGTTCGTATTATAAAAACAGCCAAGATACATTACCCGAAGAGGTAGAACTAGAGGAAACTCTAGAACCAGAAGGAGTTGTTGGCGAAGGCGACGTTTATGACCAAGAATTATTATTGGAGTCTTGTGACAGGTAGTGGTGATTAACAGATTTATGTCATAATTTCAATGTATTTTTCTATATTTTTCTATAATAAATGAAATTTAAAGAAACTTTATAACTCTTTATTCCAAAAACCTCGATCCGGATGGTTACAAAAAAATTTGCAAAAATTTGCCGAAAATCTGCAAGAAATTGTTGTTGAGTATTATGGGTAAATATTCTTCACTCTTTAGAGATTATAGTTGTCGTTAGGAAAAACCTCATTGGACAATAGTTTGTCATATGGGCAAAACTGATTTTCGCTAGTTTTTCGCCAATTGGTGGGGTCCATCCTGCTGTAATTAATCTTATGGACTGCTTTCCTAATAGGTATAACTTGAGCCCTCATCTCCGAGAAAAACAAGACGCTTGGGAACATAAAAATTCTAGAAAATTACATAGTTTACGGTGTTTCCCATGTATAGCGCCGAGGATTTTGCCTGTGGATGGATTGTAGTGGCGCCATATACAATTGATTTCCAAAGTCTAAAACATTGAAAATAATGTATTTGCAACACCCCCCCATCTCAAATTTTGTAAAAAACTAGCATATTTCATGAGTCTCAAAATTTTGGATTTTTCAACCCGACTTTTTGCAAAAGATATTAATGTTGCGAAAAAAAATTTTGTAGAAAATTAACTGATCTTCAATTCTTATCTGAACAAAAAATCTCTAACTGCCATATTTTGGGAGATATTTGCCGAAAGACGATTTTCCGGGTCTTTTGGGGCCATTTTCTCCCCCTACAACAGAATGTTTTCTTGAAAACTCGGTCTCATTTTTATTAAGGTACCAAATGCCACTTATCACCAGAAAATGATGAAAATTGCAACTAATAACTTACCTTTATTTCCTCCTTCATTTACTGGACTAAAGGCAGTTCAAGGCAGCAAGTAAAGCAACGAACAATAAACCAAATACAAATATAAAAACTCAGCTAGTGTGAGAATTATTTCTGCAACCATTAATTCAGCCCAACATACGCTGAGACAACTGCGGGAACGTGCGAAATAAATAAAATAAACCTGAAAATGATGATGAATGGAAACAAATATGGGACACTTATCAAAAATAATTGGTTTTAGCTAATTATATTGGTACTGCGGTGACATCTATCAATGAATGGTACGAAAAAAAAATGAGTAAAGGTTTAGACGGCAACCTAGACAAAACAGTGTTAGGGGCACACAAATAAAACATAATAATCGAAATTCCGCCAGACCTGGTTATTATTTGAACTGAGCATTTTTCTAATCGGCCTGAACCGAAGGTATGTGTTGTTTAATAAGATCTTTGTTGGCTAGACCTTCACACCGCGGTATAGTAATATCAGCCAACAGTAACATTACTACAAAATGTCAACCATGAAACAATAAAAACCCAACATATGGTAAATTTATGATCGACCGTACACATATACATTTATTTATAGCGGAGAGAACACTAAATCAACATTTGAACTTTTATCAAAAATAATGTCAAAGGTTAAATGTTAATTCAGTATTAAAGGAAATACCGCCCTGATGTATTCAGCAAATATTTTTTATTATATACAAATAAACAAATTGCAAAAATGTTTGCAATTATTAATCGAATTTAGAGATCATCGCGCATCGATAATCTCGCGGCGTAATTATCTTAAATACCACACCAATATATTAACCGCGCGCGATCAACGAATTACATATTACCATAAAATGCAAATGCGAATGCAACAAAAAAAAAACAAATCAACACAAAATATAAAAAAAATGCATTTTATATTCTCTCGCCTGCATGTGTGCATTTATTCTAAATTCATATAAATTTCAAAATACACTTAACACACACTACAATAATTCTATATAATAAAAACCAGCGTTCATATATACATATTTATATTATTTTTCTTCTTAACCGGCTCTCTTTCGCACATTATAAGTGCATTGACCTAACTCTGTGTTGACCCACTTTTGCTGTTTTGCTGTTGTATATGCACGCACACATACATTTCAAATCGCGTTTTATAAATTCTATCGTCGTCGATCCGTAATATAAAAACATACACAGTGAAAAATATAAAAAAATTACATTCAATTATTTTATTTTCGTATATATCATGTCGTCATCATCGTCATATGATTTTGTTTCGTATAAAATCGGGAGGAATATATGCTTTATTTTATACCACATATATACACAATATAAACTATTGTTTTTTTCTCGTTTAAAGCCGTTCTTTTATTTTTTTCTTATAAGAATAGTTCATTTTATTATGAACTGGATTACTAATGTATATAACAGAATACAACAGCTGATTGAATTCTTGTTTTTTTTAATTTCATTTCGTTCTTGTGTATATTTTTAAACTAACTGTACGCTGTTATGAAATTGATACGGTATTTATACAACGGTATTCTATATATACGCCACCAGTTAAAAATAAATTCATTGATTTTTATTTTTTGGTTTTTTTTGTATAAACAACCAAAAATATTTTTGCGGTAGTGGTGAGTGTGATGCAGAAATAATGCAAGCATTTGCAAAAAACAAAATAAAAAAAACTGTCGAAACTGTATGGTGTGTGGTGGTATTCTAATACATTGTTATCTGATTTTTTAATGATGCGCGCGCATTTGTATAATAGTTTTCTCGTTTTTTCTGAACAAAAAAAAATGTTATATCCAACTGGCGACACTATGATGGTGATGATGAGAATGAGATTGTATACATACAGAATTGTGCAATGGATGAAATTTTCGATTCTTTCTGTACTTGTTGGATGTGTGGGAGTGAATTCTCAGGGGTTCGTTATGTGGTTTCCGCTACTTGGATTTACATATGAAAACTCGTGTTTTCAAACTAAAGAAATACGATTTTATAAATTTTTCTTCGCGTTCCGGACAGTCGTGTATACCTTGTACAAAGTGGCTCAAATAGGACTGAAGGGTTAACAAAACCTATAACATGTTTTAATAAAATGTTTATCTTCTTTTTGCAGGTGCTATAAAACATATCTTGTAAGAGATATATGATGGCTACTAAATATGATCAGTATTTTAATATCAGAACAGCTCCAAGTGACATCATGAATAAGAACTTAGTCTCCGACCGACCAAATGGCACAGTGGTTAAAGCTTTGACGTTTGAATCAATTAAAAGATCGGTATTGGGTTCAAATCTCGATAGAGGCAGTGTGCAAAAGGAAATTTTCATCAACAGAGTACAATCTGTGATTAAAAGGAACTCAACTACTATACCTATAGGCGTGCAAAACTCATGGGCCGGCCCATCTCCAATGTTCAGTACTATAGGCTGGCAATGCGCAGATAGTAACTTAAAATCTATCCTATAGCCGTACTCCTTCGATTTGGCAGTAATTGCGCAAAGTAGGACGGGGAAATGAACCGCGAAAGAGGAGGGAGTGTTTCGACCCCAGAACAGGTGGCAGGGATTAAAAAAAAATTTAGTCTCCAGGTACAAGAACATGGATCTGTGGCAGACCTTCCGGGACGAATTATTTGTCGGTTTGTGCGCATTGAACCAGTTGTGGGGCTGTATGGCAGAACATAAACGATGATTTATTTGTGTCCACCCGTCATCTTTCTTCTCACTTGGGCATCTCTAGAACATTCCGTATAAAATGGCACAAGAACTACTTTAAAATACACAGACAGGCTGCAATATGCCATTCGTTTTTAGATTGAACAATTTTGATTTATTTTTGTGACTGGCGCTTGTCAAACCTGAAGCAATTCAACTACTTAAGTAGAACATTTATGCTGAAATTACGGTTAGTACTGGGAAATATGAAAGATATAATATTTACAAACGAGAAAATGGAAACCATTATTTGAAAGATGTTATACCACCTTGTTTGAGAAGTTTCTGGCTTGATTACTAGATGTCGCCATCGCCACTAATGTTAAATCCTTATAATTTTTTGAAAGTGACAGGTTAAAAAACACTAAATTTGATATTTCATAACAATCTGCCAAGTTATTAGTTTTTGAGTTATTTGCGCGTGACCTGAGTGATTTTGTAAACAATGGAAAAACGAATTTCATGTTCTCATCAAACAATATGAGAAGCAAAACGGCTAAAGAAACGCAATAAATGCTTAATAAGTATTATGATGACCGTATGTAAGTATATTGAAGGTGCATGAAATTGCTAAGATGGTAAATATCTCAACTGAACGAGTGTATCAGATTTTACATAATTGTTTAACGTGTGTGTCCTTTAGAAGTTTGCGTTGAGCTTACAACCCAACCTATGAAAAACAAATTGTTAAGAAACCTTAACATAAACCTCGGATAAATTTATAATTTCAACAACAACAACAACAACAACAACCTTTGATACGAATTAATGACTCCACTTTAAAACATGGAATGTATTCAGCCTGATTCGCAAAAAAAAATTTTTCTTATGCATAGGGCATAGCTGGGGTGGGATGTTGTAACATCACTTTTTTCGATATTTATCGAATATTATATCTCTTTTTCCTAAAATAAAATTGCTTGTCGTTTCACTTTTCTAGGTAGAGATCGCAACAGAAGCAAAGTAATTGAAAAATGAAAAACCGATAAATTTAATTTGTGATGAAAGAGATGTAAATTTCGATAATATCGAAAAAAGTGATGTTACAACATCCCACCCCTGCAGCTCGATTCTGGCTTTTCCTATAGGAAAAGGAATTAGGAAAAATATTTTCATAGTATTTTTGTCAAAAATATCATTTTCTGGCCTACTGAGAAATCATGTTTGACCTAAAATTTTATAATTTAGGAAATATTTTTTCCGTATTGAAATTAGATAGGAAAAATATTCCCAATTTAATTTTGTTTTCGAAAAAATTTACACTAACTGTTTACCATAGTATGCCAGAAAAAAAAATGTGTGACCAAAATACTATGATAATATTTTTCCTAATTCCTTTTCCTATCGGAAAAACCAGAATCGACCTGCTGGTGTAATAATTTGGTTGCATTCAGAATCCTGTCAAAATTATTACAATTGACGATGTAAAATGACATAGCTGGATTACTTTCGAATGGTCAAATTGGTATAGCTCGTCGAGTTTCAAATTTTCCCGCTATGTGCGACTCGTGATCCTCCAATCGTCAATAGAAATAATTAGCACAGTAGTCGGATAGGTCCTAGGTTTAGTGGTGCGTATTGAAGAATTTGACCATTTTAGAATAATGTACGTTACGAACATTATGTTTCACAACTAAATATTTGGTGAAGTACTAAAATATAACCAAGTGCCAAGTGGTCGATCCCACCAGCACCTTACCAAAAACCATTGTCTATATTGATTTTTTTTTTACGAGTACAGTAAAATTTGTCGTCCAAATCGTTCCAAATATTGCCCGTCTTTAGATGGCTGACCGCTGGTATCGACCACTTGATAGTTTCAGCATAAAGTACACATCAAGGCCTTTCCATAAATCACTGTCTTTGTCGCAGGGGACTTTAAATATTTTTAAAGGAATTATTTATTTTTATTTTGCTGGCACCACAACTGTTTTCTAAAACAAGGTTCATCGTAAGCGAGTAAGGTATACTTTAAATCTATTAAAACGGGTTCGTCGATTGTTTGGGAATGTCAATTTAAAATCTAATTGGAAATATTGCTAAAATCTTGTAGAATGAAATAATAATATTTTTGTGAAAATCACGGAACTTAAAAATTCTAAAAACCATTGTTAGACTCATTGCAATTGACCCATTTTCGCTCCATATACAAAAAATATTATAAGCTGTCGAAAAATATAGACGAGAATCCGTGGACATCTCTAGTAATGGCAGTACAAACGAAAATATGAATTCTATTATAGGGATAGCAAAACCCATTAGAATTGGATACCAATCACTATAACGGTAGAATATAGTGTAATCTATTCGAAAATGTGGGTGAGAACCTGTGGACATCTCTACGATCGGTGGTATAAAAAAAGGAAATATTTTGTTCAGGCCCTGTAAATATATTCTGCTCGCTCTTTATTAAACTAGAAACATTTGTCAAAATAGTTTTTAACATCTTTAAAACATAGTAAAACCTATCATAATTTTAGCCCATTCACTATAGACTCATTAGATTTGGTGATCTATTTGAAAATGTTAGTGAAACCTCGTGAACATCTCCAAAATTGGCTGGCATATTATTAGAAACTCGTCAAAAATGCTCAATTTCTAAATATAATTTTTAATAGAACGAATCTCAAAAATATATTTTACTTAAATCTTAGGGATAGGCCTATGCTTTACCTTCACAAAAATGTCAGCTGGAATCTGTAAATATTTCTAGATTTGACGGCACAACATTTAGAATTACATAGTCCAATTTTATAATTTAGTTTTGAAATTAAATTCCATTTGGAAAAATATTAAATTTAACAATGTAATTTTTTAATACATAATTTGTTTTGGCACAAACTTCACTATCATGAAAATATTCATTCATTTTTGCAGATTTACCATTCGCTATTTCGGCGAAGTCAAAAAATGTAGTTTTTAAAAAACCTTTGTGTGGGCATGATATCGTGCAGACTAAATGTTGTTGGTTCTCTACAGCCCTGACGGATTGACTGATTGGGGTGAAACTTCATACTTAAGCTGCTCCTATAAATTGAGAGATCATAGTGATTTTTGGCCGAAATCCGTCCACCGAAAATGGCAGCTTCCCTAGGACCTTTATCGTTTTTTGCAAATACATATTTCGAAAAGTATTACATCACCTGAAAAGTTCCCGGTCTGCACATATATGGTGTTACAAATTTAAAACCCCAGATGATTTTTAAATTCTACCATCCTTCAAATCTGGTATCTTACAATTTTATGACATTTTGATCATTAAGTTTACAAGTTACGGTAATTTTGTTAATTTCAAAACAATGTAAAACAAACAGAATTTTGTATGTAATCAACACACGTTTAATCAAAACACTGTTTTTTGATAGGAATAAATACTGTTCAAGCAAAGTAGTGGCTTGTAAGTGTTATTCGGACTCTGCACCAAAAAATTCAAACATCATTGACTGATATGCTGAATTTAAACGTGGTCGTACACAACCAACACGCTCTAGAAGCCCAAATGAGGCTGTGTCTCCAAAAAATATAAAAAATCCCCGAAATTGTGTTGAAAGACCATAAAGTGAAGTTGTGTGAGATAGCTGACGTTGTAAAGATACCAATGGAACGTGTTGCGCATATTTTGCAAGAATTTTTGTTCAAGAGAAAGCTGTGTTCGAAGTGGGTATCGCGTTTGCTCACAATTGATCAAAAACGACAACGCGTCGATGATTCCGTGGCGCAGTTTCAAGCTATTTTTTATGCGGTATCTGCGCTCTAGAAACAAATTTTGTTGATGAATAAAATGTACATATTTTTCCCAAAAAAATATAGTATTTACAAAAAACGATTGAAATATAAAGATTGTAAATAAGATTTCAAAAAAAATTACTTCAAATCATATTTTAAAATTTACCGGAAATGACGAGTTTTGTTAAAAAAAAAATCTTTTTTTCAGTTCAGGCGGATTGACTATTCAGACTAAAACTGCATACTCAAACTTTTTAAATTAATCGAGACATCTTTGCGAAATTTGGTGGAAATCGGTGTACCGGAAGTGGCAGCAGCGTTGATCTGAAATTTAAGCAGGAATAATATTTTTTGATTATACAAGACGGTATTACCATAAGTCCGGTAACTTTAATTTAAAGAAATTCGCGTGTTGACCATTTAATATTCCACCTCTCCATCTTTTTTCTTTGAGTTTATTATCGCGAAGTTAAAATAATTTTGCTAAATCCGTTTAACTACTCCGCAGAATGTTTAGGTTATTAGATTCAAATTACATCTAACGAAGTGTATAATTAAGAATTTCGATCTACAGTCTAACTTGAAGGTATCTTTTATTGGCAGTCGTTAATGTAAAACAAAATAAAATAAAATACTAGGGAGAAAGGCCGTAACTACTATGACTTGAAAATTAGAAAGGAACGAACTTAACATACTACACATTAATTAAAACACCCATTCGCAACTTATTTTCTGGCTTCAACCTGCAATCGTATTTGGGATCCCTGAGTAACAAGCACTCCAATTAAATTAATCGCCAAGCAATGGATGCATGAATGAAATGGACTACACAAGAATTTACCATGATAATTAAGGCACACATTGGATAAGATCTCGTAAAGATAACAAAATGTCGATTATACCTTGTGATCTGGAAGATCAACAAACCTTTTACCATCCAATCAATCGATCGAACAAATTAATTACGCAAATTTATCGAGATCTTCCAAATCAAGTCATTAAAGACATAAAGAATGCCCATAAAAAATTTAATCACCCAGTCTAATAAAAAATGCACACAATAAATACGTATTGCAATAATGTTGCAATTTTACCACATCAACGATGAAATACATTGCAGGGTGTTCACAATGCAAAACCATTTTATACATGCTGGAACACACAACAGTTTATATGATTAATCGCGAAAACATATTTAATTAAAATTCTCGCCATTCATTTTGGCATCGCCTATGTAGTATTCCGTTCAGATACAAAAATTAATTAATTTTTTTTTTTATTAATCACCTTATAAATTAATGAATATATATTTCATATTCAAAACCCGTTTTATACCAACCAGCTAGCTAGGCTACTTGATGTAAATTAGATAATCGTTGCGGTTGTATTATTTCGTCGAATTGCAATTAAGCGCCGTCCATATAAAAAGGTGTACGGCAGAATACAATGTCTGTACTCGTCAATGCGTTTAGTGATTCGTGTTCATTATAGGGTTAAAAATTAATAGACATTTGGATTATGCAACAAATTTTAATTAATTTCTATTTTTTTTTTATTTTACAATTCAATATGTAACAGGTGAAATTTCTTAAATTTCACTTCGTACACAAAAAATTTGAATGTCTTGACGCGAGTTGAGTGTTTTGTTGTTGTTATTGTTTTTTTGGTGTTTGGTATTTTTGGAGATGTGTTAAAGATTAACATATGGTCGCTTAGAAATGATGATTTGTTCACACAATATTATAAATCAATTTGGGAGGTTAATTATATGCGCTGATAGGTCATTAGTAGTACACAGCATATATATTTATGTATACGAGAAATATCATTGGGCATAATTTGCGTATAAATATGGCATAACCTCTTACTTCTAGATTATGATTGAATTTTTCTATTGAGTTTTATAAAAGTAAAAGTTTTGTTCATTTGGTCTTTTGATTTATTTTTTTATATATTTATTATTATATTTCAATTTAATTTAATTCCACATCGGTCTAATATACCGAAAACTTGTCTAACCAACATTTGCGTAAAATTGTGCACATATAACAACCGGTCAATTTACTTATTGTATATAAATTTTTCACGAAACCTTAATTAGTATCGATTTGCTTCAAATTACATACTTGGCGAGTGTCACTTGACTACATACGGTGCGCATACACAACCATACACGCACATAATGTACGAGATAATTAATGATAATCTCATACAGCGCGTAAAAGATGTTCATTGAACCATCCAACTTTTTGATTAAAAGCGCGCGTTATTTCTCGCGGTTATGTCATATGATAATTAGTTATTATTACTAATGTCATTACGACTATTATTGCTACGAATTTATTTAGTCATTCACAAAAATATTTTATTGTAATAAAATTAAAAATCTGTAAAAGGTATTTGACCAAACCTATTTACAAAAATTTGATGAAATTGTAATTTTTGGTTTTGTTATTTGTATTTTTTGGTTGGCTTTTTATAGACGCGAGTTTATGAACCTCGAATTTGCATACATTGTAGATTTTTTTTTCATACATACTATATATTGGAATTTGTTTTTTTTTTATGTCGTCGCGTTATTGGTTATTATTTTTTCGTGGAAATAGGTTTGGGGGAAATATGTAACGTGTACATGATTTTACATGTTTTGCAGATGTAAGTAAATTATACGTGTAGGTGTCGATGACCGAACTGATTTTTTGTGTGTGGTATGCCTTAGAACTTATACTCATATTGATTCTTTTCTAAGATCTATTCTCTAATTTTAAAACGTTACATTAATTATATTCTGGTGTACAGCTTAGGATCTTCAAATTAAGAAAATGTGTACTAAAACCGTATAGGGATTTAGGAATAACAGACAAAAAATGGAGGAATTTCGGTGAAACGTAAAGTTTTTGATAAATTAACAGAAAACCCCACAACAGCCTAAAAATGTAAAAGAATACGATGCTCAAACATTCAATCGTAGAGTCGATCTAAAAGTTCGGGTATATTCGCCACAAGGAAATTTGGTAATGGACATATTTTCAACTGAAGGGTGTATAGAAAGTGATTTTCGGGACGATCAATAAATTAGATTTAATTTATTAATAGATTATGAAACAGTAATATAATTTATAAACAGCAAACAGTAATATAATTTTCTTGGGCTGTTTATAATTTTTTCTTTAATTTAACAGTAAAATTTTCGGGATGGAATTTTTTTTATGTGATTTAGCAAAGACAGACATGAAAAAAAACCTTTTCGGGATGGAAATTTCCGCCCAACTTCTTATACATCTAAGGGGGATTGAATCATTAGTTTCCTTTGTTGTTTTTCATAATTTTTTCGAATTATACACTTCACACTAGTCCTTTTCAATCAAGAAAATTTTGGGCTCGGATTCATTTTTGATTTTTGACAGAAATTATGTAGAAAAAAGGTTACGATCAGAAATCTACTCAGAGATTACTTTATCTGAGATAAACATAGGCATCGTTTACAAGTAAGAGTTTAAGCTTTATACTTAAGGTTAGAGCAGTAGAATAACTAGAAATTGCAGACCTTCGAGCACAATTTGCTAAGCGACGTCACATTTAATTCAGATTTGATAGGATGTGCATTGAATTTACATACATCCCTGGATTACGGTGGTATCAATCTAAAATTTGTCATAACATATTACCAGAAATTTGGCTAAAATTAAATTCAATACTTGAGCACGATTTTATTGAGCATGAGCATAGCTAAATAAGAATTGTTTAGCTTTCTTGTGATATTGGATTCCACTTAAGAAAACCTTAACTAATTTCAAAGGAATCTTGATTGAATTATGTACTCTTTTATATAGGTTTTTTAGATTAAAGTGGAAAACTTAATTTCCTTTACTGGGCCTAAAAAAGTAGACATCATTTCCGTATAACAACTTCAAATTTTTCAAATAATTCTTATTTTTCGCAGTGGCGTGGCCTGCACTGTGGTTCATTATCCTCATAATAGAGGGCATGCACTAGACACTAATTTTCCGTTCGTTTATATTCCGTTCGTTTATATATTAACTTCGTTAATAAACGGTCGTTTCGCTTCCAAGCGAAGTAAAGCGACACCAATCCTCCTCTTCTAATTTTTGATTTCTGTTAACTTTATACCAATCATCTTCAAGTGTTTTAGATATACTCGTATCAATTTTGTTTTCGGCACAATTTACTTTATTATAGAAGTTTGACACAAAACAAAAATGGACATTTTAATGTAGTTTTAGTTCGAATTTTTGAGACCGAAATTCCGAATTTAAAAGATTTTTGATTCTAATTTGATTGATAGTTCATATCAGTGCTCTAATTCTCTAAGCAGTAAGATAATATGTAAACGTGTAAACGATAATTTATCTTGCCTTTTTTACAATATTTGCATTCTGTAATTGCACTCCAAGATAAAATTTAATACGGTTACGATAAATAAATGTCAAAACTTAACACACTCTTATGATGTATGTAGGTTCATATTTAGACTTTGAGGGCCTATAACTACCGTTCCCATTTAAATTTCAACATTATTCTTATGGATATAAGTTATTCTAAATAGCATCTGTTCACAATCTATAGTTCAAGTTGTTACGGGTTGTGGTAAGGGTAATTTTACAGGTGAAAATTTTATACAATATATTATCTTGGCATTTTTAAATCGCATTCTCTAAACAGTTTTTTTACCCAAGATAAACCTATTGACAGCAAGTGAGCAAGATAACATTAAACGTCAAAACGAAATTTTAATTATTTTATATCCTTAATAACTCAAAAAATATAATCTCTAGAAACGTAAATTATTGCATATACATCAAAGCCATCTAGAATCACACAAAGCCCCCAAAATCATATTGAAAAATGATCGGAGTCGGGAGTTATTTGAAATTCAAATCAAGATACGGTTAGATAGACTTATAAAACAAACCAAATGTTTGAAAAGAACATTACAACAGCCAATTTTTTTTTTACTTTGTTTGGTAAAGACGTGTACAATATAAGTCTTATTTACAATTGATCTATCCGTTGAATTTTGATTAATGTTGTGTATTCTAATCTGTTTAAAGGTTATTCTTTATACTACATACAAAATCGCATTATTATGTACATAATTATTAATTGCGATGTGTTTTTGAAATTCAATCAAATCTGTCTAAAGTAGATCATAATTTCAGTGTATTTCGTTGTTGAAGACATGTTTAGCTCTTTCCGATGCCATATTTAGTTCTTTTCGCACATGCGAGTTGGCAATACCTAAGTATATAATAGTCGAACCTCGGAAAGCCCGGGGATTGTCTTATTAGAATTTTAGAATTTCGAGTAAACTACAAAAAGCTATGCGTTTTAAGCAACGAAACTCATTTAACCGTCAAATTTGGTTAGTCACTGCGAGTTTTCCGAACTCCACGAGATCCTCATCCAGAATTTTTTTATGTGCCTCTCCAATAAATCCGAAAATTTGTTAATCGGACCCATTTCTAGTATTTGATGTAGGTCTAGTTATGGAGGGACGTTTTAGTGTTACGATTTGTTTTTTTACCATGAGTTAATTTTTAATCTTTGTAAAATATTTGGGTTAATCTTAAGGATCGGTAACGAGAAGAAGGTGAGACTTTGATCAATTACCTGCACTTTAGAAATCGATTTTATGCAATATACATCTTGTTTGCCTTAGTGCTAGTTAAAAGCTAGTTTTAATGCATAATATAATTAAATATTGTTCTCATTAATTATTTTTCGAAATTTGTCCTAATTGTTACTTTTCTCAAACATAAGCTAATAAATAGTTTAGAATTAAAGCATTGTAAATCTTATAGACTATTGAGAGCTCCTAGTGCCTCTAAATGAAATATTAAACAACAACAAACTGAAATTTGATAACTAATTTAGATTTTCTATAGGCCGTCATATTTATTGTGCTCGTCAGTTTTTTAATTGTGCAAGTGTAATGATCAACTAAAATATTGCAAGTGCACACAAACGTGAAAACATTGCTTGCTATGTGGAGAGTGGATCCATTTTAGATGTTGTCAAATCAGACACTTGAAACACTTGACATTTTGAAAATTGAGCAACTAATCCACAGACCATCTTGTTCTAGGATATGCTACCCCTTAAGTCTTCTTCTTCTTCTTATATAAATAGGTACATTATTTATTCCCTACTTGAAACATAAAATTATTAATAATAAATTTATTTGTTTTGTTGTATTTGTGGAACGACTGGATATAAACCTAAGTAAAACTTTAGGTAATAGTGAAGACGGTCGATGAACATATTCGAATGTTTAACTTTACTGAAAAAATATTTTAATTAAAACGATAATAGTCCATTTTTATAAGTACAGAAATTTAATTAACAATTAGTAAATTAATTAATTAAGTTAATTAAAATGTTAGAGTTTGATCTTATTTAATTCTAAAATAAAACTATAAACTAAAACCTCAAAAATTGCAATTAATTATCTATAATATCCAAACGAAAGTATTTTACACAATCATGCAAAGTTATTCCGCGATAAATTACTTGTGTTACTTTTTGACATAAACTTATCTTGCCACTTTACATTTTATCTTGGTTTTTAGAGAATTAGGGCACAGTAATGGATTTCACTAAATTCAGAATATAACATGTGCCTGTTATTTGGTTATAAATTCCAAACTAACATAAAATTTACAAATCGCCTTACACAATAATTCGCCGATTGATAAATTCTATTTTAATTAATATTTTTTTTTTCAAACATTCTTATTTGATCTCCAAATTATGGACCAAGGCCCATTTTTGAATTTCTGTGTGCCTAATTCTATGGAGCCACAGATGCGTTAGTGAGGTACATAATGGACTATTGCTTTTACAATATATATTTGTCGTTAATCTGGTCTCAAGCAGAGTTTGGACTACGTTACTACGTGCTCTGCAGATTACACCAATGTGTTACACTACTGGATGCATTATTGGATGGCATCCACTCTATTAATGAACATTTTATTTTGCCTAAAGCAACACACCAACGAAAATAATTAATTTAGACAAAAGTTGATTTGTCTCTTAATGTCGGGGGCGGTTAGTAGGTTAGTTTTGATTTTACAGCAATCTATATTACGTTTATAAACCCCGTACCGCGATTGCTCACGGTGTAAACAAGGGAATACGTGTTAATTTGGAAATAGTGTTTGGACATCTTTAAGCCTTATTCGCAGGAGCTTTTAATCCGAGTCGTCACCGTACCAGGCTACTAGATCCGCGACAGTCAAAACAGTGAATTTACCAGCCATGGCTGGGGAATAATCCTAATAGAGTTTTTGGAGAAAGGCAGGATGGTTACGGGGTAGTGCTATAGTGCATTATTAGACAAATTCAAAGAGTAATTTGGTAATTTTTTTAAGCCCTATTTGGCAAAGAAAATTTCCTGTTCCAGCACGAATTGTTTTAAAATTTATCTTCTTTGGACTTTAGATGTTTGATTTGCGAAAAAAAATACAATTTTTAGTTTTAGAAAAATACAACACTCGAATTAAATTTGCTATTTATTTTATAATAATTTAATGTGTAAAATGTGAGGTGTGAAATTAGTGGAGTTATCAAGTACTTGTTCAGTATATGGTCGCAGAATTGGCGGGATTTGCAGATAAATACCCCAGGCGTTTGCAAACACATTTTATCACTCATTTGGGATCCAGCACTGCCTTTAAGTCCTTCATAATCGACAAATCGCCATTTTATTTCTTTGATCAGAAGGTAGAGATACAGGAAGTTGAAACGCCTGATCACTTTATTGTTGGATGGTTCTTCGTGTGAACGCTTACTAAGGGTTGGGGTTACCAAATAAACAATTTGTGCAAATAACAAATTGCCCCAAGAATTTGTGAAATATTTTTGATTTAGGCCTTAAATCGATTTTTAATTTAGGCACGAAAGATGCAACAATACCCTAATTGTACATATTTTAGGTAAGAAGGTAACAGACTACTGTATCATATTTCCAATATTATTACGAAAATCTGTTATAACTAAATTTAATTTTTTTAACCCATAAAATATATAGTTTAATCCAGTTGATTCCCAAATTCGAAGTGGGCGTGTACCTAACATTTTGTATCTTCTATGTTTAGATATATGGGGAGAAAAATTGTAAACTTTCTGCGAAAGGTGGAGTATAGTTAATAGTAGAATATGCGACTTCTTATGGGAGGGTCAGAAGGTGGGCATGACATCGAGCGATGTAACCCACTCGTATATTTTTACAATTAACTAGCCTTTCACACTACCCTTCCCCTGCACCTTGCAACACGTTCCGCGAATACTTTATAAAACTCCTGCGCTCCACAGTATATCGTCGTATCTACCCACGTGTATTATCATAATCTATAATTTCTCGTATGTAAATTTTCTATACCTAATGAAATTTTATACAAACCAAAACGTATACATTTTCATTTGGTACGTTCACTTTCTGCAACTTTACAAAATAACAGTTTATTTGGGGGTTTTAATTTATTTTGGGGAATTTATGCTATGGTTTGGGGCATTTTTCACTTGGGCAAATAGCCCAATGCCGGTAGAACTACCAAATCTCCATATTTATAAAATGAAGTATCTGTCTGTTTATAGAATTCGACTCAGACGATTTTCATAAAATTTCCTGGTGTTTGACCTTTATAAAGCGGTACGATTTAATTTAACTGTCGAAAATTCTCTATTCTCTTGCTGATGACTTTACTAAATTAACACGCAAATCCCAAAACCTGTAGTAAGTGAATCCCACTAGGTGAATTTAGTTAGATGATTTAATAAGCGTCATGCACTAGCCAGACCTAAATCACGATCCTCCAGGAATGCCCAGCAATAGCTATCAGTTAAAATAACATCTTTCCATTTAGATGATCAAAATTACTAACAAAAATTCTGCACGCGTGCATTGTTAGGTGTCACAACGTTAACTTTTTATACAAGGAAGACCTGAAACATGATCACCAAGAATGGCCGATAACTGCCGTCACAATTTGAGTATATGACAATTGAGTATATTTGATAACAACTGTACATCTACGTGCACATGTTAAACTGTGCATATGATAAACGTATCCCCTTCCTTAAGGAAATGACCTTTGGCTCAATTGATTCTTTTATCGTTATTTTGTTAATTTGAACTAATTTCACTACCATAAATTATTAATGTTTGTAACAAAGTTTGAGTGAAACTTATGAAATGCAATTATATGTAAAGGGTTCGGCATCTTTTGGTTCATTTTTGAACTAGCGGTTATTTCGCCGCTCTGAGTTCTAATGTTTTCTATCATATCATGTGACAGAAAATCAGTATATTGATGAACGAACTGAGTCGATATACGCTTGATCGACGCTGAGAAATGTTGAAAACTTATTTTCAAAGTAGTGAGTCAGTCGCCGAAACTTGCCGAAAATTGCGTATAAGATTAGGTAGAAATGAAGTACCAACTGAGAACAGTGTTTGCAAATTTGTACATAAAGTTCGTTCTACTGGCATGTTAATAGGCAATACACACGTTCAGCATCCCCGTCCCCCTCGTTCGATGAGAAATATTACTGCTGTACCTGAAAGTGTTTGTCATCATCCGAATACCTCAATCCGCCATCGTTGAACATCAGCGATAGGACTTTGCGAAGAATTTTACAAAAAGACCTGGGTATGAAGGCTTACAAAGTCCAATAGGTTCCCGAATTTAAGGCAGATGCCCTCTCATTGCGTTTTTACATCACTGATGTTTACTTTTACAAAAAAAGACGTTTTTTTTTGTAAAAATAAACATCTTTTCCGGCGAAGCAAAATTTTCACCTTGGCGGTTATGGGAATAATGAAAATTACTAAAGCGTAGTTTCCGACAAACTAAAAATGACTAAAAAGGTTACAACAGCCCAAAAAGTGTAAATCTCATTTAAAAAAAAACTGAAACAAAAACACAACCGTACAAATTTATGGGTGGGGCAATCATAGATTTTTTTAATTTTAAAATTTCGCTATAGGAAAAAGTGTAGTGGCAATTCGATGGTCAATTATGTTGGCTTAAGCGTAGTTAAGCGTGACATTTCAACGATGCCTTGTCATTTAATTATTGGTCCTTATATTAGACATGCTTAATCATGCTTAGACATTTAATGAAGATATTTATGTATATATACTTTTCAGGTGTTGTTAGATTTTTTGTCAATTTGTTGGAAACTTCACGCTACCGCAAAATTGGCGTATTTGGGACATAGAAAATCCACACATGTCAACTGAGAAGCCAATACACTCAAAACGAGTGACTGTTTGGTGTGGAATATGGTCCAAAGTATCATAGGGCCATTTACTTCCCATCTTTTACTAACGGTCAATAGCGACCAGTAACGTGTCCTGCTAACTGACTTTAAATTTCTTACGATTGAGGAGGAAGACTTGGCTGATATTTGGTTTCAATAAGACGGCACCATTGTCCACACAGCCAATCGCCGTATTGCGCCCTATCTTCAAAAATTCCAATTATCAGCCGAAATGACGATGCCAACTGGCTGCGTAGGAGCTGCGATTTCACTCCGTTGTTTGTGAGGATCCAGAGACGATTAGGGCTTTGAAAGACACAATTAAAGTGACTATTGGCGAGATAGAGGTTCAAACGATGGAAAATGTATTGAGCAATTGGGTCGACAGGGCCGACTCAGTCATTTGAATGAAATGGTATTCCATAATTAATCGGTACACCTTTCGATATGCTCGACAGGACCTTTGTGAAGATAGCCAAAAAATTATAGCCCATAATATAAAAAAAAAAATACGTATGGCAATATTATTTAATTCTATTTATACTATTACGACATTTCATTTTAAATTATAGCTCTCTCCATATATGATATACTATTTATATGTCAAATCTTTATAAATCAAATTATTCAAAAATTGTGATAAAATTTTGTATACGAAATTGTATAAATAAAACTAGACGCATTATTCTGAGATTCCAAATAAATTACAGTAAACAAAAAATTTATTATTAACTACCATAACATAGTGTCGGGAATTATTTGATCATATTTTCTATGCTTTTTTTAATTCAAAATGAGCTGAGTATAGTCCATAGAAGGTTCAACCTCGAAAATTTCGATTGTCATGAGAGTTTTTACTATCGTACGGTGGTGATTTTTTGGGCTGAGAGTAGAAAATGTCATGACAACAATAATTTTGTTGCCATAGCATTTGTCTGATACTGAAGTTAGCCTATATTTAGGCTTATTTCACAAACATGTATACTCCAAGTGACAATTGGATATGTAAATTGTCCTAGACAGCAAAACCAGGGCTCCTACAACATCGTAAAATCCGAAAAATTACACAAATTAGTTTTAAATGGTAGATACTTTGTTATTTAATAACTTTCGAAAACGTTGTTGCAGTGAAAAAATAGCTAATTAGCGTAAGTAAGTTTATGAGACATTGCAGCAGCGATTTTGTTACACACCTAAAGGCATTGTAGAAGGGTTATTGTTATTTGCCACAAAGAAACATGTTGGGAGGAAAGAATTGTTGCTGCGCTAGTAAACCAAACAAGTACGACGTATTATATCTACTCTCAGTCCCGAAAAATAAAACTGTCATGGCAGTTTTAACTATCATGATAGCAAATATTTTCGGGGCTGAAAGTAAAAAATCTCATGATAGCTTCAAAGTCATGATGGCTTGGATGATATTTACTGAGCCATACAGGCTACTTAGAAATTCCATGAATTTGAATAAATTTTCAAATTTTATTTCACCGAGAGATGTTCACGGTGTCCTACACACACAGCCAGATAGATCAGTTAAACCCCTATGAGGGTAGTGAACGAGATATAATTATGATGATTTTTAACTGGTCTAGAGGCATTTTTACGTTTACGATTATATCGCCTATCCCAGAAAAGGTCATGGAATCTCTTTCATATATTCGATTAGGTTAGAAAATTTTCTATTAATATTGTGAAAACGGGAGACGAATAACAATCTAACAATCCACATCCAACAATCTCTAGGATCGGTGAAATAAAATTTGAAAATTTATTCAAATTCATTGAATTTTTTAGTAGCCTGTAAGGCACAGTAAATATCTTCGTAAACTATCCATGTTTATCGCAGTGTTACAACTTTGTCTACGCTATCCTAAAATAAATTTAAAAAACTGTGAACATCTCTAGGAGCGGTAATAGAAAAATTTGATAATAGATTGAAATCAAAAACCATAGTTGTTTAAAAATACGCTGGTCTAGTTAAAAACCATCATAATTAAATTTTGTTCACCACTCACGTGGGGTTTTGATTAAGCTATTCAGTCATATAGGTGAGACCCCGTGACCATGTCTAGGATCGGAGATATAAAAGTAGAAACATTGTCTAAAATAGTGTTTATTTCAAATTATTTGATCTTTACAGCGACACTATTAAGGACTCAGGGACTTCTCTAATATGAATGTTAAAGATTATCTAAAAATGTTTCAATTTGACCACAAAACAAATCCAATTTTTGTTATTATTTTTTATATGTATTTCACATAAACGACGTAAAATTATATAAAATTTAGTGATTGTAAATGTGTTTACTTAGAGGTCGCTGTCGTGAAAGTGGCTTACAAGAAAATCTACCCCGGTTTTATATATAAATATTTTTTTTTCAATTAACCAGACTGTCAGAAACACTGAAAATCAATATTAATGATCTTTAAATAAAGCGGAAAAATAGCTATGTATATATAAGATTCTTAAGAGATTGTTGATGTACATTTTAACATTGTAATTATGCTAGGATTTATTTAACGGATGTGAAATTGAGTCGTCACGATTACTGAGAACTTCTAATACTGCATAAATGGGGCGTATAAGTACGACGTTATATTTGCCACTATAGTTATAACTGCGGTCTGCGAAATTAAATCCAATGTGTTATGGTAAACAACTGTTCTAGCTAATTAGTTTTGCAGTATTTGTATTGTTTTATCGGGCTGTGTTTAGGGAGTAAAAGAGAACATTTTCCTGAACATTTATTAAATATGTCATCTTAGACGTTGTACTAACAGTGCTACGGAGTACAGTTCGATGCCGTTTAGAGGTTTCGATGGCATTGTGCTGCCACTTCTTTTCTCGGTTTTAGACAAAACAAATTTCGTCTCGATTCTAGGCTAGACAGATTGACTCTGCACAGTAAAAAAAATCCCTTACTGTATCTTCAGACGCGAAAACAATCGCAAAACTAAAATAAACTCGTCCAACACTAACAAACCTAATTTGAGATACCTTACCTACCTAAACTACCAACAAACAGTTTTAAAACCCACTAAACATGAAGAACGTATGTATGTACGAGTTATATGAGAAAATCTATAAAAAAAACGTAATATGGCTAATAGTACTCACAACACAATAATAATAATAGCTACACATATATAAACATCGAATATAGAAATAGCAAGAAAAAATAAATTACATCGGCAAAACTATCTACACAACTATACGAGTATAAACACACAGTGTACACACAACAGATATAGAGACATAAAACCGATTTTTTTTTTTTGCTGTAAAAAATAGAAAAAAGCGGTAATCGTCCTTGGCTAGTATATTCAACTTTGTCCTATTTATTTCTGCCGTTTGTTGTTGTTGATTTTTTTTATAGTTTTATTCACACACAAAACTACAAAAAATAATAGAAAAATAGTGAAAATATATATAAATAAATGAAATATGCATACATGCAAAATAATTATCATTTTTTATTATTACCGTCCGACCGATTGTAATTGTTAATAATAATAATAATAATAGTTTTTTTGTCTATTGATGGATTATGCATAAATAAAATATGGAAAATAATTCTGCACTATAAATGTAGTGTAGAATAGTGCATTATAGAGGCATTTAACAATTTTGCGTGTGCTGACCGATTGTCTACAAAATAATAACAAAATGTGATATTATTATGTAATGCCACCGTATGTGAATGAAAATATTATAAAGTTTATTGTATTTTATACCTGATATTCTTGAGAAATTCATGTGACACACACAATGCACACTCGCAATATAAAATTGTGTATTGTCGTTATGAGTGCTGCATGTAATCTCGATGCAGGCCGATATGGAAACCTGTACAAAATTTTACCGCGACTTTGCACCGAATACTCTGATACGTAATGAGATGCTCTATTGATTACGAAAAATGTGGTTTAAGCAACATTCCACACAACAAAGCTATATACAATAAATTAAAATAATAAATAGTAATGCCATTAATTAACAGTCCGCCAAGGACACCCCGTATAAAAAAATAACAACTATAAATTAGATATTTTTTACTCAGCCAGTAGTTTTCATGCAATGCGAGATGCAATGAACCGCGCCGCTCATATACAGACAATTTAAAATTTGATCGTAGTAACAACATTTACTTCAAGTTCTTGGCGCCCAAAGTGGGGCCGATTAATACACAGTTTCATAATTTATTTTAATAAATGAATGTGTAATATTCTAATAAATGATCCGTGACGTTTATAAAACTTTCGTAAGTCGATTAGAAGGCCATGCCCATAATTAGAATTTTTTAAATAATATTTAAATTTCCAGTTTATGTATTTATAAAATTCTAGAAATCACTTAATAGTAAGAAGCCTCGTCGTCGTCTTAAACACTAGTAGCTCGTTTGCGTCATTGGAGATCAGCGAAGAGAAACGTCTGTCAACAACGGATGGCAAAATCAAATGTAGAATACCAAATGTTTCTTGTATGATAATTGAGCACAACGTTTCAATAACCAAAATGCAATTTCTGTAATTGGTGAGGATTTTAAGCTGGAATCGTCGATAAATTAAAACTGGAGAGTCAAAGTTTGCTAAACCAACGAAACGAGGAATTGGATCTTTTTTTATTTTAAAACTGCGGTAAAATACCACAATCCGGATCGTGGTACATATTGTGGATCGTTTAACGGTTTTTCGGTTAGAATAAGAAAACATCTCGAAAACTCCATATTTTAAACATAGCATTATGTCTATAGATGTATTGGGCTGCACGTGTGCAATTTTTGTCTAGCTCACTCTTATACAAGTATTAGTTTTTTTTACTATAAATGCATCACAACTATGAAACAGTAGCGGGAAAGTGTTATGTGTGATATGACGTTACCAGAATCGTAAGGATCGTGTACACGCAAAATAAGATTTTAAAAGCGCTAAAATTGTTTTCAAGTAAATATTTGTTGAGTTTAAGGTAAGTAAAGATTATTTATTGAATAAATAATTGTTATTTAAAAGAAAAAACTATTAATTAGCTTAATTTACGAAGATCCGCATAACGTGCGCTATATATGCAAAGTGACTCAATTGTGAACCTCGAGATCCACTTTGCCGTCACAAACTAACAAATTTCAATTCAAATTTATTATATTATGAATTACAATAAACTTTAAAACATTGATTTTAATTGATAGAAGAAGAATTTAGTTTCTATTTTGATTGTTATATGTAGTTAAAGTTTCCTAAATTGTTAAATAATTAAAGATTAACACCGGTACATTATCTAGCTAATTACAGGCAAAGTAATAAAAAAAATTGTAGCTCGAATTTATATCCATTCATTTGTCTAATCAATTGTAGTTAAAATTTGTTTACACTTAGTTTCTATTTTACAAATTTAATACAAAATTATATGTTTCAAAATTGCTTGTAACGACTTAGGAAATGGATTACAGGGCTTGCCGCCAGTTCAAAGGGACATGATGCTTCTTTCCATTTCCTAATCAAAATCTAAAGAACTTTATGGTTTGGTTACAAAATTTTACTAATGGCCACTCAATGCCACAATGAGCCCATGGTGCAAACCGAAGGTTCCATATCTCTCTCTCTCTCTCTGGCACTATATCCCATCAAGGGATTTGGCCGCCTCACATGAGGTTTCATAATCATATTTTCATTTCGGATAATGAGTGATTAATTCATTGATCCTAAACCAACCGTGAAATTTTTTCCTTGACACCACCGGGAATCGAACCCAGGACCTCCGGTCGCTGGAGCAAGTATGCTAACCACTTTGCCACCGGGGCGGGAAGGTTCCATCCCAAATCACAATTTAGTTCCGGCAGTGAGGACAACTGACCAACAATCAAATGTCTGTGGCCAAGATCCCGGGATCTAACTAACTCGAAGCCCGAACAATAGCAAACAAAGCTGTAGTCGAACTCTTGAAGACAGTCGTCACACAGCGTGGGTCACATACAAAAGCGCCATTCTTTGTAAAGAGAGTTTAGAACGGTCGCAACCTGTAAGAATAGCGACCAAAACTCGTAACCGGTCTTGCTTCACAGAGAGAGCATACTTAGTTAACTTCAAATTAGGTTTACAAATAAAGTATGCCGCCTTCTGGGGCGGTGGTAACAAGTCGATTGCGGTTAGCTCTGTAATCAACTTAGTTTTCAATAGTTTTCTTGCCGTTTTTGAAGCTCAGCTCTGGTCTGATTTATACCAGCCGCGAAACCAACTTTGCCGCATTACCCTCAATAACACTACATTTATTCTGCTTTACTATCCGTACACAAAATAATATCTTCACCTGAAGCAGTGAGGTAAAAAGCATCAATCATACACCACCACAAAAAAGTAACCCAGTTATTGAAATATTGGGACAACCAAAGCTCTCGATGGGTAAAACATTGAGAAAAGAATATCAAAATTGAATTCTGGTAACAGTAATTAACCATAATAATATCGCTCTTTAGTCAGAACGCGCTGCGGATCAAGCACCAAACAAAGAAGCGCATGATAGCACAGGTAACACCAACAATTTATAGAATAAATATCAGCATTTTGGGAGTCAAGCAACAGTATTTCCAAAATGCTCTTCTTCGTTGCAAAAAACAGGAGCAGCTTCTTAAACTTTACTTTCAAGAGAGTGTTGCAATAGGTCGGATAGGATAGTTAGGTGTTGATCTGAAACAGTGATATCCAGATCATCAGCATAGCTCTGAGCTATACTTAAAGAAACCAGAAACATGGATCCAATACATGGTTGGGTCAATGCCAAAATTAGTGCAGGCCTCGATAACGGTAGAAAACGAGGTGCTATCGAAGGCACGTGCAACATTTTGGAACGTGTCCATGAGAAATTCCGTTCGACCATTGAAACAAGTTAATGTAGGGAAGTGTCACACGATTTGCTAACTATGTAAACATGCTACATGCTAAAGAGTGGAGAATTAGATAAGTGACGATAAGTGATCTCTGATAAATCTATCAACAATTCTTTCCAGAGCTTTACTGGCCCTAAATATTTTCGGTTTAGTGTGGGATCTGCCAGCTTTAAGGATGAAAATAGCTTTGTTTCGGTCTCAAGAATGTGGAACAATGCCGAAAGCAATACAAGCTTAAAAAAGTTGAAGTAAGTGATCCCGATTGAAAAGAAACCCGTGTAGTATTTCAGCAGGAAAAATTCTATTAGGATCAAATGCCTTATACGGTGCAAAAGAGAAAATAATCAAGTGCAAAACTTTAAGGTGGGCTGCCAGTAGCGTTGTTTCTCCATAATTAACAAACTCAGAGTTAATAAAGTCGCAATCGGAAAAGTGATCAGTAACTAATAATTCCGCAATTTTCCATACTATCAGAGGAGATCAGCCTATCATAAGGGACACGCAGTCTGCAAGAATCCTTGTTACACAGATTAAGTCTAACGATTCCGGAAAGACTGTTAATTTCTTCACAGATGCTAATCCAAGAAGCCCTACGTGCGGAGCTAAGACATTACATATATTCTCTTTGAGCTGCTAAAAATTTTAAAATCAAAACCATTAGTAAGATTGGAACACCAAACATTTTGTTTGGTAATAAGAAGGAAAGATTTTTTGAAAACTAAAGTAATTGCGTGAAAGGCGATGCTATTAATTCAGGTTGGAGCTAAAAAGAGACAATTTCCGAGTTTGTTAGCTTCTTATACGGTTAGGTTTAAGGACTGATTCTAAACCAGTTTTCGAAATCGAAAATTCTTCTTCTATACCTTCTGAGATATTAACTCCCAACGTAGTAGTTTTAAATTTTTGAGCTTAAATCTAAGAACTGTATTTAAAAGAAGAATCAAACAAAATTAAGCATTTCGTGTGTGTTTAGGGATTATATCCTTTTAGCCTTTTGTAATATTTCTATAGGGATTGTCAAAATAATACTTTGAAATTTTGAACGCAGAACCTTACTAGATTTAGTGATAGTTTAGACCAGAAAGCAGTTTTACCTTCTTTCTTCATTTTAATGTAAATATCTCCTCAAAACGACTATTAAATCACGCTCCTTCCCGTTAAAGTTTCCTTTATTTATCCTAAACCTGGTTTCATAAGCATTCCGATTGCTTAATAGAATCAGCAAATTAACCGAGAATAACACAAATTCAATCTTAAGAACTATTATATTTTTAAACAAATCATTTAAACCATAAAAAGGCTGACGCTCGGTTGACTAACTGTTTTTTTTTTCGAGAATATCAAAATGATTTTTATTAAGTACCAAAAAACACTATAGACGAATAGACAAGATGGCCCTTTCTTTCACATCAATGGTTAAACAGGAGCTGCAAAGACGGTTTAGTACCAAGCACTAGACAAGACACTTCAAGGGGAATGATTTATGATTCCGTTAAAAAATAAACCAAACATTTTTTCCTGTTCTCGAATTAAATCTACACGAGGAAGGTTAACGCCCTATGTGTTGGGAACGTGGAAAGAAGGTACGTGTGCTATGGAAACGTTTAAGCTCTATTTTATATCTTTCCATTTCCTTCCAACGGCAAAAATACCTCTAAGGACAAGCAATCGTAAACTAATCAAATTTTAAATAAACAACGCATGCAATACGAGATCATCATAAAATTTATGAACCACGCGGTACATTAAACAGCGAAGGTCGTGTTGATTTACCAAATTACAACTTAACCACGCGTTACAGCCTTTAAAAATTTCGCAGCAGCGCACACTTTACATCCACCATAAACCATCCACGAAATTTTACTTAAAAAAAATTAAATTTTTAAATTAAAAAAACATTTCCCAATCCATCAAACATTAATGCTCGTTGCTTTTTATGATTTCACAAGACAGCGCAACAAGCAAAAAAATTTTTATGAAAAAAACCTCTATGAATTTGTAAAATATTCACATGATTGATGGCTTGCAAATTTCGTTTTAACAAAAAAATAAAAATATTTGACAAGAAGTTTTTCAACCCGTCTATACCAAAAAAGAAATTAAATCGCGATTACACAATCCCGCGTCTATCTCTGTATATACCATACTATATACAGTCTAACTGTACTCGTTATATAAAGGTAAAAACGATGTTTAATTTTACCGTTAGATAAAATCGATAGTAACTATATAGGTAAAAAAAAAGCCTCGCTGTACGGCATCTCGTCTACATATCGTTTCATTCAACAATTAATTCATCAATTGAGTCGTTGATTATCTAACATACTCATCATCAACATCATCATCATCGACGATTCATCATCAAAGATGATTCCAGTTAAGAACTAGAAACTCATGCACATACAAAAAATACAAAAACAACAAACCAACTCAAAATGTACCGTTTAATTTATGGTATTTGTAAATACGAGTACAGCAACATAAGAAGAAATCCGTTATGATTAAAAAAGAAAGAAAAAATTCTGTTAGTAATCCACCATTACGTTTGGTTACAACAACAACAGCAACGCAAGTTTACCAAACCAACGGCAAAAAGAATACAACACACCACGGCTACAAAATACTAGTGTGCGCAATTTATTAAAACATTTCAAAATTATTTCGAAACGATTTAGGTATGTGTACTGTAGTAGTACATTCTGTCGTAATCAGCTGTAATTAGATTTAAAAACCAACTTGTAAAGGTTTTCATATACGTATATATCGTACATGGTAGCGTCATAAAGAGTTGCGCACTATACAAGAATCATAAAACAACAACAACGAAAAACGTCTTTACGGTTTGTTCTGTTATAAGCACAATATATACAAACAAGACGGAAGAACCGTTAAGTGACACAGAAAAATGCAGTTTTAGAATTTTAATAGTGTTTTGTTGTTACTGGCTTTTAATTATCAATTCTAAGCGGGTTTTTCGGTTTTGTTGACAAATCTTAATCATGTACACATTGATGCGCGCGATAGGTAGGGTACTTGATAAAACTAACACTATATAGCTATAATACAACATAATGTTTACACTAAACATATATGGTTGTTGTTTGTATAACTGTTACAAATTATCTATTCACATAATTCACGTGATGAAATAGTTTTTTTTTTAGTTTTATGTAAAGAGTTCGCGTGCACTAGGGCGAGCGTGTCACCAATATATAGGTATGTGTTATAAAAAAAGGGCCATTGACTCTATATAAATTACGGGATAGTTATGCTTTCTCGTATATCACAAAAACGTATACTTTTTACTGGCTAATTGGAATTGGGGCAAATTTGGTGCATTTACTGTTGACCACAAAAATCGATGCAATTTTGATTAGAATTATGAGTTTGGTGCAGCATAAGTAACGGAAAAGATTGAAACCTACACACCAAGATACTTTAATCACTAAATCTTCCATGTCACAATTACAAAGAGGGCGTTACAATATTTTTGATGTATGTTTGAACACAGTTACCGGACAAGTGGTGCGGTGGTTAAAGCTTCGGCACTTGGACCGGGACGTGCTGAGTTCAAATCCCTTCAGAGGCTAGATGCAAAATTGAATTTGCATCATCAGAGTGCAGAATCTCAATGTGCAGGTGGCATGAATGCGTGGTATCACAATGGGCCATAATTGGCCTAAGTGTCAACCACTGAAACCTAACCTGGAACACAGTTTGCGGGTAAGTTATTTATAAATGTGTTAAAACAACGCTTCACCTTTGGTCCAGCTGATTTACTTGGCAATACTAAGAGAGCCTTTGGAGTTATCAATGAAAAGGTCACCACGTTGAAAAAGATATTTACAATTACTTATCCTTATTTCTATCAACACGATTGAGCTATGAAGTTTTACTGTTCAAAAATTATAAACTCACAATCCCTGACATACACTTGGAAAATGGTCGGCCCACTAATAATTGCAATAGATGACTTTGATAAGAAAATCGAAATAATTTTCGTGTGTGACATTTAAGATGAATCTCTTGAGATAATTTAAGATGAACAGTCCGTGACAAGTCATATATGAATATTAGGTAAAACTGAAATTAAACTATTTTTTATTTGCTTTTTAATAAACATTTATAATTATTTCTCATTAATTCTGGAGACTAGTTATATGTGTTTGGTTTAGGACATTGCCATTGGATGTGTCCATTTGGACATTAATGTGACTTGTCATGTATTGGTCAACATATCACCAAAAAAGAGTATTTTTTCATACTGATCCATATTTAAAATAATTTCAAGGCTAGCTTTTAATATATCACCTGGAAAATCTGTAACATCACCGTTGTTTTTGAGCATGAGGCAAAATATAGAACTTACAATTGGGCTCTTTAAAATATAAATAATACTGGAATTAACAGAATCAAATTTGCAATACTTCACATTCCGTAAAAAATCCCGTTTTAGGCACTCATACAGGCTCAAAACCATGATTCTCGAAATTTACTACAAAAACTCAAACGCAAGTGTTGCGTCGAACACACTTTTCGATATTATTATCGCACTGAATTAAAATAATCTACGGGAATTCATCCACCATTTCGACATTTTGAACTGACATTAGAAAAAGTTTGTTTTGGAAGGCATTCAATTTTGGAATTTTGCTCAAGCACATTGTGAAAAATAGACAAAACGGCTAACAACTACTATACAAATTTGTGAGCGTGACTTACAAACTGTTATAGATGGCGGTAAAATTTTTACAAGTGATTAAAAGGTGTCATCGGTAAGAACGACAAGTTCAACATTATTGCCGTGGGTTCATAAACATGAGAATTAGAGAAGCCACACAAAAACTGATAATATTTTGTATCGCGAAATACAATGTGTCACTAACATCTCAATCGGAAGAAATATTGGGGAGTGTTGAAAAAGTTTTAATGTTACATATTTAAAATCTATTTAGGTTCCCCCTGATTGGAGGGGGTTAATGCTCTTTTCAATTAGTAATTTGATGAAATATTCTAATCGATGTCCATACTGAGTTGATGACACCGTTATGAGAGTGAAGTTCGTATGACAGTCGTAAATCTACCACACATTAGTTATATCACTACGCAACTGTGTTCTTCTTAGTTTTTAATAGTAATAAATAAATCAACAATGGCAAGCGTGTAAGGGAGAGAAACTGCACATTTATCATCTTAACAAATAGCGACTAGTTATACTGACAAAGTAATACACTTCCAGGTCTAATTTAAATTTTTTGAATTGAAGCAAAATTAAAGATTTATCTATCTCTCTACAAGCCAGATTAATATCTTTTGGTGTACTTAGATTTTTTCGACTCTTCGAAATATTTTTAAAACGAGGTACTCTTATAGAGCAGGAAGAGAATCGATGTTTATCTCTCATCGATCTTGTTCTGTTTCAGTTATTGTTCATGTAAGTTTGATCTATCGCTAAGCGATAGTATGTGCCACGCCTAAGTTTACGCCTTAATTTTTAAATATTCTGTTCATCATATTTTTCGTATTCTGTCTTATTTTATCATTGAGCAATTTCTAGTTTGTTATAATTTTCTTAATTTTGCAATTTTTTGGTTTTTGTTTTCCGGTTTTAACTTTTGTTGCCTCTTTTTATTGACTGTTTAAATTAAACAATTTTTTTTATGTTTTTAAATGTATAAATATGAATATCATAATTTTTAGATTGGTAATCACTATCAGAAATGCGGAAGTTCTGAGGATGGCCAAACAAGACTCAATCGATTGAGGTAAATTAAAAAAAAAATTAGTTAAATGGTGCAAAGCAAACGAGCAATTACTCTGTTATTCGGTGGCTTTGTGTTTAAACGTCGGTCTTTAATCGGTTTTGTGTCATATTAATTTAAACTTCAAGCCTTAGTTATCGGCTTTTGTTAATTGTTTAAGTTTCGTATTTTCATTAAAATATATTCAGTCGTCTTCCTTCAATTCTATATATTTTCTCTATCCACAATAGAGGGAGAGTCTTAATTAAAGACTTTCATGATTACATTTTGGATGATGTTCCATCATCTCGGGTAAAATCAATTCATATAAACTGAATTCATAGAAAAGCAATTTTGAGAGAAAACACCCAGTCAACAATTTGTATAAAAACGATTCAAAGAATAACAATATGTATTTTAAACATGTATCCATAAATGTTTTGTATAGTTTTTAAGTTACATTTGGTGGATTGTTCATTTAAATTATAAACTGAACTAACCTGCTCATTTGAATTCTTTGAAATTAAAATTTTATGAAATAATCAAATTTTATTACTTTTCAATACGACTGAAACTATAAAGATGTTTGGCACTTGAATGGATAAAAAAGGATTGTGTACTCTAGAACAGTTCGGCTTTACTTTTATCAATTTTGGAACTTAAGCTACATGCTTTATTTTCTAGAAGTACAATCTGCTAGAGTTTTACTACATCGGGGCTTCATCGCATGAAGGAATGAAATGAATCCTAGCCTTCAGTCTCAAATTGATATTTATACGAGCAAGTTTCCTATTCTGATCTTTTTCTGAGAAGTTTTAAAATTTTAATCTTATAACCAGAATTAACGAACATATATTTTTTTTTTATTATTTATTTATAAGTAAATGGTGCCTGCAGTGACTACAATCGGCACAACAAAATAATTGGTAAAAAAATATGGCATATAAGCTCACCTACAAAAGATAAGCTTTCTTAAATGAATCTCGCGACAAGTGATAATCAAAAGCTTCATAGAACTTGTTAAATACCCGCGATACCCTCGGAATTGGATCAGAAAGGCCGTAGTTCGTTACCGGTCGATGAATAAAGCCCCATCGCGTAGACGCATTCGACGTTTGGGAGCTTTCATGTTGATACGTGCTAGTAACTCGATACCATCGACACAGGAATTAATGATATCGCGTCGTAGCGCGAACAATTTCTGGATACTCTCACTCCTCTCAGAATGACAGTGGTAGGAGCATACTCCAAAATAGACCGAACAAAGCAGACGTATAATGATGTCAAAGTTAACGGGTCACTAAAGTCCTTGCAGTTTCGTTTAATGAAACAAAGTATACTGTACGACTTTGAAATAATGGCGTTAACATGTCTGGTATAAATGTAGCATCAGATTCATTCACACCAAGATCCGAAATGAACTCAACCCGCTTAATGGTTTCGTTGTGTAGTTGATATTGATAAAAAACAGGCGAGCGGATACGGAAGAAAGAGTTTTGCATTTACTCACGTTTAAAGGGAGTATGTTGTTAATTGACCAACTCCAAAAGCGATTTAAGCCTTCTTGTAATATTTTGCAGTCTAATACGCTAGAGACCCAGGCGAAAATCTTCATGTCATCCGCGAAGAGGAGGCAGTTAGCAAGCTTAAAACATTTTACAACGTCGTTATAAATAATGAAAATAACAGTGGACCGATATGACTACCCTGAGGCACGCCGGATGGCGCCGGAAATAATGGGGAGAAAGAACCTAGGATCCTAAAGGATTGCCAGCGATCTGAGATCGATAAAATATGGCATATAAGCTCACCTACAAAAGATAAGCTTTTTTAAATGAATCTCGCGACAAGTGATAATCAAAAGCTTCATAGAACTTGTTAAATACCCGCGATACCCTCGGAATTGGATCAGTAAGGCCGTAGTTCGTTACCGGTCGATGAATAAAGCCCCATCGCGTAGACGCATTCGACGTTTGGGAGCTTTCATGTTGATACGTGCTAGTAACTCGATACCATCGACACAGGAATTAATGATATCGCGTCGTAGCGCGAACAATTTCTGGATACTCTCACTCCTCTCAGAATGACAGTGGTAGGAGCATACTCCAAAATAGACCGAACAAAGCAGACGTATAATGATGTCAAAGTTAACGGGTCACTAAAGTCCTTGCAGTTTCGTTTAATGAAACAAAGTATACTGTACGACTTTGAAATAATGGCGTTAACATGTCTGGTATAAATGTAGCATCAGATTCATTCACACCAAGATCCGAAATGAACTCAACCCGCTTAATGGTTTCGTTGTGTAGTTGATATTGATAAAAAACAGGCGAGCGGATACGGAAGAAAGAGTTTTGCATTTACTCACGTTTAAAGGGAGTATGTTGTTAATTGACCAACTCCAAAAGCGATTTAAGCCTTCTTGTAATATTTTGCAGTCTAATACGCTAGAGACCCAGGCGAAAATCTTCATGTCATCCGCGAAGAGGAGGCAGTTAGCAAGCTTAAAACATTTTACAACGTCGTTATAAATAATGAAAATAACAGTGGACCGATATGACTACCCTGAGGCACGCCGGATGGCGCCGGAAATAATGGGGAGAAAGAACCTAGGATCCTAAAGGATTGCCAGCGATCTAAGAAGTAAGAACGCAACCAGTCGATGGGAATGAAATGATAATCGAGACTCTCCAACTTGCTAATAAGTATAGTGATCAATCACATCGAAAGCCTTTGCAAAGTCGGGATAGAAAACGTCAAGCTGCTCCTTGGAGTTTAGACTGTCAAATAAATGACCACAAAAAGAGGACAAGTTAGACACGGTAGATCTACCGGGATAAAATCCATGCTGAAAAGGAGAAATAAGTCTCTTGGTATGGACGTGCAATACTCTGTGAACTATGGACTCCAGTTTGGGTAAGACAGAGAGGATGGCGATCCCCTGATAATTATTAACCTCACTTCTATTACCCACCTTGAAAATTGGATGAACACACGAGATTTTCCAGAGATCCGAAAAAAACCACGACGAAGTCTTTCGTTAAACAAGAAGGCTGGAACCAGACTTACAGCACAACGTTCGAATAGGATCGGTGGAAAACCGTCCTAACCCGCTCCCTTACTAAAGTCGAGAAGGAGCAGTTGATCCAGAACCTCCTGTTCGGTAAATTTGTAATAATCAAATACAATGGAGGTGGAAGTAGTAGGAGACGCGGCTTTAATGGTATTAGATGAAGCGACGGTCGTTCATAAATTAAACCGATTGGTTATCGCGGTAGTTACTTTGGTTGTCGAATCGTGACCATAATCCGGTTTTTTAATATGCATGAATAATTTGTAAATGGGCGGATTATAGCACCAGGAGGTCAAACATCAGAAATGTTAAGCAGGTCAAAATCAGCCTCCTTCAAACCAATTTTAAATTAAACGAACGTTATAGTAAGCTGTCCAAAACGCGGTCTTTGGGTAATAATAGCCTACAATTTACGTCCGCTATCGATCGATACGACTGATACATAAATATTTTTTGACAGGCACTGAGACAGTTTTGATTGAGTTGATGGGAGGTCCCAACCCTGCAATAACTTGCGGCGGCGTTGATACATCATGGATATTGGAGCTAGGCTTGGCCACTTTTGCAGATGTTCTCGGGTTGGAATTGTCATCAGCAAGTTTATTTCTCAATGCGTTGATTAATTTACGGTTTTCAGCCACCTTCGATTCAATTTTCCTTAAGTCCAAATTGTCAGCGGCTTTGTCCACTATCATATCAATTTTCCTCAAAATCTTGGACATGTCATTGTTTGTGATCAAGGATATGTAGCAGTTGCCGAAAAAGCAAATGCTGGTGTACTTTTTAATTGAGTTAATCACGGCACGGTGAAGCCCACTACAATCGTAACAAATTTGGCAATCACAGAGATTAAATTAAACGATGTCCGTAAATATAGCGATTTTTTTTTATTTCACTGGATAGATGAAGATGTTGATTTTGTGGTAGCCTTTGATATCCGAAATTTTCACCAGTGCAACTGATTCTAACCGGTTTGTTCTGTAATAAAAACTTATTTCCATTATCGTACACAGGTTAGGTTTCAGTGGTTGCTATCGCACACTTAGGCCAATTTTGGCCCATTGAACACCACATCATTAACCCATTCACCTACTCACAAGCAAGCTCAATGTAAACCTGTACATTGACGTGGACGGTGGGTCGGCGCTGAATTCTGTACTCAATCGAGAGTATAACTTATATTTATTAACATCACCGATCGTAATCGATGGCGAAAATTCGATTCGCATCTAGCCTCTGATGTTATTCGAATGTAGTACCTCCCGGTCTAAGTGCCGAAGCTTTAACACACCACTTACCCGGTACGATCGTACACAAATTAATAAACATTTGTGGTTAAATGATGATAAAAAGAACCATTTCTATTCTATTCGATTTTTTTTCCAACACCCTAAATATAAATAAGAATCGCATATATTACTTTTTACTCATAACAAAAACCCTATTGTGCCTAAAACACCATTAAAATTTGCGCGATAATCATTAACCTTATTTGTTTCAACTCTCCAAACACTTCCATATATAGGGTTACAGTACTTTCGTATAAGATGTGAGAAATGGGCCATCTCAAAAAACACAAGTACTGTAACTCAACAGACGACTCGGAACAGAATATAACCTAGGCTTTTTAACAAGGTGATCTAAATAAATGAATAATCAAGAATACTTTTATTTGACATATCTGATATGTAATGAGTGGAACCTAGCATGAATGTAAATATTTATCTTATACAGAAACAGATTAACTTTGAACCTACAAATAAAATCAATCGGTTCTTAGTTTTCCCGCATATTATAATTTTTAATATTTATAAGGAAGTAAACACAACAACAATACGCAATAATTTTTTACGTAATTTTTTTTACAAAACCCACAAAAGAAAACGATCGAACTCGCATGCATTATATCAATTACTCATCTATAAACCATACATTACATTAATAAAACTAAAATAGTAAATTATTCCATTAAATCTAATCATGCATGCATACCTCATTAGAAATCCACTCCTAATCATCTATCTATGTAGCTAACTACTAACGGATGAAACAAGAAAAAAAAAATCTTCGCCCATAACATCAAAGCACAGAATTTGAAAAGTGTTTAGAAGAAAACAACCTAAAAATAGCCGAACGTGTTCACAAGACGCTGCGTGTATCTCCATCCACTTAAGCTAAAATTTTATGTTTGATATAAAATGATTGATGTGACATCACGGTTATGTTTTTTTTTTATGTGTGTAAAACAATAATATTTTTGGTGAATAGAAAGAATAAGACGTCGACGACGAAGAAATACAAAATAAAAAATTATATTTAATTTCATTTTAAAAAAGATTTTTATTTAAAAAATAAAATATGGTAAAAGTTAGCAAATCAGTGGTGCGCATTGTAAATTTCGTTCGTATCGATATTATAGCGGTCCGCCATTGAAATTACATAAAATAAATTTCTTATAAAAAATTTTTTTCGGGGGGGACTTACATAACCGATGTTTTGATTATTTTTCGTTGTATTTGCACAAAAATAAACCGAAAAGAGAAAGTACCCAAAAAAACCAATTTTTTTGTGTGTGTAAAATGGCGATTACACATTACGTTAATAAGTGCCCCATGAAAGTTATAAATATTTTTATATGGTCGAGGCGCGTTTTTGGCTAAAACGTGGTATACGATATACGAAAAGAGCAAGAGACTCATCAAAATATCAAAGACCTCTTACGAAATTCACCGACTTTCTTAAGATAAATAAAACGTTTGTACGTTTTTTGATTTTTTATACTGGCGTTAAGAAGAGTTCTCGTCTTTAAGTGTGTACCACCGTAAAAACATGCCTCAATTATAATATTTTATTTTATGTATGATATTCATGTGAAACAGGTACATATGTCATATATGCCTTAGCCATAATTGATGTGTGTAGTTTTATAAAGAAATTTCCATTAAAAATTTCACTTTGTGCGAGTTTTATTTTTATTCGATAAACGCTTCAAAATGCACGGTGACTCAATCAAAAACAAAAATGTTACGACACCTTTCAGCGTCGCCACATCATTTTGAAATCGATATGATACCTTTCCGGAGAAATTTAATGAGCTGGATGGATGTGCCTTTAATTTATCTTTGTCAAATCAACGATGTGATTTGAGATAATTCATTTCGGAATTTTTGGAATGGATGGGTATATCCGGTGTTTAGTTTAATTGCAACGCGTCACGTTTAACGGAGGTGTCCGTTTTACATGATGTTTTTCAGCATATTCGAGATTTAATATCAAGAAAACGTGAAGAAAAAGATAAAAATTCTCGAAAAATTTAACACACTTTAACAAAATGATGGAAATGGATAAATTCATAGCGCAACGCTTTACTAACGTAAACATACAGCTTGACTTAATTGAAAATCCACAAATCCGAACCTATCTGGTCACAGCGAATTGTAAATATCTTCGGAAATGTTCATGACTCACAGATTTTTTACTATAAATGTAAATTGACAGCATATTGCATCGTTTAATTAAAAAGTGATTAAATTTGGTATTAAAATTGTTAGTTTTGCTTTTCCTTTAATGCTGCGTATACATTGACATCGGTACATGACTCGCTCCCGAACTCAAAACCAATCAAATTTCGTGAAATGCTTTACACCCCCCGCCGACTAGTTCCATACTCGAGTTGAATTTTTTTAACTTTGTTGTTGTTTTAATACATTTTGGGTGATACCATGGTATTTTTTCATAACTAACTCCCAATGTCAAGATGGAGCCAATCAGATCAGTTAAATTTTTGTATGGAAAATTTCATACAAATTTTGTTTTAGATCAAAAATATTCATGTGAAATCTAGTAAGGACCTATGCGTCGTTTCACGATATTACGGATCCGGTTCAGTTCTTCAGCTTCCTAAATTTAAAGTCAAAATTTGTTATTCAAAGAAAGTTTTCCATATATAATTCGAGGGCTGCCGTAAAAGTTTATAGAAAATGGTAATACTAGTGTTTTCCGATACAAATCTCTATGTCAGTCAAAAAGTGTAACATTTTTGGAGATTAAGTTTTTAGAAGTCATCTGTCAGTTTGCATCGCGTGAAAATTTTTGTGTGATGTTTTAGGTACGATTTTCGAAAGGGGCTAACTCAACAACAGTGCTTCGAATCACTTCATTCGACTTTTGGCGACGAAGCACCATCCTTGGCTACTGTTTATAATTGGTACAATGAATTTGAACGAGAACGACGTTTACATAAAGACGAGCCTCGTGAACGTCGTCCAAAATAGTTGTTGTGCCAGAAAACATCGATGCTGTGAGAAAAATGATTGAAGAGGATCGTCATGTGACTTATCGTGAAATCGAGGCAGGCCTAAGCATTAGTATCACCAGCGAACATACGATCTTAGATGAACATTTAAAAGTGCAAAAGTTATATACACATTGGATTCCACATTTGTTGACAGACGCACAAAAAAGGTTCGTGTCGATTGGTGCCGCCAAATGCTTGAAAAATTCGTTGCAGTTAAGTACTTCCAAAAACGTATACAAGATCGTGACAGGTGACGAGTCATGGATATATGCGTATGAGCCGGAAAGAAAAGGGCAATCGACTGTTTGGGTCTTCCAATTCGAAGAAACACCAACAGAAGTAGTGGGAAATCGGAGCGTTGGGAAGAAAATGGTAGCGTGTTTCTTCACGAAAACCGGCCATGTGGCTACCGTGGCTTTTGAAAATACAGTCAATTGAGCTTTGTATATGACCATTTGTTTGCCCGAAGTTTTAACCAAATTGAGAGAAAACAACCCAAAAAGGTGACTCATTTTGCATCACGATAATGCGAGCCCACACACATCACATCAAACAAGCGAGTATTTGAGTGTTCAAATGACCGAATTCATTGATCATCCGCCTTAGAGCACCGACTTGGCACCCAATGACTTCTTCCTGTTCCCATCAATCAAAGATAAAATGCGTGAACAACAACTTTTATCGCCTGAAAAAACGATTGAAGCGTTGAAAAAACGAATGTTTTGGAGCTATCATCTTCGGCCTGGCAAAAGTGTTTCGATAAATGATTTGAGCGTCTGCAAAAGTGTATAGATCTTGAAGGCGAATATTTTGAAAAGCAATAAAGCAATTTATAATGAAAAAATTTAATTTTTTATTACTTTTTCTAAAAACTTTTACGCCAGCCATGAATAGATTATTGCCAATTGCCTATTTTTTGGTTTTGGTAGTAAGAGTTTTCTATATTTTTACTCGTTATTAAGCTAAGTTTAGATTTCTATTTAAAGCTCAAGTGTCCCCCATTTTGAAGGAAACCGTATAAGAACTAACAAGATATCCCCAGTTTTCAACAACGGAATCATCACTTTTATTTACTATCTATCGGTCAGTTTCCTAGGATTTTTTTGTTTCAGCTTTATTTAGCAGCCGATTTTATTATTAACTATTTGGCCGAATAAAATGACGGGTTTGAATCTGACTATACTGGAGCCACCGATTTTGAATTCTATTCTAAAACACACGTGTGAAACTTCATTAGATTGAGTTTGATGCCGGTGTGAAGTTTCCGACAAAATTTGAAATTGACAAAAGTGATGGTTAGTTTAGTGCATTCATTTTAAACCTTTTTCTAAGTATTGCTGGAACTTGAAAATTTCAGCGATACTTAGATTTTTTTAAACTGAAATTAACTGGTGGCAATTAAAACTGCACTACATTAAAAAGTGTAGCGCATATAATTATATATACTTAAGTCACAAAAATATCAGACTTTCAGAGAAAATTTGGGCTCCTCTCGTGAAATTCGAAAATTTTTAAGAAATTCACAATAAAATGATTTGTCTGATAACTAACTAACTTTCGAATGTTATCCGGACCTGATGCGAAGAGGCGCATAGAAGTTCTGCTATTTTTAGAAATTGAGCCTGTGTGGCAAAATATTATTTTAATAACCAAATTGAATTCAATTACTTATGTTGGAATGCAATTTGCAACCAACATTTTATTTCAATTTAACTAAACAAAAACATTTTGTGTACTACACTTTTTGTCAGTTTGTGTAGTTGCCCTTTTTGAGTTTTATCAAGAACTGTATACTGTATATTTTTTGTTTAATCGTTGACTCGGGCAACTCTAATCGAAAGGAGTTAAAATTTATTTATTTTACACAAAGAATTTAGGCGTTATAGAAGGGGGTGCTCTATATTTACATTATTAGAATTGTTCTCACTATTCCTCCTATTAGACTACAAACTAAACCAATAAGAGCAAAACCCAGGTTATAGAAAAAGAAATTCCTCAATGAATTACCACTTTTCGTGTACTTTTGCTTATTGGATTTGGGTGAAAAAAATTAGATTAATCATCTCTGGTCAAAGTTAATATCTGTAAAATACGAAAAAGGAAATTATAGTGCCAGAGATCTGAATCGTTCAAACATTTAGGGACTTTGCATTTATTGCGTTCAAAAACTAAGTCGAGTATCCCATAATCATACGAGTACAGCCTTAAACTTGTTTAGTTTGCAAACAAATTTATTGGACAGATTTGTTTCGCAAAATTATAAAAGATTACTATTTGGAAACCGATTACAAAAAAATCGCACTGTAATGAGCATTTTAGGTGGTATCACTCATGCTGCCCGGAGTTGAACCAACTAAGACGTATTTTCCGTTTAATTTGATGCAACTGAAATTCGAGGTTCCGGTCTAGCATACTAAAAAAGTAAAATTTTATAAACGATGATGCCTAGGTATTCTAATGGACGGTTTACTTGTTCTAATTTTTTCCCAGTAAAAAATGGATGGTTAAGTATTTTACGATTTTTGTTTGCGAGAGAATAGCACGAAACAAATTCCAGTAAAATAAAATTGGATTTTTTCTTTTTAAATAGAGCAAATGTTGGCATAAAACGGGAATGTTGCCATAAACTATAATTTTTACGAGTATTTTTATAGCAGCAAAATAAAAAAATTCAAAAAAGTCAAATAAACATCAAGTAACCATAAATATCATTCAAACAAAAAGAGCAAACACGAGCGGTAAGTAAATATTTTATTTTTACTTGCAATTCGATTTTGTGCGTTATCTAATTTAAACGCAAGCTGTTTGAACTGTCAAAATTTATGGGACATACAAAAAAAATATAGCATCGCCATTTTTGTTTACATATTGTTGACTCTTTTTAACTATGTAAGTAGTAACATTTTTTTATTTGGATGCAGCTCTACTTTTCAGTAAAAAATTGTTGGAAAAATAAATTGGAACTACATGTTCCATAATTTCGTTCCATAATCGTCCATAATTCTAATCGTAATAAAGATCAAAACATTAAAACTTCTACAAGCCAGATAAAACTAATCAGAATTATCTGATGATAAATACAAATTCCAGACATGTATCTCAAAAAACAAAAGTGCGCTTTAAGTACTTTACTGAAAAAACTATCAAGCTGTTATTATCTATCATGACATTACAATACAGATATTTATATAACAGTACCCACTTTTGCCTTAAAAATTAAAGCATAAGGTCTAGGACATTTATAGATGTTCCAGACCAACGTCTGTAAATTGGGTTAGTTTTCTGAAATTTTAAAACGTTCAAGTCTCATAAGTCTCATAATTTTAAACTATTTACTAGCGATTGTGTCGCTTCCTCACATTGTTCTATAAAAGCTTTGGATTAGGAGGAATATTTTCCTTCCTTTATGCGTTCCAACGATACGCTTCTGTGTTAAGTTCAAACATTTATTTAATTAGCCATTTTTTTATATGGCAGTTTATAATAACATTTACTAATAATGCAACTTCCATATCAACTTCCATTATTTTAATTTAATATTTCCTTTATCCACGGAAAGTGGACAATTTAGTATTTCGATTAGTCAGGCACAGCTTGGTTTATTGATATTACTGCCCCCTATGAAGTTTATTGTGAATTACTGAGCAATTTATTTTAGTGCATAATTTAGTCGAAAAAATCGACCTAAGGCACACAGCATTAGGCGTATCAAACATACTTTGAACAGTATAAACGCATAAAATAGTTTTTAGAAATTCGCAGGTCCAAGTAGGGAAAGCTCTCTTATCAGAAAAAATATTGTACCAAAAATATTCCACGTAAATTGCATAGTGTATTCTATCTCGGTTTACTTGGATCCAAATATTCAATTCTTCACTTAGTTCAAGTAGTAAAATGGCCAAACACACAATAATATTGTTGTTCACATATTCATAAAATTGTTCATATAATCGGTCGCTTCTATACAACTCATCCTATAACAGCGAGTGTAAGGATGATTCCAAAACATATACGTGCCTTGGAATGAACCAAGTACTCTTACTAGTTTGAGTAATTTAATGATTTTTCTAGTTTAAGATCAGTTTACGAGTACCGATCGTGCGCCGCACAGAAACAATAAATCAAACTGTAGTCGAATTTTGTAAGCAGTTAAGCATTTTGATTGGCTGAATCTGTTTTGCAGTAATACGAGGCGCAATTAATATGAGACTAAGCTATAGTCCCCACGAAAATATTGGTACATTTATTACACCCGGCGAATTACATTCGCCCTTCGGCAGTTGTTTTTAGTGATAGTTACTATGTCGTGAGACACTGGATTGATTGTGATCGGATGGCAAACTAAGCTTAAGTTATTTTCTGTCATGATAGTTTACATTATTATTTTCTCTTGGGATAGTAGAAATTCTGGGCAACAGTTATTTCCGGAGATGAAAAACCACCGCGACAGTTTAATATCGCCATCGCAATAGTTTACTGTCGCTATCGCGATAGTTTAATGTTGCTATCGTGATAGTTTAATGATACCATTGAGGCAATATAGGAATTTAATCATTGTAGTTTGAATCATTCAAGCCTCCTAAACTATAAAAGCAAACACTACAAAATATCTAAGTGGAAATCGGTCGCTCAGTATTTTTCCTAGTAATAATATCAGTTGGAAATTGTAAACTGCTGTGCTTTTATAAGGGGTTGAGAGTTTGAATATTTGCATAATGCTTAAAATCTTAAAGTTTGAAACATGCCCATTTTCAGAAGAAATTATGTTTAATACCTTATGATTTGTAGTAAGCTCTCATTATAAAATTATTTGAACGCCCAAACAAAATGTACCGACAATTTAGACAAATAAACCTAAAATTGAGCCGTTCTGATAAAGAATTGTTTATTTCTTATAAAAATATTTACTTTACTAATCTATTAACCGAGTGTCGAGTTAGAATATGTATATAATCGTAGTGGCGATTAATAATCATCTTATAGGTTGATTTAGTAAATAAGTAAACTGTCTATTTATTTGAAAAATATGTCATGCTCTAGTTCAAGAAAGTTAATGTCAGAACTCTCGTCTTACTCTAAAATTTTTATTCAAATATCTGGAAATTTTTTTGGCACATGGTAAGCCAATTTAATTATACAGGCTGCGCTAACTTGGAGTGACTGATTTAGAAACATATAATTTCCGTATTTTTAAAATTTTTTAATTGTTCAGATTATAAAAATTTTTATAATGTTTTCATACTCAGTGCAAGAACATGTCAAAATTGTTGAATTTAATTTTTTTTTTCCAGACGACCTATTGTTGCAACACAAAGAAAATACCGTCAGCATTTTAATACCGTCAAATGTTAAAAATAAAATGTCATCGATAATCCATATGAGTCTACTCCCTGACGTGCAATTGGTCATATCTAAAACATCGCTACGACGCATTTTCAAACTTGAACTGAGGATGTTTCCGCGCAAGATTCAATTGGCCCATTTAGGAAGAATTTGCTAGATGCCATTGTGAATAGGTGATGTGTTCATGAATGAAAAGAGGGTATTAATTGACCTTCAAGGGACATTAAATCCACTGGACAATTAATACTTTCTTATGAAAAAAAAAATCGGTTTGCTTTATATTTTTAAAATGCGGTTTTGGTAACGCTAACTAAAATAGTTAAATTAAATAAAAAGTTTGTCTTTATTTTGTATCTAGAAAATCTCATTCCGTAAACAACTTACGTGTAATAAAATTAAATGTTGGTACGGCAGCGGCCGAAAACTAGTCTCAACTTGGAAATTTTTCAGTGCGGAAAATACGCTAGTCAGGTTTTTCACGAATAAGTCCATGTTAGTAAATGTAATGACACGGATCAAGATGAGGATATTTAGGTTACATTAATACTTCAACAATAACCAAAAATTTTCTACTAAATCAAGCAATCATTAATAAAAATATCGCCAAGGCACCAAAACACGTAAAAGACGATTTGTAATCCAGCAGTGGTTGTTTTTTGTGGAAAATTTGGCGTTTCATAAAATTAAAAGTGTTTAATTAGTTATGTTGTGTCAAAAGCTGCATTCCGGATACAAACCTCCTGCTGAGATTTTGTCAATTAAATTATTCGGAAGGAACTCTTAATTTTTTTGTGCGTAAACGCAAACATGATGGGGATGTTATACTAACAGATACAATCGATATCTCAGGAACCGGTAATCAGAAAATCTATAACAAATTGCATCTAAGATTGATGCAACGCCTAAAAATTAAAATTATGAAGAGCCGAAAATAAGAAACCTACCATTAAACAAGTTTAACAACTGCAAGAAATTATTCTGAAAGCAAATTTTGGAGACTATATCCATAAAAGTAAAAAAATAATAACTACTCGTTGTATAAAAATAAATTTTTATTATTGTAAAAAAAATCTTTTAAAATATCTAAGTATTGCCCGGTAATCCATCTTGTTACAAAACTAACTCATTATATGGGACGAATGTATTATGGTGCACCAAAAACCATTGGCGCACTCATTTTATTACCTGGTGATTTTCGAACAACTCTACCAGTTATACCACGTTCAACAACCGTTGATGAACTTAATGCATTCTCGACATCATCAGTTTTATGGCCATTCGTACATAAATGAAGACATGCGTGTACAACTATACTACATGCTGAATCATCAACATTGCCAACAAAATTCTGTAAAATCACATGCGAATTGTAACACAGAAAGATTACAAAGAATTACAAAAATCATCAGAGTTTCAGTACACGTGCTAAATTGGCAGCCAAAAACAACGATGTCAATGACATCAATTTTAATCATTCAAAAGGAAATACCATAGGCGAAACGACAACGTTTAGGTCCACCGATGTAATGAATCGAGACAAAGTCTGATTTGCCAGGCATACCGCCGCACGTTTTAACGCTGACAATTGACGTGCCTATCATTCTTCACGACTTTGCAACGATACCAAGGTTTTAGTGGCAAATATGAGGAACAATATCATGGAAGCTACAATTTTAAGTGGACAATTTGAAGAAGATGTACTGTCGCTACGCATCCCAATTATATTCGGAATCAAACGTTTGCAGTTTTTGATGCGACTCGTACTTGCAATTACCATCAATAGAGCACAGGGACATTCGATACAAGTGTGACAATTCATACTTCTCACTTGGACATCTTTATGTGGCCGATTTATTTTGACTAATCTGTTAGAAACGTTTTTGGTCTGGTCAATAAAGGTGAACAAGTTGACTGCGAGTTCCAAAAAAATTTCATCTTTTGCCACAAGACATTTAAATTCAGAAATGTTATAAAATAGGACTGCTTGCCCAAGAGAATATCAAATTACAAGGTTTAATATTTTCGGTATATTGTAAAGGGGGACGATTGGCAAATTATTAAATTTTATATTTTGGATAATATGCAAACGAGCCACTTTATCATCCAGTCGGACGGTCGAAAAGTGCGGAAGCTATTTGTCGCTTTGGATGATTTGGCCATGATTTTGAAGCGGCCTGTGGTCGAACAAAGTAAGTTGGGACCCTAATTTCAATCTATTAGAAATAGAAATCAACGGTAGCTCTTTGGACCATATAATCAAAAATCAATCAAATAAGTGGCTATAGAAAATAAAATATCTCCTGTGTAGCTCAAGAATGGCATGACTGAAATTTCAAATTAGAATTCCAATAACATCCGAATCAATACTTATCCAAATAAAATAAAATTATTTTTCAAAAGCGCCAAGATATGGCAATGACTTCAATTCATGTTGCCGCATTTTTATTATCGCCAAAGAAATTAAATTAGCATCGGAAGCAATCACTCTGGCAAAAACCGAACCAGCTAATTACAAAACACGTGGTAGCTTCAATGATGCTGGATAGTGCTGGATTTGTATCGTAGAATTGCAAAATAATGAATTTCCAAAATCACACAATTGCACAACGAATTAAGAAAGATTTTGGGCGTTGAGAAAGCCTCTAAATTCACGTATTTAACAAAACAAGTAAATAAAGAAAAAATAGAAAACTTTTGATTTTAATTTGTTTTTGTAAGCTTACGACTTAATTAATTACCTCAATTTAAGTAAAAAATTAAACGATACATTTATGTTTCTTACACCGCTTGCCAAAGATTGTACTTAATTTTATAAAATATCGAATTAAAAATTAGTATTGTTTTGAGGCGACAGTTTTTCAGAAGAAGTTTTAACTTCATGTGACGTTGCTCAGGGTTCAGTTATGGACTCTTTATTATTTCCACTTATATTCGATTTTTGAAGATTTCTTACAGAATTAGTGACGCTTTTTGCTTAAGAATATAGAGATCATGAAAATTTACAATTCGAGAAAATCGTGAAATTGGTTAATTTGGAGTTTTTTGAATCTACCACTATTCTTTAACCTTGCCGGAAAGTTCAATTTTATTAAATTGCGCCTAGGATAATTTTAGAAAGAAAACTACATTCCACGATTATCATATGCATAAGGTTTTGAAAAAGTTATTTCATAATTTGAAATGAGAAATGAAAATGTTAATGAAAATATATTAAAAGATCGATATAATATACCTAGCTTTACTCAAGTAGCTACAATAATTTAGGGCTCCTCCGAGCTAAATTTAAAATAAATTTTTACCGGCTACCATAAAATGTTTAGCTTTCCCAAATATAATTTACCTTTTATCGAGCCGCTAGATCCGTTTTGATTATTGTTATTCCCAGTTTGAACATTCGATTGTACAACAGGTTGATGCGCTTCCAATTTAGTGGTCACTGTGTTCCACATATCAAACATTCGAGACGTATACATATTTAAATTTTTAACTTTTCTTATACAAAATATATAAACTATTTTTAACTATTATTTTCAATTTTAATTTTTTTTTTACTTTTCACAAATATCACAGATTCTTAAGGTACTGATTCTCAATAATAATATATTATAAATATTAAAAAAACCAAAAAAGCACTTTAATTATTTTTTTGCAACTATCACGCAATAATGTACTGTATACTATCCAGGATTTAACACTTTCCACATTTCCACGGAACAAAATGTTTTACTCCCCTTTTTAAGTTAAATATAAAAAATCCTACATTTAAATTTCTTCGTATAGCTATATAAAATTATTTTATTAAGTAAATAAGTTAGCAGGTCTTTAGAGCAGTATTACATAAAACACATAAAAACTAAAAAAAACTACAAAAAACTAAACACACGAATGAAAATCTATATTCTCTTCGTTTCCCCAATGCATTTTTCTTTCATTTTTTTCTATTTTTTCGTTACACTACATTTGTATTTTTCACTTGTATTGCTTGTAGATGTATTTCATACACTATTTTATACACAAAACTAGGATAAACTATACACGTACAAATAGATTTTTACATATTATGTACTAAGAAAATGCAAAAAATTGCGGTACTGTTTAATAGTGGGTGGTGGAAACTACGCACATACACATAGTAAACAGGAGAAATTGTGTAATTTAATGCGTTCTACGATTAAAAATAATAAAATAAAGGGGAGCACACCGATTGTTATGCACACATACACACACACACACTATTGATTTAATTATTAACTTTTTATAAGATCACTTTAATCCAAATATGTAACAAACACCGTGTATTCCCAATGTATTATTTTAAGGCACATACAATTTTCACACATCCAGCACAAAAAAAAAACACAAACAAAACACAAAAAGTTCAATAAATTTTCCGGTCGTTGCAAATCGCATAAGAATATAGTTTTTCACACACCAAAAATTTTAAAAAGAGCAAATTGCGGAAAATTCATGCAATAAATCAATATAAAATTGCGATGCGTTCACAACGACGGATAGTATAAAACTAGCGGGGGATTTGTATAAAAGTTTCTCCCGACCACTCGGTGTAATGAATAAAAAAAAAACAAAAAATACAAAAAAAAATTCATTGATTTTGCTATACTACTACTATTTTTTATATTTCATTTAAAACTGTACACACGAATCCGACGAAATTTTTTATTCAGTTGTTTGTAACGTAACTAAAAGAAACTCGAATAAAACTAAAAAAAAAAAAAAATTAATCCAACAACAGTAAATTCATTTTGTATTGTAACAGCAGCAGCAGCAGACACCGCAGCATAGCAGAATATATTTTTTTTACAGAGTACAGTAAATTGTATTATGGGGGGATTCTCGTACTTTACTTGATGAAATTCCGTAATAATAACGAATCGAACGAAACAAAAACAAAAGACGATTAAATTACGGTTTTTTATAATACTAGTTCGTACATAATATAGTAGTTGCTGTTTTAAATGCAACATCAGAAGCCGAAAAAGAATAAAACAACAGTATTGTGATAGAAAAAAAAATTATTGTATAACAGTTAAATTACTGTTTTGTCTCTTGGTTATTTATTTTATTTACACAAACAAACATTTTCTTACATAAAAATTCGGTGAGATATTAGAATTTTATAGTTTGATGAATAGAAAATGGAAATGAGATTGCAATTGTTTTTGTTTAAATGTATGTTGTTATTGTTATGCGAAAATTGTGATAAGACGACGACGCAATACTATAAATTTAGTTTTGTGTAGAGAAATAGGCAAAACGGGCGAAAATAGGTCAATTCATTAGAACTTAAAGAAATTGTAATTTCCGGAATATGCGTGACATGTCGAATGTAAAGTTATTGGATTGGATGTACTCGGAATATTGAGTTTCTTTTTAAATTGTTACTCATTTTTAACCTAAATAGTGTAGTATTGTTAAAAATTCAACTACATCTTGAAATTTTTTCAGAAATAATCTGTACGGTTGGTTATTTCTAAACTATAACTATAACTACAAACAGATCTTTAATAAAACAACGAAATCTAATCATTTATCTATATTGTTGTGGATATGTACAAGTTTCAGATTTTTATTGCCTTCCAGAACAAAACGAAAGCTAAGCCAGTGAGAAGTTCCACTTTAGCTCTAGAGTTTACAAAAACGTGCTAAGCCCGCCTTGCAGTGACCTAACTCGGCGTGATAAAAGCACAGTTTTGTGTCCAAATTCAATTTAGTTATTCAGATATTCCAAAATTTGGTCTAAAAACTGATCGAGTTATCATCTTTGGCCAAAAGAAGAATCCGAAAGGCGTGCAAATTGGCCTAGCTGAGGCATTTGTTCCATAGCTAGATACTCTTGGGTTTAAACCCTTTTAGTAGAATCGCTATAAACATGTTTAAAAAAAGCACAAAAGAATTTATGAGAAGCTGTACTCCACCATCTTGATGGGAACGGCTAGTGTTTAGTTTAAACAGTTTAATTTTAAGCACTCAAAACCGTTCATCTTTTACGGAATGATACATGATAACCTGCAATACAGCACTTTTAAAATAATTTTTTTTGGTTCAAGAACCATGGAATCAAGGGGCTAGACTCCTAGGTTTAATCCAAGGAACTCAGGTGTCACCCTTTTTTAGTGATAGCTGCTCAGGAATACGGCGTTAGATTCTAGCAATCTATGCTTACTTTCCATATGACTTGTATCTTCATCCTCCAAACGCATAATATCAATCCAAGAAGCACCGGTCTTTTCGATTATTTATCAGCTTCCGACCTGGTCAGATCATACTAAATGTGAGTAGTAGACCAACCTCCTTGACGTTATCAAAGCAGAAATTCAGCCTTATTGTGGTTGTCGTGACGATTTAAAAACGACACGATTACGTCGTGTCGTGAAGTTTCTTTATTTTGTATTGTGTAGAAAAACGAAACGACTTATTAGTATTGACTTATGAGTATTGTGAATTTTCTCGTTTAAATTATCTATTGTGAATTGTAATAAATTATAATCTGTCTAAATAACTATGGCGTCATGTCAATATGAAATTGTGTGATATACGAGTATAACTATTATATATAACTGTCTGTGCGTGAATGAAAGGGGGTATTAATTGACCTTCAAAGGACATAAAATCCACTGGAAAATTAATACTTCCTTTAAAAAAATAAAAAAAAAAATAAAACTATACAAGTTAAGTGAAATGAATTCATTTGATTTGTTCTTCGAAGAGGGTGACAAGTGACAAACTACAGAATTGGCACGGAGAAGAAAATTTTTGAAAGATTCGTCCAATCCTCTGGAGTTAGATGATTTTACGTAAGTTTAAAACATTTTTTTTTCTAATATGTGTACGGTATGTTGTTCATTTTATGTTTCTAATTATAACTTTTTAGTTTTATATCACATTCCGGCTATCGAAAGAGGCAGTTGCTTATGTACTAGAAGACGTGGAGCCACAACTAAAGAATCAAATACGGTTAGTTCTGTTGAAATTTGTTCCCATCTGGTTTCCAAATCAGTTTTAAAATCTTTTCGCGATTTTATAAACCCACGCACTATATCAGCGTTTTTTTTTGTATCCATTCCACTAACCTCTCAAACTGATTTTTATTTGTTATTTTCCTAATAGTCGCAAATGACATTCACAATGCAAATTTTCAGGACAGATCAGTTGATACAGCAATTCATAAAACCGTATGGCGAATATAGAAATCATATAGAACAACAAAGAATTTGCCATGAGGGCATTGAGGGGGCATTTGTTTGTCATACCAAGGTTCAAGAAAATAATTGCTAACTTGAGTAGAGCTACCGACCGGGCTGCTATAGCAATGGAATTTAATAGTAAGAAGTTCTGTCTCCTCTCATGTGTTGTCTTGCCTTGTCATTAACGCATATAATTAGTTCAAGTAAAAGATAACCGACACGATAATAATTTCTGGTAACTATATGATTATTATAGTCAGCCTGATCATATGCAAATGTCGATCAACATAACTGGGTGTCATGAAAATTATTTATCGATGAATCCTAAGAAAAATGAGATGATTCTCTTCACGAGCCAAAGAATTTTGGGAAATTAAGTATCTTGGGATATGGTTGAACTCAAAACTTTTTTATTAATAAATTTAATTAAATTTATTGCGCAACCTGCTTGAGCTTCTGTGATTTAGAGGCGAGTAATCGAGACGAGCAAGTCATTTTCGCAGGCCTCTTTTGAATTTAAAGTAAAACCATTACAATGGTTCTGCATGGACCGGAACAAATGGTAGTCCGATGGTGCAAGGTCAGGACTATATGCTGAGTACCTCAAATCTTTCCAGCCAAGCTCTCTGTTTCTGCTGGGTCATCAATGATGTGTGTGGTTTCATGATGGAACACAACGCCTTCTCTGCTGATCAATTTTTTACTTTTTAACGGAATTGCTTGCCTTAAACGTGTACGTTGCTGACAGTAAAGATTAGAATCAATCGTTTGGCAAGGTGGCAGCACTTCATAATATATGATTCCTTTCCAATCCCACCAAAAACACATAGTACCTTTCTTGGCGTCAATCCTGGCTTTGTTAAGGAAGCTTCACCTCGTTTCGTCTACGATCTTTTTCGCACAACGTTGTCGTATCTTATCCATTTTTCATCACCAGTAATCATTCACTTTAAAAATGGCTCGATTTCGTTCCGTTTCAGCAGCGTTTCGCAGATAGAAATCCGGTCCATTCAATTTTTAACTGTTAATTCATGGGGTACCCAAACGTCAAGCTTTTTTTTTGTATCCAGCCATTTTCTAATGGTTTAAAACTGTTTTGTGATCAATATTTAGTTCTTTACCAATTGCATGGCTGCTTATATGACGGTCTTCTTCAATTTTCTGCATGATTTCCAGCCTATACTGGCTTGTGTCACAGATCTGTTACATTTCACCACAGATCGAAATCTGTTGATGAAATTTCACTTTGCGTCGGATTGGAACGCGGTACCTCCCGATCCAAACGCCAAAGCATTAACCACTGTGCTATTTGGTCGGTCAAAAAAAATATTTTGCAACTATATTGTAAAAAACATGTGTGATGATTTGAAAATGAGCCATGTTTTATGTTGTTTACTAGTGGCACTGTTTTGCGTTGGAATAGGGAATTGGGAAAAATATTTTAGTAGCGTTTTTGACTAAATTGCATTTCTCTGGTTTACTGATGGAATAATTTTGGTGTAAATATTTTCGAAGGATTAGTATTTACTGCCAATTTGAAAGACTCACTTTGAGTCATGGTATGAGCCATGCATCCACCGCATCTAACGAAGGCCAGACTATACTGTTTGAAGGAACGGAACATAGTTTAAGATAAAAAGAAGAGAACTTCTCTACCAATACCCTCAAGAACCGTAATGCTTAAAAATCAATATCCATAGTATAATCAATCTCAGTATTTCAATCATCAGCCTTTCACTCAACAAAATAACGAACAATTTGGAAATTCAGCTAAACAAATATAATATAACCTACCAAAACAAATAGATACTATATCAAACACTGATGAGTAAAAACAACCGGCTTATCATAAACAACCATTCCAACGACTATTCAACCCAACAAACTAGCCACATCGCTTCAACAGCAATGGTCCACCAAAAGTTCAGGTGAAAGGATTATATAACATCTCACATAACCCTTATCATAACGAAAGCGATAATTATCATCAAAATGAATATTAACAAAATCATGAATGCGATAATTTCGTATGGAGAACAAGTCAGGCATGAAAGAATATTTTGAAAAAAACTTACTACAAAATCAACAACAAAGTTATGGAAATCCAAGACAAAGATATTTTCCTACCTAAGGATACCTAAGCCTGAAAGATCACTATCAAAAAGGTTATCACTTATCAGTTATCCAACATAGACTTAATACTTAGCGGACCAATATATAAACTCCTAATAGATACTGATTCCACAAAATCCTTTAAAGATTCAACTTTGATCCAAGAAAACTTCATACAAAAGATAGAACCAATAAAAGAATTACGAAGAACTAACGATAATTACGCTAAGATGGAAGTAATTAATTATTGTCCACAAACAAAAAAATCGTAGTTATGCACCCTCTAGAAGTGACGAAATTAATAAAAATTGCACAGAAATTAACAACATCGAAGCCATAAGTGACTGCAATAATTCTGATATAAAATAATTAATCAGATCATCCCATCTTAGTTACGAGGAAAAAAGAGTAAAGAAAAACTCTATTCTCAATTCGAAAAAATCTTCAAAATTTTTTTTGCATCCTACTCCTATTCGAAACCGGTACCTCCCGATCCAACTGAGCACGGAACACGAAACAACATCATATATAAAGATATCGATTATCTATCGCTAGGAATACTTTACGTTCAACCTGCAGACGAACCAATAGTGGGCGCATCTATGACAGATTCACTACAGAAGACATAGAATTTTCCAACAATATCGAAATTCGAATACCATGGTATTGTATGCATACAACGAAGTAAAAATCATATAAATTAAACCTAAATTAACACTTGACACTCATTCTACGTAATAAAACCGTACATAATTATAATCAGGTCAGGGCAGGCTAACTCATGAAAAAGCAACTTTACACAACTCTACTGGCCATATAACCGCTAACCTGGGCCCTATTTCTGTATCAAAATAATAGACGTCAAAAAATTGACGTTTTGTTTTCGTTGGGTTCGTAATCTTAAATGGCTGTTCAATATAAAATATTATTATTGTACATATTTATTAATTATTTCTAATATTTTAGGTATCCATAATGACGAACTATAGACTTTAAAATGATTCTGCGCAATTTTGTAATCCGTAAACCTGTTCCACTATCTTATTTGAAGTTTTGTTGTTGAAAACGAAAATAAAGAAAATAAATAAAAACTAGTATTATTTTTTGTACTTTTAACAATATTTTTAATTCTTTTAAAAAGATCGATTTCGGATATATTCAAATATTCAAATTTATTATCACTATAAGGAAGAATTAATAAATATTGTTATAAGTACCAAAATTAAAACTAGTTTTTATTTATAACTAGCTGAGTTACCCGGCGTTGCACGGCAGGTATATAAGCATGAGTTGTATTTTCGAATATTTTGTAGAAAATGTCTGGATAACTCAGTAGTTCCGGAGACGTAAGCTATAAGAGGTTCAGGTGGATCATCCGGAGGAGGCAAATTCACTTTTCCATTTGAACAACACATTCCAGGCGATTCATTGTGAAACTTTAAAGCATGACAATACAAACAAATGTTTTCAATTTGCCCAATTGAAACATTGTAATCATAGTCTTTCTCGTAATTGAATGCTGCTAACTTTAAATCACCTCTAAAAGTTTTTATTAATCGTCCATATCGTAACCGATCGACTTCCAGCCGGGCCTCACGATGTTCAATGGTTTCAGTAGCTCTAGAAGAGGACATCCTGCTTCGAACATTTTCAAGTCGTGTTTCACGCTGTTCAGTTGTTTCATCAGCTCTTGAAGAAGACATCCTGCTTCGAACGTTTGCAAGTCGTGTTTCGCGCTGTTTAGTTGTTTCATTAGCTCTAGAAGAAGATGTACTGCTTCGAACGTTTGCAAGTCGTGTTTCATACTGTTCGCTTGATTCAGCCACCCTTGTGGATCTAATCTTCTTCAACTTTGCAGTTACCTGCCCAATTGATCTTTTTTTCAGTGGCATTTTTAAACAAAAATGAAACGTGTAGCTAATTAATCAGGAATGACGGGCATTCAAAACAGAAATAAGTATTAATTTATCAAAACGATTTTAATATTCCCTTCAATACGTTACACCGCGAACTGTGTTTGAAAATGTCTTTACGGAATTTTTTTTAAGCAAAATCAAATTTTATCTACAATCAAAAAGTAATCATAGATTAACACGTTTATAAACTGAAAACTTAAATCTAATAAGAATGTATATTCAGTTGAAATAATATTTAATACCTGGAAAATAATCACCAACAATTATTTTATTGCAATATAGCAAACTAATTGAGAACAACGGCATCCGAAACACAAATTAATATTAATTTATTCAAAACGATTAAAACTACGTCCAATTCGATACGTTTTACCGTGAACTGTGGTTGAAAATGACATTTCGAAAAACAAAAGAAGTTTTTTCAAACTAAGGCAATTTTACACGTATAATAATTTGAATCCAAGGATTATTCTTGTAGGAGATGCTATTTTCAAATATAAAACGCTAGTACTTTTCAAAGTAAATCAGTTTATACGTACAATATTTTTAGTACCTTTCCTAGAATTGATTTTATGAAACAATCATTGATTATTTAAGTAATAAACTAAATAAAGTAATAAACTGTTGGCGTTTAGTATGAAACTACTATTTTCATTAAAAGCCGCCGGTTGCAATAGTGGATTAAAATAGAATGTTAATTATTTCTGAAGTTATGTGGAAATTAGAACTCGCTGACTATGGTATATTTCAAAACAGGATATGATAAATAGGATATCACTAAACAGTACATGTCAAACCAGTAAAAATGGATTATTAGTATGGATAATATAACTATTCAGAGATTTGTCTTCAGTTAAAGTGATGAAAGATTGTCTTAAATTTAAATTAATAAAATTAATTTGAATAATTAAATCAATTATAGTAGAGGTATGATTTGTGTATAACAATCGCAAGCTAGATATCCTTTTTGGTGTTTAAATTTGGGGCTAAGGCGCTATTTCGGAACATTTAAATAATTGTATCTATACATGTAAAAATGAATTCTTGATCCAGGGCAGACTTCCGGATTGGAACATGTCACTAATTTCATAAACCCTTTCCTTAGTCATTCCCGTCAAAAAATCTTAAAAAATTGAAATTTGAGAAAAAATTTGTACCAGAGCCCCTGGACCCCGGGGTCCAGCCCCTTCAAAAGTATCGTGGGCTTGGTCCTGAACATGCAACATATACATGGTACAAATTTCATGGTGATCGGCAAAGCGGCTAAGGCGTTATTTCAGAACAATCAAATAATTGTATCTTTACATGTAAACATGAATTTTTGATCCAGGGGCAGACCCCCGAATTGGAACATGTCTCTTATTTCATATAACCCATTTCCAAAACTCATTCTCGTAAAAAATTTAAATTTTCGAAAACATTTGTACCGCAGCCCCTAGACCCGGGGGTCCAGCCCCTACCAAAATATCGTAAGGTTGGTTCTGGGTATGCAACTTGTACATGGTAAAAATTTCATGGCGATCGGTCGAGCGGCTGGGAAGTCATTTTGGAATAATCAAATATTTGAATCTATACATGTAAAAATTAATTTTTGATCCACTATCAAGGGCTGGGCCCCTTGGATTCGAACATGTCAGTAATTCTCCGACAAACTCTTCTTCTTCTGCTGCTTCTAATACTAACCTCAAAGTGATTGGTGCGATAAAGAAAAAACTACGTGACCATGACCTGATAGCGTGTAAAGCGGATAAAGGCAATACAATTACCGTGCTCACAAAAGTCGATTACTGCAATAAAATCTCTGATTTTATTACAGAAAGCAAAGCAATAGAGCTTGGCAGAGATCCAACTAAGTCTTTTAAGACTGCGGTTAGTAAGTGTATCAACCAATGCCAGAAGTTATTTGATGGAACTGGTTGGAAGTACTCTGTCATGAATCCGTCTGCCCCGATCCTTTATGGTTTACCAAAAATCCATAAGGAAGGCATTCCGATTAGACCAATAGTAGCGTATTGCAATGCTCCCGCCTACAAGCTATGTAAGGGTTTCATAAATTTTTTCAATTGTCATACTAATTTCTTTTCAGCTTACTCGGTTAAGAACTCGGTAGAATTGATTAACAAAATTCAAGACGTCGACATTCCTTTACATTCAAAACTAGTTTCATTTGACGTTGCCAGTCTTTTCACTTCTATTCCGATTAATACTTTGTCCCAAATAGTTTGTAATTACTTAGATAGGGATGTTGTAGATGAGAGCTTACGTCGTGAACTGAAGTTAGTTTTTGAGACTTGTATTAAACAAAATTATTTCTGTTTTGATAATACATATTTCAAATTCGCTGATGGTCTACCCATGGGCTCCCCTCTGTCACCTTTGTTGGCTGAAATTTTCATGAATTTCTTCGAACAAATGATCATATCAAACAACAATCCTTATTTTCGTCATATAATCTTTTGGTATAGATATGTTGATGACATATTATGTCTATGGAATGGAACTGATAGACTGTTAGACTCTTTCCTAACTTGGTTAAATTCTCAATATCCCACCATTGATTTTACGTTAGAAAAAGAAGAAAATAAATGTATTAATTTTCTAGATATAACAATAACCAGGATTAATTCTACTTTAGACTTCAAAATTTTTCGGAAACCCACGTATACAGACGCTGTTATCCCTAGTTCTTCAAACCATCCCTATAATATTAAAATGTCAGCTTTCCACTCACTCATAGATAGACTAATAAACATCCCTCTGTCAAATTCAAATTATAACACTGAGCTTAACATAATTCTTCAAATAGCAACGAATAACGGATATGCAACTAGGACTATATTAAAGTTATTGAATAAAAAGCTAAAGCGTAAAACTCTAACGGGTATTTATCCACCGGATAGTCTACCGCGGGAAAATTGGCGTCGCTTAGAGTATATAGGAAAAACGAGCCAACGGATTAGCAACATCGTGTCCAATTATACCAATATTAGTTTTGCTTTTTATAATAATAATACAATAAAGAAAATGATTTTTAACAATAAACCTAGAGTTGATCGCCTTTCCAAATCTGGTGTCTATAGGATCAATTGCAATGATTGTAGTTTCTCCTATATTGGTCAGACTGGGCGCAATTTTGGAGTTAGAGCTAAGGAACATTTATCTGGTTGCAACCAATCAACTTTCCATAATCATTTAACGTCAGAAAATCATACAGCTAGCTTGAACAATTTAGATATATTACATATACAACCCAAAGGCAGACGTTTAGATACCTTAGAATCTTACGAAATTAGAAAATCAATATTTCTTAACCAAAATATCCTTAACGAACAGAGAGAAATTCGGTTCTCACCAATTACAGATCCCGCCCTTTTCTATACTCACGTACGCAATAATATACCTTGAATTTTGTTACTCAGCCTATGACTCATCGCACACCTGCGCGATCCGTAGATTAATTTTTATTGCTTATTTTTTTTGCCCTCCTTCTTTTATTTATATTTTGCTTTTATTGCTTATTTTTTATTTTTTGCCCTCCTTCTTTTATTTATATTTTGCTTTTTTCTACTATATAACAAAATTTTTTACTAACACAAATCAGTAGATACTCCTGATGATGACCTAACAAGTCGAAATCGATCGAGTGATTTTTTAAACTTTTTGAAAATTATTCAAAATAACTGCGAAACAAAAAACAAGTGATTAATAAAAATGTCTTTATTAAGTATTAAGTGTCAGTAATTTCATATAACCAGCCCCATAAACTCATTTTCGTGGAAAAATGTAAAGAAAATTAAAATTTTCGAAAAAATTTGTACCGCAGCCCCTAGAACCAGGGGTCCAGCCCCTTCCAAAATATCGTAAGATTGGTCCTGAACATACAACATTTGCATGGTAAACATTTCATAGCGATCGGTTGAGCGACTGAGAAGTCATTTTGGAATAATCAAATATTTGTATCTATACATGTAAACATTAATTTTTGATCGAGGGCTGAGACCCTAGGATTCAAACATGTGAGTAATTTTATATAAGCAGCCCTATAAACTCATTTTCGTTGAAAAATTTAAAGAAAATTAAAATTTTCGAAAAAATGTCTACTGCAGCCCCTAGACCCCGGGGTCCAGCCTCTTCCAAAATATCGTAAGGTTGGTTCTGGATATGCAACTTGTATAAGGTAAAAATTCCATGGCGATCGGTTGAGCGGCTGAGACGCCCATTCGGAACAAACAAACAAACAAACAGGAATTCATTTTTATATATATAGATTAATTAACAAAGGTGAAAAACATGATTAATCATGAAACAATTGTAAATAAAATGGTTAAAAAATGAAATCAAATATAACAATTATTTGACATCGTACATCGATCTCAAATTCATTAGCCTAAAGTTCCTTATTCCAATGTAATTTTTTTATAAAACTTTGAGAAGTTTATTAGGACCCTTTAGAATTCTATTAATTTCTGCACCTAATTCTCATTTTATCAGAATCAGTCTGATAAACTTCCGGTATGTATAGTATGTTCCAAATACCACTTCATCAAATAGTGCTCGAATTCGTTTTGTCAGATAAGGGAAATTTACAAACGTATCAAGTTGGCCGGATATTTATTTTCGAAAATCACGCATATTCTAATATGTTCTCAGCTTGCTCGAGTAAAACATCATTTTATTTGTTTTCTACGACTTCTAAGACTACTAGATTAATCGACTCTATTAATCATTAAAAAAATAAAATTGTGGCTGTTGTACGTGTATACATATGTGCTCACAAAATTTTTTTTAACACCCATGTTGGCGCGGCGGTTTTAATTTTGGTCGCACAAAAAAAACTTTTAATCACCACACTGTACTTAAATATTTGTTTCTCAGTATAATTTTAATTAACTTCGGAATCGGGATCACCAATATATATTTTTATAATAAAATATTATTTTATATTTTATTATACAAATAGTTTTTTTTATTAAATTATCATTATTATTAATTTAATTTTTTCTTACTATTATTTATTTGCTTAATTACATTTAAATTTAATTTATTATCCGCCATATATAATGGCGGAGTGGTGTGTGCGTGCGGCATGGCATGGTGGCGAGCGCAAGTTATATGCGACTTATTTTGACGGCTGATGGTGACAAATTGAATGTAAAATTTATCTTTAAAAAAAAAAAAAAATTTCGTTTTGCTTTGCTTATATTCTTATTGTCGCTCTTTTGTTTTCGTTTTGGAAAACTCGTCAAATTTTATTTTATTTATTTATTTACATATCCTTTTTCCTACCAGGGAAATTTTTTTTTTGCTTCAATTTAAGTCCAACCCACAAAAATGTGTGTATGTAAAAAATGACAGGAAGTAATGTCTTCCGGATTTTAACGAATCTTAGTTAAATCGGGGTTATTTTTGAACAAAAAAAAAACATTATAATTTGATAAAATATAAATTATATAACATATTATTTGTTTTTAATTTCCCAAGGAAAAGGGATATAGGAAATTTTGAAAAAATATACACCCCTATGAAAAAATATACACCCTATATTTGAGTGTACGAGGTCACAAAAGCACCTGGACTATTCACAGCACTGGGTTAAAATAAATCACATTGGCCAATTCCTCTGTTCCACCACTGTCCGGAACAATTCCTGTGTCCACAACAAAATTTCTAAACGACCATCTCAACAAACCCTGTGTTCAAACAGTTAAAATTAAATTTCGTTCTTAAAATAAAATTAAAATATGTAACTTTTTTATTTCAAATGCAAAAAAACAAACCAACTTGTTGACACAATAGTCAACGGCAATACATTGTACGTCATATTGTTACCGTTGGCTTCTCGTTTGAAAACATGTTGTTATTCAATAATTGTGGTAAACAACATGGGTGGCGATTTGAAAGCGAGCCACGTTTTATATTGTTTCCCAGTTACACATGGTGAAACAATCGGGTGGTGATTTAGAGTTATGCCACTAATTGTGTTGAGATTACGAGATACATTTGCGATATGTACAATTATAATATTTGGTTGCAATATTCTAACCGCAACAGATAATGTAGGTTTATGAAAGAAACATCATCAAGTATCTTAATGGCATACATGAAACAGTTTTGAAAGTTCAATGTTTCATAAAGGCATATTCTCCCTGTGGCACTATTCTAAAATTCCCTGGGAATAGAGAACTGGGGAAAGAATTTATATGTAATTTCTGTTCAAATATTTTTTTTCCGGCCTACTGAGGAGAAGAATTTGATGTAAATACTTATAAATTGCAGGGAAAATTATTCCAAATTTAATTTTGTTTTCAAAAAATTTTACACTAGATTTTTACCTCAGTATGCCGGAAAAAATATTTGACCAGAAATTACATATAAATTTTTTCTCCAGTTCCCTATTCCCGGGGAATTACCAGAATAGTGCCCCTGGTCACTATACTCTAAACCAGTATTTGATTAGAATGCAGGTTCGTCAGAATGCAAATTGCGATTAGTGTGGTGGAGTGAAGGACAGGGCGGTTGAACACTTGTTTTGTCTTTGTCCTTTTCACTCGCTTTTTTATTTCTTACCCCTTTCCCGAGTACGCAGTTGATGACACGGAAATTTTGAAACTCGACAGAAGAACAAATTGTTTTAAGGCCTATGTGGCCTTATGGACATTTGGTAAAAGATTCATCTTAGTGATTGAGCGGCACAGCAATTTCTTTTGGTCACTTAATATGAGTTGAGATGTTCAATCTACCTTGAAATCAGATCATTATATCCATTGTTCCTGATATCAGTGAATTATTCCAAAACAAAAACAACAGAAATTAAAACATTTATAGTGCTCAAAAGATTGAAAAGAACTATAAAACAAAGAAACTTTATCCCAGAATATCAATTTGGTTTCAGAGAGAACCACTCAACTGGTTCATAGGCTTACAGCCGTCATTGAGAATACATTATAAGTGGAAAAAGGTTTGCTGTAGCATCTTCTTAGGTCAAGCGCAGGCATTCGATAAAGTGTGGCACAGAGGTTTACTCTTCAAACTACATAAAGATTTACCAAAACAATATTATATGACTTTAAAATCATAGACATAGAGAATCGCCACTTTCTGATGAAATAGGAAGAAAAATATACCGAGATAAAAAACATGTCGGCAGGAGTCCTGCAGAGTAGTGTTTTGGGAGCTATTCTTTTCCTGCTCTACACCAGAGATTTACCTCAATTAAACGATGTTACCATTGCTGATAATATTGCAGTTCTCTCAGTAGGAGACACTATCGAAGAATCGACAAGGATACTTCAAGACGCATGTGACAAAATCATAAAATCAATGAATCGAAATCCACGCATGTGAATTTTACTAATCTAAAAGTCAGCTACAAACCTGTAATCATTAACGGTCAACAAATTCCATATGCAAATAAGGCTAAATATCTAGGGATGACCTAAGATACCAGGCTCAGATGGAAAGAGCACGTTAAAAAGAAAAAAATGGATTAATATCAAATATCGAAAAATGTATTGCTGCTTGGGAACAATTCGGATTTGTCAACCGAACATATATCGCTATTATATCAACAGGTGCTAAAACCTGTATGGATTTACGAAATACAGCTTTGAGGCAGTACAAAGAAAACCAACACGAAATTAATACAAACTTTTCAAAACAAAGTGCTACCTGGTATAGTTAACGCTCGCTGGTACATTAGGAATGATCATTTACGTGCAGTGCATCAAAATCCGAACTACAAACGACAATTTCAAGAGTGATTTGCATCAAGAAACACACTTCGAGGCGACGATGTTAAACAAATCTTCCGAAATTGGTTCCACGACGATACATAGCGATGGCAGAATTATGCATGCAATTACAAGCCAAAGCGACGGATTGCATTTCCTAGAGGCACAGGCATGATCTCGAAAAATTATTACACTGGCAATCGCAACTCACAGAGAGACAATTCTGAAATGGGAAAAGTACTCCAACCAAGTGAACTCATTATATGGGACAAATGTAAATGGCGCTTCGGGCACGTATACACCGGTATACAACGTTCAAAACCTACTGAGGAACTTAATGTGTGGCTCAAATCAACAGTTTTATGGTATCACGTACATAAATTAACTTTGAAGACCAATATGCGGGTATACAACTACAACATGATACATCCGCTGAACGATTCGCAAAATCCTTGGATATCGGAAATGGAAAAAAGACAATCGATGAATCACAATGTATCACATTGTCTGTTGGCAAAACTTCTGCAAAATTACAGCAACCACACAAAACCAACGATGTCAATTCCGTGAATTTCTTTAAGGAGACATAGCACCTTCAAATTTTCAAAAAATCGATTTTTTTTTTTGATAGAATCTGTTAGAATGAACGTTTAAAAACATGATTTTAATGATATAAACATGAAAATCTCAAAAAAAAAAATTATTTTATTTATTGCGAAGCGCGTCAAAGTCGTTTTTTTACGCGGTTATCTCAAAATGACGAACTTTAAACGCAATTATCTCGAAATGACGTTTTTCAAGTTGGCGTGCAAGATTGAGAAAAAACTACATATCCAATCGTTCTAAAATTTTAACACGTTGATCTACATATATTTCTGCTCAGAATGAACTACGGAAGGAAGAATCGGTTTCAATTTTTTGAGTTACAACTAATTGAGGGAGGTACAAAAAAGCTGCATTTTCGAAAAAATGCCGCCATTTTTTTATTTTTCAACCAATTTTTTTCTTTTAGTTCATTCCAAGGGCGATTTAATGCTGAATAAAACCCCGTTCTTTTTAATCAGACGTTTCTGAGAGTAGTTATGATGCACGCCGCGAATTTTCAGTGTTTTTGGAAAACCCTTGTAGCAGACGACCTTGGGCTAAAAAAAAAACCTAGAAAAATTGTTTTTGTACTTTCAGTTAAATAAAATGTCAATGGAAAGTTTCATTAAAAGATATCTCTTTATTCCATTAAAAAAAAAATCTTTGAAAAACTTTTTTTTTCAATTTTGAAGGTGCTATGTCCCCTTAATTTCCCTTTTACATTGAAAATTGGCGTACCTATCATTCTTCTCAATTTTATGGAGTGGAAAACCTGCTCAAGTGTCGGAGAACATTCTGGTTTATTCGTGTAAGCACACGACAGAAAAACCAAAAAAATATTCTGTAGATTAAAATACTTCAAACAAGAATAAAACGTTCGTTGAGTCGCATTACACTGCACATTGGGTAAATATATTATCACATTAAATTGAAGATCACGCGAATGAAGTTATAGTATTTAATAAATCAAGCCAAATTCTTGGAAATTCATTTTTCTTGACCAAAGACCTAGCGATATCAAGAACAGTCTCCTACAGCTCGATGGCTACGCAAAAGGATTTTGTTTGGAAGGGAACGGTAGCAAAAGCAAATTTTTATCAACACCCAGGAGCATCTCCAAGACAAATCTCGGGATCGGCGACCATAATACTTATAGTGTAGAAAACTTTAAAAACATCGGCTCGGGTCTCTAACAACATCGTCAAATGAAATTGTTAAACAAAAATAAAAACACGAATTACTACCACACGTCGTGTTTTCTGTGCCCAATCAAGGTTATTGCGATCTCAACATCTATCGCGCATGGGCGTGCAACTCGCATTTTATAAAGCGAAGTACGAGATTGACAGCCTCCACGAAGTATTCATAAATGGATACGGGCGTACTCTGGGCAATGAACGAACGGTTGTAGTACCCAATCCCTTCGTAGTAGTGCAGCAGAATAGCTCATTAGTCAATCAAAACTATGCAATGGTACTAATAAAAGAAAATATTACCCAAGGTGGTATTACCAATATCATCATTGGTAAATCCACTTTCAGTGGAGTCTGGCCCTATGGATTCTGGGGAGGGCCATCTATTGCATTATCAGAGAACATCAAATCCGTTCCATAAAAGATCAAATTTACAAAGATTACCGATAAAGAAAAATAGAAGTTCCTCGATAGCTGACCAAGCCGATGATTTTTCTAACGTTATAACTAGATGTACTGGACAAACATTACACGAAATAAGTTATGCCACCGGAAATTTTACTTTGCAAGTAGCCGAATCTAGTAAAACAACTATTGACCTAGAAAAGAAGAATATGAATCTAATCTTTTGGCGACACTAGAACATATGGAGCAATTATTTGCCAAGCTAAGTGAAGAAATTGTGTATCTAAAGCGATAAAATGAAAACCTTAAAATGAATCAGGATTCAAAAGAAGATTGCGATATAGGAAGCATTGAACCAGACAAATTCATCTATTGCACTGATGAAGGTGAATTACAAAGAGAGACGGACTGGACCCTAAAGAAGAAAAAACAATCCAGGAAGAGTAAGAAAACAAAAGCTGAATTGTCACCTGAGGTTGAGTCATTAAATGGTATAGAGGACAATCTAGTCCAGATTCAAAAATTGTTCTACTAAAAGCCAATCAACCAGAAAGTAGTAAATCTACCAAGAACATCACACCAAATTTGGTGCAACCGGAAGAAAAACCACCCCACCAATAAATACTGTGGGTATAACCAGTTACCCAGAAATTTAGTCACTGATGAAATTGGTTACTGACAATGACAAATATTATAAGGTAACAGCGCTAAACAATGACGTTTGCAAAATTAATACTCTGGACTCATATACCTATAGAACCTTATCTATGAAATTGAATGCTGAAAAGTATCAGTGGTTTTCTTATGAGAACAAACAGACCCGACCTATAAAAGTCATGGCAAGAGGTTTGCATCACACTTGCTCAAGCAAAGAAATAATGGTCAGACAAAATAAAGGTCTTAAAATACTAGATGCTGTGAATATTGTTAAAAAAAGAGAGAACAGAAATCGAGAAAGGAAACCAAACTATCAGTAAAAGGGGACTTCTTCTTTTTATGCTGGTATGTGACAACAAACGAAATCCAACAAAAAATGGTAAGTAAGAACACAACTTTCAAAATAACAATCTGGAATGCGAATGGGGTTATGTAACATATTCCAGAAATAGAAATATTTTTAAATTCAGAAAAAAACCATTTAGATACATTTTCGTTTATTAAAATACGGGGTTATACCTTATTTATCACTTCATTATCATGATAGCAAAACCTGATATCCACCTAACGATAAAAAATCATACAGGTCAATTTTATTGCTGCCAATTATGTCAAAACTCTTAGAAAAATTATTACTAAAATGATTTAAACCAATAATTAAGGACCAACAACTAATTCCTCCACATCAATTTGGATTCAGAGAAAAGCATTCCACAATTGAACAGGTGCATAGAAACACCAACATTATTGAAAGAAAATTAGAACGTAAAAAAGTATGCCCAATGCCAAGCATTCGATGCAGTCTGGCATAGTGGACAGGAATTCAAGCTGTATAGAGATCTGCTGCGGAAATTCTATGCCATACTAAGATGTTATTTATAGACATTTTCGTGTGAAAGGATGAATACTCCGAGCTAAAGAAAATCTCTGCCGGTGACCCGCAGGGGAGTGTCTTAGGACCAATCCTGTATTTATTATATACAAGGTTTATTCCAACAACAAATTATTATTATTATTATTATTCTCTTTATTTAGAAAAACAGGTTACATACATTAATACAAATCATAAACTATTTCTAATAAAGTTAGAGCTCCTAATAGGTTTTTAGAACCTGTGGGGGAGCAAGAAAGAAAAAAATCATGAAATTTAGGTTGCCAAAAGTGTACAAATAGAAATAATAAATTAAAAACTATCATAAAAGAATAAATAAATAATACATACAATAAAATTAAAATTCCAGCTCATATTTAGTGAATACAATACAAAAAAGAAAAATTAGAAGTAGGTTTCAATGTTGTCTATATTAATCAGCCAATGTCGAATCATTTTATCAAAATAGTGTTTGCGGCCAATCGGAATGAATTTCAACTCTATTGGTAATTTGTGAAACCAATACAATCCCATATAAAAGTAAGACCTTCTGAACCTTTCATTATTACAACGTAAACCGGCAAAGTTGTTCGGATTCCTTAAAGTATACGTGTGATGAATACGACTATGGAAACTGGAACTCCGAACAAAAAACATCTTTAATACCTTATAAACATAGAGATATCTTAAAGGTAATAATTTCAAATCTCGAAATAAGGGAATTGTTGGAGTTGTTAAAGGCCGACAATAAATCAATTTAATAATCCGTTTTTGTGAAATGTATAGGTCCTCTATATTGGAAAAATAAATCCCACCCCAGCTTGATATACCATACATAATAATAGATTCAACTAGTGCATGATATAGAACTCGCAGTGTTGACGGTGGGCATAATTGCTTCAGATGGTAGAATTTATAAGCCGCAGTAATAACATTTTTTCTGACAATGAAGGAACCATTGCCACCTTCTCAGATGACAAAGCAATCATGGCGATTGGAAGTAACGTCGCTGATGCAACGAGCAAATTCCAGAAGATTAACAATGCGGTTTGTTAGTGGACGAAGCGCTGCAGAATCATGCTTAATGAGACGAAATCCACGCGTATTAACTTAATATATCAAAAGGCTTCACATCTACCGATATAAATTAACTCACTAGAGAGCATGTCAAAAAGAATAAAAAAAGAACTGAAGCCGATATGGACCTACGGTATTCAACTCTGGGCATGTACTAAGCAAACAAACGCCAAAATGTTACAGACGTTTCAAAACAAGGTTCTTCGTAGCGTCGTAACTGATCTATGGTACACAAGAAATGAAGACCTGCACAGGGATTTACAGATGGAATACATCAAAGATGAAACAAAAAAGCATGCCACCAAACACGAAATAAGGCTATAGGAACACGGAAACCCCTATATTCGCCATTGATAGATACAAACTGTTGTTGAAAGAAGACTCCAAAGAAAAAACGAGGCCACTTGACCTAGTAAACTTACCAAATTAAAATTAGTGTTTTAAATAGGTTTAATTAATTATGGGATTAACCATTCGGGTTCACCCCAACAAATCAGAATTGTTTAAGAAATGTAAAATTTGTAAAAATTTGAAATATAAATTGCTAGATGAGCGCAGTCTCAGTTGTAATTAATAAAGGAAAAAAATAAAATGTTATAAAGAACTAATAAGTCCTGCGTTAGCTTTCGGAAGCGAGAGCTGGACCCTAGCTGGAATATATCCAATCCTGGCCTTCAAAGACTGGAAGAAGTAGAATGCCATCTACTTTTGAAAGGAAGGTCATTCGTTCCATCTATCAATCGAGTTAGATGGCTGTATAACAAATAAAGTTTTTCAACAACAACCAGGCGGTGGACGTCGTAGGGGTTAGCTTAGGAAGTACATTACTGTTTACCGATTTACCGTATAAAATATATTTTCGATTTATCGGTAATTTTTTACCGATTTTTTCGGTAAAAATATATTAATAATTAATAGAAAATTCATTGAAAAAAATGGAGAGCATATTTTAATCGAAAGAAGGATTTATATAAGGCTCTCTGAATTAAAAACGGTGGACTTAAAAAAGGTGTTTTTATATGAAAAAATAAAACCCTTTTAAGTCATATTTTTAACAAATTTTCTGACTTAACAAAGGTGTTTTCCAAAAACAAATTTAATTTCAATAAAACTTAAAAAAGGAATACGTTATTTAATAAAATTTACATTTATGAAAATATAAAACACAAATATGTAAGTGGGTTGTTTATGCCTATTATTTGCCATTTTAAGAATGACATTTATAAAAATACTTCTTAAATCATTTTCAAAATGACTTATGATATGTATAAAAACGCTAAATAAAAACGCTGGTTTTAAGTCAGAAAACCCCATTTTTAAGTCATCCTTTTTTAATTCGGTGAGCCCTAGGTATACTAAAGATTTATGTAATGAATTATATTTCACGAAATGAAATGAAATGAACTTATACAGGGTGCTGGGCGCGTGGAGTTATTTGTGCCAGGATTAAGAAAATGTTTTTTGAGTTCTTGATAGATTTAAAAAAATGTAAACTGGATATTAATTGCCTTGTGCTGTTAATTGTTCCAGGTCTCGAAAAGGGTGATAATGCCAGATGGCTGGAGTTTTGTAGATTTATACTGCATACCTACAGATATTGAGGTTGATTGTAAAGGATTTTGTGAACAAATGAGTCTACCTTCAATCAAAAGACCAAAATCCACACAAGAAAAGGCAGGATACTTTCCAAAGGAAATTCAGCGTTAATGTTTGGGATAGTGCTTTTGGTCGAAACCTTATCGGCCTATATTATGTGCCAGAATGCCTTTCCAGAAATATTTATCTCGAAATTGTTCAAAATGAGCTACTAGAACTGATTTTACCAGTTTTAGATGAGCTGATTGTTTTTGAAAACGACGGCTGTCCGACACAAAACTTAGATGATTCATTCCCAAAGATTGGTTCAGGTTGCCCTATTTATTAGCCCGCGCGGTCCCGAGACCTCACACTCATGGATTTCTATATCTAGGGGCGTGCTAAGGAATTTTTGTACCCACAAGAGAACGCACAACAACCGTGGAGATTAAAAGAAGATGCCGAGCATGTATATCCCTATTTCTGCCTGCCTTCACAATTGTGTGGTAAACGAAAAAGAATCATGTCAAAAATTTGGACCGACATACACATTTGTGCGTTCCACTTAAATCGTTTTCGTCCGAAAAATAATTAATATGTTATCAAAACAAATAATTAATATGTTATATAATCTATATGTTATAAAATTATAACGTTTTTTTCAAAAGTAATTCCGATTTAACTAAGGCCGGAATTACACTATAAAAGATCTTTGACAAAGGTGTTTTATAAAATATTAGCATAATTTTTTTTTGATCAAATAATTTTTGAAAATTTCACTACATAAAAGATTTTATCAAAATTTTCCTCAAACTTCAGTAAAAATGAACCAGCAGCGTATGCAGTAACATTAAGCGCTTTTATTATTATATCGTTAATAAAAATAAAAAAGAAACAGAAAAAGGAATCTGGGTGAAATCCTGGGCATTGAAACGGAATTTAGAAAGTGCCCATCAAAATTTATTAATGGAGCTGTAGACCCGAGGACATGCCCTGCTATATAAAATATTTAAGGATGGATGACAATTCATTTAATTTTATTGTCCGCCTTTAAATAAACGACAGGAAACAGACTTACGAAATTCAGTAAGTGTGGATGATAGACTAATGGCCACACTTCGCTTTCTAACAAAATCCATTCGCCTTGTCGACATTTTGAATAAGCAATATGTCAAAAATAATTTATCAAATTTACCTGCAGGAGGCTAAATTTGATAAAAACATTTTCAAAGAAAATTGATAAAAATGTTTTATAAAACACTTTTGTCAAAGATCTTATATAGTGTAATTCCGGCCTAAGATTCGTTAAAAGCCGGAAAATTACAACCGGTCTTTTTTATGCACACATTTGTATAGGTTGGACTTAAATTGAAGTAATAAAAAAAAATTGTCTGGCAAGAAAAGGGATATACGGAATTGAGGAGGTAATTTTGAACAAAATATAATACATGAAGTTGATTACAAATTTATTAATAACTTAAAAGGTATTTTTCTTAACCCTGGCACAAATAACCCTGACAAATTAATATTTTGTATTTTGACCACGAAATGAGTGAGTTCTATGGCATGTCAGTGTACCATTGGAAAGGGCATAAACTAGAAAAAATTTTAAAACAAAGCTAATTTCAAAATAATCACTGTTTTTTTTGAATTAATTTAGATGGTGACGTTTTACATAAATCTACACATGTTTTAGGATTTGGAAGCCCATAAGTCATTTTCTAAAACGAATATTGTATTAAACAATGATTTATTTAGAATAAAATCACATTGCAGAATACTATAATAGTTATTTTGTGCCTTTACGACTACAAATAATATAGTTATGAGTTTATGACCAATTTAACCGTTGTGTTTATGCATCTTTTTATTTAAGTAAATCAAATAAGGGTTACCCGGGTAACCTTTTCAGATTTGTTGAAATATCACGCAAAAATGTATTAATTTTATTCAATTTGTCAAGAAGATGAGGATGAAGATCTCGAGCGGGATATTGAGAATGACATAAATGCAAGTAACACTACAATAGGTGAAACTAGTTCATGTTCAATATTGCTTGGGAGAGATAAAACCGAATGGCGTACTAACTTTAGTGAAACTAAAAAAACGTTAAAACACAATATTTTGCGGTCTAAGTCGAGCCCTATTGCTGCAACGAAAACATTGTCAACCCGGGATACGTTCAAATGAATATTTTCGAACGAAATGTGTTTAATTATAATTCGAGAAACAAATAGAAGAGCTGATTTCGTTTTGGCGGAATATAATAAAAAAAAATCTATTGAAGCCAGCAAACCCATGGAAACCGTTGACAATAGAGGAGTTGTATGCATACATTGGGATTCTTATTCTAATGTATGCAAGGATGTACCCATTATTTCGAGCTAGCATGTCACTGGGCCGATTCTGGCAACTAAATCGATTTTTACGGTTTGACAATGTAGAGCAGTTATTCCTCTCAGAGGAAGAACTCGTTTTATTCAATATATGCCTTCCAAGCCAGCAAAATACGGGATTAAAGTTTGGTGGACTTGCGATTCACGGAGTTCTTATCCTATTACAGGGCAAACCTATACCGGCAAATATTCTTCGGGTAGGGAAGTAAACCAAGGAGAAAGAGTCGTGAAAGTTTAGTGTTACCAATTTAAAGGATCCGGAAGGAATGTTGTTACCGATAAATTTTTTCAACCTTACAACTAGCTCGATTTTTGATGACGTGGGACCTTTCAATTGTCGATACGGTAAAAAATAATAAACATTTTCTACCGAACGAAATGCTACCATCTAATTCGCGTCTGGAAATGTCTTCTATATTTGGATTTAGTTTCGACAATATAAGATTATGCTGTTATGTGCCTAAAAAAGGAAAGCAGTAATACTTTTGTCAACGATGCATTATTGTGATTCAACATCGGGCCCGCTCAATAAACCAGAAATTATACATTATTAAAATAGTACTAAGGGAGGGGTCGACAACATGGATAAGTTGGTGTCACATTCCACAGTAAAGCAGAAAACGCAAAGATGGCCAATGGCATTTTTTTTAATATAGTAGACATTGCAACTCTAGCTGCATACATCATTTACCAGGAAAATAATCCTCAGTCTCAAGCCATAACGCACCAACGAAGAAATTTTCTACAAGACCTTGGGAAACAGTTGGCGATGCCAAATATTTACATTAGATCATCCACTCCAAATTGTATTAGACGATTTTCAACAAAATCGGGGATAGAGTGCATGTTGGAGAAAAAAATTCTAAATCAGCGTTTGGAAACCTCAAGACCTAAAAGAGATGCGCCGAATTACTGTCGTAGGGGATTGTATTGTCTGCAACAACTCAGTACCAAAGAGAAAACGGAAAACTCGAAAAAGTTGTGCGATGTGCAATCTTCCCATTTGTGACGAACATTGCGTTGTTACTACGAAATGTGTATCTTGTACCGAATAAGTCTGTTTTTTTTATATTCTATTCAAAGATTCTGTTATTTTGATTTTTGAAATACATCAAATGATATATAATTGACTTTTATAAACTGATTTTTTATTTGGATCGGAACGGAAACTCTAATTTATTAAATATGGCCAACCGACTAAAAGATACAGTTTGTAAGTCGATGGAAATTTATAGTACCGTTAGAGAAACAGTGGTTTATGATAACAAAATGTGTTCCCACTTAAATGATTTTGACATTCCTAGCCCCCGAGAAAAATTTTCAATGATAAATTAAAGATTTTGTGCATTGAAAACGAAAAGGTTATCCGAGTAACCCACCATAGACATCAGGGCTAAAGGCGAGATTTTGGGTAATTTTAAAAAACTTAAAATTATTATATTTCAGTTACCGTGCCACTTAGAACATCAATTCCATGGAATGAAAACTTCCAAATCACCCCCCAATCTGCCAACAAAAATTGTCAGTCCACACGCCAAACACCCTGTATATAAACAATTATTTTGTGATATGAATTTCAATTTATGTAATGAAATTATTTATTATTTTTGAATTTTTGACTTATAGATGGCAAATGTGTAAAAACACAACAATCCGTTTCGAACGGATGAGATAATTGATTTGAAAAAATCAGTCCTCTCGTCAGATTGCGACGACTGATGTATTATTTACAGTGGAATATTGTCTATATACATATAGAACAATACCATGTAGTTGTACTACTAGCGAATTACTGCGTAGCGTACGAAATTCGATTCTTTTCACGTTTTCCATCTATATTCTATTCTTCACAACTAACTTTTCGTATTATTTTATTTCAAGCACTGCGGTTTATTAATTTTTCACTGGTTTAAAACCTAAGGCATAGTACTGTTTCAAACTATTATTTATATTCAGTTTACCGCTAAATTTTCGATAAATTACCGACCTTATACAAAATTTACCGTTTACCGGTAAATTGAAAAATCGGTAAATTTGCACTCCCTAAGCTAGAGAGAAATAAGGTTTGCATTTAATTAAAATTTAATAATAATTTTTTTGGAGTACACACTTTCGGCCTACAACAATAATAGTAATTAAAATAAAAATAGTTTCTAACAATTGTATATACTTTACCAACACAGTTGTTGCCATTAAATATTTACAGTAGTAAGGTGATTACCTGCAAATAGAAGCAAAAAAAAATTATTGATTAGTAAAATTTTAAGTACGCCAGACACATTCCAATAATAGCAAATGAAAATGATTCATAATTTCTATATTTAACTAAAAATTATTGATGCCAGTTTACTATTTTATGTAGTTGTAGTTTTTGTACAAAACATGATAAAGACAATTACATAATCGCGTATTTAAGATAACGGTTTTGAGCTACACACACACACACACACACACATATATATAAATATAATATTATAGAGGGTATTGAACAACTATGTAATTCCACTATAACGACATACATAAAATAGTTTCTGAGTCGGATCCCGCGATGACGTTTTTATTGATTACCACCGCCGTTTGTATAAAATATGCGAGTGTTTTTTTGCTATTGCGCGAGTTTGAGTTTTATCAATGAAAATAGTTTTCGATTTGGATGTATTTGTATATAAAAAACAGGAAGAGAATTTATTCTTTGAGGCTCTATTGCTTATATATGTATATAGCGGAAGGGGGTGGTAAATAAAATAAAATTTTTGCATAATAATCGAAAAATAAAAACTCATCCCGCTGCAGGGCCTAACCCCTAACTTTTATCAACATCAATACAAAGTTTGCTTTAATTATATGTATAAGTGAACAGAACCTACACTGCACATAAACCACAAAGTATGTACTCGTCGTGTACATAAAAAATTTATCGCTGTATTATATTTTATAACTGTATCTTACATGCACTACTAATATAAATTATTTTTAATTCATCTCTCTCGCTGCATACAATCCGTATGTAAGTATATGCACAACAACAAATGAATGCGTTGCATAACAAGTGCATTCACATTGCAGTATTATTATTATTGTTTTATTGTTATTAAAAGTAAAATAAATTGTTGTAATAATAAATAAGATAAAGTACGAATTAAAAAAATGAAGAAAATCCATCCGAGTATTATTAACCCTTTGTGGCGTACATTTCATAGGGATACTGTACCGCAACCTAATACTGCATCGGTTATTTTTATGCACCACATTAATAAATTTAATTGATTTTTGTATTATGCCGCGACCTAATACGGAACAAAAGGGTTAATAATACTACATGTACTCTACATATAGAGATACGCTGTTATTAAACAGTAATTCACTTTTCATTGCATGCAATCTACGACGAGTATGAATAAAATATATAACATTGAACATATGGTTTGGCGATTTTTGTTATTGTTGTATTCAATATTATATTATTGTTGATTTTCTGAGGTTTTTGCTTTGGTTTGGCTCTCGCAAAAAGACACATTTTGCAAATCTTGTTTTTGTTATTTATTTATTTTAAAAATACGGGAAGTGCATGGCAAATTGTGTCTTCTTCTTCGTCGACTATTTATATGATACCATAATTTTATAAAATACGTCTGTAAGAAGTGATCGATGTTTTAAATTGTCTCAAGTTTCCAGTTAAATGGTTAAAATGGTAAAAAATTTTATCAACAATTTACGTCGATGCATGTTTCCAGTAGAGTTTTGTCGATTATCGATTACCCCGAGTACCTGGATAATTTTAAGAAATTTTCACTACTCGATTACCTGGATATTTTGATCGAGTACTTCGCTAACGTTAATTTTCATTTTTTTTCATTTTCAATTTTCGGAATGGTCAAATATGGAGGGATCATTAACGTTGAAACCACCTATGGTACAACCATGCTATGCCATACATTTTGCCATGTTGGCAGATATATATTATATTTAAAAATTCAAATATTTCAAATAAATTCGGGCTGCAATTTTAAATAAAGGAATTCTGGGAACCGAAGGAAAGGTATTAACTGCAAGATAGCGCGTTGCTGTTGAACATTCCGAAAAATGCGCCGAATGCACTAACATTCCGAAAAATCGTTGACAAATCGAATGCAATTGTTTTTTTCGGTACTAATTTGATATCAGAAATTTTGTGAATTGAATTCGGCTTTCATCACTCGAACATTTACCTCGTTAAGAGGTTTTTATTTGATATCATTGATTTTGGCACGGCAAACCGAAAATGTTCATACACACTCGATAGCACACAAGTGGCCGCTACGTGTTATTGTGCATCAAGTCGTATTCATACGACGGATAAAAATCCGGGATTTTTCTGTTCCTTCGTTTTAACCAATTACATCACGTAAATTATACAACAGACACGCTTTTTTCATACAAAAAATTTGAAAAAAAATCTGGGATAGGAAAATCCGAGATTTTTATCCGTCGTATGAATACGATTTGAGGCACAATAACACGTAGCGGCCACTTGTGTGCTATCGAGTGTGTGTGAACTGTATTTTATTTCAGAATCCTTTACCACATTGTGGCATGCCGGGTGTGATCTTATTACACACCCGGTTCTCGTAGGCTTTCGGTTGAACATTTGTAGTTTAGTTTTTAGTACATGTTACAGAGTAGTAAAAATTTAGATCAGATGCATGTGTTTTTGGTAGAAAATCGATTGAGTGATTCAACAATTTTATTGCATATTTCTTGCTGTTTTGTCACTAACCGCATGCGGCTACCATTCATTTTTGATTCCTTAAACTATACAATAAAATATACATATTTTAGTGTGTTAGTTGGAAACAAAAATTAATGGTAGCTACCCTCTCGCTGAAATTCCATCTTCATGCGATGGGAGGGGAGATAAGATATATTTTTTAAAGAAATCATCATAAAGATTAAAAAAATATCGATTTTATGCAAGGAGACTGTCAAATGTTCAATGTTTTTGGTGATTTTTTCGATCACATCAATTTGTCAGTTTTTTCATTTTTTTTGTTATTAAAAAAGGGTCACTGGTAAAAATTCTCTTAGCAATGATAATAATATGATGTATTTATATTTGTTTCATTGTAATACGTTGACTCACTATCATTATGAACCGCAACGGACCGATATTAGGGTGCATTTGAGCCAAAAAATGAAATTTTGCGAAAAATTAGGGTGGCTTTTAAGTTATGGAGGTCAATATCTAAAATATACGAGTTTTCTGGGACAAACGGTTGATGTTATATTGTAGGTGAGGTTTTTGGCTAATAATCCTGAAAATATGAACCAAAAGTCGTGGGCTAATTTTTTAGCAATTTTGCCAAATGTGGCCGGCCGATTTGGCATTTTTCAGTTTTTTGGCCAAAATGACCCTCACCCTTAGTTTTTGAAATTATGCTATTTAAAAAACTGGCGTTAATACCTTTCCAACGATATGCATATGTCCGGGATATGTCAAATAGGTTCAGCGCTGTGGGCGTGGCCAACATGGCCAAAAACGGCCGTTCAGAGGCCGGCCGCAGCCAACATGGCGACCAAATGAAGAAGTTGTAGAACAAAAGTTGCTTAGTTTTTCAAGTACTACAAACCCTGAAAATATGAGATCAAATGAAAAAAGTACTCACAAATATAATATATACCAAAGCAAGATTATATGGTGACGTCATAGAAAAATTTCCAAATGTCATAACTTTGGTCAAAATCATCCGTTTTGGACGTTTGAGGTGTCGTCGTCAATTGGTATTGACGTCTACAATCATAAGTTGCTAGTTAAAAAATAATTGGGGCACTTTTTGGGGCAGTTATACCCTAAAAACTGATTTTATTTATATATGAGGCGTTTATTAACAAAGGCTGACATACGTCATAGATTTTTTAGTTATAAAAAATTCCAGAAACTCCGATTTTCTTAATAGAAGTTTACATATTTCGAAAGTTAGTAAACAAAAATAGAAAGTTCAATTTAATTTCGATAAACTGTAATTTTGATGTATGTCCATCTTTAAAACTTGAGGCCAAATATAGTTCTTCAAAAATTATATTTTCTTGAACCAATTGAAAAAAATAAGAATTGCTTCTTTGCTGTTTTACATTTATTATACACGGTTACAATGGTTCCTTCAACTATGAAAATTTGAATTTTGGGCCGAGTGAATTCGCCATAAATTTCAAAACAACTGTTACTTGTCTGTAAAAAATTTGTGCTTACTTCAAAAATCTATAACGCATGTTTGTATATTGGGCTGACATCATTAAAATGTCGTGATATACGATTTTTTGGGCGGCCAATTCATACGTGATAGAAATTATAGTTTTTGTGTTAAAAAATTATTAGAACTTTGAGAAATGTACTTTTACACTTGTTGTGTTTTTACAGTTTTCTGTCATGATAGTTATCCAAGAAGTAAACGGCATTGCAAGCGGCAAAAAATATATTTTTTTGGGCTAGAATTTTGGGCCAACTTCACAAACGTCATGAATTTTCGTATTAATATATTTATCAAAAATTTGATTGTGTAATTGTGACATTTATTAAAAAAACTATTGTGAAATGAAAATAAATCTCTTAAAACTAGAAAATCTTCTTTTTATTATTAAAAAAATATCTATATATCTGAAAAAATATCTAATATTCATATATCTGAAAAATATATTTTTAAAAATTAAAAATTAATTTTTTAATTTTATAAACAATGTTGCCTAAAAAATTTATCTTAAAATTAAAAAGATTTTCTTTTAAAAAGATTTTCTTTTTAATTTTAAAAACGACATTGTTTGCCTAAAAAATATACATATGTATATTTTTTTATTTTTACAAGTATTTTTTTCTCAGTGCGACTGTTCAAAAAATCTGAATACTTGATTATCACAGGGGCTGTTTGATGCTATTGAACTAGAAATAAAACAACACCGGTAAAAATCGTACCTCTATTTTTTCATAAAGGAAGCTTCCGAAGTCAAACGCCATCTTTCCTATTCTTCAAAAACTATTATCAAACAAACGACCAAATTATTATGTTGTTGTTTGTTATGTCGAGCGCGAGACCAACTTGAAGCCATCATTAATAGCTCATCAGATGAAGTGGAATAGAACCGTATGCCCTATGATGAATTACAAATATATCTCCCAACCTTCACTAAAACGATCATGATGGTAAAAGAATTGAACGGATGGAACAAAACAATGCGTTCCACTTCCACGTTCCACGGTTCCAATTACACAGCTATAGGCAGCCGTTTAAATAATGCCACTGTAAAAGCGCTTGTATTTTAAAAATCACATATTAAAAAATAAGTCGGGTACATGGGTAATAGCGAACTGCGGTACCTGTCACATGAAACTATCACACAAATATAAAAATAAAACAATAACATGAAACAGAAAGAGAAAGAAAATTATTTTTTTCCAAAATCGATATTTTTGTTGCTTCAATATTTTGTAGTAAGGAATGTCGTATGGAATTAGAGCTACTTTTTCCACACAGTGGAAAAATTGCATACTGGGTATATTTAAATGATTTGGATTTAAAAGCTATATTTACTAAAATAAATTTTCTGTTAAACATAACCTAAAAATCGAAATTGTCGAAAGCACTAATTAAATTGGCAAAAGGTAATTTTCTTAACACATTTTCCCAAAAGTTTGGTTATACGTAAAATGATTTGGTTGTTTCAATTTCTAAATATTTAAAAACGATAAATGTCATGTCAAATGATTATGGATTCAAACTACCTGTGCGATCATAACATAATTTGTTATTTTGAAATTTGCAGGGGTGTACATTCCATCTTATAACAGTGTATTTGAACAGAGTAGAACCGGGGCGATTTGAAATAGAAGTATTTGGATTTTTATGAGATTTAATTATTAACATAAAAAACCTTTCGAATTTATTTTATTTTAGGAAGCCTCGTTTGTGATTTTCTTGCAAGTTCCTCCATCATGCGCATCCCCAGGTACCGGGGAAGTCAAATAACCAGGGCGGAGCAAAAACTAGCTGCTTTAAAAATCCAGAGGCGACTGCCTGGACCTGAGCAGCCTGACAGAAAATATGGGAAGTTAGGTCAGGACTATGACAGAAAGATAGCTAATCAGGCCTCTACATGGTAAATATAGAAGAGATTGGGTAGTTAAATTATATTAAACTACTGCCTTGTAGTTTGGTGTTGGTTCATCAAAGGCTAAGAGAAGGTAACCCTGATCAAAAACCACATTTAAAAACAATAATAATGGCTAGTACGAATTTACAAAATATATTACCCCAGGAGGGTCCCAAAGTACCTGAAAGCCGTCCCATGGATTCTGGAAGAGACACTAAATCGTATCCAGCAATTGCAGTAACAGACTTGGCTGTGTACTCTACAAGTCTTAAAATCAAAAGCATCAATCGTAATGAAAACTTACACAAAGGTAATGGCAACACAGAGGTGGATGATCCATTTAAACGTAATGCTAAGACTGTTTGGCCACCAAGAGTAGCCTTCGCTCCTTGTCAATGGTAAGTTCGTATTGTTCTGGTTTATAATGCTTGCAGCTTGCTTTTACAAAGAACGATATGACCCGAACAGAAACAATCAATTAAGATACTTTCAACCAGAAGTAAGAATTTACAACAGGAGAAAAAAATGCCAAAGCCACCACCAGTTTTTATATTAACCTGAAACTATTCTAATAAAGAGCCAATATGAGTAAAATGTGTAGGAAAACAATGTACAGCTGAATGTACGAAACAAAAAGACACCCTTCCAAAATGTGTGAACTGTAGAGACGCACATCCAGCAAACTACAGGGGTTGCATTGTTAAAAAAGAGCTGCAAAACATACGTAACAAAACAAGGGAAACTTCAATTAGTAACAGACCAGAAATAAACTCATCCACAAATTTGAGAGGTCACACAAAGCGTCAAACATGCTATCAAAAAATAATCCAATACCAAGAAAAGTCCCGATTGATTATAAACAAGTGCAGGAAGGATTTGATTCCACATTTCACCACTCGTCTATTTTAATGACAATAAGTGATACAATATTTTGAAATGATAAGCAGCAAATGTTAATAAATAAATATACTGATTGGAAAAAATTTAGAAATGAACTAAACAATAGCTTCATTTTAAACAAATGCCAATGTTTCATCAGAAGAAATATTAGAACAAGAGGTAGTAGAAAAGTTCGTCAAAGACTACTGACTGCTCGTACTGATTATTCATTGTGGAAAGCTACCAAAAATTGGAAAATACCACTCACGCACATACCACCTATCAGAACAAATAAAGGTTGCCTGGCTAAAACCAAAGAAGAAAAAGCAGAAAGTTTCCCTGATCATCTTAAGCGTACCTTTCAGCCCAATTTAACAACACCCAATCAACAGGATATACTTATTGAAAACCATACAACTATCTCGAGACAAGAAATGCTATAACTAATGCTAAACAAGTAAAACAAGAAATAAAGAACCATGTGGTACTTAAAAAATCATCAAGATATGACTTGATAACTGGAGAGATTCTTAGACAGCTACCTAATAAAGCTCTATTATATCCCTCTATCATGAAAATTTGCGGAAGTAATAATGATATCTAACCAGGTAAGCCGCCAAGTGAAATAACCTCGTATCGGCCAATAACACTTCTTCTAATTATGTCAAAACGTTTGAGAGACCTAATACTATTAAAGCGAATTAAACTTTAAATTGTAAAATCTGGTTCATCCCAGCAGCTTGACTTAGAGCGAAACACTCTACAATTTAGCAGATTGTTGTTATCATAAATAAAAACTTAAAAAAAAATATTAGGAAGCGCCAAAATTTTATAATATTTTATAATTATAGAAAATCAAATCATCTCGGCAAAAGACTTCCAAGACTAATGCATTTTGTTAATGTTTTTGTTCAATTGACAATAAAAGAGATTTTCTCAAAAAGCCCATCCCGCCTCTGCGTCTAGTTCTTTCACATTCAGGAATTTCGCCGCTTGTACGATGGTCCTACAACTATATCGATTCCGACGTTCGATGTTGTCGCGCCAGCATAGTCTAGATCTTCTCCTATGACATAAGCCGACTGGTTATTGATGGAACGCTTTCCGTATCATTCTTTCTGATGGGGATCTTTCATCATGGTCCTCGTAAAAAACTAAAGAACTCTTAATTTTGGAATTACGCCGTCCAGATTAACTTGATAACGAAAATAGTCTTCATGCGGCTGCTACTGCAAACCCAATAGCTTAATTTCCTGACGATCTTCCGAAATGTTTTTTGATGTCACGATGTCACTAATTTGTCAGCGCTCATTTTAGTAGCAAACTCGAGTGTGTTGGACCACAATTTTCGAAGATTGTTGCCTGATTAATCCATTATGTAAGAAATTTGCCCTGCTCGTTGAATTGCTTCGGTGTCATTTTGCAATATTTTTGAAGCTTCCGGGTAGAGAATGATATTTTCTTACGCAATTTGGTTGATATACGTCATATTATTCTTTGGTATCGTCGATCGTCTGGATCAATCCGTATCTGCCTATACATTTTCTCGACATGTGCAGCAAATACTATTTCGAGAGCACAAGCGAAGCGTACAAGAAGGGAATAACCTGTGCTGGTTTTGGACGACGCATCAAACTCGTCAAAAAGATGTTCTGTTGGATCTACTTCTTCCATATGTGCCTATAATTTTATATGCTCGTCCATAAATGCTATATACTGTTGCTGCGAACTTGGGTTGTTAAAGAACTTCGTCTCCATACTTTGTAAACGTTAGCAATGCCAAGTGAATCGTGTATTGGGTGAGGGGGGGGGGGGGTGGGGAGGAGGAATTAAACAGTAATTTTTTTTCAATTCCAACGAAATCACTTACATGTAGCACCTTTTTTCGGTTAGAAGTATTGCTGGATGTATCATTTGGGATTGACTGGAAAGAAGATATGCCGACTTCTACGATTAAATTAACATTACAGGTTAAGTGCAGTGTGAGAAGTGCACATTGACATACAGAGTGAGAATCACTAATACAGATGAAACAGCGTTTCCTGTTTTTGATTAACTCTCTTCGGATCTCAGTCGTCATGTTTTTGAACTTAGAACACTTGATTAATGGGTGGCATTCTTCTTTGCATACTGAATAGGAGCTCACATCATTGATAAAGGTTTTTGGATTGGTTTTCACTGGCACAGCCAATTTTCCTTTTATTGGCCTCCACTCTTTTCATCAAAAAATCTATCAATGTTTGGCAGGTTGAAAATTCTACGTTTAATGTATCATTGGCCCAGTAATATCTCGTCTCCTCGTCTAATTTTTGTATTAGAAAGTAAACTAACCATGGATTCCGAGATTCTGACTCAGATCCGATGGCCTTTACTCCACGTACAACCTCGTTCGCTGTGTCCATTATTTCCATTCCTAATAACTTGAGGGGTTGCAACAACGCTGAAACGTCATCTCTTAAAAATCCCTTGAAGTATTTGAATTTCTGCGCTGTCGAAGAAAATAAACGTAGAACGGTTGCCACTCTGTATAACGGCCATGAAAAGAAGTGACGTTCATTTTTGGTAATTTGACGTCCACGTTTGCTGCTTTCGTTTGTACTCCCAAGGTATCATTCGTCAAGTCGATTGACATATTTCCAGCGGCTTCGAATACATCTAGATGACTTTCTTCTTCCGATATCTGTTCGATGATGTTGCTTTCCACCTCGTTGAATTCTGATAATAATGTTTTAGCCCGTCTCAATTGAACCGCCAACTCCTCAATATCCTGTTGGGATACTTCCCTGGTGTTGCAACTCTGTAAATGTCTGGCTATCTTCATCATGGATCCGTTGATGTTGGACAGGAGCCATACATACAATTTTCAAAGTTACACTGTTAAAACGTCGATTTTGGTAATGATAATACAACGCATTTAATCAGTTATAAAATTAATGCAAATTACTACTTTGTCGATTAAAAGCTACTACCGTTTAATTAGGCACATAGAAAACAACACGCGAGTATATCATTCCAAGAATACCGCACTTAATTAATCACATTACAATTTTGATGATTAATGTGCTTGTTATATACGAACGAGTACACGCTATGGTTAATATAACTGCTAAATTTAAAAATCTGTACGCACCCGAAATATTTAAATTATTTTCCGCGAGCCATATGGATTGGTACAACACAAAAAAAACATACTGTAATTTGATATACTGTACCAAACAAGCAATTTTAAGTACATCATGCATATGTTTCATAAATAAGATAACGCGAAGAAGAAAAGATCACAATATGTTAAGACGAAACATTGGCTAAAGTATATATACGAGTACCTATAATCAATGAAAAATTATGATCATGTAACTGCCGTTACTTTCTATTTTATTTTAGTTTTTTATTAACCATACGTATATAAATATGAATTTGATCGTATGAAAGTTTTATTTTTGGGTAATAGGTTAGAGCATGTAGAGATCGCGTACATACTTCCAGTATGCCGATACGATCGTCTGTACCATACACAGCTCACACTTTTTCATGGGAATTTTTTTCGATATCAATTGTTCGGTGCACAACCGACAAAATATTTTTTTTTTCAGGTACTTACTACACCCTCGCGATCATTCACATGTTTGTAAAAAAATCATGTGCACTCAATCAGAATAAAAGATTTGTTGTTGTTTTTTTCGTCTATTATTTCGTTATAGAGATCATGTTGCACAGCACTTCACGTCTCGTATATATTTAATTCAATGAAGACGAAAAAATGAAATAAATAACAAAAATTATAACGGATTAATAAAATAATGTGGATTTGATCCGGAAGAAGGTTTTATCGATCGTTCTTGTTTTCTAATATTTTTATAAAATTACATGTGATTTTTTTTTATATTTTCATCGATCAATGATCGTACACGCTCAAATCAATCAAAAATGACGAATATCAGATTTAACGGTAATGGATTGTTACTTTGTTTTCGTTTTGTTTGATATTGTAAGATTCTATTATGTAGATCACGCGGAAATGATTTTTATGTTGCATGTGCTTCCACCTAGGTAGCGACGCAGACGAAGTTGTCATTTTACTAACCACAGATCACTGGTAAAATCTGACTTGGCTGCATACGATTTGTGACATATGAGCAACAATTAAAAACCACATTCCAGAAGATTGTGCGACACATCGAACGATAAATATTATTTACTTATGTGTTAAACAATTCACAAACCAATTTTACTATTTACTTTACTCTTTTATCAATTGGTTTTCTATTTGTTTCCTATTTTGCTACAAAATTTATTTACGAGTAATTGAAAATGAAAATATATGACTGATAAGCGGCGACCGCGCGTTTTCATATGAAATATTTTGAACTTCAAGAGGAAAATAATAGTTCGTAGTAGCGTAGTATGGGGGATAATTGGAGCATTTATTTGTGGCTCTCTGGCGACTATTTATAGAATTAATTTAATTGCGCACGATTAAAAATTTCTGTTATCGCACTGCACTTGATGGACTCCTCTGTTTGTTGTGTATATTTGTCTAGCGATTATAAATTATTGTGACAATATTTTGAGATTTTATTTTATTGGGTGAAGGAGTTGCTTGACGATAATCGGAATTGATGTAATTTTCAAAATAGATGAACAATGTATTGCCGATTTAGTTCGTTAGAGTCTATAACGTAAGTTCTTTGGAAACTGAATTTTTGATTTTATCGAATAAAAGGGGTTTCATTTATACCTTACACATATTTTGTTGCTTGGTGGGTTTCAACAAACTATCCGTTTCAAAAATCTGTTGTCAAAATTTCTTCATTGTTCGCAAACGTGGTCATCCATGTGAAACGGTAACTGTATGTCTAAGACGAATTAAAGCAGTTAAGTTGATCTGTCTAGTAAGTAACTGATATCTATACTGAACAAAATGTGAACGTTACTTTACTATGGAACAAGGTGGATAATGTGTCAATACAATGGATTTCACTAGTTTTGTCCCCCTTGTTCATTGAATTAAAATTTAAGGGTTGGCTAAGTGCCACTTAGTGTACAAATCCTAAATTTGGTATATCAACTGTTGTTGAGTGTCCTTATTATCTTCCATCTTCATGATTGACAGACTAGCAATGTGGTCGTCGTCTCGCTCCGTTGTATCTCAATTTTTGGAATGAGATTTATTGGCTCCGGAAATATCAGCCAACAACATTAATTAAATAGTTTGAAATCGAAACGCATTTAACAGGTTCTTCAATCAAAAACCAAAATAAGCAGCTGAGTAGGAACCATGTTGCCTGGAATTCTTTATGAATGTTTTACTAAATTTTATAGGAAAACTAGCTGATCCGGCAAACGTTGTTCTGCCATATAAATTATTTCTAGTGAATATTTTGGTTGTTAAATAAAAAATAACGAATGTATTGTAAGTGTGTGAGGATGGGATCTATGACAGAAAGAAGAATGGAGCGCTATAGACGATGACCGCCGAAAAAACAAAAAAACACCAACCATTCATCAATGTATTTCATTAACGTAACGGACATATTCATTGTTGGATCTCTTAAACGTTAAATGTAAAGTGAAAAGAAGTATTACATTTTTTATCCTAAAATAGGAAAATGAAATAAAGGAAATCAATATTACATAATTTTGAAGAGCAATTGGGTGTACGATATTTTTTGTCAGTCCGTCTTTAGTCAACACAAATAAGCTCGATGGTTTGCTCACGCGAGAACTTGCCACGAATAATTGTCCGTGTGAAAAACATGGTTTGTCCAAATCTAAGCCGCAAACAGACATCGTTTGGCCTTGCAACTTATTGATTGTCATTGCGAATGCCAATCTAATAGGAAATTGAACGCGTGTGAATTCAATTGGCACGTCTGTGAGAATCTTTGGAATTCGTGCCAGCAAACTTTTTCAGCTCGGAATTTGCCATTCAAAAAGATGGACTCCAACTTTCAGTCGTCCTTTCAGTCGTCGAAGGTGTAGTGGCATGCCTGGCAAATCCAGTGAGTTCAAAAACTCTGTTGGATAATTTACAGCTTCGTTGGCATCGCAAACTGTATCGATCGATTTATATGATACCAAGTCGCCTGGCAACGACTGGCGTATCTTGAAGTTTAAATCGTCGACGTACACATTTTTTGCTGCCAAAATGGCTCTTTCTTCAGCAACTTATCTCTCGCCGATATCTAACAGTTGGTTCGACAATGTGACTGCCGATGGATGTTGTAGCATTTGGACGCGCATTTGTTTATTTTTAGCTGGACTTTCTCAACATTACGCCACAGTGGCGATGATTTCAAGCAAGCGTTGATCTCATCAGCGTACGTTGAATGGCTGGAAGTGTAGGTCTGAAATCACCTGAAAGGAGTAACAGAGCGCCACTGAATAGTTTGTCGTTGTTTTTTATATTTTTGAGTGTTCTGTTCAACGCCTCAAGAGAATGTTTGAGTGCAATAGAACATTCATCCTAGATGATAATTTTGCATTGTTTCTGCACTGTGGCCATGGACGATTGTTTTTGTATGTTGTACACTGCCTTTTGGTTATTTTGAATATTCAGTGGCAGCTTAAATGCTGAATGAACTATTCTGCCTCCATCCAATAAATTTGCTGCAATACCAGATAATGTAACGGCTAATATGATGTCATTATTTGGTCGTATGTCGGCGAAAATTAGAGAAATGAGAAATGTTTTGCCAGTTCCACCTGGTGCATCCAAAAAAAGATAATCCACTTTGTCCCGCTGAAACTGCCAGCATAATGCGGTCATAAATGATTTTTTGTTCATGAATCAGATAAGTAGTGGGACATTGCGCCTAACAATCGCTGCCATTTTTGCAGTATCGTATTCTTTTCGGTGTTCACGATTCTTTTCGGTGTTCATTAAATTAGATGCACTTCGATTTTGCGAACTCATACCGAAATGACTGAGTGGTAAATTGGCAATGACAACGCAAAGATCCGCGATAGCAATAAATGCTTCATTGTACATAGCGTCGCTGATTGTAATAGTTAGATCGTTCCACCGTATACGAATTCGATGCAATACGTGAGTCATTGAATCTTTGTGCTTATCCCACAACGTGTCTGCTGGTCCTGGGGAACATGTAGTCAACAGCAGTCATATGAAGTCTATAGCGACTAATTTGTGTTGCTGTACAGCCCAATGCTGCTTCAGGAAGCATATCGTCCCAGTGATTGTCGTCTTCGAACAAGCCGAGTGCAATGCATGGATCTTTTTATGTTGGATACTGTTGTCCATTCACTTTGCGTATATCTTGAAATGACAATGGGCCGATGACATTAACCAACAATAGTCACAGATAGAAGCACTCAATCTGCCTAGCGTCGCTGGTTGTAATAGTTAGATCGTTCCACCGTATACGAATTCGATGCAATACGTGAGTCATTGAATCTTTGTGCTTATCCCACAACGTGTCTGCTGGTCCTGGGGAACATGTAGTCAACAGCAGTCATATGAAGTCTATAGCGACTAATTTGTGTTGCTGTACAGCCCAATGCTGCTTCAGGAAGCATATCGTCCCAGTGATTGTCGTCTTCGAACAAGCCGAGTGCAATGCATGGATCTTTTTATGTTGGATACTGTTGTCCATTCACTTTGCGTATATCTTGAAATGACAATGGGTCGATGACATTAACCAACAATAGTCACAGATAGAAGCACTCAATCTGCCTTAGAGTGACTGTATATAGACGCGGTTTAGGTGGTAACCATATACCTGCTGAAAACCAGCCGGGCTGATGCTCAGTAGAAAACTTGCTGAGGGTCCTTCGCATTACGCAGCCTTTTCTTCACTTCTCTTATGACATAACCAAGAATGTATAAATAATACAACAAAAAAACGAAAAGTTCAGTTCTCTAATATATCCAGGTAGTACTGCCAGGGGTCTTTCGCTCTTAGGTCCGGCGCCAAAGGACAAATCAATGCAAAGGACAAAAAAATTGGCTATATGTAACAAACTACAAAAATTGGATGAAGCCGTATGGCAAGCTCGAACTCAACTTAAAACTGTTACGTTGGCGAGGAAAACGCATATACGAGTATATTGGAAATTAAATAAACTCCGTTTTCGACTAAAGGGATCAGAATGGAAGCAAGGTGGTTCAAATGCAGGCTTTGCACACCAAAATGCTCTAACCGCTGACTATCTAAAATTCATGAGGGACATCCTGACTTGTTGCTCCCCGTCTGGACAGGGTGGCATCAGAATTATGTCAGCATAGAAATCATCGTGAATGAAGAAATAACCTGGAGACCTAGAACGCGGGAGTGCCTCCGACTAGTAGATTACCATGCTGATGTAAAACCAAGGGTTGGGAAAAAGGGCCTCATTAGTGGAGTTCACATCACACAATCTGGAAACTTATGAATACTTCTTGAATTTATTCTTAATAATATTCTATTTATACGCAATGTAAACTGTAACCCCAAGGTTTAAAACTGGAAAGAAAGAAGATATAGACCAAAAAAAAGTCGATTGGGGTAGGTAAGTCAGTACGAGTTCCGGTTCCAAAACCTTCTATAAAAGGGCTTTATTTCTGTTAGACAAAGAATTCTATACTTTCAATAAATCTTTGTTATGGGCGAATTATCTTAGTAGGTCCTTGGGAAAACCTCGGCTCTTCTTGTTGGTCGAAGGAAAGTTACGGAAACAAAATCTGCTAATACATATGAATTACGAATTGCAAAAATGCTTCATTACTCTACTGAGGTAAAAAAGGAGTCATCTGATGCTTCAAGGCCTCTTCCAGTTCTACCACCTTGTCACCTGCACTGGTTGGACGACGACTTACGTGGACAATCGTTAAATGGCTCAATTACAGAAGTCAAAAAATTAATAAAAGGAAACTGCTGTAGAAAGAAATGTATTTAACATTTTCAGGCCAAATAAATTGGCGTTCTGTCTGACTTAACCAACGCTTGAACTTTAACCTTTTCTAAAGCACCTATAAGGTAAAAGAGGTTTTGTATCCAGGAAATATACACTTCCTCAAAATGATTCTCAAGCTGGAATCTAAATCTCAACTTTAAGGTTCATTATATTCTAAGGATTGATATTGCACTGCCCAGCTAACCAAACATTTAGCTTGTACCGATGTATTAGTACGGAGCACTCTAGAGCCAGTTTACTCAAGCACTGGATTCTTTATCATCTCAATACCTAGACATCCTAGGTAAAAAAATGGTAACCAGAACTTTCTAAACGTTAGCGATAATTAATGTAAACGAAACCGAAACTAAAGAAACCGGTATGGATCTAGTCGAAAGAAGCGGAAGTTGCCTGGAATTATCTGGCCCGTAGCATAATGAGGCCGATGCACTTAAGATAATTTTTTTTACCACTAGGTTTCAGTGGACCATTGTAGTTTTTACATTTACACAAATATAGCCTGCATTCATCTACTCAAACAATTTTAGCATACCATCTGTACATTGCAAACTTTATGTCAGTCAAGTGGCATGAAATTTGTTTCGAGATGAAATCGGTACTACACCAGACGTTTGTAGTTCAGTTTATTAACATCAAGGTACGTTCCGATCCAAATGTTGAAACTTAAACCGAACCGAAGCTTTGCGGCATAGTAATTATCTAAAATTTCAACCGGAACCATAACATAGTCAGCAGGAACCACTTCGATCCCAATGTGTTTGCACAATGAACAAAATTCCTTTTGAAAATCAACGAGAACAGGCAAAGGCCAACTGAAATTATTTGAAATCATTGAGAATCATCTTCGTTATTACACAATGAGCACAACGCTTTCTAGGACAATTTTTTTAGGTTGAGTAACCAAAGTTGCTCTGCTGTTCAGTCGCAACAACAATCCATTATAGCAAACTCCCATGAGACATTTATGAACGTGTGACGCATTTAGAATATATGAAGAAAGTAGGAAGAACAAGCACATAAGAAGTGTACAACCATCTTTTTCTCCTCGCCACCACACTGTTGCCACTGCATTCGACCCCTGTAGTAGGTTTCAGTCCCATAATCGTCTGTCTTAAGGAACAATTTCAGTCAGAAAGACAGTGGCGTTTTGTTTTGAAAAACTCATTACATTAGGCTACTACGGTCTTCCAGTTCGATTTGGTTTACTAAGAGAGAAGCGCTTGTCATACGAGCTAATATTGGCTTTTCGAAGCCCCCAATTGCCTTTTTCACACAGCTTTTTTATACAGCTTCTTAATTTCACCATATCGGGTCTATCCGAAATTATATATAATAAAATACGACGATGGTCAGGGAGAGTTACCGCATTTAAAACCTTTCTGTATATGATGTGATGAGTACGTCAGAAAGACTGGTCTATTGCCCACGTTTAGTATGAAAGGTCGAAAACAGATAAATTGTCCAAATATTGAATTGATATTTGAGCTACTCCAGCATACGTGGTGTTTGTATCTCATTCTACAATGATCTGAATATTATTGCGGTTTGCATATTCAACGGTCTTCACAAATTCGTAAGTTGGAGGGTAAAATTCTAAATCATATGGAAAATAATCAGAGATTACTAGAACTGAACTCACATCTTATTCCCTTTACTTCAACTCAACTATGGCTGCAGTAAAGTCATAAGATTAGATTTCGTTAAATACATATTGTCCTGATTAAGTCCTTTATTAACAATGATAAGGTCCTTGAGAGTGGCGTTTTTCCTCAAAAATGTGCCGCGTTTTTTGAGAGACGTTTATAGTGACCATACTAAAAGAGAAAAAGTCTAGCAATTAGCCCGAAACGTAATTGATGGTGTCCCTCATCGAGAAAACGGTTTCTGTCATTCTTCTTCTTCTTGTCATTGACTAGAATCCATTTTCGTGATTGATAATCTAGATATTTCTTAGTTTAGGAGTGAGTCAAATCTAGGCCATTTTTTCGTTAGACCTGTGGCTCAGAACAAGATGTACTATGCTGCTTTTTTGCCGGGTTCTTTTCGGAGCACCACCTGTATCGTCAGAAGAGGTTTGGGCATGCTCTAGGATGACCTGTTTTTAAATTTCTTTATGGTACTACTACTTTGCACCAGCAATGGTTGTGTACTAGAGTTTGTAGTATAATTGTGAAAGTTCCAATGTTCCCACCAATTGGTGTTTTTCAAAGATGTCGACATTTCCTCAAAGCTTTCCAACTTGGTAGCAATATTGAGATTTTCCTTCAAACAAATGGTTTCATTCTTTTGTTTCCATGCAAAAATGTTTCTATTTTATCTGTAACACAGATCCTTGGAAATCCTAATATTATTGTCTATGGCTATTTATCCGAGCAACCATCTATCTCTCGACACGATAGATAGATCCTTAGATTCGGGATTTATTAGTGAAGTGTTGGGTGTGGTATTGCACCACGTATAATGATCTAGTCATCGGCGGAGGCTATTGGCATAAGCTGACTTGTGCGCCGACCGAAATTGTTGTAGGCCGACCGATATTCAAGCCATATTATAGCTAAAAATTTAACAAATTAAGTTCACAGTGAATATCTATTTTGGTAAATTTTTGAAATAACAACTTAAATGTGAATCGACACACTGCTGAATCCATAATATGAACAGGCAAGAACTCGGTTGTTCGAAGAGCATCCAATTCAGTAAAGCCAGCTTCAACCTTAAAATATCAGGCATAGCGCTAGATAAGTGGAACGAAACTATTTTTTCTCTAACTGTGACTTTAGTTGTCACTGTCATAATATCAACGTTAGAGGTGTTAAAACATTTAATTTCTTTTAAAATTGGTTCTAGAAGCCAGAGTACAATAATTCTATTCAAGATGCTACGCTGGTTTTATTAGCAGGCTAAAAATTGGAACAAACCCCGATAGCAATATCACGATACAAATTGAATTGTAAAAAAAAATGTTAAATCATGTTAGATAAAAGTGCACAATAATTAATATTTGACCTGTAATTACTTGAGTCATTATAAAACTTGTAAAATTGCCCAATATCCACTTGTCGTGGTGTGTATAATTAAAAATAAAACTGCCATTCGCAATTCTCGATATCCTTGACTCCGAAATTCCCACCAAAATGTGAACGAACTATCTGGTCGAATCTTATACACATTACAAGATTCTAATGTACGGTGTATAGAACGTATACATATCGAAACCGACTTTCTTTAACGGTTAAATAAAAAAAAAAAACTTTAAATCAAATATAAAAAATATTTTCAATTATAAATTCATATAAGAATTGTGTCAACTGCTTGAAATATTTGATAACAGCAACAATAAAGGCAAGCAAACAACAAAAAAAAAAAAACTTAAAGACAATAACGCGAATACTAAAAGGCCGCGCAATTTAATTGTCTTTCAAATTTGATTTCGTTGCTGTTGTAAATTGTAAAATGTGTAATTGTCGTCGCTGTATGCGACTTTTTCTAAAAATCAATTAATTTTTTTGCTTCTATTTAGCTTTCGGCCGTAAACACCGTCCAAGCAGCGCACGTTCCTTCTTATATGAATTTATTAAAATATGTAAGATTGTAAGCACATACGAACGAACGATACGAGTTTTTCATTTTTGCGCTAACAGACAATCAAGATTACATAATTACGGATTTAATTGTTGACATATTTTCTTTCACAGTATTTCTTATTTACTATCAAGCCGTCGAGTTTTGTGTCGCTTATGCATGCACATACACGCACACGCACACAATATAATGACTATAAACGCATTAATTAACAATCATTAAATAGTAGAAAACGTCAATAGTCGTACCGAAAACCGTAAAATTCAGCAAATAAAAAATCTAAAATCTTTAAGAATTTAATGAACGAAGCTGGGAGACCACAACACAAAAAAAAGAAGAAGAACAACGTCTTGGAACTGTAAATAGTAAATTAATGTTGGTTTCAAGTTTTGGCCTATTCGATATTGTAATGAAAGAACGTACGAAGAAGAGCGAACAAGGCAGCAAATAAAATAAATTTTTATTATAAGACGGAGTCCGTTAGAATTTTTAGTTTTAAGTAATAAATAATAAATTTATAAGAAGAAATTATGTAAGAAATGAAGAATGATCTATTCTATCAGGCTTGACAATTTTTTCTTCTATATTCTGTTCTGTTTGTCTTCTTAGATAATAAAAACTAAGTATATCGTTTATAACATTGTTGATTAAAAGATTAGCGACGGTTATGTCTTCGTGTTCTTATAAACATCTTAAGACGAATCAAACACAAAAAAATATTTCCCATAGACGTTTTTGTTGTTGTTGTTGTGTTTTTGGGGTATTGGGATTTTTATATAATTTATTTTTTTGTGGTGCGTTAAATGGATATTCTGGTGGAGTTCACGATTATATGACCAAATTCTTCGTAGTTTGTGTCGGTGGAATGAGTAGGGTTCAACTTGATTAATAGGAATCATTTTTGGTAGTGTCATGAACAAAAAATATTCTATATAGGAAAAAAATTTCTTATTGTGTGGTGGTTATTGTTACTAAGTTCATTGGCCGAAATATATACTACCCAAGTGTTTCCATCGGTGGAAATTTGTGCGTATAGCTACGAGGGTATATCAAAAAGTCTTGCAATATCATATGAAAAAAACGAGTGAGTGAGACAACAATATATTTTTCAAAACCATTTTTTGTCACGATGAAACTTCTAGAAGAACATTTCGATGTAAATTTTACGGTTCGTTTGTTTTTGTCAATTTAGTAACATGTGTTTTGAATTTTTCTTAAAATGAATGAAATTGAATATCGCGCCGTTACTAAATTTTTCTATAAAGATGGACGAAATGCAATTTATATATTCAACTATATATCAAAAGTTTACGGCGAATCTGCACCATCATATGCCACAGTAACAAAGTGGGTAAAATTATTCAAAAGTGGTTGGGAGTCATTATAAGACGATAACCGCTCGGGTCGGCCAGCAGATGCTATTAGCCATGAAAACGTAATTTTGGCTGATTCTATTGTATTGGAGGACCGGCGTATTTCTGTCCCGCGGTTAGCGTGGAGACTTTCTCTTTCATACGGTACCACATATACTATATTACATGACCACCTTCACATGTCGAAAGTAAGTGCGCGATGGGTTCCCCGTTTGTTGAATGCTGAACAAAAAAAAATGCGTGTTTAAACTTCAAAGGCGATTTTAGATATGTACAAAGCAGATCCAGAAAATTTCTTGGGTAACATAATAACAGGCGATGAAACATGGCTTCATCACTGGGATCTGGAATCCAAACAAGAATCGATGCAATGGATTAAACGTAGTGAACCACCACCAAAGAAATTCAAAACTCAACCGTCTGCTGGTAAGGTTTTGGCAACAATTTTTTGGGATGCTGAAGGAATTTTGATAATCGATTATATGCCACCGAAAACCACAATCACAGGCATATATTACGCAGAGGTTTTGCGAAAATTGAAAAAAGCGATCCGGGAAAAACGGCCAAGGAAAGTTAGGAAAAAAATCTTGCTTCTTCACGACAATACACCAGTGCGCAAGGCTAATATTGCTCAAGCTGCATTAAAGGACTGCGGCTTCGTGGAAATTCCGCATCCACCGTACAGTCTAGACTTGGCACCCAGTGACTACTTCTCTTTCCCAATTTGAAAAAAACACTAAGGGGCCGGAAATTTTCCAGTGACTATGAAGTACAGTCTGTTGTAAATGAATATTTTATGGAGCAAAAGAAATCTTTTTTTTTAGAGGGTTTAGGTAAGTTAATTGATCGATGTGACAAATGTATAAACCTTAAAGGAGATTATGTCGAAAAATAAAAATATTGCTGTCTCTCTCACTCTTTTTTTTCATATGATATTGCAAGACTTTTTGATTTGCCCTCGTATAAAGAAAGTTCAATGACTTTACAGTGTAGTGATGTCATGCGAAATCTAGGAAATCGTTCGTTTTCGAGATATCTGGCCAACGCAACAAATCGGGCTGGCTCAGTAGCATGGTTTTTACACTGCACTGTATAGAATATCAAAGTTTTAAAACTGTGCCAGGCATTTCCTTTTACAATTGATCCAACTCATAATTTCGAGGGGAACGAGGGTGGTCCTAATTACTTTTGAATTGAATTTGTTGATGCCACAGCTCCTTTTTTATTACATGCTTTTAGTTAACTCGCTCTGTCCCTAGGGGTCAAAACTTTACTCACTTCAATTACGTAATTTTTATATAAAACGGTTCTACAATTTTGTTGGTCCTTATAAATGATAATATCGTAGCGTTCAATAATATCAATAATAGACTGGATTAACGATGACAACCTCTGCTTAGAAAACGGGCAATGGTAAGAGAAATGAAACTGACAGTTGGAAGATGAATCCTTAGAGCATGTCAATATTATAAAAAACGCAAATCGATTTGCATGACAAAGTAGTCAAACATTACAATACAATCGAGAACAACATTAAGCATGAGCAGCATTGAGAACCATCATTTCAACCTAAGGAACCACTTCTCGAAGACAATCCCATTGCCGAAGAAAGGTATATTGGAATAATCTTCACGCAACAACCATTCCAGACGTAATACTGCAACTCTCCTAAGCCAAACGTCGACTTCTGTCTAGAAAAATACCATTGGTCAAGATCATCATGTAAATGGTATCTACGGGCAGTATCAAGGGCTCAAGGGCCAAGCAGTGCTGTTCTATCAGGACATATTCGAGGTTATGCTGTTATTCAATGTTGCGCAATGGTACTAGCTAACATCGTTTCTTCTACATAGTTTCATTCTACTACAGGGAAAATGGTCGACGAATGCACGAGTGATGTACTACGATGACAAATATTACTACTCATACTCGCACTTGCACAGAACACACGATGCACCGTCGATTACGTAGCCGTACATCCAAAATATGATATCGTTCATCGAAAACAGCTATCGCGGATTGAATGACATGAATAAGCACCTGGAAGTTTATCGCGAGAGCCCGACCATTTCCGAAGAAATTGCTGTTTAGATGTTCTAGTACGTTTTTGAGGCAAACATTTGTCGTAGACACTAATTAGTGTTTTGGTCATAACCCGCTCTATTCTGTCTATAACACTATCAGATGATACATTTAATTGGTTCCCTATCCTTTGTCACTTTATTCCCAGTAGAATTTATTCCTAGTAAAAGTGGTTCTGAATTAGATTTTGATGTAAGAAAATAATCTTACTACAAGGTCGGAAATCTATGGTACAAAATTCTTAAACTTACAGTAATTTTTATCGTGGTTCTTACTCATAGCGCAGAGGATTCATTCAGTCATCTCTGATTGGTAAATGGTTAAGGATTTTATATTACAAGCGTCGAGTTTTTTTTTTGAATAACATAAATCTCTGAAATTTCCGAGCATGTGGCTAATTTAGATTTTTTTTTTGTAACTATTGCCAAAGGCTTTATTCTTGAATCTTTCTTTATACAAAACTAACAAGAAGTGTGAAATTTTTAAAAACTATAATTTTTTTACCTTAAGCCTTAACCTATGCTAATACTTAATATCATTATGCATTATTATTTTTAAATTATTATTAATTACTTAATTTTAGTGTGTTAGCTCAACATGCGATGCGTGTAATTATTAAATTATATTTCTTAGTTTATTAAATCTAGAGAGTCTGCTCTGCTCTGCCGTATTTTGTTTCACCTGGAACATCGTTTGGGCTAAGTAGTTTTGAAGAATTGCATGAAATTGTCTAGGCAGAAGAGTTTTAATTTTGTAATTTAATCCTTCATGCCATACTTTGTCAAAAGCTTGCGTAATATCCAAGAAAACTGCCGAGCAATATTTCTTTTCTTCGAAGGAAAGCTTAATTGTATTTACAATTCTGTGCACCTGTACCATTGTGTCGTGCTGCTCTCTAAATCAAAATTGGTGATCTGGTATAATGCGACCTTCAAATATAGGTACATATTAGTTCTTATAGTATCATCTTTTCAAAAAACTTTGAAATTATCGGACGTAGACTTATTTTCCTGTATGACGAGACTAGGGTTTCGTCTTTACCTGGCTTAGCAATCATGACAATTTGGGATATTTTCCATTTTTAAGGAAAGTATCCACATCTCATAATCTCGTTAAAAATATATGTTATATATTTTATACATCTATCTGGTAGTTCTTTGATCATTTTTCAAGTTATAAGATCATGGCCTGGCGCTAAAATTTTACTGTAATGTGGTTCAGTTTTTAACCTTACCCTTTACAACCAGCATACCCGGGTATGTCCATAATTCCATACATTTAGTATTGAATGATAATTTGTAATTTCATTTTAAATTGTTAAATACATTTTGGCAAAATCTAATCTAAAACAAATAACTGTTATTAACAAATAATAATTACTAAAGATTTCAAGCTGATAAGTCACCTAAATCCATACAATTTTGGGTAATAAAACACGAAAACTTACCCGGGTAAGCAGTTGTAAACATAAGGGTTAATGCTTGGGAACTTAGTCTTACTATTATTGGTGAGTGATCTGATGATAAATCATAACAGTCAACGACTTGAGCATTCGTGCGTGATATTCTTCGTATTACACAGAAATTTATTAACTCAAGTATTTCTTGCTCCTCGTAGGCCAATATGTAGGATGTGCAGATGATAAATAATCTAGGTTTTTCTCGTTTATTGCTTCGTAGTGTTGCTTACCCTTGGGTGACGTCAACCTCAAACCAAAATGTACATGTTTAGCGTTGTAATCACCCGCTGCTAGAAATTTGATTCCCAACAGATTAAAGTAATTGATAAATTGCCGTTTTTTAATTGCGTGTTTCGATGGACAGTATACAGCCGATATTAAAAATTTCACAGACCATTCTTCCAAACAGATAGTTGTAGCTTGGTATGTGATCTTTAGCATATTTCTGGAGCTTGTAGTGCTTTAATCTTATTTTTATTAAGATTGCAGTGCCGCCGTGTACTTTTCCATCCGGATATTTGAGGTCATAAACGGAATAGCCGGTAATATTAAAAAAAATTTGTTTTGTGAAGCTTGTTTCAGATATTGTTCGATAAGAAAGGGTTGTACCTCAGCTTTATGTTGCGGGAGCCCATTCGCATTCCAAATAGCTATTTTTAGAACTGTCATTTTTGATTTTTGACTATATAATTTGCATAAAAGTATTCATATTTTGCATCATCATGTTCTTTTGTCTTTCCATCATGATCATGTAATACCTGGATGTGCAAAACTGCTGGCAAATGTCTCCAATTTATCATTTTGTGTGTTTGCACTCGTTGGTTTGGTGACCATTGTATTTTTTCAACGACCTCTAAACTAGTGAATCGGTTGTCAAGAAGTATTTGGTTAACACCTCGTTCAGTCCGTATCACTTTGGTCCTGCCAGCAAACTGGGCAGATCTCGGGCTACGTGTTCTTTTAGATTGAACAGTGTGAACACCTAACCTATTCAATCCCATTGCACTTGTTTATTTTCACACTGACTACGGTCATTAGAGTTCGTCGCACTGAGTGCATCAATATTGTTTTCGTTTAGCATTGTTAAATGACTGATGAATTAATTTTTTCTTCGCTGATTTGATTTTTATTTTAAAACTGCGGTATAATTAATTCTGTCGAAGAAACACTTTTAATCATTGGCGCATAGGTGTTTTCTTTGGGCTGTGTTAAACTTTACCCACTTGGTTTACACTTGCACTTGCAATATTTACATTTTCTACATGAAACTGGTTCAAATTTGTTGTAGATTCTGTTCGGCGTCCGATGTTCGAAGAAGTCTTTTTTGGGGGAACATTATCACTTATTAAATTACAATTTTATATTAGTTTTTTTGCACCGTGTGTATTTAATTATAAAATCATTCACACAATTGAAAAAAACATATATAACAAAACAAAAAGCTCTAACACAGCACTTTTCGTTTGTTATATTTTACGTCCGAACCTCACGACAGTAAAATTAAAACTTAATTAAGATTGAATTCTTACATAAAATACTAATTGAGAACCACTTCGATTCCCTCTGTGTGATCCTTAAGGGCCGAATTATATAATTTCAAATGTTTAAGAATTTTTATATTACCTCCAATGATATTTTCTCTCGAATAACAAAAATCTCAGAGGTTTCCGAGCATGTAGAGCTAAGTAAGATTGTCTTTTTACATCAAATTCTAAATCTGAACCACTTCGTTCATCTCTGTTGTTGACCCCGATTTGTAGTGTGGTTTATTTTAAATAATTTCATTTTATAACTTTGATTCAAAATTTTTCCGAAAGAATTTGCGTTTCTTAGAAATTTTTAAATAAGAAATCTAAGAAGCTATTCAAGAGTACGTGCGTCAGAGATCGAGTGACTAGCGCATTAGGTGTACTATACTTCATTGCATTCGGGATCCAGAGAAACACAAAGCGGTGGTTTTGTCACCGACATCAACTTTCGCTAAACCCATTGCTTGTCCTTTGTTTAATAAAACTGCACAAGCCGAACTGTAATTTAATGTATTTCGGGCTGAAACAAACACCTAGAGGAATATCGAGCGGGCTACATACAAGTTCCGTAACAGTAGGATTACTTATTGGACATTTTACAAGGTGGGCCATATTTTCCGATACTGCTGAGAAAATCGATGAATATGGGATAGGTTCCATCTCCAATGCAGTGGAAATGAAAGAAAAACAAAGCATTGGTAAAGGATGTATCCCTATTTTACAGCTTAACCATAAGAAATGATATTGATGGGAGAAGTTGTATGATTACTTTAGACGCAGGAGCATCACACACGATTGTTCAGAATGAACTCATCAGTGGAAATACACAACCAGCCAAATGGTTGATGTTGCAAACATCATCTGGATACAGTACATTCAACCTAGGTACCAAAGTAATGAAAATAAGCCGTCACCAAATACAGAAAAAATTATTTGGGGATGATTTGAGAGAGGTTCTGGGTTACCCAAGTTGTGGTTTGTACCGTTCTAGTGTGAATGTTTAATAACTTTCTTTTAAATAGATGTAATTTTTCTTTTCAGAACATTGAAAAGAAGAAAAAAAATAATTGAGTTTTATTAGGAAACCTGTAGGTTTTGGGCAACAAAAAATCCAATTTTCTGGCCCACATTTCTTCGAAAAAGAAGTCGGTGGAATAGTTTCCGTCAATAGTGTTCAATGTCGGAAGATAGAGCTGCACACCGCAAGGGACGCAATGGCTCTCATACGAGACATCTTTGAGAGACGGTTTTAGTACAGATTTTTCGATCAGTTTACATCATAGAGATTTTTAAAAATAATTGAATTTACCGAAAAATGTACCTAAAATGGACTTTTACCTGTAGTTTGACACACATCCTTAGTAGCTAATTCTAAGCTGAATTAGAAGAAAATCGTAGTTAGTTTTTTGCGAAATAATTTTAAATTTATCGAGCGGGACGAAAAATTATATAAAAATCAATGAAATTGCCGGCCCAGAGTTCATTTTCGGGAACTTGCCACAGAATGATTTTTTTCTTATATTGCCTGTAATTTGACTTTACATTGTGCAACTCCAAATTTTACAGATTTTTCTTTTGTACGTTAGATTTAAATTTTTTTTTATTATATGAAAAATAAATCGAAATTGATAAAAATTTTGGGCTGGGCTAACTTCACACAAGAGCAAATTGGTTATTGATATGCTAGTGTTGCTTGTTTAAAAATTTTGGTTTTCTGAGATAGAATTCTGGGATAACTTCATATACGTTGTATGTAGCCCTATTTTCATTTTGTGTGCAATTTAATAGCGACTCAACTATCTCTTTTCGTTCAAATAGACAGCATTTCAGATTGGCTCTCTAATGTGAAAAGTGCCTCATATAATGTTTGGGCATTATTGTATGTTGCCTCGACATTGCTTTCAGTGCGTACTGGGTGCTACTATTCAGTGCGTTTTTGCACTATATTTTTTGGAAATAGAGTTCCTGACCTGGAGGTTATTTAACCCGTCCCTAACTACATATGTTCCTACATTACTTTGTTGCTCCTCAACCCCGTAGAAGTACACTGTTGAGGACACAGAAAAACCCTAAATTGTAGTTGGGCAGTCTTTTTTCTAAAACTGACAGTGACATTTTGTAAGTTATCTATAATTTCAAATTTTCGCTTATAGTAGGTAGTAACATGATTCGTTTTATAAGTAATAGGCGATACTAATACTTATCCCTCGATGGGAAGCTAAACATGGTACAGCACAAAAGTAAATTCTACGCAACGATACCTAAAGCACATTGAAACATGGATTTCCACTTTCAAGCATTTTTGAGTTAGACAATTTTAGTTTTAATTAAATTAAGAATTTAGTTGTAATCAAAGTGTAAAAGAATAACGTTAATAAAAATTGATTTTTTTTCAATACCACGAAATCACTCGCAGTGTCCCATGTCAATGTTAACATTTATAAAATAATTCATCTGAGAATGGCATAGACTTAACATATCATAAATTCTTAATATTGGAAATATTAAACTTCAAACTAGGCTCAGTATGCGGTGGGTACTCGATAAAGCTGAATTATCAAAAGCTTGCCAAAAGTAATATCAAAAAGTTCATATACTTCTCTCACACAATCTAATTTTCGAATCTTAATCGATTACGTTTATATTTTATTTAAAAACCCATTTCCAAGATAAAAATCAAAATTACGCTTTTTTATAACTAATAACCTCGCACACTACACACCACATACTAATTTTCTATCTAACGCCAATAATTCAACTTTTCTAATTTCCAATTACACAGAGCCAGTACATAAAATACTCGTAATAATCTCACTCCAAAACTACACAGCAAGAAAAAATCTATAATTTTATAATTACTATTTACAAGTATCCAATCTAGCAAAGTACAGAAACATAAATCATTCGTATTTATATTATTAAAGGAAAACCACTAAAAGCATTAAAAAAAAAATTTGGCTTCGAGTCTTAAAAAAAATGTATCGATTAAAAAACTCGAAGTCGCGGTGTTGCATCACATCACATGGGGGACAGGAGACACACACTGCACACAAAAATAACTTTATGCGTTTTTTTTATTGTTGTATCTCATAGTTGCAAAATATTATAACACCACACTAAGGCGCACACACTACACACAAAATGCAAATCACAAATTTGAATGTTGTTATACATTTTTCATTCAAACGCAAGAAAACAAGGTGGGACTTACTTACTTATGGTATCAACATTTTGTTGTTGTCAAATGCATTCACTTGCTGCCTGCCTCGCGAGAAATATCGCATTTTATAATTTTGCGTTTTCCTTCTTCTTACTTACGCTAAGAGCTTGTTATGTAAGAGAACGACGCCGACGATGACTATAAAAAATGCATAACACATTTTTTTTTGCGTTCGTATGAGACTGAACGCGGTGCGAACACAGAGATGTACAAATACAAAATGACAGAGATTAGTTGTAACTATTTTTTGTGTGTGGTGTATTTAATTTTACCTGGTGCTAATTCAAAATCTATAAATCAAGCTTGTTGGGATAATATGTAGAGGCTTAGAGAGAAATCGTTGTTGGTGTTTCGCGTTACGTTACCTAAAGCTAACAGGTGAATTTAATTGATTTCTCATTTTATAAATGGTTTTAAATTGAAATAAATACGCGTGCATTTTTAACCCTCGAAATAATGGTGTATAATCTGCTCGATTAGACGGTTCTCCACCAATCATAATAAGGTGTACATATAACGATTAATATTTTGTTGTTGTTGTAGTTTTTCCATTCAGAGTGATTTTTTTTCATTACTTGAGATTTTCTGTTTCTTCTTTGTTGTGTTTCATTTCATCTAACGATAAAGAAAATTCTGCGGGCGCATAAAAACATGTAGCATATAGTGCAAGAAAAATACATCTTAAAGCTTTTGTTGCTTTTATGATTCCGTTCGTTTTTTTATAGTTTTTGAATTTTCATTTCAAATTATGCATAAGCAGTAGATAGCTCGCTCTATCTATTGTTGGATAGTGGAACATGGCATAATAGAAAATACAATTTTATGTTAGTTTTCTTTATTGAAAAAAGTTTTCTTTGATTTCATGTTATAACGAATCGAGGCAGGTGGTTCCGCCGTTGTTGAAAAGTAGTTTCTATGTAAATAGGAAGTAGATAGAGGAATAATTTAGAAGAGTGTTGGGAAATTGCTGATTGTATTTGTAGCAAGTTTTCAAGCAAATCAGTAGTTTTTGGGCCACACGGTTATCAAATATAAACATGTCCGATGTTATAATGATGAAACTCATCCAGCAGAACATTACAAGCTACTAAGAATAATTATAAGTCATTTGAAAGGCATTCAGAAAAAAATTTAACTCCATCCATTCCAAATAAATCGATGGGTTTAGTCAGCCTTAGAAAAAGTTAGCTTAACCCATACCAAAGAATAATTTAGAACCAAATGGAAAATTAGAGGCTAATAAAATTGATAAATTGTTTTGATAAAGCATTGGAAATTAAAATAAAATGAACTGAGTAATTGAAAACCACGCTCTGTAGGCTATCAAATAACACATTAAAACATTTTAGGCTGTACCCTACTTATTTTTCAATTGTAAGGTTGCAGAACTCAAATCGAAAAATGAATCGGAAATCTACTTTAGAATGCAAAAGAGATCTATTGACACACAAATAATTAAACAGTTTTGGGGTCCAGTCGTTCTTAACCACCAATTGTGTTTTCATCTAAAGCTAGCAGAAGCCACATCGACGGGTCTAAATCGAAACCCGGTTTAAAACATGGTGTAGGGTTATCTGAATAATTAAAAAATGTGTAAAGGCTCTGCTCGATTTTGATAAAACAATGAATTTGCCAATTTAAAATTGGCCAATAATAAGTTGCTAGCTTTAGCTTGCTCTCTAATAGTTCTACGAGTATATTGTGTGTGGAAACATGAGGTTCGGGGGCCAAGTTCCAAATTCAAACCTCCTCGCTGTGCTCCCTATAGATATTGCTGCTATACAGAAGAAATTCTGGTTATATTCAATAACGATGCTAAAGAAATTAGGCGAGACATTGGCGTCTTATGATCAATAAAACATCAGTGGTCTGGATCTCAAAAGCTTACATCACCTCTTGGGTTGGCAATCCATCTAGAATGATTTAATTTAAGAAACAGAAAATTGAATTACTAGACCTATTCCTGACTCGTTTCCACTAGCTTTAGGCATATTATGATCATAAAGAGCTCGACGCGACTTATATTCTATCCAGTGATATTAGGATTAACCTTGGCAATTTTAATAGCATATAACAAGAATAGGGTGCTCAATCACTACACAACCCAGCAACTTTAAATCGGGGACACAAAGTTCCCACACATTCATAAATATTATTTGCAATCGTCGGATGGACTAACCAGTAACCCGTAACTAAATTGACAACTTTTTGATCGGCAGAAAGTTACTGGGATCATGGTTGTTAAAACCATGCGCCGGGCTGACGAGAGTACGGTTGGCAGTAATTCATCGTTACATAAATCAACAAGTCGATTTCACATTTTTACGACAAGACGAGGATTATTGGCGAACATTATGTAATATGTGTAAGCTGGAGAGAACGTATACATCTGAGGTGGGAGGTCTTTGCTGTTTAATCTAACGATGAGGACATGGTGAACTGTATTAAAAAAATTTAAAACAGCAAAGGTTTTTCAAAACAATCTAGCAGCGGAGCTCTATAAATGTAGGACCTTACTCCTGGGATCACTTAACTCCAGTTCCTCACAACATGGCGGACGATTAAAAGACGGCATCATTGTTTCATGAAAGGAAGCCTTAGTAATTTTAAGAAGGGTAGATTACTCTTCACAACTCGTTCTAAAAAGTAGAGCAATCTAAAATGGAATCCGATATTTTACTTCCTGTTTGTCTTCCTGTTTCAGAAATTTTGGCCTTCCGGATGTCACAAATAACATTATCTGCGAACTTTATGCTAATGTCAACAGGCAGCGCCCGTTTCAAAGCGTGCGATTTTCCAAAAGTAGAAATATTTTTCTTTGGGTTCCAAATCTCTATACAAATGGCTTATCTTCCGACAAACAGAGAATTGAAATCATTCAAAATTTACCACGGCCAGCAAACATCGACGGACTTCTTCGAGTTTTGGGCATGATATATAAATACACATGATCAAGCAACATAATACGATTTCTTAAAAGGTCGCAAAAAAATGATAAATCGTGAATTGCACTCAACTAGCATATCCGATCCCAAACGCTAATTTGGCAATCTATGTCGACGCATCGAATACAGCTATATAGGAACAGTATTATAACAACCGACGGTAAAAGGTTGGCAATCGAGAATTATTAGCGGCTTATTCGGTTATTAAGCAATTTAAACATTTAATTGAAGGAAGAGCATTTATTTTATTCTTAAATCATAAAGCATTAACGTTGTGCCAAAACTTAGACAAGGCGACGTCTTAGACAAGTCAACGCTGATATTTAGATGTTATCGCGCAAATCACATCAGATATTTGGCATATTTCAGCAAGCTGCATCGTTGTAGCAAATATCCTAACACGTATCGAACAGATCGACATCGGGAGCACGGTTGCTTCAATAGCTGTAGCACAAATGCATGATTTGGAGTTCACGCAACTGGTACTCAGCGTTCATTTATTCCAAAACTATTTCGTAAACAAAGTTACGAATCATACCATAACGTTAGTTTCTCATCCCGGCATTAGAGCAACAGCAAAACAAATTGGTAAACAATTTATTTGGCTCGCAATGAACCAAGAAATCTGTTCTTGGATGAAAAACTGCTACCAAGTCAAAGGTGCAAAGTAAAAAAAGCATGTTAAGAGTAAAACCGGTATTTACGAAGCGACCAACAAACACACACGAAGCACACCCAACTCATTCAGAGTTTGTTTTTCACGCCCTTATCTTACACATTTGCATATACCAAATTGAGGATGTACGATTATTGGTCCGATTTTATCACCATCTGCACATTGCATAGCTCCATGCCAGCCTATACTGGCATCAAAATTGAGCCGGCCCATGAGTTTTGCACTCCGGCAGGGGGTCACAGTTGTATTTGATTTCATCACAGATCGCAATCTGTTGGGGAAAGTTCTCTTTTGCATCCTACCCCTGTCGGCTTTCGAACGCAGTTCCTCCTGATTCGAATGCCAAAGCTTTAACCGTCGTTTGAATTGCTTGACGATGATCGACCGCTGTCGCCAGCCTGAAGCAATACCAGGACAGAAACCATTGCTGATGAATTAATAAAAAACTTGGACAAGTCGTTTCGGTATACCCTAAAGCCTCGTAACCGAAAAACGCACATACTTTGAATCAGCTCTATTTCGACCAGGTATCCAAAACACTAGGACTACTATGGCACACAGACCAACGTGCAATGGTTTAATTGAACGATGGCACCGTACCCTCAAAAACGCAATTATGTGCGACATGCAACAAATGGTGGACAAAGTCATTGCCACCAATCTTACTATAGGTCTAAGATATTTGACGATTTCCAAAGTATGTCAGCTGAATTTTTGTATGAACATAATTTGGGATTACCCTCAGGTTTAATGGTATAACAAGCAAACGTACCAGTCAATCCCATAATTCGTTACATAAATAGTTAGGTAAGCAATTTAACGATATTCTGCTCTCAACGAATCGTGTGATTGTTTTGGTTAGAACATATGTTATTCGACAGTCATTACGGTCTCCGTACGGGAGACCTTTCCTGGTTATTAAACGAAGCGAAAAATATGTCAGTCTTATGATTAGAGGCGTCGAATCCACGGTATCAGCTTAAACTTTGTTTCATCGAAGCACCGCTAGCTGAATATTTCGTTGTTTTGTGGAGTCCAGTTCCCTTTCTCAAAGTTTGTTCGATTTTGATAATATTTAGTGGAACATGGTTCGTATGCAAGGAATCGATTATGGAATCGGTTATGTTGCACTGCACCATGTTGAAAGATGTTGGGTGATGTTGTGTCATGTTGCACCATGTTCCATGATAATGCACCATGTTGCATTATGTTGCGTTATGTTGCACCATGTTGTAGGATTTTGCGATGCATTGTAAGATGTGCATATAATTTGTTCATATTGTACCATTTTGCTTGAATGTTACATCTTGTTGAGGGATGTTGTGTTATGTTCCACTATATTCTGTCATGTTGGCTTGTACCCTACTTTTATCATTTTATTTGGCTTGAACGATTTTCATATAGTTTGGCGAGACAGGGTTTTCAAATGCAAAGAAATGATTACAAGGAGTTCTGATTTCTGTATAATTTTTTAGGAGTCCTAATAATAATGTAATGTTCCATCATGTTGCATAATATTTCATGATGTTGCACCATGCTATTTTATGTCGCAGCATGTTGTTTGATGTTGCATTATGTTGTAGAATATTGCTAGATATTGCACTATGTTGCGTCATGTGTATACCATGTCGTACTATGTTTCGTAAAGTTGCACCATGTTTTGCGATTTTGTAGTATGTTGTCTTATGTTGCTTCGTGTTGTGTCTTGTGTTTTTCGTTAATTTAAAATGTTGGTTGTTATGAGTGACTTGTAGCATTCGCGGTCTAATTAATGTTTTGGTCTTCGTCCCTTTTTCATATTTTGTTCTGCCACAAATAGTTCTGGCTAGCACAATTTTGATAAAATTTGAAAAATGAGTAAATTGGGTGTAACGAAGACCTTTCTCAAACTAATAGCATAGAACTCGGTTGGTTCTGTGAAAATAACCAATTTGATTGAAACAACACCGCGGGTTCTTTAAATTGAAAACAGCTAAGCCGTTGCTTAACCAAGTGTGGCGTAATTATTTTATAAAGTAAAGATGAGTATAGTTATTATCATGGACATTTTTGACATCGAGATTTTTGCAGATTTGCCATTCGCTATACTGCCATAGTTCGAAAAAGTGGAATTAATTACGCCACATCTTCCCATGTGCCAACAAAACGGTCTGCATTTAATTTAAGATACGAAAGATAACCACAACTATATAAATCGTTATTTGCCATTAATTCGTTCACACAAGTTTTCGTAATTCGAATTAATTAAATATCAAACACCGAGACCAAAGGCAAACCAATTAACGAATAAACAAATAATCAAAAAACCATTTAATTTAAACCAAATTTAGATGCAAATAACCCCGCGAGGCATTCAACCGGTTTTTAATAATTTTTAACATGAACAAAATTCCCCAAAACCAACAAAATCTCACATTCGCTCTCGCATCTAAATTATATAAGATGACTTTCTGGACCGAAATTTAATTTGTTTATTAACCGTTGCACAATTACCATTTCACCATGTGTTTGGAATTGTTTAATCGATTAATCATTTTAATAATAATTATTTGGATACGAACGTGCTCATCTAAACACTTCTAGGGAGGTAAGAATATAGTTCTCGACACCTCACATTATTGTTCTTTGAACTCCGTGCACTTTAACATTTTACTTGAAGAATTAAATTTCTTAAATCGTGATGGGCACAAATTATATGAAGATACGGTATAAAACGGTGTTTTTGGTGAGTCTGTAAAAGATGTGTAGACATACTATAGATTTTACAGTTGTTGTTTTTGTGATGATCCATTGTCTATAATGAAAGCGCCTTAATTGGCCACACTATTATGATGATTCATTATACATAACCATATGTATATTGTTTAGAAGTTTACATATTTGGAAATTTGCTTATTCATCGCAGTATGATGCAGCTCGATTCAAGAATGGAAATTATATAAACGGAAAAAATAAAAAAAAATGTTGCATTGGGCAATTTTCTTTTATTGGGACAAGTTTCACTAGAAGAATCCATTTCTTAAACGATTTCGTTCTTTGATTAGTTCATACGCAGGACGTGGTTTTGGCTCGTTATCTTCGGTGTCTGCGATGGAGCATAGTGATTGCGACGTGCCTACTCCTCGTGATTTAAAATTAGACAATGGCGGTTTAAACACAACCAACTTTTTAATCGGTTCGTAATGGCACAAATCGGTTGTTGAAGTCATTTTGGCATACGTAAATTGGTGTAAATTGGGCGGGCTACTTGTATCCATTGGTTCTGGCGTTTGTGGAAATGCTTGCGGCGACTGTGCCAAATTTATATTTAGATGAGGTATAAAATTACTGTTCGGATATTTCGAACTCTCGAATTTATCCATTTCCATTAGTTTCAATTCGACCACGTGCCTCATACTTTGCTCCTTTAGTAAATATACTTCGTTGTTAAATATTACCGGTATTATTTCCGGTTCGGTAACTTCTTCGTAAATTTTTTGATTTCTGGTAATAATTGGTTGGAAATTATACATTTTTACTAACAATTTGGAATCTAAAATTTAGGTATACAACAGTAGAATTTAGAAAAAATAAATAAATAATTTTTTTTGCGGTTAAACCAAATTTTGAAATATTTTGAAATTTATGAAAAGTGAAACAAAATTTTGGTGGCAACTCGATATTTTAAGAAAATATAATTTTTGTACAGCAAGCCCCATTTGAAATACCAAACTTGTCGATTACAACCAGTAGTCATATTCATACCCATAAATTAACAACTACCATTAAAAAATAAATAAATTCTTGATCATTTCTTACAGAACCCAGTATTAAAAAAGAAATTCAACTTGTCTCAAGCAATTCGCGATAAATTACACAAAATAATTACACACCACAGATCTCACTAAAATATTCTTAATTCACATAATACTGCAATCATTTTATTATCTGTATTCTCTTGAACATCCAACCTCCATTCCTCGCGCTCTTCCATTTATACAAAATAAATCATTCTGCCCGATTTCTTATTTATTCATTTATCTGCAATCGTCTCAAATAAATTATCTCCGTATATAAGGTTGTCGTAAAATAAATGTCCGCATGTTGCTATGCACAAGTGGGTAATCTTACGAAAATACACATATAAAACAACCTGTGCTCTGTGCCATTAATTTTCCATCAACCGAATGCAACAAAAAAGAAATCAAAATAATTACTAAGGTCTCTAAGAAAAATACCGGGTGAAGACGATATAAATAAAAATTCTTAATCCTCTTCTTGTTCTTCGCGTTTTACATTTTGTCAAAATTCATTATGAAAGATGCTCACATATGAATATATAAAATATAGCGTTATATATTGTAATATAACGGTACCGTGTGTAGTTTGTACAGTGACCGCTAGGTTCGCACACATTTATATAATAAGCAACAAAAATGTGTAATCAAGAATTATGTCTTAAGAATATTATTTAAAAAAAAATTGTAAAGTAATCACCAATGTATAGTTACTATACAATATTTATGGTAAGAAGAGGGCATATAAGAAGATGGAAGAAGTTTTTTTTTCTTCTTATAACATAAAAAATAGCTTTAACGTAACGGTAAATTTAAAATCATGAGAAAAAAAAAGTAAAATAAAGTTGTGATATCTAAACGAAGTGGTATTATGTATGTATGTAGAGAATTAAGACGATGGATAAGAAGACGGCGAAAACATAAAATTAAAAGTATAAATTACAGCCAATTGTCAAGATCAATAATAATTCGATGATTTTGTGTAAGTAATTTCTTGAGAAAATATAATTATAACGGTAAAAAATGGGCACGTCGCGCTATTGATGAGACTAGTAATTGCGCATATCCACTGGTTCATTGGGTCAATATAAGCCTTCCGTGAAGGAAGCAAGAGTGTGAATATTTCTTAAAAATAGGCCAAATTCTCTGAATACATTTGTCACTACGCTGAATGCCAATAAAGTAATATGGTGATAGCAAAATTTCCATTCAATCAATAGCTGGCTAAACCGTTAATTGAACCAGCAATAGATGTGACAGATAATTTTAATGTATATCCCTTTTGTGATTTACTAACACAATTGTGCGGGTAGGGCAAAAGTACCATGTCAAAAATTTAGTTTTGTATGTTTTTTGAACCAACCTACACATTTGTGAATTCCTTGTTAACTTATTTTCGTCCGAAAAAAACACTATATCTATACACACAATTGTGTTGGTTTTACTTCAAACCAAGCGAAATTTTTTATCGATAACGCCATTACATACGATGGTTTTATATTTACACATTTGTGTGGGTTGGATTAAAATTGAGCTGATTTTTTCTTTTTCTTGGTTGAAAAAGGGATATACGGGTAGTGCAACTAAGACGATGATTTTATGTCAGTCACATGAATTACTCGCAGTTATAGATGTGCAATTTAAGAAGTTAGTAGACAAAATAATTAGGATACAGATAGCAGCACAAAAAATCACCAGAAGTTACCTCTAATGGGATGAAATACGATTATATATCGTATAACATTAATATTCCAGGGGAATCTGTTAGTTCTGTTATAAATTCTAAACTCTGGCCACTTCCCCGGTAATGGATCCACACACGAGACCACTGGCGCAGAAGCGGAGACATTATTACCTGATAACATCACGAACCTGAATTTGCACGATACAAAGTTAGAAGAGAGAGAGGTTCAATTTGTGAAGTAAATGGTGAATTTCTCATGTTGCTGATGTCGGCAATGTAGACAACGTCCACAACCAAGAAAATGAATCTAAGAACTTAATGTTCACATTATTTTTCCTTTATTTTACGTTAGCCCTTCTAAAAAAGCTGCTATCTAGCTATTAGGTAATTATCTTGTCGGCCCAATAATTTTACAGTTTGATACTAAATCGTTTAAATTATTCCTTAGTATATAAACCTATATTGATAAAACCACGTTGGGGGGAAAAGCGTACTTAAAGAAGCCCTTAAATGCTCTCGATTAGTTTAATATTAATCCCAATTCCAATAGCACAATAAATAGGGCACATGCAGCGTCAATTCATTTTAAAGAATTCTCATTCAAAACAGAGATTTATTAATGCTGTACTTATAAGACAGCGGAAAATAAGAGATTACGCTACTCGCCACAAGTAGCACCACTATCACTATTTTGTGAAATGTAATTACCAGCGGACATTTTTTATTCATTCATTATGTATCACTTTTTTCACTAAATAAAATATCTCAGCGGAATAAAATATTAAAAGTGATCCAAAAATGGCAAATTGATTGATCTCCGAAGTAAAGGAACTCGGTATATGAAATCTTGAAATTTAACAATATTCCGTCTGTCCGCCATTTCTTAACGAATTACGATGAAATTTGGATAGTAGTATTGATCAAGGATTTTAAGGTAAGTTTTGCTCGGCTATTTCTGCAGAGCTATTTTAGTAACCAATACTTCCACATTGTCATAGTCCATGGCTCTTAAATGTTGCAAGAGAGATACAGAGCTATGATATTCAATGCCGCAGAAAATCAAAAAAATATATAGTGAAAATTCTAATCTATAAACTTTTTCCGAATTGTTCCGTTTAAAAAAATTTAATTAAAAAATAGCTGAGCAAAACTTACTTTAAAATCCCTAATTACATAATAAAAAAAATTCTCTTTAGTGATAGTGCTGCCCCTTGCGGCGAGTTACTGCGGAAATTTAAGGATTAATATCTTAGAGAAATGAATTCCATTAAGACGCAGTTGGTTTATGAATTGCCATTAAATAAATCACTCCAAACTTCTAGCTAAACCGCTCAAATAGAGCCAGCCAGGTTCGAGTATGCATTTCATTTAAAATTTATCGTACCTAAAGTTGAATTGAATGTCCAAAGCTATTCAATAGTTACTTGAAACTTACTTAACTTCGCACTCTTTCCAGTCCCAAGTTCCAGGATTAGTACAAATAATTGCTGAGATTACGATAAATTGTTCACATAAAGCAATAATGTGTTACGATTGGTGGTGTTTCAATGCTTTTCTTGGAGCTTGTTCTATAATAGCATCAGGGTCACTCAACAGTCAAAATTTCTCTGCTTGTTAAACATGAAATGGTGGATCGACAATTACTACTTTCAAAATGATGTTGCTGATTGTGTATGCGGTTTACATTGATATAAAATTCGTAGAATCCAAATCACCCAAAATTACGATAGATTTAAAAGTGTTATTTAAAAGCGAATTGCAAATGTAATAATTAAAATTGCGAAATAGCATTTATTTTCCCCATCAGACTTAAATTAATTTACCTTGAAATTCGCTTGTAAAAGTGCTGAAATATTGGTGGAATAGGTAACGGTGCAGAAAGTACTTTCAGGCTGGACTCAGTACTCGGCTCCTAAAAAATTCAGTACTTTTGATATCCTACCAATATTATTCCTGAAAAATATATATTGTTACGGTGACACCTAGATTAGAATAGAATAAGTTAATTTCATTAATTGTTCAATTACGTGTATAATTTATACTCAACATTTAGGCGTATTTCTATACTAACATATTTGCTGCGCATTTAGGATTATTCTAGAAACAAATATTTTGGTATATAAAGGCGCGCGTTGACGTGTATTGCTGAGTATTATTTTAAACGTGATACAGTGAAGGTTAAATAGAAAGATTATTAAAGTGATTATTAAAGCGATTATTAAAGTGATAATTAAAAAGTGTGTTATAATTATAATAATTAATTGTGAAAATTGTGTTGTATAATAAATTGTGTTGTGTAAATAAAATTGTGTGAGTTAAAATTGAAGCAGTGTATTTATTCACAATCCAGTGATTCGAACCTTGATTGACAAGGCAAAATCGTAACAATTGGTGACAGCGGTGGGATTGTGAATAATAAGGAAAATGATTCTCTGCGAATTAAAGCTTGCGCAATTAAAGGAGCAACTGAAGCAGCGAGGTTTGGCTTATGAAGGCACAAAAGCTAGTTTGGTGGAGCGACTACGTCAGGCCATGGAGAAGGACGGTTTAAATCCAGATGTGTATGATTTCGAGGAGGACAACATGGATGAGATCAGTGTGGACAAGAAAGAAACGGAAGAACAAACGATGGTCGGAACAACACAAAACCCATCTGGAAGTTTCGATTTATCGCAGTTGATGGCTGCTATGAATCAGATGATGGGACAACAGTTGGAGGGAATAAAACAATCGAACGAGGGAATTAAACAGCAGATGTTACAAATGGAGCAACAAGGGGCGGACATTAAACAATCAAACCAGGAAATGAAACAGCAGATGGAGCAGCAAGGGGCGGACATTAAAAACCAAATAGAAGATGGCCAAAAGAAAATAGACGAGAGGTTTTTGGAATTATCTTCTACACTACACGGTAAAGTGGAAAAACTGCAAACAGAAGTACACGCAGAAATTCAAAATGTTAAAGGGACGGTTCAACAAAAATTTGAATCGGTTGAACAAGATTTTAAACGTCTCGAGAAGGAGCTCAAAGATGTCAAGGCGAATGGAACGACACAACAAGTGATCCAGACGGTTAATGCAGTTAGGATAAAACCACCAACATTTGATGGAACAACATCCTTCAGTATTTTTAAGTTCCAGTTCGAAACGGCGATTAAGCAAAATCAGTGGACTGAAGAACAATGTGTTGCAGCGTTAATTGTGGCTCTTAAAGGCGAAGCGGCAGCAACACTACAAATCATTCCTGAGCAGGAACGGAACGTTTACATCGGAATTATGAAGGCGTTAGATCGAAAATACGGAAGTGACCACAAACGAGAAATCTATCGCATGGAATTGAAGGGTCGATACCAAAGAGCAGGAGAATCGCTACAGGAATTTTCATCGGCAATTGAGCGGCTCGCGCATTTAGTACATTCAAATATGTCGGCCGATTACATGGAGCGAATTAAAATGGATGCATTCATTGACGGTATTCGAGATCCTGAGACGCGCAGAGCGGTGATGTTGTCACCTAAGGCAACTTTCACGGAAACCATCGCTTGTGCGTTAACAAACGAAACTGCGCAAACCATCATCAAACCAGCAATGAAAATTCGCCGAGTGGAGATTGATTCCAGAATGGACACCGAGCGGGCTACACCAAGGTTCAGATATGGAAGTAGCAGGATTAAATGCTGGGTATGTAATAGAATGGGTCACATCTCACGGGACTGTTGGGAGATTAAGAAGAAACGAGGGAGATCGCCATCTCCTATGAAGCGTAGACCAAACCAGGAGCAGAGAGAGGCCAGAAAGGCGGGTCAGTCGACATTGGAGCAGAAGCTGACTCCCACAATCGATTGCCCCATAACGTCCATCCAAGTTTCGAGATTAGAAGGAGGCGGTGAGAGCTTGACAAAAGAAACCGATATTGAACATCGAAAGGAAAGCGCACATGGAAATGCCGACGCGTTATCAAGAAGGCCATGTCCCGTGGAATGCAAGCATTGTGGGCGTGTGGAGGGTAAGGAAAACATCATCGATATTCGGCTTATGCAAGTGCTACCTGAAGAGGAATGGACTGATGAAATGATCAAGAAGGAGCAATTACGGGATGCTGACCTGTCATTCATCATGAAACATAAGGAAAAGGAACACCGGCCCACATGGAGTGAGATAGCCGACAAAACTCCCATTGTAAAAGCATATTGGGCTCAATGGGATAGCCTCCACATAGAAAATGGATGTTTAAAACGAAAGTGGGAAAGCACGGATGGTAAAGTAAAACAATTGTTGGTAGTGGTGCCAAAAGATCGGATAGCGGAAATCCTCAAGGAGTATCACGGAGGAGCAAGTGGAGGTCACTTAGGGATTAATAAAACATTAGCCAAAATTCGCCAACGTTTCTACTGGTCCGGATGTAGACAGTCAGTAGTAGAATGGTGTCGAAGATGTGACCAATGTGCGGCAGTGAAGGGACCAGCACGAAAAAGCCGTGGAACCATGAAACAATATAATGTCGGGGCACCATTTGAGAGAATTGCAATGGACGTGGCGGGGCCATTTCCGACCACCGAGAGCGGAAATAAATATGTGCTAGTAATAATGGATTATTTCAGCAAATGGCCGGAAGTGTACCCCATACCCAATCAGGAGACAACAACAATAGCTGATGCCGTGGTTAACAATTGGATTAGCAGATTTGGTGTACCTATGGAAATTCACACGGATCAAGGAAGGAATTTCGAATCGGTGGTATTTCAGGAGATATGTCAGATGCTTGGAATCAATAAAACAAGAACGACGCCTTTACACCCACAGTCGGACGGTATGGTGGAAAGATTCAATGGTACATTGGAGGAATATCTAGCAAAAGCTGTGGAAAGGAACCAACGCAACTGGGATCGACATATACCAATGTTCCTGATGGCCTACCGATCAGCGGTACATGACACAACAGGAGTGACACCAGCTAAAACCATATTTGGGAACAATCTGCGATTACCAGGAGATTTAAAATTTGGGGCTGTTCCATCAGCAGCTCTATGCGGACAGGATTACGTCGACCGAATGAAAGAAGAACTTAATGAAATACATCAATTTGTACGGGAGAAAATTCGAATATCAAGTGATCGAATGAAAGCTCGATATGACATACGAGCAAATAATCAAGGCTTCGAGGAAGGGCAATTGGTATGGCTTCACAACCCGCAACGGCACAAGGGATTATCACCGAAGTTGCAACCCACATGGGAAGGACCTTACACTGTCATTAAAAAGTTGAACGACGTGGTTTATCGCATACAGAAAGGACGGAAAGGTAAACCAAAGGTGGTGCATTTAGAGCGTTTGGCGCTCTACAGAGGAGGTGATCTGGATCCTGTTCGGGACGAACAGGCTTAGGTGGGGGGTAGTGTTACGGTGACACCTAGATTAGAATAGAATAAGTTAATTTCATTAATTGTTCAATTACGTGTATAATTTATACTCAACATTTAGGCGTATTTCTATACTAACATATTTGCTGCGCATTTAGGATTATTCTAGAAACAAATATTTTGGTATATAAAGGCGCGCGTTGACGTGTATTGCTGAGTATTATTTTAAACGTGATACAGTGAAGGTTAAATAGAAAGATTATTAAAGTGATTATTAAAGCGATTATTAAAGTGATAATTAAAAAGTGTGTTATAATTATAATAATTAATTGTGAAAATTGTGTTGTATAATAAATTGTGTTGTGTAAATAAAATTGTGTGAGTTAAAATTGAAGCAGTGTATTTATTCACAATCCAGTGATTCGAACCTTGATTGACAAGGCAAAATCGTAACAATATTAACGTTATTTGCTTTGCGCGCCATCTCTTATCAAATAGCTTATTTATCGCGAGTGGAGATTTCTCTGCTTCTTCAATCACAATAAACATTTTTGATATTTTCTGATTGTTCTGAGCATTGTTCAAAAACTTTACTGCTGGAAGTTTAAATATTGTGAATGTCGTGTTGAAATTGTGCAATATGCGGGATTATAAAATATTTAGTGTGTGAATATGCTGCAACATATACATACATACATTAAAATTTCGTCCCGACTTTAAGAACGAAGTAATTGTAACTAGCGCGAATAGATTCATTCTCAAAGTTCAAACCCCACTCACACCACGCTAACCATTCTGACAACATTTCAAATGGGGTGATTTGAGTTTGATTTACTGCTTTTTTAAAATATTCCTTTCCTAATGAAACATTTTCCTTTCCCAAAAATAAAACGATTCGATTAGACGAACGTATTGATTTCCATCGGTATTGAAGTATTAAGAACATGAGTTATAATGGAGAAATTTACAGAGTGGAACCAGTCATATTAGTAAGCATGTTGTAGCTGTATACATCCAAGATATAATTGATGATGTAAATTTTACGTGTGTCTTTATCATAATTTTTCTTAAGTAGACCACCTTCGTAAGTTGACTACGAAACTTTTTTTGTGATCACCTTAAATAGGCTATACTATATATTTTAAAGTAATTTTACTTTGCACCCCTATTTATAGAATATGTGGACAATTATGTCGAAAATGTAGAATATTGTTTTTTGTCGTTCTTCACAATGTTTTTTAATGATAATTAATCCAATGGATTTAGATCCTCTCCTTTTCACACACGCACACACCACCCATTCACCTCCTCACAAAATTACAGTACACCATCTCCATATTGCAAGATTCATACCAACCTGTACACTGACATGGATGGTGGTGGGTCGGCGCTGAAGTCTGAACTCCAACAGAGGGTCATCGTTGTGAAACATCACCGATCGTAGTTGATGACAAAGATCCATGACTGCGGTGATGGTGAAATCAGAATATCAACTCTGTATTTTGATTAGTTCGTTCCAACTGATTCATATTTCCAAATTTCAACGGTTCGCAATCCCATATTGTAAAAGCGCGTCCTCGATCAAGAAAATAAAAAGTTAATGTTAAAACTGGGTATCCAAACTCTTTAGTTTCCATGATGGAAAGATTTCTTGTAATCTGTATTCGAAAAGCATTGTCGGACACCGCAACAAATATTTTTTATGGGGAAAATGACTTTAAATTTTTGGAAGATATTTTGAAAGTGTTAAAAGATGTTATTCAAAAATTTTTCTGAACAAAGATTTACTTTAAGATAATGGGGATGGCTTCAAATATTCATTTAACTCTGCAATAATGCTCGTATGCGAAAAATATAATTAAATAAAATTTTGTGAAAGTATCTGATGTGTCGAACCACTCGACTAAGAAGTTATTGAAAAAACCAGTGACAACCTAACTGTCCAGTTGCAATAATGTTTAACAAAGATGGCCTCAATCCAACATAAGCACCGTGGTTCTGACCAATTCTCAGAACTTTAGGAGTAATTGAAGCTTCCGAATGGATGATTTTTATCGCATTTCCAACGATTTGGTCATCGGTATCAACACCTTTTGAATACCGAAAACTGATATTAGAATATTTTAGTATTTTGGAAACTCTAGTTTAAAATAATTCAAATTTATTGAAACATTTATAAAATTTTCTATTCGTAATGTCATCTGTTTTAGTAATTAATAAACTCATAGTATTAAAGAACAAATGGAGAACTTTAAATAAAAATTACATTGTTTGCCACGTATGTCTCTGTTTGGTGATTTCCTTTCAAAAATATGGTAATTAGGACAAAAAATATTACTGTTAAACCAAATGTTTAAAAGTTTTTTTTTGGAACTTTCTAAATGTTTTGGTTTTCTTAAGTATTTGTGCAATCCTCTAAATGTTTTGGTTATAATAGTAGGTTTGCAAGCACAACTTCCGGTTCCACAAAATGTTGGTACATAAAAGTTTCATTTCTAATTATAACTCAAATAAACGACGCTGAATCTTCAAAACGAATATTACATCCAATCAACCAAGGCGACACACAGATATACCGGCCACTTGGATCTGAACTCTTTAAATCCAGCTTTAAGTTTCAACCAAAAAAACACCCAATATTTATGGGTATTTGAGTGATTTTACCAGATTAAAATTTAGTATTCTTTGATAGGGCAATATACAACGGAGGTTGGTTTCAACGTCGGGAAGCCTGCTTTATAATTTAACCAGTTTTTTCTTTTTCGAGATTTTTTGCAGATTTGCATTCGCAATATCGCCGAAGTCAAAAAGTAGTTTTTAATAAATATCTGTGTGTGTGTGTGATGCTGTGCACACTAAATGTATATGCGCCTCTACAGCCGAAACGGATTGACTGATTGGGATGAAACTGCAAGCTTTCATAAATTGGTCGGTTCCAGTGATGTTTGGTTGAAATCGGTTCAACGGAAGTGGGAGCTTTTATAGAAGCTTTTTCGTGTTTTACAAATATTTTGAAAAGTATATAGCATTTACTAAAAAAAAACAATTAAAAACAAAACAATTGTAAATTAAATTTCAAACGTTATTTAGATAATTTTTTCAATTATGCCGGAAATGACGAGTTTTGATATAAAAAAGACTTTATTTCAACAAAATACCTGCAGTCTAAGGGCGACTATTCGGAATGAAGACGAAGAAATTCAAGTGTGGGCCACAACATCAAACTGCATAATTTGTCTCTGAACGCTGTAGACTCGGTTGAGGTCAGAGAACAGTTAGAGAAAAACGAAAACCTCGTAATATCTGGCATCAGGCTCATGCTCCGCAACACAAAAAATATTCTCAATTTTCTGTGCAACAAATTAAAACAACTTTATAAAGAGAATAAAGAACGATACTTGGCCACCTATAAAAACGATGACAGATCCTAGACTAAAAGTGACAAGCAAAATTTTTCTTTCTCTAGTCTATTTGCTGCCCATTTGAAAGAGATTTTTCAACCGTTGCCGAGACAAAGAGCAAATGAAAATACAGCTGCCGGAAACAAAATAGATGATCTCAACCCTTTCCCGAGAAAGGCTTGCGTAAATTAGGCTTGCGTATAGATTCCTAAACCAAGTAAGCCAGCAAACGGTAAACAAAATTATAGACCAATACACTACTTCTAATAGAAGAAAAATGTTTAATTCCATCACACCAACAGCAAATAACAGTTGGTTTAGAGAAAATCACACTGCTGAACAAGTTCACAAAATAACAGATGTCAGTGAAAGAAGATATTCTGCAGTATTTTATAAGATGTAACTCAAGCATTCTGTTTGAAAACAAGTACTCTAGAATTATAATAGTAGCAGCAGGTAAACCGGTAACGTACTTGAAGCTAATCTGTTTTTAATGTATACGAAAGATTTACCGAATATTTAAGGTAAGTACTACAGTAGCAACAAACAATCGTGAAACAGCTAGCAGTTGGAAAATATAACAGAAGCAACAAGCAAACTTCAAAATGCAGTTAACATAGTGAGTAACTGGACTAAAAAATGGTGTAACTTATTAAAATCGAGTGCGGCCATCCAACTTACTGGCCTACTGATTGCCGAAAAATTCCACGTCCTTGAATCCAGGCTAGCCATGTTCTACAAACAACCATCTAAAGAATACCTTATAACTGGTCTAACTGGTTGAAATTCCAGATGCTCATCAGTTCGCATATCTACTTGACGTTCATACTACAGACGGCTAACGAAATAAACATTGCTATGGAAAATGTTAATTATTTACTGGTTAACGGGGCTATTTTAACCTCGCCTAAACCAAAGAGCAAACATACAAGGCACACCATAACATCCGCTGAAATAGAAAAATGTTAACAGAGAAACGGCGCTTAAGACACATCTGGCAAATTAATTGATCGTTAGATGCAAAAACCAACTTTAACTAGACGAAAAGAAAACTGCAACGCCTACTACGAAAAAACAAGATGGATCATATACAAAACTGTCTTAAGGAATTATCTCCTCATTCAGACACAAACTATTTTTGCGTCAGCCACCAAACCCGCCAATTCGTCCTTCTAATGGTGATTGGGCGAGAAGTGACGAAGAAAAAGCTAAAACTTTCCCTGATCACCTTGAAACAGAACATATATAGCAATCTGAGAGGAAATAAAGATAAAGAAACCACTAATAAAGTTTATTATTGCACATCAAATTCAATTAAAGAAAGCCCCTGAGTATGATCGAAATATGTACTGTCTGTCAACTGTCAACTATAAAATTGACTCCAAAGATTGGCAAGAATCCGTCCAAAGCCTCGTCCTATACACCAATAAGCCTACTACGAATCATCTCTAAAGTATTCGAAAAAGCAACTATCGAAAATATTAAACTGGAACTACGAAATATAATCCGTAATCAATAATTTGGCTTCATACCCGACCACGGAACTATTGAACATATTCAAAGTTCAAAAATGAGGTCAACATACAAAGATGAAATATACTGCTCCACCTTCTTTCTACCCAAACCCATTCGATAAAGTTTGGCACGAGGGTCTGTTTCATAAAATTAATTAATTAAGAAATGGAAGTTAACGGCCAATGAAGAGAAATGGATCCACTTAACATTCACATTAAATAAGGTTACGTGTCTGCTTGCCACAATGAACGGAATACAAATCCTTTAAGCAAATGAAGCAATTATACTTAGGACCGACATTTAACTTAGTGAAAACATATTGAAATGAATTATGGCAATTAACCTGAAATTCGAATATTGGCATTACCCTACGAACACGCTTAAAATTCTGGAGAATGATTACCTGGTTGGTAAAAAACAAAAATATATAAGAACCTTAGCATCCTAACTGTCAGAGACGGATTAAGTCATTTCATCCGAATTTGCTGAGGGAAACACGTACAGCGATAATCTCGGCGTGAAAATGCAGCAACAAATTCGATTTTTGAATATTTTAATTAAATTGTTTTTAAAAAGTTTAAAAAATCACTCGATCGATTTCGAATTGTTAGTTCATCATCAGGAGTATCTGATTTGTAAAAGTAAAAATTTAATTATACATATGTATAGTAGAAAAAAGCAAAAAAAAAAAAAGAAATAAAAGGAGAGAGGCTATAAAAATTAATCTATTGATCGTCCCAACCACCTGTTGTTTATACGGAAAAAGGGATTTCCCCTTTTTTATTATTAATTTTTCCGTATAAACAACAGCTGGTTGAGACAATCAATAGATTAATTTTTATTGCCTATTTTTGTCTCTCCCTTCTTTTATTTCTGTTTCTGTTGTTTCTTTCTACTATATACATATGTATAACTAAATTTTTACTTTTACAAATCAGTAGACACTCCTGATGATGACCTAACAAGTCGAACTGGTTTTTTAAACTTTTTGATCAATTTTTTTAATTAAAATATTGTGTTTATTAAGTATGTGTTAGTTGGAAATGTGTTTATTAAGTGTAAATGTGTATCTTTGAATCCGTTGTAGTATTGAATAAATAAATAAAAATTTTGGATTATGAAAAATTATATGTAAATTTGTCACACTTGTAGCGAAGTTTTGGCCATCTACCATTAAAAGTAACATTATTTATTTTTATTTATTTATTCTACCATACCGCAAGTGTATGCCATTGGTTATTTACAAAGATATATAAAAATAATAATTAAAGTTACAAAAAATAAAATATGCCATATAAATTAAAAATTAAAGTTCTAACAAAATGAAAACAAAAAATGGCACTAAAATCAAACCATTAACAAAATTAATACTTATAAATTACAATTTCTAATTACATTCATTTATTAATTAAGATGAGCAGGAACAACAGTGGTGGCACCAAGTCAAAACTCCAGAATAGCATTTGCCCTCTTAAAACCATTGCGACAAATGTGTAAATCAAAATTCTCAGCAGCGGTGTTGAGATCTTATTGGATGCGCACTGCCGGACCATGGTAGCTGTAGTTACTACCAACAGTTGGAGTACGAAGAATTTCACCTGGGCGTAAGGTGCGTTGAGGAGTAAATATTAAAGAGTGAAAGTATGTCAGCACAATCAACTTTACCACAAATAATATCACGTACAAAAGTAGCCTTGGCATATGTATAGTACACCTAGAAGCCAGTGACTGAAGGCCCAGGAAACGACAACGGTTACGCTGTAAAGGAGGTAATTTTTTGAGAACAAATAACAGAAACTGCTTTTGTATACTCTCAATACTCTTAGAGCGACAGTCAGAATGGGGACCATATGACACTTGAATACTCAAACTTAGATCGAACGAAGGAGGTGTACAGTAACTTAAAAAACATAGTGAGTCGTAACAGTCGTAAAAATAACCCCCAAATCGTTAATCATATTAACTCTATTTAAAACAGATTCGTTTAAAGAGTAAACAAAGACTATTGGAGACTTGGATCTACAAAAGTCCCGCGGAAACAGAACACGGTCTAATTCGTATGAAATGATAGCAAATATTTTCAAGTTATATGCAAATAAAATACAATCAGCGAATGTGAAACAATCCACAACGTCGTTAATAAACAATAAAAATAACAGTGGGCCCAAGTGGCTACCTTGAGGCACACAAGGAAGGAATGAAATACTTTGAGTAAGTAATATCAATCTTGAAACACACATTTTACGATTTGATAAGTAGGACATTAGCAAATCTAAAGGAATAATGTTGCAATTAAGATCACTAAGCTTATTCAACAATAACCAGTGATTGACTTTATCGAAAGCTTTAGCGAAGTCAGTATAAACCACATCAACCTGTACTGACATCTTCTACCATCACATTTTCGATACTTTATCGAAGATTATGTCTCGCTTTCCTAAACTAAAATGGACAACTGTTTCATTTATGAATTATTTCTTTCCTATTGCTATCACAATCTACTAGTACAAATGCGAACAAATTGTCTTTCTCTAATTTCGTTCAAGTATCGAAAACAAATTATTTCGTGATAGAAATTGAGTAGAATATCACAATTTTTCAATCTAGCAACCTGGTAAATGATATAAAATGTGAAATAGTGTCACATTTTATTCTAAAGAAGCGAAACATAATCTTCGATAAAGTATCGAAAATGTGATGGTAGAACATGTCAGCACAGGTTGTTAGATTGATGTTAATTGTGATATTCTACTCCATTATTCTATCACGAAATAATTTGTTTTCGATACTTGAACGAAATTAGAGAAAGACAATTTGTTCGCATTTGTACTAGTAGGTTGTGGTAGCAATAGAAAAGAAATAATTCCTAAATAAAACAGTTGGCCATTTTAGTTTAGGAAAATGAGAAATAAACTTCGATAAAGTATCGAAAATTGTGATGGTAGAACATGTCAGCACTGAATTTTTAGACAGAATAGCAATGTCACGATAATTAGTCACATCACTGCGGGATCCATTTTTATAGATTGGAATGATATTTATTAATTTCCAAATATCAGAGAAAACGCCTTGTTCGAGACTCATGTTAAACAATTGGCATAAAGGGGCGGCAAAACCAACTGCGCAAAGCTTCAACAGAGACGCTTGTAAACCATCAGGCCCCGGATTCTTTGACGCGTCCATATTCATATTAATCGGCAAAGAAATTGCAAATTGTTAATGGATAGTAATCCTTTATTTTGGTTCTTCAGTTTCACAAATCTCCAAAATTTCATTAAAATAAAACAACAAAATAAAACAATAAGCTACTGGCTTTGCCTCTCAAATTTTCAGGAAATTCTTCTAATAAATTCTATTATAGAATACCCTAGCGCAAGTAGTACTCCAATAATACAGGAGAAACAATTATAATAAAATCTTAAAATCAATAAACTTTACTTAAATTATTATAATATCAAATTATTTCACACGACAATAATATTTTACTGGTGGATGGATTTCTGAACAGAACCGTAATAGTTTTAAATAATCAAATAAAAATGTAAATTTATTAATAATCAGACTGAAATCATTAAAAGTTTATAATATCGTCCATTTTATTTGGAAATTTTAAACGAGAACCTGTACTATCTCCAAATAAATAATTATAACAAATTGTCTTGTTCCGAAACGGGGTGGAACCCCAGACAAGCATTTTGGCTTAGTGCCACAAAAAAAAGTCCAAAACGTAAAGAATGCACCCACCTGTCATAACGCCTCCAGTCGACGAAATATCCCGTCCACCCGTTGTATTTTGCAAATTAATCTTTTGATTATGATTCGACACAACCGTAATCAACTGATGCTGCTGATGTTTCGGTAACAATCCGTCACCACCACTTGCACCAACCGAACCACCACCACCACCACCACCTGTACCACACACGCCACCAAATTCAATACTTGACGACGTTGATTGTATTGAATTCGAGGATGGTGATTGCGGATTCAGATGTATGGTAGCGGTGGATGGCGATGGGATTGACGATGATGACGCGTTTGATGGGAAAATGGTGGGGCTTACGATATTCGTAGTAGCGGTGGCTGATAACAATGATGTGATTCCGTTAGATGCCGCCACTTTGAACGATTTATATGCAACCGTTTCACTCGATAAACGAAAAAACGAAAAAAAAAAATTCGGAAAAAACTAAAATAAAAAAATGTAAAAACCAAAATATTGCACTAAATTTTCATCGCCTTTTCACAGTCGAAGCACACACACACAAACACTTTATAAATTATATATTAATTTTCCGGGTTGGTATATTTAAGATTAATCACAGTACTTTTCCTATATCCGCACACGATATTTATAAATTATTTATGTTATTTAATTCAAAAAATCAGTCTTAAGTTTTCTAAAAAATTATACAAAATTTTTTATTTTAAAGATTTTCCGCACATAAAAATGCACTCCCCGAATACAATCACAAAAAGAAAAACATTTCATATAATCAATAATAATATAAATTCACACATACAGACATGTATAGAGATAATATAATGTAAGCAAATCGGAAAAACTAAAAAAAAACAACAACAAATAATGAAAAAAGGATAAGCACTGAAAAGAAAATGGCTGACTAAATATATATTTTTTTGTTTTGTTTATTTTTCCTCCCGATTGATTTTTTGCTCGCAGAATGCCAACTTAATGCAACGTATCACTGTTTGATAAAAATAACAACATTAAATTCAAGACGTTACATTAGCGAAGTAAATGCACTCGACATTAAATTAATCGCAAACGCAAAAAATGCATTATTGTTATTGCTTCTATCTCGCTCACGGTGTGCCCAGTAAATAAGGACAAAAAATAAAATCACGTAAATAATGCACCACAGAATTAGGGAAAAAAGTAAATCGCAATTTGGGAGAATTCACATTTTCACCACAAATGATTTTATTATTAATTTAATTCATTTTACACTTTGTATATAGAAATTTTTCTTTTTTCAAATTTATTCAGTCTCTCTACTAAAAAGTTCTATTAAAATTTTCTTTTTTATTTTTGTTTTTTTTTAATGGAGCTTTTCGCTGCTGTTATCTTATTCCAGCTTTCGAAATCGAACAGAAAATCGAAAAGCCGGTTTTACACCATAAACTATAATGGATGTTGCAATTTTCTGTTATTTATATGTCGTTTCGGTATTTTGCGCCGGTTTTACATCAAGCTTTTATACCGTTCCATTAGGATCTACGTAAGATAGGTCGTACTATATTCCGTATGTTTCGGAATTTGAGACAGTTTTACAATACGATTCGATATGCCTACATATGTACATTGTTACACTGTTAGAAGTTCGGCGCATGCGAATTATCCGTGAGAACTAAAGAAAAATGGAGAATTTTCCCGAAAACAATTGAAATAATTAAAAGTTGATAATAAAACAAAATAATAACACGCAAAATAGGCCATCGTAACGTTACTTTAATTTGTTTATAATTTCTTTCGTTTTTTTATGTGTACACTTTCATGATCCATTCTATATATTAAGTGGGTCTAGTGGTTTTCAAGTACCCGGTTGCCGCCGTTTGCCGGTTTCTTACATAATTTCGTAATAAAGTTATCGTATCACTCGTTGTACTTGCATTGCATGTGTACGTACTATACAAGTTGATTGTGCGTCTTTTATTAATTCTTATTTTGAGTTGGTGATGTATAGATTGCATATGCAAATTATATACTAGGAATGTACAGTGCTGTTGCAGCGGTATTGTTTAGGACAATGGACGGCTTTGACAGGGAATTCGAAATGTAGAAGTTTCTTTTAGTAAATTTGTGCTGTTCTCGCTTCACTTAACTTGCAATTTCCTCAGTTTAACGTCATTTAACGTCGAAAACGTATTTTTGCTAAATACTCGGACAAATACTAAAATTGGAATTTTTTAAGCAGTTAAAGCTTCTATTTATTGAATAAACCGTGAAAGAAGGTTAAAACTGTCGGTGTTAAGACTTATAATGTACAAAAGCTATATACCTATCACAACGGTAACGCAAAAAGGCTCTGAAGTATTTAATGTAGTACATAATTCTGTTTAATTCATCGCTATTCATATTCGTTAATAATCACATGTTTAGTCGATATTGGTGACATCTATTAACGGTTAGAACGAAATCATATCAGTTAAGTACAGTCTGCTAGTTCATAATATATAAAGGTAATTGGCCCCAATGCTGATATTCAACTGAGAGCACTATCTTTATCTAAAATAATCGTAAAGGCGTTTGAAAAGTCCTTCCTTCTAATTGGGAAACAAAAGATTAACAGACTTTTTATACGCGTAGAGATGAGATCATTAAAAGTTCGAGGAAGCTACGATTATTAACTAAAAGCGAATATTTTCTAATTATAAAAATTGTTTGACATTGCATGCGATAAAAACGAATCCACACCAGAAATCCCATTAACCCGTTTAATCGTTGAAATATATGTTTTACGACCGACGGTTAACCATAGTCGATTCTAATGTTCAGCACCTTTTTTGGATGACTTAGGAATGTCGATTTGGTAGGTGGCTTGAAAAAGCTCAAATTCAAGGCCTAAATCAGTGTCGCAAATAATGGGAAATTTACCAGAGGGTAGACTGGGTATCCCAATATTACCTGCGAAGCTCCGTAAAAGGCGCAATTTTGATTTGTTTTGCGGCCAAGACGCTTCATTTGAAGTTGGCAATCGATTTGTCCACAGTGGTATTCATCAGTTGTCCGAACAAATTCAATGCTGATCGAAGAATTGTGAACCAGTCCATTGATGATGGCGGTTTATTCCATCACCAAGCGTCCTATAATTCGTTATTGGTTGAATTAGAGCTTTGTGTCTGAGAAAACATCTATTCTGAATGGACGCTTCAGCCGCTCAACCGATCATAATGAAATTTTTATTAAGTATAAGTTGCATGTTCAGAACCAGAATATGGTCTATGAACCGCGGTCGGTACAAACTTTTTCTAAAATTTTAATTTTTTTTTAATTTTTTCGCGGGAATGAGTTTAGGAAAGGGGCCATATTATATTAATGACATGATTGAATCTGAGGGGTTCGACGCTTGGAACAATGGGTTCCTATTTATAGGCAGCATCTCATCCGATCGTGATGAAATTATTACTATATTTAACTTGCACGTTTAAAACTAACCTTACGACATTTGTGAAGCGATTGGACCTCAGGCTCTAGAAGTTCCGATCAATATTTTTTAAATTTAATTTTTTTTTAATTTTTTTCTGGGAATAAGTTTGGAAAAGAGGTTATATGAAATTAGTGACATGCTCGAATCCGAGGCGTCCGTCTTCTGGATCAATGGGGCCCTTCTTAAAGGTTTCCACAACATTCATCCAATCGAATCAGACTTTGCATAGGGATTTTATGCCAAAACGAGTAGGGTTTCGTTATTTTTTGAAGGGGTCGGGCCCCTGGATTTAGGTGTTAGCATAAAACTTTCTCAAAAATGTTGAATTTTAACCTTTTTTTTAAATTAATCAAAGAAAGTCCTTCGGGCCTGTCATTTACTCTAATTTACGGCATAAGCTTGGAGATGGTGACCACACCTTTATATTTTATAATAATTTGATTTTTCATTACTTCACTTTTATCTAAAATATATGGAGCCGATATAAACGATAACGTATTATATAAGCAAGGATGTTAACAAGGAGAGTCGATCAAACGATTTATCTCTAAGGATTTGTTACATGTTTTCGCTGAGGCTCAAAAAACTCTCTTAGTGGATGAACAAAGGCAGGTAGACACTAAAGTGATGCAATATGTAACGGTATTAGAAAAACATTTTTTCCTTATTTGATACTCGCCGAAATTAGATAGCAGAACGAAGTGAACACGCTGTAGCATCATCTTGAATTTGAATGAAGCAGATAATTTTTCGTGTAACAGTAACAGAGCTCCAATTCAGTGTTGTTCCAGTATTAAAAATATGCAAAACTTTTATTTGGAACGAATATACTATGACTCATAAAACAAACGATTCAAGCGAAAAAATAACAGACCAATGAGATGACCAAACTTTGCTAGTTATCAAGATCAACACCCGCTGACCAAATCAATGTCTGTCTGAACGAGTCTCATCAGCAAATATGCGTGTGAACTTGCCATTCAGATTTTGGATATGGATAACGGAAAATTTCCAGTTAATCTCATAACATGTGAGATAACATTCCCGCCTGATTTTTGTCAAATGCAGCCGTCAACCAGGATGTTGTAATGAAAGATTTTCTAAACATATCAAACCACTTGAGAAATCATGATTAGAATTGTGAACGTGTAATCTTAACTCCCAAAAATGACGGCGTCTGATGAATTCATCATTGCAACTACAGCGAAAGCTAATTTTTCCCGTACAATGCCGGGGTAATTCAGCTTGTTCTCTCTAAGATTTCGGCATAAACACAACTCTCCTCGTATTCCACGATTGAGGAATAACCAAAAAAGTAATAATTTCAGCGTTCAAGACCTCAACAGGCCCATCCACTTTAAAAGATGCAATGGAGAATAGGCTTCGATATTTAGCAAAAGTTCTACTAACCTAACACCCGATCATAATTTTTGTACAGACATATTTTTGAGTTCTTAAAACTAATACAGTAAAACACACACCAACAAATTACACTGTTAATTTAAAAAAATTCCAAGTGGATTTTTTTTTTGAGTGAAATTTAAACATTTTCAACGCTTATCTTAGAGGAGTCTCTGAATCCATATTGGTGTCACTGTACAGATAAAAAAAAATCATAACGACTTGAGGTGAGACGACACAATTCAAAAGGTGGCTATTTATAACCAGGTTTAGCGGATGGCTCAGTTGAAAGCTCTCAGTGTGTGGCGAACCGGATTAAATAATGATGATTTTCAACTTGTCTTGTGTATTTTAAACGTTTGCTGGTGCTAGAGGTATTCTCATGTTTTGAGTGTATTTTAAGATAGCCTAGATAAAGAACTGACGAATAAATTTCGATATTTTATTTTACCGATCCTATAGATGTTCACTTGGTCTCACCTACATAGTCGGATTGCTCAGCGAAAACCTTATACATATGTGTGTAGTTAACGGGATTCAATTATGATGATATTTAACTTATTTAACGATACGTTTATTGTTATACCGTCTATCACGGAAACGTTCACGGGTTTTAGGATCGTAACTGCAAAATTTGGTTTGGCTAAACAAAATTTTACTTTCCGGCAAAATTATGTAAAGCCCATTGCTTAATAAACACTAGAAAACAGAGGAAGTAAAAAAAAATTATTTTCGTCTCGCACATCATTCGCGCCTCCTCCTTCTTACTTGATTAACAAATAAATAATTTTAGGTATCTAACTTCAATTAAAAAATTATTTTTTATTATATTCGATAAATTAAATATAAAGTAATAAGAAAAATATATCAATATTTCTTCTACGAGAAACCGGTTCAGTTTAAGAACCGAACGTTAACAACTGCATTGTTTCTTTAATTTATTATTGGTTTTGTCTTAAGTTTTGGTGGTGGTTTCTACAACAAATTTATATAACTGAAAATTGATATGCGTTTGGTAAAATATACACAATAAGAAATTTAGTTTTCGAATTTTTTAATTTCCTTGTTATATGGAAATTTTTTTATTGTCTTAAACTCTAAATGCTTTAAAAAATTTTGTTTTCTTCGCATTGAATACATGTATGGAGGACTGCCGACTGGTGGACCTTTCACTGTAATTCGTATAAATATTAATGTTTTTATTAAACATAAATAAAAATTATGTACAACTGGCGTTTGGTAATTATATAATATCGAAACATTTTATGGTTGATTTTTGTGAAGGTAAGAAATGTTAAAAAAATGCATAAGTCATTGAACTTAATGATGTTTAATGATAATTTTATATTAACGAAGATGAAAACTGTGACAAATAAAATGTTTAAAAATTTTTGGTATTTTGTTTTATTTGTAGATTATGTTTTGATTTAAAATTTATTTGGCGGGAAAAAATATTCCAAAGTTAAACATAAATTTATGTTACTAACACGACGTTCCTAGAAAGGTACTTGGCCAAAAACGGGAATATGCTAATATAACTGGAATTATGAACAGAATAACAGCCAGTAGATAAAACCTAAATAATATTTTTTAAAAGCTCGCTTAAATACCTCTTATAGTGCTCGGCATTTTCACCCGTTAAATTAATTGCTTCGCTTATGTATCCAAAAATAAATAATCGATCAAAAGATCGCGATCAACTTAATTACAAAAACTGTATATATTTCTTATGTTTATAATGATCTTTAATTTCATTAGAATTTCTTTCTGTATATAACTGTAATCAAACCATTTTATTAGAATTTCATTTTCACTTTTTAATAACCCAAAAAATCGATAAACAAAATACATAAACATAAACAATACAAAATATGTAAATAAAGGATTACATTTATGTTATGTTATTATTAATTATAAATCACTTTATCACTTTTAATTTTATTAACATAAAATGCAACAACAAAAACAAGAAAATTATATAAATTATTTTCCCATGTGTCACAATAACTGTTTTCCTTAATTAATCAAACACCGCACAATAAAACGACAAAACAAAAGAAAATCACAATAACAATATAAACAAAACAAAACACAATACAAATTTAAAATACCGGAAGTACTTGTTGATCGCGAAAAAATGGATTTCAATTGTTTTTACTCAAAAAAACAAGGAACTAATTGAATAATATATCGTGACCTCGACAATGGGCATTCAGATGCTTACTAAAAGGTACCATAGACAAAAAAACATCGCACTTGAAAACGGTTATCTTTTTTCTTCATGCACCCAATATACACGATCGAAATTGTAAGAAAGCAAATGAAAACAAAAAAGTTTCTCGTTCTTCGATCATCCATTCATACATTGACATTGATTATATAAAACGGTGTAAGAGAACTTTTATTAATTCCAATACCCACACACATAACCACACACATACACAAAAAGTATAAAAATTAAAAAGCCAAAAAATATTGGTTTCGTTGATCAGCCATACGATCATGATCAAATAAAATCACTTAATCTTAATTTTAATTATGGACATTCTCTAGAACCACCAAGAACAATTTGATCGAAAAAAACCACATAATTTGCCAAATACACCGAAAATACTCACAAAAACTATATACCAAAACGATCGCACATCAAAAATTCTCATCGCAAAATTATTTTATGACATCACAGAACGAACGCGATTGCGATGATGAAAAAGCGCAAAAAATGAGCTCAAGTTCAATCAACTTTTGACCCAATATGAAGAAATCGCGCTTACGATTATCTAAAGAGAGAGAGAGAGAGAGAGGGAAAGAGAATAAAATAAAATACACAGCAATAAATCTGCACAAAGGTAAAATGAGAAATTATTTGTTTTCAATAAACAAAATGTCCGTTTAATCATCGCCATGTTATAAAGATATAGTTAAGTAAAAATAGCGGTAAAAAGTGTTTCACAATCACGGTAAAAATCATGTGTATTCGAAAAAATTCTCAAATTTTGTATAAATAAATTTTATTAAGCACCCCGCGCGTATTTTAAGAATTTTTTTATGTACCTCGTGTGTCCAGTGTGTAGGAGAATTTACCGTTCTTGTATAATAATAAAAATAAAGCAATATAATTTTCAATAATTTGAAAAATATCATCGGATCTTTGGTTGCCATAAAGTATTGGAAAAAGAAAAGCAACAATCCAACAAATGACGAAATAAAAAGGTGTGTAAATAAAATAACGGCAACCACATGAAATGTAAAAAGAAAACAGCAACAATAATTTTTATATTCTCAACCCAACTTGGATTTACCGCTATATATAAAATGTAAGAAATGAAATACAACAATTACGTATACATACACGGACCGTTCTAATAGTATTTAAAAGTTCAACGAACGTACTCACAACCACCAGCGCGCGTACATCTCGCCTCTAAGAATAACGAAAAACATCAAAACCAAAACAAAAACAAGAATTCTTTTTCTTTTGTTTTTTTTTCTACTATTACTTTTCTTCTTAAACATTGTGTAAAGAAAAAAGTTTGTGTCGAGAGTTTGATCGCGTACATATTATAGTCATCGATCGTCTTGGTTTAGTTACGTGAGAAAAAGAATATTTTATAAAGAGAAAATTGAGTAATACGCGATCGTTTAGAAAAATAAAAAGATCAAAACAATGTGATCGCGTTGTTTTTGTTGTAATGGTAAAAAAAGTATAAACAAAAGTTTATTATTTATTTGATCAGAAACAATCGCAACCAGATGGTTTGTTTTGTGAGATTGACACTTACAAATTACCTATACAAATAAATAGCAAAAGCTCTTCAAGGCTCTCATTTTAAAAGTTTTGTAAATTTTATCGCTTCTAAATCAATAAATTCTCAATGTAACACAAACACGGTTGTTTAGAAATGAAAATAAGAAAGTCAAATGTCAAAAAAATTTAATATTTAAAACAAACGACTTCTACTTAAATTTAGCAAAAAATGATCATTTTATTTTCAACTTTTGTAAATTTAAAAATTACGAACGGCGTGATTGAATTTGCTCATACATCACAATTCACAATTAATAAAAATGTTAGTGATTATACAGGGTGTCCCAGAATTGGAGTATCAAACAAAACAGGGTGAACGACTCTTTACCAATCAAAATTCCTGAAGAAAGTTTTATAGAATTGTTGATGGTTCAAAAGTTATTCCACTTTTTATGTTTTTATGTGAATTCGCATGCGCACCACCCAAAAACTTCATTTAAAAAAGAGTTCTTTTGTTTACTTTTCATTCTTAATACGATCAGAAGAGCGTACTTTTCCAATTAAATCATATTGTTACGAGTTTCCCTTGTCAAATCCGGTGCGTACCACTGGATTGTGAATACAACTATACAATTAACGGTTTACAACAAAAAACTCGTAATTTATAGTACTTTCAGAATATTACCGAATATATTCGGAACACTTACCACTACTGGAATATGCCCGTCATAGGTTATGGTACTATAATACTTAAACCTAGATGTCACTATTTATTTTTATAAATGTCATTAAATGTTTAACCCTATAAGTGACCAATCTTCACGAATTTAATGTCACTCAACCCAAAAGGTGACATCGTAACAATATTTATAAACTCTATTATTATCTTCTGTCAAATAAAAACAATGATTTTATGAAGTCTCTTTGTTTCTCAAAATTTTTTGTACTACAGAAAGTTTACCAACTATCAGAAAAATATGCAAACTAACGCATTGGGGTATTCAGAACAGAATGTTTTTATCCATTTTTTACAAAGTAAGTCATGTTTATTAAAAAACACACTTCACAAAATTTCAAATTGAGGAAGCCCTCCAAGAACACGATTAATTCGTTCCGTGTTCTTTGAAACCGCGTTGTTCGAGACTATAAAAAAGAAAAGTAAAAACCTTACGTTTTATTTTATTTTTTGTTATGGTATACTAAATAACAAAATAAAAGAAAATAACACGAATAATCGTGTTGTTTAAAACCGTGCTCTTGGAGGGTTACTCCACTTATAACAATTTTTTATATTAGTTTTAAATATTATAACAAGTGTTCGAAGTGCCCACTATTTGCCAAAATACTTAATCGGCATCGCTTTATAAAATGTATACGTCAGTTAAATCACTGAGTCAGGTCACGATCACGACTGGTATTTAATTTTGAAATAATGTTAGAGCTAATGGAATAACCCCGTGATGTGGGTACTTCTACGGGAATAGGTTATGGTTTAACAATTACTAACATTTAATTCAAGATGAGTCTGTTCGCATCAAGGGTCGAAGCGGTTTAGATCAATACATCATTACATAATTTTAGGGAAATTGGTGATAAAACATCAAGACCGGACGAGGAATCATCTTTAAGGTTGTTTATATATCCCATCTCTGTTTTGTAGTTACCTAATACCAAAAATGTCTAAAATATTTAGAATAGTTTACGTTGAACCGAGCAACGCTACTGCTAGAAAAACTAAATTTAAAAATTGTGCAAACAAATCGTCGTTAGAATGTTTGTTATCCGACTGGTCGGATTTCAAATTAAGATTAACAAAATTTCAGAAACGATTCAGAATTGGGGCTAGCGATAAGAACGGCTTGAAGGCGATCAAATGTTTAGCATAGTCTGGCTGAGTTTTTTAGAATGTGTTCTATAGTTTGTTTCGGAGATGACGGACTGTGCGGAATTCACCGCTGTACCATAGCGGCAATTACAACATGTTTTTCTGGGCCGCGCGGAGTGCTACCTTTACACAACATTCAAAAAAATCACTCGAAGCCGGAAATAAATCGCAGAACTGATAAGTTAACAGTTCTGTTAGAAGCACACGAAAAACACCTCACTAACAGATTGAACAGGGCCCATAAAAGGTGTTCCATCTGTTAGTTGTTAGAAATTCAATTTTGATTTGATTGAATTTATGTATAGAATACAACATCGTTCATGTGATCATCACGGATCCTGTTACATTCCAGCATCCGAACATCGAAGTTTTTGGTGCCTTTTTCCTATAAAAGCAGTTCAATGGCCTCAAGTTTAGTTCGAATGTTGTTCTTAAGATCTTGTTGCGGATTTTGGATCAAAATAATCTAACGGTGTTAATTTGCATGATCTTGGTGGCCAATTAACATCAGAATTTCTTGAGATGATCGCATCGAACTTGCTTGCTAATAAGTCGAGCGTTTCACGATTTGTCTGACATGTGGCACCATCTTGTTGATACCTAAGATCATTTAATTCAATTTCATCCAACTTTAGCCACAAAATTAAAGTTAACATGACCTGATAGCGCTCACTATTCACGGTTACTATATCTCGAACATTTTCACCAATTTTGCGAGTTAAAGGCTCTATGGACGTCCATATTGATTAAAATCATCACGTAATTTACGGAACAATTTTTTTGAAACGAAAGAAAACATTTCAGCGGAATAAAATCTTTTAAATTGACAAATTGGTCTCCTGAAGTAAAGAAACTCGGTACATGGAATTTTGAAGTTTTACAATGTTCGATCTATCCTTGCCATTTTCTTAACGAATTTTTATGAAATTTGGTTAGTAGTATTGGGTATAGGGATTTTAAAGTAAGTTTTGCACAAAATTCTAGGATCTAGCCATGCGGGACTTGTCCATTTCATAACTAAGCATTATGAAATGTGGTTGTTAGAATTGCTTTTGGATTGAAATTGTAACATAAATTTTAGATGAAGTTCTGGTATCTGTTCATTCTACACGATTAAAATGGATTCTCAGCATTTTGAAGAAAATCTTAGTTGGCTATAATGGAGAGAACTCGGGTAATTCTTAATCTATAATTATGCAATTTGCACCGTATTTTGAACAGGGATCAAAATTAGTGAATGATTCAACATCTCTGAGGCCCCTAACAATAAAAGCGGAATTCCTGAGATTGGAAGTAAAGTATGAATGAGTAACTAGATACCCGAAAAATGAAAAGAGAAACGTGGTAGTAGACCAAGGTTGGGTTTGAAAAGGTAATGACCGTAAGGAATGTTTGGACCAGAGTGGTATTGGAGGCGGTAACTTTAACCTATGATTATTAACCAACACGCATACATTCTTAGGACGTGGGATCATTCTTCTAAGGATTCCTTCACATTTTCAGATTAACGTATTGAAAGAGCCAATATGCATAAATAAAAGGATTGTGTAGGAATGAGGGAGTAACTGATTATGAATTTATATGGATGCAGGAGATATACTTAAAATACATCAGGTGAATCTGGAGAGAAAAATGAAGAACGAATTTATTGAAAAATCTTCTTTTCACTTCCTACCTTATCGGTTGTCAATAAAATCGGAAACGTGCAGAGCCAGTTTCAATGGCAACTTGTCACATCTTAATGCGGATCATGAATTACTTTGAGTGAGCAATAAGGAAGTACGCAGTTCGAAACGAGGATTAGGCGACACAATCGGCGTTCTGTAGGTGACATGTTTAGGGATCCTTACAGACCGAAGCAGAACCAAGGGAATATAAAACTCAATTTGAAGCCATCAACAACGATCTTCATCAATTGGAGGCCCTTATAAGGAATTATACCACCATAATAAACAACACAGTCAAGTTACTATAATAAAGCATAATTCAATTCTCACAATGGACTCATTAAACATATACTGATAAAAGACCAGAACACCCTGAAGGCTGAAATAGAAAGATTAAACGAATACTTTACACGAATACATAAAAGACACACAACAAGCCTTACTTGATGTAATCCATAATACACACAAGAATATATTGCTCCCTCTTCTACTCACGCCATTTCAATTCAGACACGAATTTCCGCATCATTGAGATCGGCTCTATCTTATATAGAAAAAAACATTTAATAGGTCAGTCAACACACTAACTGTATCTGCACGGACTAAAATTACCACGATCGCATGTCCGTAACGCTTCAAGACAATAAAATTGGGGCAAGATGTAAAAGCACTTAGAGAAATGGTTGGTTTTCCTACACGGGAATAGTCATAATATTCACCATTATGTCATGGCACACATCATTGTTTGTGTCATTTGGTGCATCAGGTTTGCATACAACGAAGGCAAGGTAGACCTCGCCCATCGCCTTCTCCATTTCAACGAGTAGAAGCATAACCATTCTGCCCGGTGGCCTGCAGTGCAATTAATTCTCGAGTTACTTAAAGATTTTACATCTTCTGTAAAATTACATACTTAAAAATGAGAATTTTTCCGGCTATTATGAAAAATGTAAAAAAAATTTTGTTGAGTTTATTTTCTAGTTTTAACTGAAAATTCCAATAAGAATTTTTTACAGTGTATTTACTAATTTTTGTTATTTTGGACATATTTCACTGCCATTTCACAATACAAACCCGAAAAACATAGCCCCTTAGTAATAGACGGTTTAAAATCAACTTACCACTGAAAGTCATATGAAATTTCGCATTGATGGCCCATTGATTTAGCGATGCAACAATAAAAATGACAGCAAAATACTTTACTACCAACAATCACCTTTTACAAATCAATACCATGAAGAAAGTTAGGTTTCCCGCTTAATATTGGATTCAACTCTTTCTGTATTCAATATTTTAATTACCATTAGCACAATCCACCATAATCATTGTCACGCCTCGCAATCGTGATAAAACCCAGAATTTGCCATGAATGTGTTAAATTTTATGATTTTTAAATTCCTTAAAAAAGCTCATTTGAATACAAATTTATAAATGATAAATTATCATAAGTCGTGATCTAATACACATTCGACATCTTGTATGAATGTAAAAGTATACAATTAATCATCGCCCGTCGTTTTGATGTGTGCGCGCATACGGCGTTTAAGAACCACCCATGTTGAATTTGGGGATAAGTGTAAATTAAATCAATCAAATCTTAAAAAATAGTTGGAAAGTTTCCTGTACGTATGTATCTGGATGTATGTAGCGATTACTACATAAGACAGAAAGTAAAGTATAGCAAAATATTACATACATACATAGGCGTTTATCTGTCAAATAAAATTTCTTTCATTTTAAGGTTTGGCATTTTTATAATCATATGCATACATTCTTAAATGATATGCAAGACATAATTATCATCTCTCCTCGTACATATCGTCGGTTTGGTGCAAAGTGACACAACTGAAATTTCACTCATTTCTAGAGATATACGAATCAAACGATACCCAATAATTCATATTTTTATTATTTTGTATTTCAAAACATAATCTCTTATGTAGTTATTTCTAGCAAATTAGGTAAAATTCCACGATATTGGAACCTATCCTAAGAAAATTTACAAACTATTAAAGAATTATAAAAATTAAGATCCGATAGAAATTATTTTACTAATCAGAACGTATTTTTATGTACTTTTGAAAAACGCCGTTTTACAAACAATTTTGAGTGATTTTTCAAATCGCTCTATACTGAAAAATTAAAATTTCGAGTTGTGTCACTGTTGCACCAAACCGACGATATATAAACATATACTTATTTCTATAAATATTTATATGACTCGCTAGATAAATAATTCCACCAACTCGCAACTCAGCGTATACGTTCCACCAGCGACAACTCAATATGTACGACTAAAATTGCGTAAGCCAAATTGAGAACAAAAAATCTCGCGCATACTACCATACCTATATGTAGAGAGCGTTAAATACACGGGTTTTTAAAAACCTCCAAGGCAATTTTCATATATGTTACTTGAGTAATAAGCAACATACTCGTGTATACATATACAATAAAATCCAGCAGAATTAAATTAACAGTTTTACCGTTATATCGCAAAATTAAATGCAAAAAAAAATCGTGTACGTGAGATTTTTATGTAGTTGTTGTTAATTTTTATTTTTATTATCCATTTTAAAAGTTTTGGTTTTCATCAAAACACCGATTTGAAATTCTTAAATCCCGGTTCTTCGGCTGCAAAAAACTCTTATTCTTAATTAATATTCATAATCCGGGCGATCATATAACTCAGAGATAATACGGTCCGAGCTTAACATGTTTGAATGTATTGATAAAAAAATATTTCGATGCGGCGGCCTCATATGTAGAAAAGAAAAGCTTTTATACGTGAACACGTTATAAACCAACCAATTCATAACAAAAGAAATTTTAAAGCTTGCGATCACCAACAAAATATCGAAGAACCAGTTCTTTTGTTGTTGGTTTATGCGCGGATTTATAAAGATAAAATTGAAAGAATCAACAATTGGTAATCCATCTTTTGATTTTATTTAACGAAATTTTTGACATTAAATCGCTTAGTGAAAGAGAAATGTATAATGTCTATGTACCTCAAATATTGCAAATAGTAGAAGATCTGGAATTTAGTTATTAAGATCACGAGATAGTGTGAGAAGTTGTTTAGATGTTTAGAAATATTTTTGGAAGATAACATTTTGCAATAGATGTAGAAATGTGTTGATTCCGAGAATGTCAACCTTTTAATCACGATATATGATCTTGCAAGATTTATATTCTCTATTGAACAACATTACGATAGCCTAATAGTCATTGAAATTTTTATATATAGCTAGTGGTTAGCGCAGCTAGTAGAGCTAGTTCGTGGTTAGCGCCACCTTGGTGGCAAAGTGATCAGCATGCTTGCTCCAGCGACCGGAGGTCCCGGGTTCCATTCCCGGTGGTGACAGGGAAAAAATTTCACGGCTGGTTTAGGATCTATGAATTAATCATTCATTATCCGAAATGAAATTATATGAAAACTCATATAAGGCGGCCAAATCCTTTGATGGGATATAGTGCCAGAGACAGAGAGAGAGAGAGAGAGAGAGAGAGAGAGAGAGAGAGAGAGGTTAGCGCAGCCCAAATTGCAATTAAACCGAATTTGCAGATTCCGAATTGCAGAAATTAAATTTTATGTAAAAACATCTCTCTATGGTGTCTTAATGTAAAATGCTGTGCGAATCGTATACGTACGTGTCAGTGATGAACAACTAAAATGTTGTGATTGAAAATTTTTCATACAAAATATTTTGTATACTACAAAGGTCAGGGCCCTGCAACTCTCTACAATTTAGGACAGATTAGGGTACTTTACAATTTTAGCCAGATTTCCTCGCTATTAACCTTAGTCCGTAGGATCGAAAACCCTAGTATTTCAAATTAAACTTTTCGATTGGATGTACCACAAATATTCCGCTTAAGCCTGTCGATGCCAATTGTTGTTGAGATTTCCGTTGACGTCCACCATAAAATATTTGCGCAATTTTCGAGTTTTGTGTTAACAGTTTTCCAGATTTTTTGGAATGTACGTTGCCTGTTTGGCCGGATATCGTGTGTTCATAGGAACTAAGGATCGACGACTGCTTCAGGCCCAAAGTATTTGTGGTTGGATTCGAATTTTAACATTGATGAATAATTCAACGGGAATCTTGATGTTTTGACGTGCACTAGCTCTACTAGAGCGCAGTTGAGGTTTTCCTTAACCTGGTTCAAATTACCAGTAGAATTGTTGGAAGTTCTAAGCTCCAATGGGATGTATTACATCGAGCTGTTAAAGTGGCTTTTAGTTTGCTGTGGAACCGTCGACAAAGTCTATTCGGTTTCGAGTTGTATGCAGATGCCTGCATGCAATGCGAACTTATGAGTGTCGTCCGCACGCGTGTGTTGATTCAAAATGTATTCTATGGTCAGTCGTGCTAAATAGAGTGCAATATATCTACAGGTTTTCGCATTGTAGAAGATCTTACTAACGGGTTTTTGCGATGGGGGCAAAAGGGTTCTAGCAAACAGGCAGATCGATCCACTATCGTTAAAATATAATGAGCGCCATTCGATTGGGGCAGTGAAACAACCAGATTCATGTGGATGTGGTCAAACTTGAATTACTATATTTAATCACTTTTGACATAGGATACAAGAGTTCGCCCGCAATTTCTTGTATCAGCATTCATTCTTGGCCAGAACTATGTCGAAGCAATAAGTTTTCGTGTGAAGAAGGCGAGTGGTAGAGATACATGGGCCGACAAGAACTTCGTCATCACGCAAAAATGAATAATATGTAATGGAATGAAACCTCCCCCCGGCATGTTAGTATATCTTACTCAGCAGCCCTGGGAGCTGGCTTGGATTCAATGGACCAATTACTCATTAATCCGAAGTCAAAACGATTGCAGAAACGAATACTAATGGGTGATTTTTTCTTTCTGGTTTTTCGTGTATATGTTTGCTGTTTTTTTATTCGCTAAAAGGAAAATTATTTATCGAAAATTCCACTACTACTCGCATTGTCGCTGTACCATAAAAATTAAAAATATATTCATCCATAAAACAAGAATTAACGACCTGTGGGTCGATTCTTGTTTTCCCATAGGAATAGGAAATAGGAAAGAATTCTAAATTTTTATAGCAGATTTGTATTTTTTCCCTATAAGCTTATTTTGTGGCACTATTCTGGCATTCCCTGGGAATAGGGAATTGGGAAAAATATTTTCATAGCATTTTTGTTTAAATTATATTTTTCTGGTCTACTGAGGGAATAAGTTTGGTGTAAATTTTTTTCGAAACAAAGTTAAATGGGAAAATATTTTTCCCTAAAAAAACTTTGTTTTGAAAATGTTTGCACCAAAGTTATTCCTTCAGTAGGTCAGAAAAATACAGTTTGAACAAAAATGATATGAAAGTAATTTTCCCAATTCTCTATTCCCAGGGAAAACCAGAATAGTGCCACTGGTGTATCTTATGGGGATTTTTCTTCCTTATTTTTCGCAGTTTAGACGTTTATCTTTCCGCACCTACTTTGGATACGGAAAGATATTCTTTTACAACACATGTAACATTCTTTTAATTTAATTCTTCTAATTTTTAATTAGGCAAAAAAATTATAATTACATAGAATTAATGTAAGTTTGACATTTCTTAACCGCTTACAGAGTCATGGTTATCAATACTCAACTTAAACAAGAATTTGAGCAAAATTTATTCTTATGTGTATTAAAATAAACAATTGACGATTGGAGCCGTGATTTTAGGCTTTTTTACATGGAATCAAAACTTTGAAAATTTACCGCTATACCAATTTTTAGTTGTTTCGTGAGCGCTGGTGGTCATATTTTACATGGAATCGCAGCTTTTTTTTATTCCAGCAGATGGTGTTTTCTCTACTTTACCAATCGTCAATAGGAAAAATTTTTTAAGAAAAAACTGCTATCAAAATTTTTTAATAAATAGAAAAAAAAATTCCTATTTCCTAAAGACACCAGAATCAACCCAATGCAGGTCGATTCTGGTTTTCCTATAGAAAAAAAAGGAATTAGGAAAGATATTTTCATAGTATGTACATACTTTTGTCGCAAAATTTTTGTTTCTGGCATACTATGGTAAACAGTTGGTGTAAATTTTTTCAAAAACCAAATTAAATTGGGAATATTTTTCCTATCCAATTTCGATACGGAAAAAATATTTCCTAAATTATAAAAATTTAGATCAAACATGATTTCTCAGTAGGCCAGGAAATGATATTTTTAACAAAAATGCTATGTAAATATTTTTCCTAATTCTTTTTTACAAGAAATTTTAGCACGGCATACTTTATGTAAATAAAAATTAACATACAAAAATATACCCAACGAACACCTCGCTAATTTCGTATTAGCATTGTCGTTTCATCATGGAAAGACTTACATCCAAACAACGTTTACTAATTATTAAATTTTATTATCAAAATGCATGTTCAGTGAAAATGTGTTTCGCGCACTTCGCCCATTTTATGGTCGTCATAATCGACTTACTGAGCAAGCAATTCAAGCTATTGTGAAAAAATTTCGCACCAATTTCACGTTATTGGCCATCAATTCACCATATCGTATGCATAGGGAGCGTACTGTGGATAATATTGCTGCTGTAGCTAGTCTTGATGAAGACGAGAAATAGTCCAGAGAATTGTGCTATTTAACTTTACGCAAGGATCTTAGTCTCAAGGCATATAAAAATACAGCTAGTGCAACAACTGAAGCCAAACAAGTTGCCACAGCGTCAAAGTTTTGGTTAGTGAGCCTTGGAACATCTTGAGGAAAATCTGTTTTTCTACCGAAAAATTGTATTCAGCGGAGAAGCTTTGTTTGGGTTAAATTCGTACAATAATAAGGAAATATGCCACATTTGTTGTGATGAGCAGCAACAGGCAATGCAAGATCTGCCAATGCACGCAGGAAAAACCACTGTTTGATGCGGTTTTTCGGTCCGTATTTATTTAAAAATGACGATGGTCGCAATGGCAGCGATGACGTTCTATGGTTTCGGACTTTTTTGCCCAAAATGCATGAACATATGGTGGTTTCAGCAAAACGGCGCCACATGCTACATAGCAAGCAAAATCATGGACTTATTGAGGAATGAGTTCGGTGAGAAAATTATCCGACGTTTCAGTCCGTCCGGCGAATTTGAAGCCTCTTGACATACCAGCTGTAATGCTCGAGAAAGTGGTGAAAAATTGGACATCTCGCATATGCCACTTAAAACGTAACCATGGCCAACATTTACATGAAATAATCTTTAAAAAATAAATGGCAAACATTTATTTATGGATTAAAATAAAAATTTGATACATTTTTACAATTTTACTGTGTTTTTTGAAACAATCAAGGATGAGGGAACTATAAAGAACTACAAGCCACAATAGCAAGGACACACATAAATGATATAAAGATATTACAAGGAGATTTTAATACTAAAATTGGAACAGATAACACCGATCTGACAACCATCATGGGTAAACAATTAGACGGGCACCAAGAATACAGACCATCTGTGGATCAGTGGTAACGGAAAAAAAATTAAAGAACGCCAACTGAAGACAACTCAGGTTGCAAATGTGAAAACAAAACACGTCGGAACTGAAACGTCAGCACGATGAAACGGCACGAAAATTAATAAAATATAAAGGTGAGTGACCGTATTCACATACTGAAGACATTCTCAAGGCAGTAATATACCACAAATAAGGGACCTTAATAATAGATGAAGCACAATTGTAGAGGTGAACGGAATATTTCCGAAAACACATCACCAACAATATCACAAATCTTCGACAGTACAACTGGCGCTAATAACGAAACTATTAACACTTATCCATCAACGGAGGGGCTAACATTGCTAAAATGAAAAATAACAAGGCCCTGGAACGAACAATATCCCAGCTGAAAGAGATATATATTTACGGTCCCCAAGAATTGTGCCTGGGAGAAGGCTAAAATTGGTGTGGCATATTCATTTTCAACATAAGAACACAAAAAGGTATAAGCAATGATCATCCTGGAGAAAATTTCACCGATTGTCAAATCGAAATTAATAAAAGAACAAGCTGGTTTCGGAGCAGCAGGTAGTTTCACCTACCAAATCAAACCACTGTACCTACTACCACATCAAACGGGTTGCGGTTGTGTGAATCCACACAAAACTGAGTTGGTCCCATTCTCCAGGAAAAATACAAACTTCCTCAGATCAACCCCCGTCAGATCTTAAATCGTATTGGATTGACATTCACTGATAAAACGAATTATCTGGGTCTCATTCTGGACAGCAAACTAAACTGAAAACCGTAACATATTATTAGGAAGAGTAACAAGAGTTACAATAGCGCTTTGCTCCTGTAAAAATTTCATTAGAAAAAGATGGGGCTTGGAGTCCGCATTGTACATTGACTCTATATTTCTACTTAGGCCCATTTTATTATATGGAGTCCCTGTATATGTATACTATATTAATAGCCAGTTTAGCCAGCTTTAAATATTCTGACCAACTTACGATCCTTGGTGAAAAAATCACTGCCTTTTGTATTAGTGGGGCTCTTAGGAGCACATATTCACTCAAGCACTGGAGATTCTCTTTCATCTCACACCTCTAGATATCCTAGGTAAACCTCTGGTAAACAAATGACAGCGATATATAAGAATGAACATGTGTTCATCTCCATGTGGTATTGTAACAATACAGGACATCCATTTTTTCTCAGAAATAGGAACATCATAACTACTATCGACAAGACCATCTCGACACGTATTTTTGAATAGTGAGGGTGTTAATTTCTCAAAGATGAACAAGAAGGTAGAGAGCAAGGTTTTCTGTGAAGAATTAAATGTAAACCTCTCTCTTCATCTCCCAGACTATACTGTAGCGTTTTTTAAGCTGAACTAACGCAAGCCGTTGATCGGTTGAGGTATAATACAACACTTACATCTGTGTATTTTTACGGCCAGTCAGGCTTCACTTAAGAGGTCCAACCACGTTTCCTTACGTTGAAGTAGCCCACAATTATCTTTCATATCTTAACGAGATGATAAATCAGTTCAATGTACATCTGATGCAGGTGTCAGGGTATTTCAATATTACGAGGAATGAAAGGCGGATGAACTCGCTCGACAAGGCACAACCTGCCTCATATCATCAAGCGCAGGGAGGATATTTTTTATTCCTTCGGATTTTTTTGCAATCTGTTTTGGGGCCTAGGCTCCCCGAACTCTTTCGCGGATTACTTGTTCCGTTCTTATTTTACGCCGTTGCCAGCCAATTCGAGGGCGGACGACTATAGGTCCGATTTTATAGCCATCTGCGCATTGCATAGCCTCATACCAGCCTATACTGGCATGTAAGATGCCAGTGTGGAACAAACATATCATCGTATATGGGACAAACACAGAAACATTCATTTTTATTTACGTATACTGAGTTGTAGCGCCTAATTGGTTGTTGCAATGCAGCTTAGTAAAGACAAAGCTACACTAGCTTTAAAGAGAAGCCTCATTGATTTGTGGGCTCTATTAAACAAATGAAATCTATTTCTAGGCTGGCTTTTAGCTTAAACATTTAACCATGCCATACAACAATAATCAGTGTTCAAGCTCAAAGACAGATAAATGAGCGCGGAAATTTATAGTCGTCATGATAACTGCCATCAATCTCAAATTCGAATAGGAAGTAATTTATCATAAAAATGTGTCTCAATTTGTAAAAGTGTGGGCAAGTGGAATGTGAATATAAGAAATTATCATAATCGATTGAAGAAATTTTGACGAATTTTCAAAAAATATTTAAAAAAATAATTGATAAATAATAATATTGGATAACGACAAATAATTACTTCGCGTAACATATTTCTCTCCTCAACATTGTATCTGAAATCACATTGGTACAATTACACGAAGAAAATAAATTTTCCTTATTATTTTCCCACTGTACGACCATATTTCCACATCTATTTAAAAGGCGTATCATTTCATTGTAAATTCCTCTCCCACACATCACCATCAAATAAAACAAAACAGTAATTGAGAAAAAGGATTAAATCGATCCGAGTTTTCCCGATTCCCAACTCGAACAACAATTTGTTACCGCTCGTAAAAGTATAAAAGGAAACGCTGAATTGAACAGGACGTTCAGTTTCAAAAAAAAGTTCGGTGATCTCAAGTGAAAAATATATAAGCAGCAGTGTTGTGCACAGTAGACACATCAGCAAAGTGAAAAGTGAATTCTTAGTAAAAATTCTTTTTTGTGCATAAAAAGTCATTGAACCTTGCCATCTTCTTCTTATTATTTATTGTTCGTACATTTTATTTGTTAATTATGTCTTAATGTACCAACCTCCTCGTTCATACAACCGTCTTATACACGTATTGAATGGATGCGCGATAATCAAAATCATCATTCATCTGTCGTTTTGTATTTATTTAAATTTCTTCTCGTCTTCGAGTCTTAAAGTTACAACATCCAGACACATGATGAGAATTTTCTGTTCAACGAAATTCTTGAATTTTTTTTAGGCGTGTTATTGTTAATTGTCTTCTCTAAGCGAACAACACAGAAAAAAAAATTAGTAAACGATGACTTTTAACATTTTATTGTGCCGTGTACGAAAAGATCATTGATTCTCATCTCGCGCGGTACTTCGCGTATAGATTCCTATCCCTATATGTGTACATACAAACACATAGTAAACTATTTTAATTAATGAGATCATGATTGATCGGTTAAAGATTGGATTGTGAATACCAGAGAAAATTTAATTCGTGTTAATAAATTTTTAAAGGCGGTTGGATAATTAAATGCATTTCTTGGATTCTCTAGCCGCGTATATCGTTTTGTATCCGATGTTCAGTAATAGATTTTTGATTAGTTTTGGATATAGTCGTTGATTGAATAAATTAAAAATCAATATGAACTCGTTTCAGTGCACGCCTAATTATTAAACAATCGGATCGTGTCACAGTGGCTTTACAAAATAAATTTTTATATTGTGTATTAATCGAATGTGTCGTACTGTATTTCTGTACGGTGGCATACGACGTTAATTTAATTAGTAAACGAAATAAAAAAATTCAGTTTTCCATGCAGTCACAATCGGTCGGAAAATAAAGTAAAATTGTAATATTATTAAGAAGTTAGCCGTGTGCAGGAAAATTTTCCAAAATATTCTAAACAAATTAGGAGATAAAAATCCCTACTTCCGTTCCAATTAAAACACTACTCCCATTTTTATTAAACTTTAAAAGATTTTTTTTAAATATGCAGATTTAAAATCTATATACTGTCAAGTGTGTGTGTGAAATTTATATACAAAACCCAAATTGATTGTGGCTTTTCAAATAAACAGCTTAAATTTTGAGTGGTTCTAGTGGTGTGTACGGTGTGCAATTCTGTGATATAAATTTAGATAATCCAGAATGGATGTTAACGAATATAGAAAACGAGGTAAGTGCTGTGAAATTTGCAAACTGTTTTTTGTACGCAAATCGTATTTATATGCCAAAATCGGCATTATAAGATGAATAATTTTTAGTCCGTGCATATTGAATATAAAAAGGTGAACATAATTGAGTCACTTCAAAACCAAAAAACGATATAGTTTAGCGCTACCAGGAGGATATTGATTTTATGCAAACTAATCGATAATAAAAGTGACAGAAATAAAAGTAATACTGATACCATAGAAGTGAATTATTATTTGTAGCCCCGAAATCATCAGTTCATATTTTTTACTATTATACAAACAAAAGAAAATCTATCGAAGGTGTAACGGTGCCAACTGTTTTATGCGAATCTAAAAATGTGAGATGAAATTTGTGTACTGTCAAATAGTCCTTAGCATTATGAAAGTATAGGCTTCAGACTCTTAGAACGTTTTATAACAGTGGTTCCTGCCTTTGGACTTTTCTCACTCTATTGACGGTGTTCAACATACCCAATCGCTGTACGCGTTTCCCGGTTTGTTTCTTTGTTTCCTTTATGTTGTACTATAGAAGAAACTAGCAGTTCCACCTTGGTACAACCGGGAATTGCGTTCACTGCGTAATCAAAGAAATGAAAACAGGAAAAAATTCTTAAAGGCGAGATTGGATTCAGATTACTTAAATTGGTGGGTGATAGTTCAGATAACTTTTGTGGGTGACCACAAAATCATTACAAACTTGTTCGCAAGTTTTTTAATACGGCCTAATCCAACAACGATATTGAACTCGATGCGAGCAATTTCAGCTACAAATGAATAGCCGCGACCTAACATCTCTGGTCTCTATTCAAATTGATCTTGATATAGTGGAAAGGAGCTTTAACAAGGTAAAAGATGATTTTTCACCAGCCCCGATGTGTTGCTTTCTATCGTTTTAAAAAATTGTGTTGATAACTTAGCTTAGCCTACAACACTGTTCCAAAACATGATCGTGCATGGAATTTTTCTCTTAATACGAAAATCAGCTGTCTCCAATTATAGGCCAATTGCGAAATCCTTCATCCCTAAGTCATTTTAAAAGATCGTGTATCAGTGGTTCTCAAACTTGTTTAGCTGCGGAGCCTTCCAAAGGCATAATAATTTACATGGAACCCCAGTGGTTCAGTAATGACTAAATGTGTGTATCTGCCAATCGATGATTGTTAACACATGAGAGTAGTTAATTTTTTTATACATTGTATTTACAAATTTATAAATAAAAAGGAAAAATGGAATTTATTAATTATTTGTACTTCGACAAATCCAGGTTACTGGCCTACTTTTACATAATTCTTGTATATCTGGCTTTATAATTGAAAGTTGAATCCTGCATCGAGTCTATTGCGGTATTTATTTTTATTGCAGCATACGAAGAAAATCCGGACTCGCACAGATAAATCGTAGCGAAAGGGAGAAGTATGTTAACAGCTTTCATTGATAAATCTGCATATTCTTCTCTTAAAGCGCACCAAAATTTTGGCAAAAATACTGTTTCAAATATAGGCAGTAGTAAGGAATCGGAAAACATGCCAATGAAGAATTCGTACTCCTTACGTGTGAACTCTTCTGGTCTTTTCTGAACTATGAATAGGTTTCGAATCCATGTGTAATTTTCAAGCTTTTCATTCTGCTCATCTGGAAATTACTGTTTAAGTAAGTTTAGAATATCTTCCAAATGTTGAAGAATTTCATCACACAACATAAAATAGTCACTTTCTTCAATGTCAACATTAATTTCATCGAACAATTCTTTAAGTATTGGGAAGCTATCTAGTTCACGAGCGAATTTTTTGTTAAAAGCTTGAATCATATCATTTGCTGTGAACACTGTTACTTGTTTTGCTTAAAGTGAAATATTCACTTTGTTTAGCTTTGAGAAAATGTCGGCGAGGTATCCAACTCGAAACAACCACAGTTTAGAGAAATTCATTCGGTTTACCTTGAAAAAAGTTCCCAATTCTTCATGTCTTTGCAAAGAATCTCAAAAGGCCGTGTTTGCAAGGGTGTCGATTTGATGAAATTTATGATCTTTACAGACTCATCCAGGACATTTTTCAAAGACATTTGCATATTTTTTTACTTCAAGTGCTTGGTGGTGAAGAATGCAATGGCTACTGGTGAAGTTTAGTGCTAAATTTTTGATTTTAGCAACAGCGCCAGCGGGTTTTCCTACCATTGTCTTTGCACCATCCATGCAGATATCAACACAGTTTTTCCAATAGTCTTAAAAAATCATTCAAGACATTAAATATTTCGGCACCAGTTGTATTATTTGGCAATGGTTCACACAAAAGAAGATCCTCTTAAAGCAAATTTATATGCTGATATTGGACAAAACAAGCAAGATTGCAAGTCTAGCTACATCTGTGCTTTCGTCTATTTGCAGAGAAAAATTACAATTACACTTTAAAATTACAAATTACAAAAAACAATTACAAATTGCATCACCTTGTATGCATGGTCGTGGTCCGTGGACCTCGTTCAACCCTTTGTAAATGTAAATCTTGGAATAGAACCATAAAAACAGATGCGCTATATATGTAATATAGTGGAAAAATATGTCACAGTTGGAGAATTTGCTTCCAGAAGGATCTAAATTTATAATTTTTTCCAACTTGATTATGAGATTCGCGGAGTTCTTTGAATTGGCTCGCACCCTACGGCTCCGCGGACAAACACTTTTTGAGAAACGTTGTTGTATATGATTCAGCATGGCTTTCTTAGTTCGTCGTAGATCGTCAGACAACCAATTTAACCCAATTTGCATCCCATACTTTGAACGTTATGGAGGGTGGAAACGATGATGGTGTTATTACCCCGGACTTCAGCAAGGCATTTGATAGGGTTTCCAATAACATAATTTTGTTTAAACTCAAGGCTTTCGGTTTTGCGCCTCAAACTCAACTCTTACTATGGTTGGACTCTAATCTGAGGCAACATCGGTATCAGATGATCATTAGGTCATCAATATCTGCTCCTTTTATAGTTACTTATGGTGTACCGCAAGGCCGTCATCTTGACTCTCTTTTTTTCGTCTTATCCATCAACGAAGTCAATTTCGTGATTAAAATTTCGTCTATTTCCATTTATGCAGACGTTATGAAAATTTACCGACAATTTTTAAGTTCGATCGATGTTAACCTATATTAGAGAATGACCTTAATAACTTCATAGCTTGGTGTGTTAAAACTAATCTTAATCTAAATGTGTGTGATACCATCATCAGCGCTGCTGTTTCCAGAGCCATACGGGACTTAGAGATCACATCGATTGTATTGTCAACAGATCAAACTCTTCTCTTGGATTTGTATGACATTTGTTCGGCCTTTGCTCGAGTATGCGGGTTTGGTTCCCGCATACCATGCCGTCCATATACGAAGAATTGAAGCTATGCAACGTTTTTTTACATTTTTGCGTTTTGCTCTACGCAGATTAACTTTAAGCAACGAACTGTTGCAGACATCGTTTTAATTTACCAACTTTTATCTTTTAGGTAGAACAGAATAATTTGTTGTGTATTGCTCAGAGACAGTACATTTCCTGTACGTATTTGATGTTTAGCTCTTCCTTTTTTCTTTTTTTTCATTTAATTTTTGAAATCTGTTCTGGGGCCGAAGCGTCCCAACAGTTTCGCAGTTCACTTTGAACGTCCTTACCTTAAACAGTCACCTAAGCAATGTTGTGTCGTATTGTCAACATCGAGTAGATAATTACTACTCTTCATGTGCAAAGAATGTATGTAGATAATAAAAAATGTCGAAAATTATTGTTTCTTTCATCAATCTTTCGGCTTTATAGCGTTTATGCCAAGTCAAATTCGAAAAGGTCAGAAACCTTTGTTGTAAAGTAGAACTTTATTCACAGTAAACTTTTTAAAAGAAATACAAAAATTAATTGAATGTGCAGTGGTATATGAAAAATACTCGAATAATCGAAAAGATCATCACAAGCAATTATTGTACCATGTAAATCTACTGGTATGAACACTGGATCGAGGATATTGATTGCTGCTCTCGCTCTCGATATTGTTAACCTGTCTTAGTCCGAGTGAACAGATTGAGTCTATCACGAGGTCTGAGATTAAATCGCCATTGAATAGCAGAAGAAAATCATCAACAGTAAACCCTTTTAATTTAGACTTCTAACTTTACCTATCTTTCGAGATAGCTAGCAGAATGCCGCCACCTGTAGCTGTCGATTTAAGATCCGAAAACACAGTAGTCCGGGGGAAATATTCTGTGTGAGCTAGTCAGCCATGTTTTCGTGATGCAAATGACATCCAACACCGAGAAGTAAATTTCTTGCGATTTTGATCAAATTCCGCTACTCCTAGTGGTATGTTGTGCGCACAACAATACAGACGCGTTACCCTGAAAATTTCCTGTCATTTAATGTACGCGAGAGACAAGAACAGAAAAACTGCCCCACAATCATTGATGAATCAGTTTTCAGCCAAATCAGACGTTTGCAAAAGGCACACTTTCGTGTAGAGAACCCTGGTCTGTGTCTTGAGTAAATTTGTGTTAAGGTTTTTTATTGAACGTTATTAATATTTAACATTTTCTTGATTTTTATTACTGTAGACAGAATACATCGTGACACCATTAGTCCAGATCCCATGGATCCTGCTTCAAACAATAATTGGATGTTTCAGGGCCAGCCATAAGCTCTACATAATTTTATTTTTCGAATAACAACATGCCTCCCACATAAACGATTTAACCATCCATAAATCCACGTTTAAACCAATAAAACTAAATAACGGTGTTAGCCGTCAGACCCGTGTAAAGTTAGTCCAGATTTTCATCCAAAAAAAAAAAAAATACCATCGGGCAACACTAAAACTGCAATGATGTCCCAGTCCAGAATTTAATTAGTAATTTCGTTCAATCTCGAAATTTTATTCTAAGTATGTAAAATTAATAAAAGTTTAAATTAAAAGAACTAAATTGATTTAGCGCACTGTATAGCAAAGTGGTGTCAGTTAGTTGAATATCTGTAATAATTAAAAATTTCCTTCGTAACATAAAAACGTAGAGCTATTCGCAAAAACCCCAAGAAAAGGCCTTTGACGGAATGTATTTTGTGCGACACGGAATCGTATTAACTAGCTCAGGTTTTAATTGCAAACCGATTTGAATGTTGAGAACAGAGCTATGTTAAGTTGGGCCACTATGGTATCCAGTTTATATAATTTCTAAAAGTGGTGGGTCTGGTATGTCTTGCCGCATCGGAAGCCAGAAACGGAATGTTCTACTGACCTCCGTTCCACCAAGATATACCAGGCTGAAACTGTTTTGATGTTATAGAAACTCGTAGCACACTGACCCAACCATAGCTCCGTTCACTATTTGCAAATCAGTTTGAAATTAAAACAAGAGCTATAGTGCACTCTATGGACCGGAGACATCATTGGTCTGCATTATTTAGAAAATGGAGATGATAACGCGTTTATTGTCAATGGTGTTCGCTACAGAGACATGATAACAATTTTTTTATGGCCAATATTTGATTGCGCTGAAATAATCAGTTTTTGACAAACAGATTTGATGGACGATTAATTTCGTGAACGGGGGATGTTAGTTGGCCACCAAGAACACCATAAGATTATCTTTTATGAAGGAATTAAAGGTCTCAAAACTAATATTAAAAGCGTCATTCGTGAGATACAGCTCTAATTATGTATAGAAATATTATCGGAAATTTCGACCAAAGGATTAACTTCTGTAAACGCGCTCTTGGTGTACATTTGCCCGACATTATTTTTCATTCATAAATGGTCAAGGGTCTGCACTAAATTTCAATAAAGAATATGACATATATTTTACCAAAACGTGTGTTTAATTTTAAATTTAAAAAAGTCCTTATTGGAACACTCAGTATCAATTTTTAATAATGCCGTTTAGATCCTACAAAACATTCACGTCGCGGGATTGTAGTTAAAATGTGATCTATTTAGGGACAGTATTGTGTCAAGAGATGGTACGCAAATTATCCCAAAGAAACAAGCATTTGGAATCGTTTGGCCAGCACTATGATAATTTATGGCATTACCGTTCTTAAATTTTGACATATTTGGAGGCAGGAGAGGCACTTATTATGCATACAGATGATACTAATGCGTTAGTGCTATCGTAGAAGCAAGAAGATACAGAGCTGGTCATCGCTTGGTACAGTTTAGCTCATTGTAGCTATCACATGGCGTGAAGGGATTTTGCCCCTGCACGGTTGTCTTAAATCCGCCTCGATCCGTTGCTAGCTGTTCGACGTCGTCTCGCCAACGCGGTCGGAATCTTCCTCTACCATGTACACCAGCTGGTTATTGCTAGAATTTTTTTAATCATTCGTTATTGTAAGGATCTTGCGAAGGGGCCCAGCCATCTAATTCGGGTATAATAAACTCAATGAAATCGCTTTCTCCAAGAAATCACTTTATCTCATATTCATACGAAGCCGATATTCGTTCTATGCAACATTAATTGGGCCAAAAATTGTACGAATGGCCTTACGTTTGGAAAGTAGATAACATTCTACAGTCGTTAGAGATCAGAGTCTTGCTCTCGCTTCCGAAGCCAGTACAGGTCTAATGAGTGCTTCATAAAGTGCGAGCTTACAGTACTGCATCTGCAACAGATCGTTTTTGCTACGTAACACCAGATATTATTTCAAAAGATTCTAATAAGTTTCCTTCGACCAGGATTCTACATATATAGACCGAGACATTGTTAATCTGGCAAGTACAACATTAGCTTACACTTTGTAGGCGGCAGTACACAATAAAGCTATGCCAGCGGTTGCCTTCCCATTTTCCAATCGACTAATACCTTTTCCCCGGCGGAAAAGTTGCTCTAATAGGGATCACTTCGTCACTCCAATTTAGCAGATTTTGGAAGTAGGTTTGCCACATTGAGAGAACATTCGCCACATTTGTTTTCAGTTTTTCATTCCAGTATTGAATGGCTCTTCTTGTGTGAAAAGTCTTTAATGAGATTCTTGGCATTAGCAGAACAGTCTCTTGAGATTTCTTGTCCTGTTAAAAGGTGCGCAGTTAATTATGGATCAGTGAGATTGGTTTCTAATAGAGAATCAGACTCCAAATTCTAATTTGCATCGAAAAAATAAATCCGTGGAGACTGAAATCGAATATGTTCCGTATAGTGTGACGGTTGTTCGTAAAGTTAGTGGTGGCGCTCCGTGTGATTTAAGCTAATTAAACATTTCATATCTTAAGTTATAATCTGTTCCATTATCAGGTAGACATGTAGAGCCAACAATCATTGCAACCGTCTCACTAATCAATAAAATTATTTAAATTTGGTTTCTTACTACATAACCAAACTAATATATGGAAAGATCGATGCATGGTGGTAAAACTTACGTAGAATTTAGACGGACGACTTAAACAGTCAATTATCCAGAAAATTTATTGTTTTGAATTTTCATTCGGTTCACACATATTTAACGAAATGTAACTATCAATTGCCCCAACCTATTCCATCTGCAGCATATACGAATCCGGTCAAAAACTATAAAAACAATTTAGAAAGGATTTTCCATTTTCATTACGGGATGACGATTTCGTTTTAAATTGAATTTAATATTGCGCTACCCCATTGCTATTTCTTACCATGTTTGCATCGATATTCTAATATTGTCGACATGTTATTGCCGTCATAAATTTACAGGATCAATTTTATTGCTATATTTGATTTTCTATTTTCTTGTTATATTTTCATGTTTTGTACACATGATGGTGGTATCCGCACAGGCAAGGAAATGGTTGATTACGTAGCTAATTATTTAGAAAATATTCGAGACCGGCGGGTTTTTCCAGATGTTAAACCAGGCTATATGAGGACAATGCTACCGGATAGTGCACCACTCGACGGGGAAAATTGGCAAAATATAATCGATGATGTAGAACGTGTCATAATGCCTGGTATTACACATTGGCAGAGTCCTCATATGCACGCCTATTTTCCTGCTTTAAATTCATTTCCATCACTATTGGGAGATATGTTAGCTGATGCCATAAACTGTCTCGGGTTCACATGGGTAATTAATTTTTTTTTTATAATATATTAACATAATTTTATATCCGGTTGTTTAATTTGTGTAGGCTTCATCTCCAGCATGCACAGAACTTGAAACCATCGTAATAAATTGGCTGGGTAAAATGATTGGTCTGCCAGACGAATTTTTACATTCATCAACTAATTCAAGTGGCGGTGGCGGCGTGATACAAACCACTGCATCAGAATCAACTCTTATCTGTTTACTAGCCGGACGCACACAAGCCATTCGTCGATTTCATGAGAAAACGCCAGGATTTCAGGATGCCGAAATTAATGCGCGTCTAGTCGCATACTGTTCCGATCAAGCTCATTCAAGTGTTGAAAAGGCGGCTCTTATAGGACTCGTCCGGATGCGATACATTGAGTCAGATGAAAAATTAAGTTTGCGGGGAAAGCCACTGCGCAACGCAATCGATGAAGACATCAAAGCTGGTTTGGTACCATTCTGGGTAAGAAAATTATAAATTTTTCTATATGACGTAATATTTGCAATTTATGTGGATTTTCCAGTTTTGTCGTAAACGTTTTTATTCCAACATGTTGCAATTATCTTGATGAAAATGAAAAATAAATTCACAAAGACGATTATAGAGAGAGAAACATAGAAATGAATAGAAATCAGTTGTCAGTCTCGAGTCTCTTGGGATCTAATTAATAATTTTTTTGCTGGGTTTTGTTGTTGCCACTTGTTTCTCAATATTTTCTTTGGTATCAACAATACAAATTACAAATCCTTTTTAAAAGATTTTTCGTCGTCTTTATAGCCAATTTAAGAATTCATTAAACAAAAATTTATGAGTTGATCTCATGTGGTGATTTTGTCTTTGTATTTGGGATATTTATAAATCATTTGAGATGATTTGGTGGTTTCGTGCGCTTTCTTGAGTAATTACCGGTAATAAATCTTAGGGCTTAAACTGTCACAGGCGCCTTACCATCGAATACAAAATAACTTGTAATTTGTAGGCGGATATTAAGCAAATTAATTAACTTTTTTTATTGTATAGGTGTGTGCCACACTTGGAACGACTGGTGCATGTGCATTCGACCACCTTGAAGAAATTGGTCTTGTTTGTCAAGAATATAAACTGTGGTTGCATGTGGATGCGGCGTATGCCGGGAGTGCATTTCTGTGTCCGGAATATCGGATATGGCTTAAGGGTATCGAAAAATGCGACTCGATTGCGTTCAATCCATCCAAATGGCTAATGGTACATTTTGATTGTACAGCAATGTGGTAAGGAAACTATTTAGTTTAAACACTGGTAAATAGTTTTAAATATTTGTTAATATATATTCCGGGAAGGGTGAAGAACAGTACAGCACTGCACAGAACATTCAACGTAGAGCCACTTTATTTACAGCATGAAAATTCCGGACTGGCAGTCGATTACATGCACTGGCAAATACCGTTGAGTAAACGATTCCGCTCATTAAAACTATGGTTTGTAATCCGAAGCTACGGGATTAAAGGACTACAAAAGCATATTCGGGAAAGTGTTCGTTTGGCGCAAAAATTTGAAGCACTCGTTCTAGCAGATGTAAGATTTGAAATCCCAGCCCAACGACATTTAGGTTTGGTGGTTTTTCGGCTAAAAGGGGAAAATGAATTAACTGAAAAATTACTGAAGCGATTAAATCATCGAGGGAATTTACATTGCGTCCCTTCATCGTTAAAAGGTAAATACGTTATAAGATTTACTGTCACGTCAACGCATACAACGACCGATGATATTCTGAAAGACTGGGCGGAAATTCGTTACGTTGCATCAGAGGTGATTAATGAACTTAATGTTAAGACAAATGAGAGAGCTCGGGTTCCATTAAAAGGTTTGACAATTCATAAAATATTATTTGTTTCTGTGTGTACGTATAGCTGTATCGCTAGATTTAGTTTTAAGGAACAGATTACACCTTTCTCTGTATTAAGTTCGATCTTTTCCGATTCTAGAAATTCGCGAGAAAAACGAGGCGTTTGGATCAAGCCTTTTGCTGGCGAATTGTCCAATGTCACCAAAAGTTGTGAATGGATCATTTGCCGCTATATTCGATGCAGATGAGTTTTTAGCCAAAGCTTATTCGGGCATACGAATCGCCAGCCAAGACTCACCAGCGATGCGACGCCGAGTACGCGGAATTCTTATGTCAGGTAAACAATTTTCGCTCGACTCGCGTATGGATTTGGTGGTACAAGGGCTAGGCACGAGCGAATCGAATGGGATGGATAAATCACGAGCCATCGAAGAAGACTGCGAAGACAATTGGGAAGGTACGAAAGGAAGGTATTGTAGGCATCCAAAATTATCTAAAAATTGTTGTCTTTATGATTTTCTGTATATTCTCAAATTTTTTATGTGGTTGGCAATGTCGAATAAATTTTATTTTGCTTTTTATATAACGTAGCGAGAATACCTTTCACTTTATGTATTAAACTTCAAATTTTATACATTATTAATACGTAAACTAAACATACTTCATCTATATTTCAGTATATGAAACTTCCAGAATAACCGGAACAATCCGAGAAATGAATCCACTTCATCAAATTAACGCTTATAAATTTCTTCAACCAATACAGCTTCCACATACCAAATCAAGATGTCATCATAATAAAAAATTTAACAAAAAACGTTCGTTAAGTTTGGACGAAATGGTTTGGAACTATGATAAATTAAAATTTAATACAATATTTAATGATAACGTAGATTACTGTTATACCGACCACAAAATTATGAATACAAATTTAAACTTTTATGAGATGGCGTTGCAGTCGGCAAGTGTCAATACATCATCATCATTGTTAAATGTGGCAAATTTATATTCACCGAAAAAGCAATTGAATTCGATAAATGAGGAACTTTTAGAAGAACCGGAAATTGAGAAAATCCTAATTGATTTCAATCCAGAGAAACGACAGTCTGAACCCAGTATATGCTATTCGTTTCTTAATTACGGATTCGAGATGAATAATCATCTAGCGAATCAGGATTTTAGGGTGCCAGAGTTAACTTTAAACTGCGCAGGCAGTTCCTCGGATCGTAAAACGTGGTTGAAAAGGGAAAAATCGTTTAATGATTATTACAGTATAGACACAAATTTAGAAACAGCATTTAATTCCCCACTCAGCACCAATATTTTACCTGAATACGAGCCAACCGAATCGAGCGACGAAGATGATGATGATTATGACGAGGGAACAATTTACGAAAATATCAAATTTTGCCGAAAATGTGGCCATACCAGTCTCAAATTTCAATGATTTATATTAAAATATTTAAAGTTCTATATACGAATCACTTAACGATTTACTAACACAGCGCGTGCTTTTGCAAAACAGCATACCAATACTTATATATAAATTCCAAGCAAAATGTAATAATAATAATTTAAGTGTAAATTACAAATTAATTATGTCTTATCAAAACTGCTGTGCTATAATCAATAATGTATAATTTGAATGAGAAATATTTGTTTGTAAACATATCCATTCATAGATGTCACTATAATCAATTAAATGATTTGTATTTCTTTTGCAATTTTCAATGAATTACACACATTTTAATTGTATGATAATTAATAACTAGTTAAAACTAATTAATGATATCAATATTGCATGTCTTAAATAATTATAAAAAATATTTATGTAGTTTTTAAATTTAATTCAAAATATGTAATTAAAATAAGATGTAATGAACTAAACACTTACAAAATATTTAAAATACAAACATTTTGAAAATTAAGTTTCTTTACTGTAAGAAAACAACTTGGTCGTCGTATACAGATCTTATTTTTTAAATTAATGCTTAACAAGAAAGTTAATAACAGCTCATTTGAGGCAAGATAAGCGCCATAAGATGTGTCAAAAAGTATTTAAACTTTCGGTAGTTGTTCAAATGGTTTAATCTATCCTTGTAGTGCGTTTTGGCTAACTGGAATAAAACAGCTATAAGTCAGTTTCTACTGTTTCTACTGATTACCGATACTGTAAAAACTTAAAACTACTTATTTCCTACTGATTTGTAAAGAGGAAAGTCGGAAGCCTTTGTTAATAAAGGTAATAAGTCATTTAATATTACATGTGATGGTATGAAAAGGTACATGTGAAGGTATTTATGAAAAAATACCTCACATGTAATGTTAAATGCCTTGAAGAAGCGAGTAGGAATGATCGTTGTGGAATGCACAGGACGTAATCTTTTTGGAAAATATAAGCGAGAAGGCAAAGAATAGAATCGCATAGGAAACTTTTAAGTTAGATACTTAATGAACAATTCAAAAACAGTAAAGTGTGAGAGTTAATTACTACATAAGTAGCACTGAATAGTTCTAATTGAAGTAGGGTAGGGGAAAGTTCCTATGCTATTCTTATGTTATTACAAAGGAAAGTAAACTGTCTAAGAATGAAGAAACCGGTACTTTTACCTGTTTCCGATAACTTTAAATTTAGTGACATACGATTTCTCGCACCTAATGGATCTCAAGTAACTTGTGATGTCATTTAGTTTAGCACCTGATTGTTGCAATTTTTTCTAGATCTCCTGAGAGTTGAATTCCCACAATGCCAGCGTTTCAGTGGATGAATAGATTTGATTTAGCTGTTTTATATTAAAAAAATAAACAAATAAATATAAGCCATCATAAGCCTAATTTTCTGTAATACTTTGCAACACGTAATAAATCAGAAACATCAAAACAATTATGCAATGCTAAATATATCAACATTCAACAAAGTTTTACGGTAGTTTGCATATGCCGCAGTTATATACAGCACGATAAGCAATGAAATAACGATAATTGCTATAAAAGCAAAGGCTGCACCATTAAACCAATTTATATACCCAACAGGATTAGAAATGAATGCCGCTTTGCTACTTTCGAAACAGATCCGGAATGTCTTACAGTCTTTAAATGTCAACAACAACTTATTATACTTTTTTGGAGCGATTCCATAGCTTGGATAAAAGGAAAGCCATCATAAAATATTCGTGGCCATTACAGTCAATGCTATCACATTTTTTAAATGAGAAGCGGTCTGTGCATCACGAGGTTTAACCCACCTCTGTACAATTATTAAAGCATGTATATGATTTGATGGGAAGGGACCAAATTTCTGAAAAGTTCAACCTACTCTCATCTCACATGGAGAAGCAGGCAGCACAGAACGAAAATGAATAAGTACGTTTACGGCAGCAGTGAAACATCCAGTGATTTAAAATCACATGAATCAATCGATTCACATGATTTCTACCACTCATTCGCAGTATTGCTTATTACATGCGTTTTGCAACAAAAACAAAAGCAGAAACTAAAAATACATCCCAATTAAACCCTGAGGAATACAACGCATAACTATAAGAGGTGAACAGAGGGAAAGCATTTGAAAAAGATTTAAAAAAATTAAAATCAAATCAAAATTTACCAAAGACCAGAACAATCATAACATTAACCCTATTTATCAACGGAAATCATCTGCTTCATTAACGGAAGAATCGTGAGGAAGAATAACGAATTCGAACTTCCCGTTTGAAGAAACGAATCCAATAATAAAAAACAAAGCCCTCGAACTGTCAGGATTGCTCTTACCAGAGAAGTTGATGTAAAAACACTACATGGAGGAATCCAGCATCATTATCACACTTGTGAGCACATTTATGGTCCAACATAAATACCAATCATACAAAAAGTTGTGGCAGGTCAGTAAATGGGTAAATTACTGAAGAAGCGAGTAACAACAGCCTAGTCGTTCGCGAACAGTAGAGAAAAATTGTGCAGGCAAAATTAGCTAGAAATTGTGGAAATCTGCTATATAATACAATAACAAAAAGCTACATTGCCATTTTCATATGGCTAGCCACCAACGGAATTCATCTCCAACTGATAGCCACTATAATCGGCGATTCATTTGAAGAAGAGAAACTTTTCAGTGACACATACTTCACGTGAATAAAATAGCACAGACGGGAACTGACCACTAGGTCTTCTTCCAACCGACGCAGAAGAAGACGGATTTTGAGTTCAACACATTTTCTGATAGGGAGAGCCATTATGTCAATACTCAAGCCTGATAGTGAGGGCAACCAAACCGTAACAAGGTAGTATTTGCTAACCAAACTGATGCTAAGCTTTTGGAAAAAGTGTATTACGGATTATTTCTCATGAATAAAACGTAGACGAAAATGATTACAAGAACAACCTATAACCTCTAGGTAAGAAAACTAGTAAGAGTGATGGATCTACTTTCTGGGCGAGAAGAAGATGGCTTATAGTCAGGGTAGAAATAAAATACAGAAATAAATCCTCGAAAAGGAATATTACTAAAAAATTCCGCCTATCCTTGACTAATAGTTTTTAAACCATGTTAATATGTACCGCGGGAGGAGTGATCCTGTTTAGTATGTAAATGCCGAAAACATAAAAAAAGCACAACATCATTCAAGACTGCAAGGTACGACAACCATGCAGAGAGACATACAATCCACAGAACAACCAAAAACTGCGAGTAGTCCCAAGGCGGGCGAAAGCAAGTTATCTAGCATTAGTGGTACTCTCAACTTGTTGGCCACTGGGGTTCGTGCAATCCAAGATCAAGGAAATTGTAATTAACCATTCGATGACACAAAATGGAAGCTTTAAGCAAGTACAAGTCTCGACAGTACCCTACAAAAGATTGTTTGATTTCAACTGCAACGTAATAATTCAACACCTTCAGTGGCAGTTCAACTACTTGGAGGCAACGATCTCCTATTAATAAGCAATAATTAATTAGAAACTAAACGCCAATAATAGGCAATACAAATTCAAGCTGGTGAGGCATAATTCTTCAACCATGGTAAGATTCCCGTTTTGAATAGTGAAGTTTAAACTGTAAAACCATCCCAATTACTGCAGCTTTGAAATGTATTAACAACGTCCGCTAAATCCACCAAAGCAGATATTGGTTTCAATTATATTTTATTTGACTTACACAAAATTTTACATTATTAATTGTTAACAAAGATTATATTTATACTAGCGGAACCGACAGATCTGTCCGAACGTCGGTTTGCCTGCTATAAGCAGGTTCAGCAAACGTTTCTTCGATATTCGAATTTTCCATAAACTATATATTAAGTGACATTTGGCATTTCGTTTCGTTTCGTCGATGTGTGATTTGCTGTTGTCCAAAGTAAAATAAAAAATGAGTAAAAATTCTCATTATTCTGCGCCGTTCAATTCTCGTGTCACGGCCGGATGATATTTGGTGCTTGTAATTGGCACATTTGGCGAAAGAGGAGGTACTTTTCGTGGGATTGGTGGTAAGTATAATTATGTGATTGCAAGAAAGATATTGTTGTTGTTGCATGTGTGTAAATGTCAGACGGTTGTGTTTTTCATATGTATTAGCTGTGTGGAGAAGACTGTGTGAAACTCGGATGGTCGGTGAGCTCATAATGGATCTACAAATGACTGAAGATGCGGCGTCTCATGAAAATGGACGCTTCTTCGCTGTGGATCCACAGACCCATATGTGCAAAATTGGACGATTTTCATTTGATTTTCATTTTGATTAAATAAACTCAACAGTGCCGATGGATCGTTTTGCATATGTTGGACATGCATAGGTATGATTGTTTCGTACATGCGTTAATTTCGTCCACATATGTAACGCGTAGAATGACCGGTGATATACTATATGTCTGAAATCATCGGACAGGACAGCAACAGCAGAGCGTCACCGAAAAGTCTGCTATTATCATTGAGATCTTCATCGGTTTATCGAGAGGTTCAAGTGAATGCTTGTGATTGTGAGTCATAGTGCATTCATCCCAGATAATAATTTGGCATTTTTGCAAAATTTTAGCTATGCCGAAATCCTTCTATATGTTCTACATTACGTCTGGATTGGTGTGAACGATCTTTGGTAACTTGAGTGCTGAATGTGCAGTCCTTACACCATCAAGTAAATGCCAGATGAAGCAATTGCCAACGCGATATGATTTTGTGATCGAATGCGCGCAAGTATCAGTGAGATGAGAAACAAAAAAAAAAAAAGGAATATTTTGCCAGTGTCGCCATGTGCGTCCAAAAAAAAAGAAACCGCATTATGTTCAGCAGTGAGCGCCTGTTTATTATTTGAAACAAAAAGCGCTGCATCAAACTGTTGTTCACGCTGAACATCGCTGTAAATGATGTCTGTTGCTGGAGGCTTAGGCGGTTTCATACCGAAATGAATCAGTGGCATATTCGAACTGCCATCTTCTAATGCCCAGCGGTCTAAATGCGATGCAGAAGGGTAGGTTAGATTGGTTGTCATTGAATGCGCATGTATATAATTGAAATACATTGAAGATCATATACCTTATTCACTTCAACATTGAACCTTACACATTTTATTCAATGTAAGTGTTTAAGTATACGTCATTTATGATCTAAAACGTTATTTCAATATGTTTCGCGATGAATAATACATTCAATATGCATGCAAATATGATACATGGAATATCGAAACACAGCGAACAGAAATTGAAATATCAAAACAACGGCGAGCAATGCTTGCGCATCTATTGATGCGTACTTCAAACAGAATTCGACATCAGCGCCACCTATGGTACACAAACAAAACTATGAATTATTCGCAGAAAGTCAATTATTCACTACGTATTTTTACATTTTATAAAATGTTGAGGGCGCTGGGAAGGTGAAATTTTGGGGTTATATGTTCTGATATGTGCAAAATACAAAAAAATATTTCGTCAGAAAACAAAAAAAATCCTAGAACCAGATTGCAGTGCCACCTACCGGGTCCAATTGTGAATCTTGTGAATCTAAACCATCCAGAGACCCACTCAAACACACACCCAAAATTTCATTAAAATCGGTCCAGCCGTTTAGGAGGAGATCAATTACAAACACACGTACAGAAGAATTATATATATAAATAATGGGTCCCATTTGAAACGCGATGTTTTAAAACGCGATATTTCAAAACACGATAGAGTACAAAACGCGATATTGTACAAAACGCGATATTTCAAAACCTGATATTTCAAAACGTGATACGGCACAAAACGCGATATGGTACAAAACGAGAATTTAGGATCGGGTTATATCAGTCGGGTGAAGGGGAAATTTAATTTCAGTTTATAGGAATTTAAAAATCGATAGGAGCGAGAGTATATAGGATCGGTATAAATTGGGTCGCTACGCTCCCGTCGCTTCGCAATGCACATTCTGTACCATAACACATTTTGAAATATCGCGTTTTGTACCATATCGCGTTTTGTACCATATCGCGTTTTGAAATATCGCGTTTTAAAATATCGCGTTTTGTACCATATCGCGTTTTGTACCATATCGCGTTTTGAAATATCGCATTTTGAAATATTGCGTTTTGTACCATATGTCGTTTTGTCATATCTCGTTTCGAAATATCGCGTTTTGAAATATCGCGTTTCGAGCGGATCCGATAAATAATAGAACTAGTGGTCAAGTCCCCGCCTATTAAAGGCACGCTATTCGCTATAGATAAAATGCACAATCCGCTCAAATTCATCTATAGGTGAATCTGAATGAACACAGAATACTCATCTGAGAGAATAGCGACCTCCATAAATCTTCCGAATATGATGTACCACCACCATCCTTTGACGAGATATTAGAACTGATATTCCCACCAGAAAGGACTGAGTGCGAATAGCTGTTTTGAACCCTGAAGATGGTAACTTCTTCAAGAATTGTTCAAAGATGGATGATAAGACGGAGCATTCTGTGATTGTATTGCACTTAAATCTCTCTTTCCGACTCGCCGCCCCCTGCTATCCCAAGCTGAATTAATTGCGGCAAGAGAGGTCTTAGACTTTATAATGTATAACGTAACATTTGAAAAAAATCCTTGCATTTTTACAGACAATTACACTTTCATTAAACCGCTAAAATCAAATTTGCTGTTTCTCATCTATTAGCAAAGTAGGTGGCGAATGTGTACTCCATTTGCTTTGCACTGTACAGAAGGATCTTGTACCCCATTTGATTTATACTCTGTCTTACGTTAAGCAGACAAAAATTCCTGTTAGTTTCCATAACCTAACCTAAAATTTTTTCCGGTTGACCAGTATTTTAACTTTAGGTAAGAATTAAAGAGAATGCTGAAAGTTTTTTATTCAAGGATTTTTTGTTCTTCTGTACCGAAGAGTTATGATAAATTTCCATTTGAAAACCATTCAAAAATACTTCAATTTTTACCTGAGCAATATTAACAATGCAGGTATTGTTTAAAGTTAACGTCTTAACGTCATGGATAGTTTAACAATATGCCAATCATTAATTATAATAAATTATGGATGATATTTCATGATCCAAGAGATTGGGCCTAATTATTGAATTAAAGCGTAATTCACAATTCAGATATAAATAAAAGATTAGTCCATATACGAGTATAAATATATTTAACCACCTTAATTCTTATAATCATTGTTTATTTTTATTGATTCTGTGTATAAGACGCAAATTTGAGTTTATTTTTTTTTGTACGAGAAAACCTTTCACTACACCAAATCTGCAAGAGCAACCAGCAACAACAACAACAACAACAGCAACAGCGATTTTTCGATGTACGTACAACTATTCTCAACTGTGTGTATAAAAATCAGTAAACGATACTGTCGACCTCATCTCACTGATTGACGATAAATTATAAACTTTCCATCTTTATGTCGATTTACTTAAAAAGGGAAAACAGCGAAATGCTTTATAAAAATATATCGCGCAAAATAATCGTTAAATCTCTTGTAGGCGTCATTTTGTTGTTGCTGTTGCGTTGGCTATAGTACGAGTACATATCTGCTTGCTTTAGTAACGTTTAAATTGGAAGTGACATTAACATTCAAGAATCAAGTTCAGGAGCAATTTATGAAAGTATGTATTGTATGTAAGCGAATATAACAACGGTATTTAGTGTATCTGCATTTCTTGAAGTAGAGTGAATGCGATTTTCTAACGTATAATGGGCACAGTAAAATTTTTATGTGCGCTTTTATTACGTAAACTCGTAATACATATTTCCTTATGGTGTATGTGTGAAAGCTATCGACAAGCTTAAGGAAATATCGGATTATGGGCCGCTTAGTATGCACATCATCGCGTCCAAAACATAAAAATATTAATTGGAAAGAAAGTAATTACCAAATCAATTAACATTCTTGGATCATAATCACGCTTACAACAATGGATGGATTTACATAACATAAAGATTGTTTTGCAATTTATGTTTTGTATAAAATATACATACGTTAATCCAAATTTGATGAATCGATTGACGCATTGAATTCTAATTAATCGGTTACGTCGTTCGATCGTGTCGTTTTGATATTTTGTGCATTTCGGTCGAACCATTTACCTCAATTTTTATTTGATTAAAGCGAAGTAAAACAGAAATAATGAAATAAAACCGATCAATTGATAATTTCTTTAGTGTTTATTAAGTATATTATTCATTTGAGTTTAAAAAGACGACAAGATTATGAGTTGAATATATAAATGAAAGTGTGGGGGAGTGTAAATTTAACGGTAAATTGAATTAAAGAAATGGAAAAACTTTGTATGGTTGTGGTCATGGATGACGTACCGTTTTGTTAATGGATTTAGATGACAATTATTGCTTAAACAAAATTGAAGCTGATTTTGGCCAAAATATTTTTTCTCAAATAAGAATAGGTAGGCTTACATGAGTCATACGAAAAATTGGTCGCAGTGGCTCAGTATGCAAATTCGTTTCTGGACCGAGGAGATGTTAATTAAATAATAATTTAAAATGTATCAAAATATTAAGGAAACTGAACTTTCCAAGTATTGCTTCATTCATAATGTATAAAACCAACTTTCTATTTAATATTTTTGCCGAAATTTATATAATACACAAAAAACGAACCACAATGGATGATCGATCTACTTGACCAACAGAAAGTAATAAAAAAAAAAAGTTGCTCAACTCGAAAGCAATTACAATGAAGACCCCTCACGAAGAAGAACTTTTGAAACGCAGGTATACCAAATTCGCAACCTTGATCCATCTATTGATCAACAATCAAGATATGGAAAATGTATCGAAGATATGCGCCAACAGTTAAACAATGCGCCAGCACTCACACCAACAACCTCGCGATGCGTATGGTCTATTCACTCGTAGACAGATGATACTAAAGGAATTCCCGATCCATTAGCGAAAATAACAAAAGATCAAAAAACCAACAGTAAAATAGAACCAGTGACATATTAAAATAGTGGAATTGTCCCGAGAAATTGCCAATGCGGACGATATTGTACATATGACCAAGTTTATAAGGATACACTTAATCAACACATTTTATTAAACACTTGTTTTTTTTTTGTTTCTTATAAGGATAAACTAATTGCGATCCTTGTAAGAAAATAAAATTTTCCCACTTGTGACGTTTTTTTGTTTTTAATTTTTTCTTTTTTGTATGATCGACCTTTTCTTTCTAATATTACTCCCCAATTTTATTTTTACCACCTGCATTTTTGACATTATCATCTCCTTCGACAAATCACCTGTCAATTTATAACGCCCCGCATGGCGCTTCCCAACTACCACTTTCAAACGTCGTTGCCAAGCTTCAACGCTGTTTTGAGTTCTTGGGGAATACTCCGTCCCAGATTTACTTTCGTACACTGTCCAAAATATTGGAGAATATACAGACTGATTTGTTGCCCTTAAATATATTTTTTCAAACCAGTCTCCAAACTTTGGATATTCTCTGTGTTAAAACTTCTCTTTTAATTCTAAGTAATATGAATATACTTCATCTTCCGGAACAGAGGCTAGGCTCGTTACCATCCTAATTTCCAACGAGAACGATACTGAATTTCCATTTAGTTTTTTCATTCTCTCCTTTTGGATTTTACGCCATAAAGTTTGCCTTTGCGGCAAAAAAATTAATTGCAGAATTAATTTTTAGCAGAATTAAATGAAACAGAATTTTGTGAACCAGAATTTTGTAAAGCCGAATTATGAAAATCCGAATTTCGTACCCAGCCCATATTATTAGCACACTTAGGTTAATTAAATTATAGTTATTAAATTTTATATTTTATAGCTTTAGACAATTAATTGTTTTATTATTATTTAGGTATAGTTCCATATTATTTATTTTATTGGTTTTTATTAATAATTAATCACAACACCGATATTTTAGACAAAAAAAATGTATTTGATTTTATGCGATATTTGCGTAATCGTTGCCAAAAACCTTCTCCTCACATGGTATCACCATTCAATTTTATAGAGAACTGTTTGTAGATCTGACGGCACAAAAATTAACTTTATTGGGTCTTTTTTTGTATGTTAATTTTTATTTTCATAAAGTATGCCGTGCTAAAATTTCATGTAAAAAAAGACCCAATCAGCTTATTTTTAATGCGCTAGATGTCACTACCCCGGACATTTATAGTTCTCAATAACTTTTCGTTTTATTATTTTGTGCTACGTAGCGGAAAAATTTGAAACTGAACGAACTATTCCAATTTGAAAATACGCGTGATTTTTGTTAATGGGCGCTTTCAGGTCCGCCAACTGTTGGCATCATGATTAGTGAAATCATCGCCAAGTTGATTTGAAAATTTCATAGAGTTCATAATTTCTATAACGTTGGCCGTGATTTTACTCAACATGTTGTCAACTGTTGATTGACCTGAAAGCGCCCATTGAGACTAGGGAAAGTATAGAAAACGCTACCAGTGGAAAAAAATGAAGCTTGCTTCAGATACACCTGAGACACTTTTTCTATTTTTAAATTGATAATTTTCATATTAATTGTAAATAAATTTATAGTTTATATATTTTAATGCAATATACAAATAATATTAAACTTTCCAAGATCACTTTTCATAGATAATTCATAAAAAAGCCTGACTAAACTCTTTTTCGTAGTAATAAATTTTTCCGGTAGATCACAGGGGTACAAGTCTCAATTACGAAATGTCATAGGAGGAAAGCTAATTTAATTTTTATTTTTCCCGCTAGCTGGGTTTTTCAACTTTTACAATCGTCAATAATCTCTTTATATACAGAGGTTTCAGTAGGAAAATGAAAATTAAACATTACATTTTTAATACAATCTGAACCAAAGAATTTTTCAATCGCTATTACGAATATTTACCTTTCAAATCTTTAGCAATATGGAACAAAATAATTTCATTACAATATTTTGAAAGAAAATCAAGGCAAACAAGACTTGGAATTATCTATGCCACTCGAATAATGCAATTCATATGACTAGGGCAATAGAAGAAAATAATCTACCAGTGGCATAAAATCTGAAATAAAATTTAAACCAATTGAAATACCCCCGTCTGAAAAAGCAAAATCATAGGAAATAATACCACTTGGAATTAACTAAATAATAGATATAACAAGAGACCTCTACTTGTGTCAACTTACAAATACGCTACTTACAACCACCAGCCGCCATTACAAATTTGCTCGACACAACCAATTTACCGCGATCTGTTGTGGTAAAATTAATTGTTTTTAAATACTAAAATTCATTAGTATTTTTCATACAGGTTTGCTAAACGGTTATCAGAGTTTTTCTTGTAAATTTCAAATTTCACGATCTGCCACGGAGAAATCCGTGCTGCGGCGACGCTGATGTATTCTGATGTATTATTTATATCAAGGACGATGATGAAATTTCTCCGTAGCAAGATGTTGGTCCTTTTTCCAGATTTGAAAAGATAGGCGTTATTTTAATTATTTTCCATTGACTCGGGAAAAACCCACTTTGTAGAGACTGATTCAGAAGGAGGGAGTAAAGCGGAGTGGTTCGACCAATACGTTTCCGATCATTTCATTAGCCAACAATCACTAATTAGCTGTTTATTTTATTTTGCTGGCACAAACATTGCCTTTTGCGAGAGATTTGGCCGCTTTAATTTCGGATTTACCGCTTAGTATTTATATATGATTAGTTCATTGAATCCTAGCCAGATCTGCCTTCTGTGTGGTATAGGTTAAAGTAGTCAGAAATGACAAAAAATCCGTTGAATCCCCTTATATAATTGTCCATAGTTTTACAGAATTGAATATATTTATCAGACGTGGAGTTAGGTGGAATGGAAACGCTAACTATGTATAAGTTCACTTCAGGTAAACTTAATTTTACATAGAACATCGAACTGCTGAAGAAATATAAGTCACGGTAACGTTTTGGCACGGACTTACTGATTTAACAGTAATAACGACCCCACCCCCTGATGTTTTGAAACCTTTATTATTAACCGATCACTATGTAAGTGACAGGAGAAAATTTGCAGCTTGAGATTAAAAGATATTTCACAGATAAAATTGGTTGTTAGAATATAATTATACAACTGTGAAGCTTGCGATGTCATTCGATTAACATTTTGATAACAAAAAGTAAATAAATTCAATTTAAGGGTGTTTTCTTGGCGTGGGAATGCAAGGAGTAGAAAGGGATTTGGGGTAGGAGATAGATATGTAGATTTTCGAAGTTTCCATTATTTATTCATTTATTTATTTATTCATTGGCATTACAATTTTGGTAAAGGAAAACCACATATGGAAGCAATATAAATGAATAACAACAACCACCAAAAAAGGTACTTCCATTAGACATAAAACTCTCAGATTTTTTCCAAAAATAGATCCACTTCATGCTAGTCCCCTCCGTATTGAGCTCAAGCTCATTTGTTACAGAGGACACTGCAAGAAGTGAATACTTACAGACTACACACAAAAATAATACAAATGAAAAATAATTACAAAAATAGTACTACATGTATTATCATTCAAGCGCTAAATAATACGCCTTAAAAGATTTAAGCGACGCTGACCTCTTAATATATAATGGAATATAATTCCAAAGAGAAATACCCATAATAGAAAAGGATGCATTTAAAGATCTGCACAGATTTATAGGGGGAAGTAAACGTAATATTGAAGAATGGGACCTACTGAACAATAACTTATTAAATAAAGACATAAACGAAGTTTATAAAAGTCAACCAAACTACAGCCAAGGATCAAATTTAAAGAGAATATGACCATATTTCCTAATACTAAAAATGAAACGAGTGCAAGCATTGAAACATCTTTGGAGAACAATCATATTATCCTGAAGCATTTCAAACAAAACAACGTCACCATAAAGAAAATGTGGAAGAAGGTGCGAGAGGAACATACGCTTTTTAAAATTACTATAAGTGAACCCTACAACTTTATACCTTTACTAGTAGCCCATTGAGGAATTTAGTGAATTGTTCTTCAGGAATACTGACGCGAAACGGCCGTAATCGTTCATATACCCGATTTATAAGATTTTCATAAAAACAGCTTTATTCAGTTGCATTTTTAGCCAAAAATAAATTTTTCAAATTCAAGTTGAGTGACTGATCCACCAATACTACTCACGAAAACCAATCGTCTGGGAGAAATAGCTATAATCTCATTATAAAGCTTTAGGCTAGATAATTGTGTATCGTGAAGGCTTACAGTGCTATTCAAGAACGTCAATTAGAGTGACCGATGTCAGTTTTTATTGAGTCACATTTACATCTTGGATTCTGCTATCAATCTGCTATATTGGTCATTTAACCAATGTAAACATTCGGGCCGAAACCATTTCAGACCGAGTATGGAATGCATTTCAATACTCATTCCTTTTTTGACGTCACTTGGGAATTTACTTAAATGTTTTCTTGCTTTAGAAGGCAAAAAACTAAAATGGAAACCGCATAAATATACGCTTATAAAATTACATTACGATTTATAAAACACAATATCGCATAATCGTTCTGAAAACCTTTCTATAGAAGTAATATTTGGGCTCCGGAAGGTAAGAATTGGCAATAAATTAGAAAGATTTCGAATGCCGTAATCCTGATCTTTCCTGGAAGAAAACGAATTGTCTATATATTTGGTCACCATGACCAAGGGCTCAGAGCACCTGAATGTTGAAAAATCTCGTTACGGAAGCACGTTCCGACAAAGCCTTTGCACCAATTCCGGTTCCAATATAATTACGAAGCTAAAAACACCATTCAGAAAAAGTGGGGCTAGTGCCGTTTAAAGTAGCAGGACTAACGCTGAGTATTTTTTTGAATAACAATAATATCTGCGTGTAGGGTTTTGTTGAGAAGCTTACCCAGTCCACAAAGGTGTCCAGTTTAGACAAATAACTGCGAGCTAGGTTTGAAGAGACAAACAAAGGGAAGAACTCTTGAGTACCTTTCAGCTCATCATTCAAGAGTCCCCAAGGCTTTCTTTGTATCTTCTTCTATTCGCCTTTGTACAGTCTTATTAGATTCTCCTTGTAAGAGACTCTAGCACTTTTGGAGTCTCTCTAGTATGCTAATGGCCATATTGCAGAATTTGGTAATCCAGGACTTGTGGTTGGATTCGAGTTGATTGGTGCTATGAAATCTTAAACATGTTATTTAAAAGAGGGGCCAGTTGTTGGTCTTACAATTAAAATCAGTAATTTAGATTCGGTATCATTGTTTTACACACGATGAATGTGGAATATGTTGGTTTCATCGGGACACACCTCCGATATCAGTATAAAAACATCAATAGATTTATAGCATAACTTACAAAGTAGACTAGTATACGGTTTGTGCCCCAATCCTCAAGTATTTAATTTTACCTAAATCGAACTTTTATTGTAGGCTTTAATTTTCCATTAGAAGTTTACTGTAGTTTACATCTAAAAAGAAAATCCGTCACAGAATATCGTTGGCTTTGTGAACTCTGCTTATCTAATATATACAGTACAAGCAATGATTTTCTTTCGTCATTCGATAAACAATTACAATCCAAAGGTGAATATAAAATAAAATAAAATAAATAAATAAAGTAAAATTAGAAAGCAAATTGGTTTAAATTTCTTCCATTTCTACTGTTACAAACAGCACTCCACTCCTACATAGAGTTTAGCATTGCTTTGCTGCCTTCGTCGTTGTGCATTGTTGTAATTTGTAAATGATAATTTTTTAATTGTAACACGACTGAAAAAGCAGGTCTAGTACTACTCAATTTAATTTCTGTGAGGCGAATAGCAAAGATGTCGAGTTGTAACAAATCGCGGAGTACTGTATCGACTACACCAAAAATATTATTTTTCCCCCATTTCACCAACAAATTAAACAGATTAGTAAAATAAACTATCTCTCGTTCGTTCATTCGTTCGTAATAATAACCTCGACCAAACAACCTTCACCTTCAAACTCTTTCTTTCTTTTTTTATTTTTTTGTTGCATTTTATTAAATCTACTTTAAGATTGTGTAAAGTGAATTATTTTTGTCGCTGTTGTTGTTTTTGCTCCACAGCATATTATATCGTGTGATGATAGCTTATGCTTATATTGTGAGAGATGAGAAGATAAAGTAAAAGAAAAGTATACGTGCTTATCCGGAGATTGTATTTGGCTTATCCGAAATTAATGTAGAACATCGAATATAAAAAAAAAATTAATTGCAATTGCGTTCATTTCTGGGAAATTTGGAAGTGGCGAACTATATAGTTTTCATCTCAATAAACATAAATATGCTAACTCGCATATGAGACACTTAGCCTTCCAATTCCTAAATATGTACTCGTACTCAATAACTATGTACAAAATACATTGTTGTAGTTAATACGAGTACTTACAACTTTTAAAATTAATTTTATATTTTATTAAATGAAAAGCGAAACTGAAATTAATTTTTATACAACTTAGGCATTAAGAAGCATTAAGCTGAATAAAATGAAACAACAACAACAAAACAAAAAAATTCGTCATGCTTTCTTGTTGTTTTTAAAGAAATTTTTTATGTTATTGTTATTATTTGCTGACGCCATTTTAATGTAATTTTTAGTGCTTTTTATTTTGCTTATAATAATTGTAATTTTTAACGATATGCAAGCCTCGAAAATTCTACTAGTGATTAATTCAAAAACAGGATGGACTATGAAAATTATAGTTGATATGAATTATTCTGATCATTTACTATTGTACATAGAAACGATATGCAACTAAGCATAGGTATGGGAGAAATTCTATAAAGGCATAACAAATGGTAAACGTCGCGAATCGTATGTACCTTGGGTCTTTCTTTCAACGATGATTTTTTTTAAAATCGTGTTAAAAATTATCGATTGCGGAACTTATAGCGCAGTCCAGAAAACAAGATAGGTATTTTTATATCTAATGTCTAAAGAGCATGTTCTTCGCCAGGGAAAGAAAGTTGTGTGCGCGAGATTGTACTAACAACGTGTTTTAACTACATACTGCCAATGGCAATCAATAATAATCATTTTCGAAAAATAACACATTAAATACGTTTTCTGATCGATTTGCTGATTTTAAAATTGGTACAGGTGGGCTTTACCAGATCAGAATGGCCCGTTTTGTTCGTTTGCTGTAACAATAAAATTGCAACACTGCCATATATTGATATCTTTCGGAAATTAACCCTTAAAGTGAATAGATGTAAAATAGTTTATTTATAGACATGTATGTGAAGTTAGCCCAGAAAGTCATCTCAATAAAAACAGGCTTTAACGGTTTTTCGGACAAAATATTACTTTTAATGGCACCCATACAATGTTAACGACTTTTCTAGTCGTAGAAAGCGAAGAGGCTATTTACTCACAATATTTCTACAAAAAGTAGAAAAGTAGGATTATCTCGAAATTTATATGGTTAGCAACGGACACGATGATGATGATTAATAGTTACGTTTAGGTTTTGTTCCCAGAAATAGACGTTCCTGGAAACCACGTAGTAGAACTATACATGCATAGAAACAAACACGAGCCGGTTTGGTACGATTAGCTTCGGATTTTTATGATGTGTCCAAGGAATAGTGACATTCTTCTACTTCATGTTTCCCAGAAACCTTTAATTCTGGAAACCAAACCACTTGTTATCATATCCGATACTGACCATACAAATTTTAAAAAATCCTACCGTTGTGATTGGAAATACAAGCACATATTGAATTGGGCCAATTCATTTGACAGGGATTTGCTTTAATGACTCCTCGAAATAAATAGATAGGAAAATCAAACCCAATAGTCATGACTCATCATTATGCTGCCTATACACAACATACAAATTTAAAGCCAATCGTACTGGCGCTACAGGCTCACACGTGCTCAGCCCAATATATGAACTGTTTTATTTCATGGTAGCCAGAAACCGGTACTTCCGGGAACCAAACCTGGTATTAACCACATGTTTATGGTCAGTAACAGACATGATGATATGTCCGATACTGGCCATATAAATTTCAAGATAATCCTGCCATTGTGATTGGAGCTACAGGCTTATATTTGATAGAGCCAATACATTTTACATGGATTTGCTTGGAAATAAAGAGTTCTGGAAAGTAAACCTAATAAAGCCTATAAAGCGTTTGTCTTTTCTGTCATATAGACATGAATGTATTTTTTGTCTACGAATTTGGTCTAGGAACGTCAACGTTAACTCAGGTTACGATATGTTTTTATTGTTTAAAGCTGTCGACTAGCTGATTTTCGTTTACCAAGTAAGAAGACCATAAGACAAAAAAAAGAAGATCAAATTTACAGTTTTAAGTAAAGGTTATTTTGAAATAATATAGGCTTGCAACGCTTTCGAGGTTTGTGGTTGCTATCAATTTTAATTTTAAATAAATAAATAAATAAACAATAAGAGTAACGATTCTCCATTATGCAGTCTACGCACCTTACAAATTTTAATTAAATCTTACCCTTCTGTATATGAACTGTTTTATCTCATGGTTTTCAGAAACTGCAAATTCCGGACCAAACCTGATTATAACCACTTATCATCATGTCCATTACCCACCATTACGAGCTACCCGTTACCGCTATTATTATGAGGTTTTAATATTTCTTGGGCTGAACTAATGGCAATTTAAATAATTTTAATGAAATCCTGAGCTGTTATGAACATAAAAAGTGTTGCCTGATGCAATAATCGATTTTTTTCTGGGATGACTTTCTGGGCTAACTTCACATACATCATTTAGGCTCTTTTCCAATTACTTACTTATTTGAAACTTATTGACTTATTTGGCGCCAGTCGGTCAAGTCATTCCAATTCATTGTACCGATGTATTTGTGATGAAATAACAAAAAATAAAACGAAATTTCTATTATATGGAAGAAAAAATAGGGCTTGACATGTTGGTCGTTGCCACTAGATTTTAAAATAAAAACTGCACGTATTACATTTATTTAAGACACATTTTTGGTGACATTTAGGCGTACTTATTCAAATAAGTCTCCTCGCGAGTTGACTTATTTGAATAAGTCGATGCCCACAAATATGCCGGTGTTTGGAAAACAGCCTTAGGCTGAAATTAAATTTTCGCTAGTCTCATAAATGTGTCTGATTAACAAATTATTCCATGAAAAATTAGTTTGTCAATTTTCGTAAAATTTTAACGCACATATTTTCATGTTGAAATATTATATTTTTATGACTTCATGTCAACATATATTTTATGTGAAATTAGTTTAACTTGTTGTTGAAACAAAACAATTGATGAAATGTCAAAAATTTAGCTTCAGTAGCTCATACCTTCAGATAAAAATGCAGTGAAAATGTGTGGAGTTAACCAGAGTCATCTGTATTCTAATACGAAAAATAATTTCCCTAAGCTAAACTGCGAACCGCAAAATAAAATTCAGCTGTGAAATTTTCTCTTTTGTTTTCGCTTGTGTCATTTTTATATGTACAATTTCATTTCATTTCAGCTGTATACTGACTCTATTTATTCAAGTATTCAAGTCCAAAATAATCATCTTATATTTTAATTTGTTAAATATATGTATGTGAAAGTACAATATCTTCAATAATAGATCGCTGTCCTCAGTCTCGTAATACAGTTTTGGTAATGTTAACATCTAAGAAACAAAGATTCATGGAATGAGAAAATTATAGGCTACAATTTCTAGAGAAACTGTATCTTCCTTAAGTGGAGTCATCTTGCCCGTACACACTTTTGTATTTGTTTATTTATTCACTAACGAAAATTGCATGAACCTCCCACCTCAATTTGAGCATAGCAGCTCATTCGTTTAAAGTGCGAAGTTCATTACAACATCCAAATAAATTATATATAAAACTTTTCTTTGCGTGTATATACATAGGTAGGCACATTTTCTAATGTTTTGATTTCAACCACCATCGCCTAATATTGAGTGTTATAAACGAAAAAAGCTAAATCTCAGAGGACTCCAAGTCGTTATCTAGTCTTTGAATCTTTCATTCACTTGTTAAAAATTTAATTTGGATTTATTTTATTCCCAAGGAAACAGCAAAAAGAATTTTTAGATTTAATTTTGTTTATTGGGTTGGTAGCAGACAGTTGTCAATATAAATTCCGAATTATACAATTATATAATTATTATAATTACACTGCTTGTCGATGCGAATATGAAATGTAATTTACCAGGTGATAACATTTTAGAATAAAATATAAAAAATACCAACTACGTCAACAACTTTCGGCAAGTACGAAAATTAAAAATTGGAATTGGATTTAAATAATTCTAAAAAAAATTGGATTTAACTAATTCTATTTAGGGATTGTTCAGTGCAATTGTTGTTGTAAATGTCTCAAGTAAATACAGCCAGTGTCGCTATACATGAAAAAATTAGTGTTCAGTAGGAAACTGTCTTATTACATATTTTAAAATAATCATACAGTTGTGATTAGAAATAATCGCTTAATGACTTCTGGAAATAAAGAGATAGAAAATCAAACCCAATAGTCACGACTCATCATTATGATGCCTACGCACCATACAAATTTAACGTCACTGTGATTGCCCCAAAATCGCTGCACAAACACTTGTCATTACTAGAACTCCAAAATATTCGTTTCGGTAAAAAGTATTTGCTCAATTTAAAAGCGCAAACTTTAACAAAGGTAGACAACCTCACAATCCAAATAAACAAACGTGACTACGAAAAGGCAAAAAATGTTGCCTTTCGCAACACACAAATGTCAGCAATTTTTCAGGAATTTGTCTGATAGGAATACGCAAAATATAAACATCGAACACCAAACATCAATATCGTTCAAAATTTCACAAATAATACACAAAGTATAGGGCAAAGTATACTATGCAATACTTGCATATGATGGCTGTTATTCTCTCGGATGATTTATAGTACTTAACTATGACTTCATCCTCGTGAGTAACAACCATTTATGCTAGTTAAATAATATACTATTATTACCTCGGAAAGATATTCCTGGTTTAAACTACGTAGCATGCTTTTATTCGGTAAATTAATTAAGTTCCATTCAAAATGGGCATTATATAACTGAACTTCGTACAAATTAAATTAAAAATTATTTTTAATTAGTTTTTCGCTAACAAATCAATTTTAAAGACTATGTCAGTTCCGTGTGGCATTCATTATAGCCTGTCATGTTCAAACTTTTGTAGTCATTTGCTAGAATCACTTCCGTTATTTATATTCGCTTCTATTATGCAAAGCGAGCTCTTTTAAGTATATTATGGAAAAAAATTGGAAATGGTTATATCAGAGAATCTTGGGGTGGGGCCGGTCGATATCACTTTTTGATATTATTCGGTCGGGGAAAATTTCTCGCAAAATTTGCGTCAGAACATAATTAAACGTCATTATGTCCTGTAGGCTTAATTGATTCAATTCGGATGCAACAAATTGTTCCAACTTGGCTTCTAACTTACTCTATACGAGAGTGTAGTTTCCATTGCCACAATAGCGGCTAGAGAGTTTCCAGTGCCACGATAGCGAATAGAGAGTTTCCAGTGCCACAACAATAGCGGCTATTCTGTTTATTAACAAAAAAAAACTCATAATGATTTATTACCAAAAATGGTGGTCGTCTATACCGAGCTGTTAAACCCGAGCACTTCAATCTAGTCGCCGTTCTCGGTCATTTTCCTGTAGATTAAAATGAAAACCTTCTTTGAGAATTTTTAACAAAATGATGGAGACATTCCCAATTATTGTGCACGGCATCGATAAGCGGTACCTAGACATTCAGCTACATTCTGCATCAATCTTTTCTGGTGTAATGGGAACTTGCCACGGAAAGATTTTCTTCTAATTTGGCCTTAGATTGGCCACTAGTGAATAAATCTCAAAATCATGTAGCCCTGATCCAAAACATTTTTAGTTTTATCTAGCGAATATTTAAATAAAAATCAGTCAAATTTCTAGCCCGGAGTTCATTTTCGGAAACTTGCCCCGAAACGAATTTTGCTAACTTGGCCTATAATTTTCCTTTTCCATTACTATTTAAGTTATTATTCTGGTTGGTTTTTAATTTTATAATTGAACTCAAATCGAAATTAATACATTTCAAAACTTTTCGTTTTTTCATTGATTTTTATAAAATTTCTGGGCTGGGCTAACCTCACACAAGAGCAAATTAGTCTTTGCTTTGTTAGTGTTGCCGGATTAAAAAAATTTATTTTCTAGTATAGAATGCTGGGATAACTTTATATATGTGGTTCTGGAAGTAGTATTACAAAATATAGATTGCGCCACCTAACGGAAATTTGTATTACTTAATTATCAAATGCCACCATATTGAGTGAAATAACAAAAAATAAGAGTGAAATTCCAAATTACTTCACTGGTATAGCGAATTCTAGGGCCTATCCAAATTAGGGCTGGAATTACATTATGGATTTTATTCATCTATGCGTATATAGTTCCTGAACAAAAAGTGACTCGAGTATAAAGGTTAACGACCGAAATGATTTGTATATTGAGTACAAGAGATGACATTCATAATAACAATTTTCAATTACAATAAAACCTTGTTTCTGTTTATTTTTAAATTTCAATCAAATTTAATACAGAGTACCTTCTCAAAATTGTTACATGGAATTGTTCTCTAATGTTATTATCTAGTACTGTGTTCTCTAATGTTATTATCATTGTGACGTGTGGCGAAAAATTAAGAAATCGGAATTTCTAATTTAAGTTATTTTCCAGTGCCAATGACTACATCAAAATCGAGGATATATTATAAGATTTATAAAATATCTTAATCTGCGTTACACTTTCAGTCTGACCTACTCCACCTAGGTCAAATCTTACTACGGTGCGCAGTCGTACAGCTGCAACTAAATGCTCCATCGCACATTAATCATTTCTAAAAAATAATTATGTCTAACTCTATAGTCTCCTACTAAAAAATGTGCAACTTTGCAAAAATCAAAATCAAATCGTAAAAAGCAGCTAAAAATTCGGGTGAAAGTTTTTCTCTCCACAAAATTAAGTAAATTTTTGGCATTAAACGTTTCTTTGTTATTGTTGTTGGTAAACTGCTTTGAGACTCATGTGTTTATCACATTTCTAGATAAATAGAAAATAGAAATGATGGTAATGGCATGCGGGGCGACAAAGCAAACAAAATAAATATTTCGTTACGTAAGGAATTTTGATGATTTTAAAACGGTAGATTTTATGGTTTTTCTGTTTGCTTTTCGGTATGCGCTTATAGCTATCGTCTCATCATCATATATCGTTATTCAATTTTAAAAAATTTCGAATCATAATACGTAATATTTTAAGCAATAAAATTTAAATATTCATGTATGTTCGCTTAGTAAAAACCGCTCAGCCGCAACTCGTTTTTAAAAGCGAAATGATAATTTTTTATGCGGAAGAAGATTTGCATTTTTACGGAAGCTAACAATTTTTTTTTTAAATTATTCCTATCAATATATTTTCTATATCTACATAGACTTTTGCAACAAGAAAAGAGTTGACTGTGTTTCTTAAAAATGAATGTATAATAATTTCCGGCAACATCGTTAAACAGTTCGTAATTAAACTATAATAATTATAAAAATCTGCATTTAAATAAATTAATTAAGAGATTTAAAAACATCATAAGACGATATAGATACGATCTCGAAAAGTTGCAAAAAATTGTATATTATTTAAATGGAGCAAATCCTGTTTGCTGTGTGAATGTTAAAGCTTTGTATTTTGGGGGATTGAAGATGAAGATGGATTTGTACTAGTTGAAGAATTTATTTCAATACGGTGATTGTGTGTATTACTTTGTTACTTTGTCGTCATCTTGCAAGAAAACTTAAAATAACATTTTTGTATCGCGTCATCGCACCGCTCTTGTATTGGTTTGGTTCGGTTACCTTGCAAACGAAAGAAATTTATCATGTAAATAAGTATAATTTTTACTTTTTGGTTTGGTTTATTATTTCTTTCTGCAAGGGAAAGTGTAACAATAAGATGACATTAATTAATGGTGTGATGTCATTTTAAATTTCTTACCATTATTACTTACTTTAACTATAATTTTTTCTTTTATTATTATATTGTTGTAAACGTCTTTTTAGAGACGATAATAATAAAGTATATGGAATCAAGTATTAATGCACGCTTATTATTGTTGTACATATTTTTTGCTTTTACTATCATTGACAAACGTCTACATCACTGATTATTCTCTAACAATGTAACTTGTTGTTGAAATCATTAAACAATTGTTTTGTATTGTTCTTGTAGTGTGCTTAATGTGCTCCGTGTAGACATCTACTAACCCAATTTAATTGTGTTTTTGCATAGTTGCCTATAAATCAAAATTTGCGGTTACCTTGAAAATGGTCGTTGAACAATGCAAAATCGCGCCATTGAAGCAAATTCACAGCACTCTGTATGAGACAGTTACATTAACAGAAGAGGTGCATCTCTACTTAATTTCATAAGCTCCCTCTAAGCTTGAAATAATTAGCTAATGATATTTTGAAATCCGATCACAGATGTATGTCTTTCAATCTTAATTATAAAATACCACCTTTTAAATCTTATCGCAACAATAACTAACGAATTGGGAACGTTTCTCTACCGGACTACTATGGGATGTGCTCTACCTATTATAATTCAATCCGTCGAAGAAATAAAATCTCTGGCATCATCACTGTCGAGTGCTATTTCGATTTCTTTTGTAATTTCTTGTCCAATCACCAACCAAAAGATTGAGAACAAACCATTTTGGAGTTCTGATTGAACAACAAAAACAAACTTCAAGAAATCTCTTATATCTACTCAAAGATCGTCATGGAGAAAGTGCTGTGAAGAAATTGACAATATGTCAGCTGTGACAATTGATGACAATTGTCTGACTGAATGACAATTGCCGACTTGAACCCCTCGTCACATCATCCAAAAAGGCGGCTTTAGAATTGCTTCTGTCTGTTCATCATCCGGGTTGCATCTTCATCGATTAGGTTGCTGTTGCTACAAAGTGGGCGGTCCTGTTGAAATCTTTCTGAGCCCGAACGTATTTATACCTAAAGAAGGTAAGTCTAGTTTTCGCCCAATCAGTCTATCTTCAAACTTCCTAAAGTGTTTAGAAGGGATCATTGATAGGTGTATTAGGGCTTTCAGAATATATCGACACTTAGCACCACGCAGCATGCTTACAAAGTGGGAAAGTCCTGCGAAACGGCAGTACATAGAAAAAAATTAGTTAACATTAAAGAGTTTCTCATTCGACAACATTCTCTTTGCAACGATCACAGACGCCTGTAGGAATTTCGGCATTGACAACAATATTATGAATTTGATTGAATTTATGCTTAAATCACGAGTTGTTGAGTTTGAGCTAGATGACTTTTCGTTTTCCGTCAATGATGCCAAAGGTTGTTCACAACAATGGTGCTCTCACACTTGCTGTGACTATTGGCTATCGGCTAACTTCTGGTTAATATTCCGCAGCCCTTGTAAACCGTTTAGAACTATACTAATGATTATATTCGAGCTGATGCAACAATATTTTCATACCCTAGAAGCGAGGTGTGTTGGATAAAGCCTCCATGATAATCCATCTAAAACTGACTTAGGCGTTTTACTAATCATATATGGAAATCTACGTATACGATTAAAGAATCAGATTGTGATAAACATTTACGCAGGAATTACCCTAGTCTCCAAATTATCATGGAATCCTAACGTAGATCACGAACTACAAAAAGCTACTTCTATTTTCTGGCAGTGCCACCGAGCTTTTGGTAAGTTGTGCGGACTGTCTGACGATTGTCTGCTAAAGCTAACGCACCTCTTGTTAGATGGCCGATATTCTTTTTAGTCCTCTGCTAAAATCACTTATTTTAAGTTCAGCTCGTTCTGCTGCCTATTGGACACCGGCTAGTTTACTTCCGGAATATGAATTCTCTGAATCTTTCTCTGTGGAGTATCCATCGAGATCTTTTGTGGTTGCTTCAAGATTTCAAAACCAAACCGAACAAGTCTATCGTTTTTTATTCTCATGGCTCACGATTGAGTTTACGTGCTGGGTTCGGAATTTATTGTTCCCCACTTAACATTGTCATTTGGATGTCTGGATATGTGCAGTATGGTGTTTCAAACTGAGGTTAAATTCTTTGTGTCTTCGTTGTGTATTGCTGAAAGATTAATTATGAAGTTTGATTCCGAATATTTAATCGCCTTAACTGTAGTCAAATACAGTTTTTTAAAATCGTCATTTCTAGTTAGGAGCTCCTCTGGAAGCTTCAATCGCGATTTATGGGAAAAGCATAATTGTGACGTATTCTCATTATTACACAATTCAGCTGGGCTGTGTATAGGGCCACATTTAAGTTGAAAGACAGTTTTGTCAAAAATCATAACTTCCGTTAAATTGCAAAACAGATTAAAAATTAAAAAATTTAAAATAAAATTGAAAAACCACAACTGATGCAAAATTAATGAAGCATTTTTATTGGTTCAGAGTCAATTTATCGTAATTTATATACTTTTCAAAATATTTACAAAAAAATGGAAAAGATTACGGATTGGCTGCTCAGGGAGGGCTTTACTTCACACTTAAGCTTTATTTAAATTAGGAGATCCCAATGATTTTTAGTCGAAATCATACAACGGAAGTAGCAGCTTCCATAGGTGCTTTTGTGCTTTTTTTGCAAATATTTTGCCAACTGTATCATTTACAACAAAAATGATTAAGAACTAAAAGTTTCTAAATCTTTCTAAGTTTCTAAGTTGAAATGACGATTTTCAACAAAAAAAACTATTTTTTAACAAAAATTTGGCAAGAGATCTCAGTGATTTTTGGCAGACATCGGTTCACCGATAGTGGCAGCTTGCAAAGCAGCTCTCTCGTGTTTTCAAATACTTTGAAAAGCATAACATAATTTAACATTTTGTATATTAATATTATATGTGACAAAAAATCATATTGAAAATAAATCATAAGCCTGCGAGCTTTAATAAATAAAAAAATAATAATTTGATCAAACCATTTTTGAAATATATACCCAGAAACATAAAAAAAACATAAAACAACTTTACTTCACCAAAATTCGAGATGCCGAATACAGTCCAATCGGATTGACTTCGGAATAAAACTGCATACTTAAACTATTTCCATTAATTAAGAAATCCTTCCGAAATCTGACGGAAATCGGTTTACCGGAAGTGATAGCTTCAATGGAAGCTTTTTCAACTTTTGATGAAGTTGATAAGTGTAGCATTTACAAAAAACGACAAAGAATTTAAAAATTTAAATAAATATAAAGTTTGAATTTTCTACCAAAGTGGGTTGACCTTGTTGCTTTTCTGAAATTTAAGCAGGGGTAACGTTTTTTGTTTATAATGGGTCTTTCAATAAGGACGCTCGTCCACTCAATTTTTTTTTTTTTTTTTTTTTTTTGATAGAATATTTTATGAAACTAATTAAGTATGGAATATATAGACCATCAAATGTCCGCGGCGGCTTTGCTTGGTGTTACGTATTCGGGAGGTCAAATTTTCGATGACTTTGTCGCACAAATAAGGCAGAATTTGCATAGACCTGTGATTTTAGATAGCCCCTAAGGTAGAAGTCTTAATGTGTTAAATCGCACGATCTCGGTGGTCAGTTCACTCAAAAAATAATTAATATGTTATCAAAAACTAATCATTAATATGTTATATAATTAATTTGTTATCAAATTATTCTGCTTTTGTCAAAAAGAATTCCGATTTAATTAAGATCCGTTAAAATACGGAAGACATTACAACCTGTCATTACTTACATACACATTTGTGTATGGTGAACTTAAATTAAAGCAAAATAAATCTTTTTTTGAACTCGAAAGGGTTATAGTGTTTATGATTTATGTACATATTTCTCACTTTTTTAAAGCTTTTCGAATGATTAATTTCGAGCCAACTCCGCTTTTTACTCCTTTCCTTTCGTTTTTTCCGAAACTAAGTTAATAAAAACTTGTTTTCTGGGTTTTCGATTTTTATTCATCGTATAACACTTTTTATAGGTATTTGTTGTTTGGGGAATCACAATTAATTTGACGTTTCATATAAACGGTTGCATTTTGCAATAAAAACTTTAAAATTATAGTGTAAAAATGCCGAAAGAAAAGACAAATACGTTTAATCGAGTTAATATGTTTGCTAGGGATATTGGGGACGGTGTCTTGAAAACTGATGGAAAAGTATTATTGTATACATTGTGTAACAAAAAAGTAGGATCAGATACCAAATACCAAGTCGAACAACATCTTAAAACAAAGCTTCACGAGACACAGTTATCAAAAAAATCCAGTAAACAAGAATTAATTGTTAACACATTAGAAGCCGGTAATAGAAAATCACAATTTAACTTACAACTTTGCGAAGCACTTCTTTCAGCGGATATCCTGTTTTGGAAACTTGAAAATCTAGTATTTCGTAAGTTTTTAGAAAACCATAAAGGTAACCAAATTCCTCATGAATCCACATTAAGAAAAAATTATCTTCCTGTGGCATACGATAAAATTATAAATAAAATAAAGCGGGAGACACATACCAAAAAAATTTGGATGTCGATGTTGGATGTTGCTAACGTAATTGTTGGGATTTTAAATAAGCACAGCTCTGAGAGTCAAACGTTTTTTGCTAAACGTGAAGCAACTAGATAAAACAAACTCAACTACGATTGCACAACTTTTCGACGAATCAATTAACATTTTAGGTTTGTAAATTATTCAACAATATTTTTAAATAATTTTATTGATAAAAGTGAAAAATTTTTAGGATCGGATTTTCCAAGAAATGATGTCCTTCTTTTTCTGAGTGATGCGGCGCCGTATATGGTAAAAGCCGGTAAAGGGCTAAAATTGCTATATCCAAATATGGTTCACATTACATGCATAGTGCATGGTTTGCATAATGTAGCGGAAGCTATTCGAGACCAACATCCGAAAGTAAATAAATTAATCGGGACTATTAAAAGAGTGTTTTAAAAGCTCCTTCTCGAATACAAATATTTAAGCAAATTGCAAAAGACATTCCATTACCGCCACAGCCAGTGTTAACTAGATGGGGTACTTGGTTAGAAGCCGCCATTTATTATTGTAATCATTTTAACAAGATAAAAGCAGTCTTCGATAATATAGATGAAGGTGACGCAGCTTCTATTCCAGAAGCTAAAAAACTTCTTGTTGACACAGAAATACGAAATCAGTTGATATATATTTCCACAAATTATGATTTTTTGCCACAATATATTAAAATCTTAGAAGGTAGATCTCTGCTACTATCAGAATCGTTAGAACATTTAAGCAAATTGGAAGCTAAAATAATGGCAGTTAAGGGACCGTTTTCAAACGCAATAAAATCCAAATTTAACTCAGTTTTTTACGAGAAAAATTTAGATTTAGCAATTTTGAAAAAAATTAAAAGAATCCTTTCTGGTGAAACGGATGTTGCTTTGGAAGAGGATACACTGCCAGAAAACATTGCATCATATAAATATGCTCCTTTAACGTCCGTGGAGGTGGAAAGAAGTTTTTTAATAAAGCGTTGTTAAGCGATCGTCGTTAGTCATTCATATTCGAAAATTTAAAAATGTATTTCATTGTTCACTGCAATACATAAATAAATATTTATATAAAGTTTTGTTTTTTTTTCGCGGTAGAAAATGGGTTCTTTTTGTTACATATTTTGACATTTTTAGCGCATATTTCATGATTTTTTAATGCATATTTGCATATATATTTTACTTATTTTTAGAGCATAAAAATCCGGGCTCTAGTTATGACTGTTCTACAACATATGCGAAAACTTTTTCAGAAAAAAACAATTTTTTCGAGTTATTCGCTATCAAAATCTTGATGTGTATGTTTACGTCATCAAATTTGGTACCTTATAAAGTTAAAAAACAAACATACGATTTGACCACCGTTGGAGGACCTGAAAACGCTCAATGACGAAATTTATCGGTACTTATAATCAAGGACTGGCCATAATTTTGTATGTACATATTTGGGTTGGAAGAAGTTTTTAAAGGACTGTTGCAACGTGAAAATAGTAGAGCTATTTTTTAAAAAAGTTGACTAAATCCATAAACAAACGGTCACCGTTCTAATGGAGAACAAAATTTTAAATTACGAATTTATGTATTACAAGTACGCATATGTAATATGAAATCGACGGTTTCTGAAGTCGATTTTATACTCCCTTTCATTGAGCTTTATTTAAAGTACATATTTATTTTTGGTGTAATCATTATGATTATAATACGACCGGAGTATCACCAGTTTTACCGGTGTTCAGATCCGTTCCGTAGAAAATGAGGTCTCCATATATAAATATTTCAAACAATCTCCGCGTAATTGCCAATCTAACTTTGCAAAAAAATAAAAAATTAATTTGTTACGCACGCCGAATGAAATCAACCTTAAAACGATACTATTTAACATCCAGCCAGCCAGCGAGCAAATAGATAAAAGGTTAAGAAGCACAATTTTCAACTATTACGCGATCATCATCGATCATTTTAAACTTTAAACCATGTGTTGTTATATTATATAGATTTTATTTCGTGCTTACGTTACCTGGCATAATAAAGCAACAAAAATTGATAATCAAAATGGCTTATAATAATATTGATAGAGAAAGTGAAACGTGAGCATTCAATTATATATTTATACTAAATGAATGTATTTCGATTTTTTAAAGTTGCTGACGATATCGTATTATGGTCGTTGTTGTTGCTCGCCTCTTCTTATTATGTTATTATTTATTTCTTAAAAGTTAAAAGAAATCGCTTATTGTTAAATAAATGTTGTAGAAATATGGTTGTTAATATGTATAACATGGTCAATATGGTTATGTATACGATTAATTCGAATCAAATTTTATATTCTTTTATTAATCGTATATATTATTTCATTTCCTCGATAAAATTTCAAACGTGACGTCATATTATATTTGTTTAAGATTTTGGGTTCATACTGAGATAATTCTCGTATATACTAGCAACGGATCAGTTCCGCATTGTTCTCGTGACACTGCGCCCGTTTACACAGATATTTTATGAATTTTTACAAATATTTGACTTTCACACATAAAAGATAAAATAAATCGAAGAAATTGAGAAACTTGTGTTGTACTGGTGTGGTGTGGGTACTCTGTGTGCACTGTCTTGTGCTATATTTTAATAAGAAAAATAATAAGAAACAACTAAAATTATTCTTATATTTATTTTAATACTTCGTATATATATAAAAATTTACTTTCGCTTTAATTATTAATAACACGATATATAAATATAGATTGTATACGCGTATCTTTACAATATAACCCTACTAGTGCTGAGCGATTGGTAAATAAATAAATACTTTTTCGTGCAATTTTATAAACAAAAATTCACACCGTCTAAATCGAGGATTTGTTGAATCGATGTGTTTTGGTATCATCAAGTACCAACTTCACATATGTTTTTATATTACATATGCGAACGAAGAAAACAAAAACACTTTCAGTCTGAAGTAACGCAGTAAAATGCAGAATATGATTTTCTTCACCAAAAGCAACAACAAATTAAATGTTAAATGTGCGATGACTGGCGCCAATTTAATTTTTGAAATTAATTTGCATATCTTTTTTTGTTTGTTTGTTTTCTTCGGATGATTAATACACATTAATATACCAAAAAGTAAAATATAGTCAATTTAATTTTAGCAGTGCTGCCTTAAATAACCATAATTTTGAGGCTCGAAATTAAATTTATTTTCATAATTATTGTCGTTGAACAAGGTACTCCGATGAACCGTCCTTAAATAACTGCGTTCTTTCCATACACTTAACCAAACTTTTTATTAAAAAGTACAAACGAATTAAAGACAGAATTCGATTCTAAGTAAAACGCATCCTAAGTAAAAGGCATTATATAATATGTATCGGCCTATATTGTCAGATGTCATCATAAATATCGTGAGCTCATAAATCAATGAACCGTATCCTACATCTACATATTAAATTTAAAATTGTTTCATGAGTTTATCAGCTAATAAATATAAATATTGGTTTAGCTCTAAATTTATTTTTATTATTATTACTTGAGCTTTCGGAACCTTTTTGGTCCCATTATCAAAAAAAAATAATAAATTTTTACAAAAAAAAAAAAATTGTCTATGGAAAACAAAAACGAAACCAAGGCTTTTTAAAATGTAGCTATTTCTCTGTAGATACCGCTAGCTACTTGATTTTTTTATTTAAGCCATAGGAAACAAAACCTAAAATCCTATCTACGGAAAAAACACTTTATAAAATAAAATTTGACTTTCAAAATGTAAATTGCTGAATTGTCGAAAAGAAAAGTATTCTCGAAGTCCATAGGACCTTAAAAAACGTATCCAATATTAGCAATGATGTTTTCCTCCGACTACAAAACAAATTCATTTGTGGAATTATAAACCAATAAATTAAAGAAGCAATTAAAACGATGAAGGAAGCGAGACATACATAATTTGAATTTACTCCGGCAACAAATAGAAGAAATATTCCTGTGATTGAATTTAGTGAGTTGTTTAGAAAGGCGAATGAATTTTTCAATTACCATTTTACTGAAATTAAGGGAAGACCAAAAAAATCAAATCTACGAATCGGAAATTGATACATCAGAACTCTAACAGATGCATCAAGGATCTATTCAGTAATAAAGAATGCAACCCTAATTCAGTGATATGCCCCAACAGCCCTCTTCATCAAAAATGATTTCTATGAACAACTGAAAGCCACAATAGCAAGCACACATATAAATGATTAATGTAAAGATAATATTGGATGTGTAACTTTGTTTTTTGGATTTTCTAAGAGAAGGCGTAACTTTAGTATTAAACATTCTTTTACAATGACAACTACGGCGTTTTAAAGTGTTGACATTCCACATTAAAATTTAGTTTGTCGTTATTCGTGAAAGCGTAAGTAACATATTTTTTAATCCCGTTTAAACACGTCGAATTTCGTACCAACAAAACAGCATTTGCGGGAAGCATTACTTTTTCGCTTTAATCAAAAGAAAAACATTGCTAAAAGTTTTCGTTTGCTTTAAGAAACTTATGGCGAACATGCACCGACACTACAGATTTGCGAAAACTGGTTTAAACGATTCAAAAGTGGTGATTTTGATGTCAGTGACAAAGAACGTTCTGGTCAACCAAAAAAAAAAACGAAGATGAAGAATTGGAAGCATTATTGAAGGAAAACTCAGCTCAAATAGAAAAAGAACTTGCAGAACAGTTAAATGTCTCTCAAGCAGCCATGAGCAAACGTTTACATGCCATGAAAATGATTCAAAAAGATGGAAAATGGGTACCAATGAACTAACTGAAGCCAACATTAAAAATCGTTTAATGGTTTGCAATTCTTTGCTTACAAGACATCGAAGATAGCATTTTTTGTCTCAAATTGTGATGCCTGATGAAAAATGGATTTATCAAAGTAATCCTAAAATCAAAAAATCATGGGTTCCAGACGAGCCATCCACATCAACAGCAAAATGAAACATTCATAAGGTAAGGTTATGTTGTGCATTTCGTTGGATAAGGCCGTTAGTGAATGTGTTAAAAATATTTAGTTAAAATTTGGTAAAATAAAATTTTAGTGACGTAATATTTTTAAACAAAAAAGTTAAATTTTGACACATAAAAATGAATCGCTTGTCCAAGAAATATACTCCAATATTATTTTTTATTTTATTATATTATAAAAAATATAAAAATATTGAGGCTGTTGTTCGGAAATACGGAAGGAAATTGAGAGAAGTAACTATACATTTATATATTCGGGATGATAATAATTTTTGTTATTTAATATAATTGTTTTAAATTTTAGCATTTAGAATACTGTAGATTACGGAATATTTCAGATGACGTAACAGAGATTAGAAATGGAAAATCAGTAATTACCCAAAAACATTTACGGATCAACGCCTGCATTTTCCGAAAGATAGTAGAATTATTGTGAATTAAGCAACACGGCTCGAGCAAAGAATATGAAGTGATTGTGCTTTTATACTGGATGGCGGCAATTATAATAAATAATCATTCAAATGATACATTCTTACTAGCAACATCGTTCTGTGTCATAATATTCTAAATTAAATAAATTAAAATTAAATCCATATAAAGAAAACATAAAATTTGAGTGATTAGTTTAATTAATATCATTTATTCTAAAAGAAAAAGTTTAAACTACAATAATAATAATAATTAATAATAAATTTAATAATTAATAGAAATTTAAGTTTATTTTTGTTGACGTATTTTTTGGCGCGAAGTCAACATGAGCTCTAATTGTGAGAAGTGTCTCAAGGGAATATCCAAAGCGCGGTTTCCTGGTGTTAAATGTGGAGTTTGTGCGAGTCTATTTCATATTAAATGTGCCGGCATATCTGACGAGGTGTTCAGAGAACTTAATTGTGGTTCTACTTCGTGGCTGTGCCCTGATTGTCGCAGCAAATCCAACAGTTCCATCTTGGATGATATTGGCGATACCAGTCACAATCCAAATTTACTCAACAACGATACCCCAGCTTTAAGCGATGTGGTTATTATCCTGCAAGCAATGAAAAACCAGTTAGACGCACTTGAAGCCTCAGTAAGTTTCTGCTGCAAAGCACTGGATGACGTAAAAATTTCAATTGAGAAGCTAACCAAGGAGAATGAAATTTTAACAAACAAATATCATCGCCTTGAAAACGAGTATAAAAAACAAGACATCCGTATCTGCGAACTGGAGTTTAAATGTGATGGTTTTCAGCAACGCGAATTGAATTCCAATGTGATTGTTGCTGGTCTTCCGGACAATTCGAGAGATCCAAAGGCTGTAGCTGAGGAGTTATTGAACCACTTACAATGCCAGGAATTAGTATTCAATATATCGAGTTGCGAATACATGTCGTCCAACAAATTTAATAGACAAAATTCACATAAAAGTAAATTTGGTGATGTCAAATTAATCATGAAATTTAAAGATCAAGTTTCCAAAACTAAGGCGATGCAACAAAAAAAGCGTTTAAAACCTACACTATATGCCAACGAAATTGGATTTAAATCGGAACAAAATATTCAGTTATATTTTCGCGACCATCTCACATCTTTACGTCACTCATTATTTCGCGAAGCACTTAAACTCAAAAAGTTATCAAAATATAAATACCTGTGGATTTCTGAGGGCAATATACTCATCCGTAAATCTGAAGGAGCTACCATCAACAGGATCCAGTCAAAAGCCGATATCCGTAAACTTGAAACATTACACCAGAACAGTGAGCAGGCCCTGGATTCCTGAAATTAATTATGAAGCACAAATAAGTATAACTCTATATTATTTATTAAGACCTGTTAACTTCCATTCTCTAGTCTCGCATAATTATAATACTAGTTTAAGCCCACAATTTTTCACAACAAACTACATTTTCTTCTTTTTATTCACCACTCTTTTGTTTTTAATCACCACAGTTTCATTTCATTGTACTTTCCACAATTTATCACAATTTATTATTAACACTTATATAGTTTTTAATCTTAAATTAGTGACACATCTGTTTTTATTAATGTTTTCATTTTTATTTTTGGTCACTGTCAAATTTTATTATATCAGATTTCATTTCGAATTTTATGTTAATCTTACATTTCATATACATTTTCATTGTAAAATTACTTTAAAACCCTACAAATGTTATTTTATTCACCTTAAGTTCTACAATATTAGTTTGAATCCTTGCTATTTTATTTTATATCGACCTAATTTTAAATATTTTTTATTGTTCTTACTACCATTATTATTAATGCTATTATTATTATTATTGTTTCATAAACTATTTCTTATTTTCATAAATATTACATTTCTACTTCATAACTCAGTAATTTTAAGTCTTTTTTTGTTAACACTTTTAGGACTTTTAGGCGCATCTAATATTCTATTAGTTAATTCAGACTGTTCTTTTTGTATGATACTTCCGTGTATTCATTTTGGAATATCTGCATTACCTTCGTGTGATGTAATAGCTTTGAATTCGATATATCAACAGATGAATATTACGTTAACTTTGCAAATTAATTGGCTGTCTGATCTTTATTTGTTACAATTATCTGCTTATTTAGACGTATTGATTGTATTTGTAATTTATTTTTCAGTACATTTCTCGCGATTCAATAACCTTTTCAGTTTTTATGGATAATTGTGATTTTGCGGATTTTTTAATTGTACATCAAAATGTTCGAAGTCTTCGAAGGAATTTTGACGTACTGGTTGCCAATATTAATGCATATAACACAAGGCCCTCGTTTATATTTTTAAGTGAAATTTGGATTCACACTAATGAATTGTCTTCATATAATTTAAATGGTTATACGTTGTTCGGTGCGTGCAATGATTCGTATAGAGCAGGTGGTGTCGCCGTCTTTTTTGACTCAAATTTAGATTGCTCAGTTAGTGCCCATAACTTACCATCAGCCGATATCATAAAGGTTGAGTGGAGATTTTCTTCTGATTTATATGTCTTTTTATGCATCTATCGACTTCAATCTACAGCTGTGAGTGTCTATGTTCGGGAAGTGGCCGAGGTTTTGGGCAGTATTAGGTCAAAAAATCTGTTTGTTTTTGGAGACATTAACATTGATATTCTTGGGTTTCCAAGCAACAGCATTGATTATCTAAACCTTATGTCATGTTTTGGGCTTGAGTCATTGATTTGTACTCCCACGCGGGTTACTGCTTCTTCTTCAACGTGTATTGACCACTTTTTTGCTAGACTTAGGTCTAATGATCTTTCAGGTATAAGAACATCGGCTGTGGACTTAAAAATTTCTGACCACCACTTGATTGAGATACGGTTTAAGGCTTCTCAGATACTGTTACCAAGGTCTAATTTGAACCAAAATTCCACGAGAAGTAGAAAGAAACTCAATCTGTTGTTGTTATATGAAAGGTTGAATCATATGGACTGGGGGTTCATTTTTAACATCGACAATCCATCTCTAGCTCTTGAGGTATTTTTGGATAATATTTTTATTATCTTGGAACGCTGCTACACTTATTGCTCGTCTAAAATTAAACGCCTGCAGCCTTGGATCTCCTTTGACCTTGCGCGACGTATTAATAAAAGGAATAAACTGCGGTCCAAGTTAAATAAGCGTCCTGATAATGCAGTACTTCGTGATAGCTATAACAGAATGTGCACCATAATTAATGTAGATATCAAAAATGAAAAGGAAACCTATTATTCTAAGCGTTTTTCTGCTAACCGCGGTGATATAAAAAAAAACTGGATTTTAGTGAACGAGATTCTGACTCGTAAACCTAAAACTTCACTAGTCAAATCTATTTTAGCACAGAACGGAGAACTTCTTACGAGTGATCTAGAAATTGCTAATGAGTTTAATTGTTATTTTTCTAGTGTTGCTAAAGATTTAGGTGCTAAATTTGACTCTGTCAACACGTCATCTAGTTTCAATTTGCCTTTTGATTTCGGTCCGACAACGTTTTTTATGACCCCAGTATCTAGTTATGAAGTTTTTTCAATTATTTGTGCTTTAGAACCTAAATACTCAATTGATAATGTTGGCCTGAGTAATTATATATTAAAAGTCATTGCTGGGCATATTAGTCCCGTTCTTGCACACATTTTTAACCTTTCCTTTGAGTTGGGAGTTGTACCCGATCGACTGAAAACAGCAACTATAATTCCCCTTTTCAAGAATGGTAATCGCCTTGATAAAGGTAATTATAGACCTATTGCCTTGCAGCCAGTAATCCTAAAAGTTCTTGAAAAGGTAGTTAAAAATAGGGTTTCCAATTTTTTAGATAAAACGGGTGTGCTGAGTATCCATCAACATGGTTTTCGTCATGGTATGAGTACCGAATCGGCCTTGTTAGATTTTCTAAATACAATCAACACTGGTTTAAATAAAGGTAATAGCTGCGGTGCTTTATTTATTGATACAGCTAAAGCCTTTGATATGGTTGATCACAAGCTTCTGCTATCTATTATGTATGATATAGGGTTTAGAGGAGTGGCAAATAAGTGGTTAGCATCGTATTTAGATGGTAGATCGGTGAGAGTTAAGATAAATGATAATTTAAGCGATCCGAAATTTATTGACGTTGGTGTTCCCCAGGGTTCAGTATTAGGCCCTCTGCTGTTTCTCATTTATACAAACTCCGTATTTAAATTGAATCTTCATGGTTATTCAACCGGGTTTGCTGATGACATTGCTCTGGCTTACTGTGGGAATTTTCCCAGCAACGTTATTTCGATGATCAATTCTGATTTAAAAGTTTTACTCTCATGGTTCGACAAACATCGCCTGATCTTAAGCCGGAAAACTAAATTCATGTTGTTTAAATTGTCTGGTAGCTTTAATACGTCTATTTTGCCGCGGGTGACTAATCACAGCAGGTATGAATGTGCGTCTAGTGGTTGCCACTCTGAGTGCTTTGATATCGAACAAGTTGACTCGTTTAAATATCTTGGTGTTCACTTGGATACTTGCCTTAATTGGAAAACGCATGTTAATTCAGTCCACCAGTATCTGTCATCAACTGCTAGAATTTTCTACCTTCTTCGTGATTATTGTCCTCCGTCGGTTCTAAAAATAGCTTACCGTGCGCTAGTTATGGCTAAATTGGAATATGGATTGTCGTGCTGGGGTGGTTGTTATGCTGCAACTTCGTATCCTTTATATGTTCTACAGAAAATGATTTTGAGAATATATCTAAAGAAACCAAGAACTGAACCATCATGGAATTTATTCTTTACGACGAATATTTTGCCGTTGAAACATTTGTATGTTTATAAGGTATTGAGAGTTTTTTTTAATCGAAGTGGTCAACAAATAATGAGAAGCGATTTTCGTTACAATTTTCGCGGTAACCATCAATTTCTTTGTAACATCCCAAGATTCTTCAATGACCACTTCCGACGCTCTATTCTGGTCGCTGCACCAACCTTTTTTAATGCGCTACCAATTTACATTAGGAAGGACATTCATTTGAAGTCCTTTTTACCTAGAGTTAAACAATGGCTATTTGAAACTGTTGATATCTCCTATTTATTCAGGGTTATTACATAAAACTTGATGTATTTAGTCACATATTATGAAGTTGAAATTTAGTAGTAAAAGTAGTAGTATTGGTAATGGTAGTAATAGTATTAGTATCTTAGTCATTTTATTGTAAGCTTTTATCACATTTTATTCTCATTTTAATCATTTAATTTTGTAAATATTAGGATTATGTTGTATTTTTATGTATTACGCGAATTTGCTTCTGCCGTTTTTTCGGCACAAAATTCGTTATATTTTTTTTTTGAATAAATAAATAAATAAATAAATAAATAAAATAAATAAATAAATAATAAATAATTATCAATTATAATAAATAAAGTATAATAATTTCAAAAATAAAAACAATCCATTTATTTCATCCTTATTTCAAGTATTTTATTGTTGTTACGACTACTACTCACATTATTTACTATCAAAAAACTAAGGTTATGTTTTTTTAACATCCTGTCAAAATTTATAGACGGTCTAGGGTTCGTTAAAATTTTTTGTGGTGAATAAAAAATAATTTTTAACTTTCCTGTCAAAATTTTAATTTTTAACAGGATTTTTAATACATTCACTAACAGTCTAAGAAAGGAGTGGTGTACTATGAGCTGCTAAAACCGAACGAAACTATTTCTGGTAAACGTTGCCAACAACAATTGATAGATTTGAACCATGCATTGAACGAAAACCGTCCGATTCCAGCCTACAAACAGCGTATAATGATTTTGCTGCACGACAATGCTCGACCACAAGTCGCAAAACAAGTAAAAAAAAATCAGAAATAGGAATCAAATAGACTTAAGAATTTTAACACCGACAGATTAAGAGATGCCGATACAAGACACACATGAAAACTAGGGAATAAGCAACCATCAGTGTAGATAAACAGTTAGTTAAACAAATCAAAAAAGCCTATATATATATATATATATATATATATATATATATATATATATATATATATATATATATATATATATATATATATATATACATACAGTGCAACCAATTAGTCTGCGTACATTGAAAATATACAAGGAAATTGGTTAGATAAACGTTCTTGACTTTGTTATTACCGATTGGATATTACTCATGTTTGGGTTTTAGAATAAAAAAACTTATTCTTTAAAACTACGTAAAGAAAAAAATTCAAAATATATTTTTAAAAACAATAATAAAATAATTCATTATAAACTCAACAACAAAAAATGAAACCATTTAATCTCCGTACACTATATTAAAATTCTCAATAACGGAAAAATATTGTTTCATTTTCTGTGATTCTTTTTTATTTTGCATTCGTAGCATCGTTATAGTATAATATATACATATATTTGCCATAAATGGCGTTTAATAAAGATATACCACTCGCAACTCGAGAATTGATGAATAAATTAAAAAATGAAGGCAAATCTTATAAGGATATTGGTGATATAGTTGGAAGAAGTCGTTCGTCTGTCCGATATGTTTGTCAAAAATATAATTCTACTGGATCCATAGCCAACAAACCTAGATCTGGACAGCCACCAACAATTAAAGAGCACTGCAAAACGCAGTATTTTGATAAATGTTCGGGAAAATCCAAAATTGAGAGCTCCTAAAATAGTTCAAAATCTACAATCGGACTATAATATTAAAGTATGCCCACAAACAGTTCGGAATATGCTAAATGGAGCTGGGTACAATGGCCGAATAGCGCGGAAGAAGCCGTTCATAAACAAAATAAATAGAGCGAAAAGATTAGCTGTCGCAAAAACCCATTTAAATAAACCAAGCAGTTTCTGGAATAATGTTATTTTTAGTGACGAGACAAAAATTCATATACATGGTTCAGATGGACGCGTTACAGTGTGGCGAAAACCAAATCAGCACCTGAAAACTAAGAATTTATGTGGGGCTGTAAAGCATGGTGTAATGTTATGGGGGTGTATGTATGCATCTGGAGTTGGACAGCTCCGCATCATAGAGTCTATTATGAACAAGCATCGTTATTTAGACATCCTTAAGAAAAACTAACACGCTAGTGCGGAGAAATTTTGCATAAGTGGTTCGTTTATCTTCCAGCAAGATAACGATCTAAAGCATACGGCATTTGTGGTGAAGGAATGGCTGTTCTATAATTTTCCAAAGCCATTACATACGCCACCACAGAGTCTATATCTGGACTCTGTGGTAGCGTATGTAATGGCTTTGGCACCCGATTGAGCATCTCTGGGCCGAACTCAAAAAAAGGATTAAAAATCGAATTGTGAAAAATAAGAAAGATCTCGCTGAAGTTGTGAAAGATGAATGGAACCGAATTGAGCCAAAATTAACAAAAAAATTGGTAGAATCAATGCAAAAGGGACTGGAGGCAGTTATAAAAGTCAAAGGAGGTCCTACGGATTATTAAAAAAACCGATCATTGAGTAAACCAAGTTCTGTTATTTTATTGAAATTTTTAATACAGTGTACGGAGATTAAATGGTTTCAATTTTTTTGTTGAGTTTCTAATGAATTATTTAATTATTGTTTTTAAAAATATATTTTGAATTTTTTTCTTTACGTAGTTTTAAAGAATAAGTTTTTTTATTTTAAAACCCAAACATGAATAATATTCAATCGGTAATAACAAAGTTAGAAACGTTTATCTAACCGATTTCCTTGTATATTTTCAATGTACGGAGACTAATTGGTTGCACTGTATATATATGTATATATATATATATATATATATATATATATATATATATATATATATATATATATATATATATATATATATATATATATATATATATATATATATATATATATATATATATATATATATGTATCGAAACAGCTTTCAACACACTCAGGTACGAAGAATACAGACGCAAACCCAGGATCAGTGATAAACAATATTTAGAAGAAAATTAAAGAACGTCAATAACTCAAGTTGCAAATGTGCAAACAAAACACGTCAGAACTGTAACGAAAATACGAAGATGCGGCATGAAAAATCAAGAAATAAAAAGGACTAACCGTAGGAAATACAGTGATATAATTTTCAAGCCAGCAGAAGAGGCACTGTATATATATGTATATATATATATATATATATATATATATATATATATATATATATATATATATATATATATATATATATATATATATATATATATATATATATATATATATATATATATATATATATATATGTATCGAAACAGCTTTCAACACACTCAGGTACGAAGAATACAGACGCAAACCCAGGATCAGTGATAAACAATATTTAGAAGAAAATTAAAGAACGTCAATAACTCAAGTTGCAAATGTGCAAACAAAACACGTCAGAACTGTAACGAAAATACGAAGATGCGGCATGAAAAATCAAGAAATAAAAAGGACTAACCGTAGGAAATACAGTGATATAATTTTCAAGCCAGCAGAAGAGGCTGCAGCAATTCTGAACATCCGCGCACTATATTCAGAGAGAACAAAGCCTATGGAACTGACAATATATCAGCTGAATTATTTAAAGGAGATCTATATTCACAACTGCGAGAGTTCTTACACCAGTAATAACAGAAGTATGGAATTGAGGCCGAATACCACGAAAATAAAATGAAGGCTTGACTATAGCGATTCCCAAGAAAGGTGACCTGAGAGAATGCTAAAATTGGCGAGGTATATTCCTCCTCTAACTTGCAATTAAGAAAAACAAGCTGGCTTCAGACCAGGACGAAGTTGCACCCATCATATCAACACAACACGCATCAACATTGAGCTGTCTAACGATTATAATTCACAATTGTACCTACTCTTTGTGGACTTCGAAACTACGAACGTGCTTTCGACCCAATACACACGTACGCGATATAGGAGGTACTTTGTGAAATGCGCACCCCAAAGAAATTTAATAAAAAAAAAATTATGGAGAACAGCCTAGAACTAAGGTTTGAGATATATGGGCAAATACATAACACATTAAAAGGCCAAGTCGTAACTTTTTTTCATTACCTGAAATCAAACCCCCGATCGAGTTACCGAACAAGCGCTCCATTTACTTCGCTCAACATAAAGTGCAAAAGCCTCAAAGTTCTAGGTTGCTCTCAAAATAAATATCAGAAAAACCAAAGCGATGAGGCGAAACACATCAATATCCACACTGAAATATTATATCAACCACGAAGAAATAGAAGAGGTCAATGAATATTCATAACCTTTGCTATACACTAGCAAAAACGGGTAAAACAGATGAATTCATAAAGAAACGAATCAACAAAGCCAGAACAACATTCAACAAATTACACAAAGTCCGTGTCAATTCCAGAAGTCACACAAGTAAACACCAAACCAACAATGTGCAATTCGTGCGTGAGAAATTAGTGTTGCTGTATGGTTGCGCAACCTGAAAACATACACATTAGATCAACAATCAGCTATAGATGTTCGTAAATAAATGACTTAGGAGAATACTGGAGTGTTTCGGGCCCAACAAAATAACAAATGTTGAGCTCGTTAGGTAAACGAAATAAGCAGTTATATAAGTCACATGAGACCGACATAAGAAAGCGCAATTGAAAATGGATTCACCATACACTGAGGAAGTCACCGAATGACAGGATAAGAAGATATTTGGAAGAGCTGTACCGTAGAAACTAAAAAGAAAGAAAGGACCAGCTGTACCGTAGAAACTAAAAGGACAGTCATAGGTGGAAATCAAAGCAATAGCAACCAAAAGGGTTAGGTGGTATCGAGTCTATTAGAAGTCATATGCTCCTATATAAAGGAGAAAAAATGAACGATAAAGGGCATATTAATCATCAAGCGGAAAATAGCAAGTAATGGTTTCGATGTATTCCGATGCGGGTTCAAAGGGTTCGAAGTGAGCAAGCAGCATTGTGATATTAATGTAACATGTCCTGAAGAATATATGCTAATGTCACACCAACTCAAACCAGCACAGCTCCGCTCACAACATGCAAACTGCTTTGGTATTGATACTAAAGTTAGTAAATATGATCCAGTGTCGAATACAATACATTTTATTTCTGTCTTTGGTCAATCTAGATAGATCAGGCAGAGTATCATTGGCTGTGATACTATTTCGATATCACACTAATTATTTTTGGGCTTCGTTTAGTTGACCCAATTTGCTTCGCATGACTAAATCAAATCAGATAATTTTATTAAATTAATATTTAAAAATTTGACAGTTTCTTGGCTGGAATAAAATGTTCAAATTGATCTTTAGTGCAACCGATAATTTTTATTTCATTGTTCTGGGATGATATTCTGGACACATATTGAATTGGGATTACAAAACGAATTTTAGTCGACGTATTGTAATTTGGTAATACGAAATGACATTAGGAATGAAGTTCTTGATTTTGACCAACATGAATGTAAAATCGGTTGTTTTCTTGTTTTTGGAAAGGTTCTGGAATTTGATATTGCTGAATGAAGCCCGATCAATTCTTAATTGATTATGATGAAACTTGAATGATGATTTGTAGAATTAGATTGTGTACTATACCAGAATTTAGTGAGTTATGTTGGATTTAACTGTATACCTACTCTGTTTATTGTGCGGTCAATAAGCGTGAAATTTGGATTTTGAGAATACACGAGGAAAAAATTCTATGTTTTTACTGGTAAAGGCCCATTGATCCCGGTCAATTAATATCCCCCTTCTCATTGACGCACACACCACCCATTCACCTATACTCACGCAATTATAGTATACCACCTGCACATTACAAGCTCCATGTCAACCTGTACACTGACACGCCGACTCTTAGCTGTGTTTATTAACATCACTGATCGTAATCGATGACGAAGATTCGCTTTGCATCCAGCCTCTGGTGAATCATTGGGAATCTGAATCACGTTTTCCCAATATTTAAACTTTTAAAATTTATATATTTTTAAAATATGTTGTTTTCAAATTACTTGGTAATAATAAAAACAAAAGGTTGTCTTAGTAAAAATACTAAGGAAGCAATTGGGTTTATGAACGAAATTTTTGAGAGAAAATTTGCGATTCTTTAACATTTGCCGTGTATTTCTAGATTGGTGCAAAAGGAAAAATTGGTAGAACATTGCAAGAAAACAGAACAGTTTTAATTTTGCGTCCCGTTGCAGAATAATTCTTGAATAATGTTGCGACAAATTTTTTGAATGAAAATAGACGATGTTCCGCATTTCGAAAGGTTTCTCCGCGTTTCCAATATTCGTGCCGAAGTTCCAATTTTACCGTGAAGTTTCAGTCCCGAACTTTTAATCATAGCTTTTACTACAGTTTCAACGCGACGGGTAGAAGCCGATAATTTAAATTTTTATAGACCTTATAAACAACAACATTCTAACGGGGCGCAGTAATTAGAAATGGGTCAATTGACGATGCAATAGTCTCAAAATTTCAAGTTTGTTGACGAAGTCCCCATCAAATCAGTCTCTAAATTTTAGTTGTGGGGGGAATACTACAATGGGATTTTCAGTAGTATGCTCGTCTTGTCTGTGACTGGTTTGCTATATCTACAACTTGATCTCGGTAATGACTTTGACTAGATTTCTAAATTTATTAAAATCATTGTTTGGAAGATTTAACGAGTTTACAATTATAACCTAACAATCTATATTGTGTTGTAATTACAAAAATTTTAATAATCACCATCAAATAAGCCACAAAATGAAGGGTTTTCCCCAATTAAGATACAAAAAATATACTATATATTTTGTCGATTTAAGCTTAAAATGAAATGCAATACAATTAAATAATTTATGGCCTTAATTGCTTACATTTGAGTACAACATCGCCTGACACAATACAAATTCAGTTTCTCACCATCTTATATAACCATCTTATAAACAAATAAAATTAAAATGCGACCATATGAAAGTTTTTGAAGATTAATGTAAATTTTTTCTGAAAAATGTCAAATCAAACGACACGATGCGGTTAAAACTTTCAACACATATAAGGTTAAACCCAAATTTATTATATAATTTGTTTATCATCGTGCTATCGTGTAATTTCAATCTGTATATATATATTTGCAGGATATGAATGCCAAAATCGTAATTTTTCATTGACCCAAATAAGCGTTATGCAATATTGACAAGTAGAGTTGGAAAATCCTCTGTACTCGGGTTTAATATTTTGTCTTCATAAATTTTAAAAAAATAACCACCACCATATACTGTGGTTTAAACCGCATGTCGTAAAGTACACAAATTTAATGATAATTTTTAACTTGAAAATTACAAGTTAATGTTTTTTTTAACCAAAATAATGAACATTTTTATTTTTCACCATGAGCTAAATATACCGGATCATAAATTTCGAAAATATGTTTTAATATAAATTATGTGATATTTTCACATTAAATGTTTAATTTTTATTAAGGGAGTTTCATAATGGCAAGTGGCTTCCTAATTAGTAAATTATGTATCATGGAGGTAATTTCATTGTGCCGAATGCATATGTAAATAAATTCGATATCAAGTTCAATGTGAATTGCTAAAACATTTTGAACTTGAATTTTCATTATTTTTGGTCTCGTTCAACTTTAAATTTATGATATTTTGTTTAAATGTATACCCGATCATTTACATTATGATGAACAGTTTTAGATACAAATACCTATTTCTAATTAACCGTTAGATTTTTCTTTTTCTTTTGTACATATTTATGTATATATGGTTATACCAACAGTATAGTTCATTAAACTTGAATAACCATAATAAAGCATAAAAAACTTGTGACTATTTTTGGTCGGTTTACGCACAATGAGCGGTAAGAAGATGAAGGAAGGAAGTTCGTTGCACTCGGTTTGGAAATATTATGATCGAGTACCGTTGATTTATGGTGCGGTGTGAGTTATCGCACTCGTATAAATCACCACACAAACTAATTTAACACGTTTCCGATGATCTCTTACATTTCGAAAACTTTTCTCGTCTTAACATTGTCTCTTGAACTAAACCTTGAAAAGCAACAATTTTGCCTTGCATTTATGAACGTTATTTCTTATTTCTCTTCTCGTATTGTTGATCGCTGCTGCTTGTTGTAAATGTTGTAATTCAAGGTTTGTGTTGATTTTGTTTCTTTCTTCATTTCTTTTCTTAAATTTTCACTTTTCAAATTTATTTTAAAATTTCGTTTTTTTCTACATCGCTTTTACTTTCGACTTGAATATTTTTGCAATTTGTTGTTGTACATGATCAATTTATTAGTGTGTATTTATGATCATTAAAATATGAAATAAAAATATATGATCATGAAATAATCATATTTTTGCATAAATAAGTTATATGGTGATTTGGTTTGGAGGTGCCGAATGTCGCGACATGATCATAATTTTTGGTTTGGTCGGTGTGATCATTCCATCGCTATACGGCGTATTTTAGAAAATATCACAATCAATTTATTATCATTTCGATTGATCAAAACAAATTTAGAAAAACGACAAGTATAATATAATCGAATTTATATAAATACTTTAAGTGATATTTTGGATCAAATATACATACATTATTTGAAAGTGTACTGAAATTACACAACGAAATTTGTTTTTAATGTACCGGAATTTAATACCCGGGAGAACGCTTTTAAAATACTTGAACCTAATTTTAAAACAGGCTTTGAAATCGCGTTCTCAATTTCCATCGAATTTCCTTTTAATTTGGATCATCCCATTTTGGCTGTATATCAATCTTTTTTATAATGGTAAATCGAAAAACTATTTCATAACATAAGAATTAAAAAATTAACCCACAGTGATTGAAATCAATCTACTATTTGTGTTACCGCGTCGCACGTAGTTCTCCCCGTACGGTTCATACCAATTTAAAAAATAAAGTCACCGACCAAATGGCACAGTGGTTAAAGCTTTGGCGTTTGGATCTGGAGGTACCGAGTTCGAATCGGGGCAGAATTCAAAGTGAAAATTCATCAACAGATTTCGATCTGTGGTGAAATGTAACACATATATGACTCCCTGTCGGTGTGCAAAACCCATGGGACCGGTGTGCAAGACCCATCTTCCATGCCGGTGTAGACTGGCATGGAGCTTGCAATGTGCACATGGACTTACATAGGTCGTGTTTTCGAGTAACAGAAAGTGATTGCAATTGGTGCAATTGGCCAATTTCAGAAGAATTCCGATGGCGACTGGATTCAAATATTTAATTATTTTCGGCTAGCATGATTTTCAGATGTTTTCGAGTATCGGGGTCCTGATCTTGGGAAAATCCATTTAAGGTCATTGAGGCCGGAGTCCATTATTTATTTTTATTCGACACGAGGGTCCTAAGTGGGGCCCTACGTGCTTATACTTTTTTCTCCGTAGCTACAGAGAACAAACAAAACGACGCGATATGAAAAATGTGGAAGCCGAAAATAATGAATTATAGAATTTTAACATATGGCCTCATGAGAATCAAATTACACAAAAAAGTCGGGTGTTGGCCACAACTTATAAACCCCTTCTTTTTTTATTAACAGCTAACGATAAATGTAAAACGATAAATTTTTGAGTTAGTCGCATCCAAAATAAATCAATAAAAGAAATTGCAAGTTGTTGTTGAGCAAATGTAGATCACGGTTTAAGAATACAATTTTTGAGGTGAACAATTACTCATATGCGTAATATTGCTTGTATAGTGTATGCCCTGTCGTGATATGCAATTCTATTAGAAAACAATATTGATAGTCGCGAAACATGTGATATCCTGCTTGCAACTTAATTGTGAGTTTAGTTATAAAACTTCCACACATTGCACGAAGCTTGTACAGCTTATAGCTTGTGCTGATTAACTTTCGTCAGAAGACTGAACGTATCATGCTGGTAGTGCGCCAACATGACATTTGATATCACTCAGTATGAAATACATTAATCCCGCAGAATTGTGTCGAATAATTGTGTTGTTTTAGGTACGTTTAAATATAAATACAATCAAAAAGTTCCGTTCGATAACTACCCGATTTGTTTATTAATTATATAAATCGTAAAATTATCTTCTGAAAGTGAATTTTAATATTCTTTGCTGTCGATTGCTTAATAAAACCATCGAAGGAGCATAAATTACCAGTTGCAATCTTAAGTGTTAATAAAATCGTATAATTACCATTCGTAAATTTTTATTGGCCATTACTGCATTTCATGACACCTATTGATCCGGATGTTTCATGAAGCAAAACTTGAACCGGATCAGATCAAGTGTTAAGAAATACGGTTATTACTGGAACTAAGCGACATTCGTCATCTTCAGATATTTCACTCAATTGCTGCAACAGTGATACAACTAAAAATTCGCCCATTTATAAGATATTCGATTCAAACGATTCCCAATAATTTATATTTTTATTATTTTGTATCAAAACGTTAAACGTTGTCGTTATTTCTGTTAAATACTCGTTGAAGTGAAATATTTGTTTAATTTCAGCATATTTAAAAATAATTCACAAAAAATACCCCAAACTTTCCCAAATTAAAAATTTTTTCATCCTTTTTTTTCCATCATCAACATCTTCATCTTCTTGCACATAAAATAAATGTGCTTCCGATATCACTTTCACTGCAAAATAAAATTTACGAAAAATTCATGCGAACACATATAGCATTAAGTAAAACAGACAGTAATTGACTTGTGTACAGTATAGTCCCTAGGTTAAACATGCCAAAACGATTTTTCATGACAGTCGGAAGATCATATCACTAAATGCAACATAATAACAAAACAATTTAGTAAAACAGAAAGCGAAATTATTTTTTCTTGTGAATTTCTTATGATTTATGCTGTCAAAAACACAATTTTTTTATTTTTTTGTAAAATTTCGTAATAAACAGACATTTCACTAATCGGTCATTTTTTTATAAACGCGCGAGTATTATTTTCTCATCAATCATTTTATATGGCAAAATAAGGTTCGTCGCTTATAAAAGACTTCAATTGGTTAAATATTTGTTTATGAAAACTTTTACGTAAGTAATTTAAAACAAAAAAGCGAAATATTTGTAGACATGTAATTTAATTAGTTTTTAGAGACGCACAAAATGAAAATAAAAGCATAAACGAATCTAACACGCAAAGCTACATATAAATTATTAACTCGATCAATTATTATTTATATACAATTCAATTTCGTGAATCGTGGCTTTTCGTAAGACTCTATTGTTGATACAATAATTACCCATTATTTTTATAATTCACTTCAATAATTTAACACTTTGGTGGTATATGGCGGTGTTCATCAACTGATCAAAGGCGATCAATTTAAATACACTTGATTAATGATTAATTTGATTTTAATCGATAAACTGCGATAACGTAACTTTAAAAAGCAACAAAAACATATTCGCTATTGAGCTGTTACGTCGATCGATCCGCCAACATGTTAAGACGATCGCTTTATAAACAAAAAAGAAAAGTAAAAGAAAGATAAAAAAAAGTATAATTTCTCAACTGTAAATTACATATCACATACAAAAAAAAAATTCTGTGGTCGTATTTTCCATTTCAAATTTGTATTTGTGTTATACGCGGTGTTCGCGCTGCTTCTCTTCATTTCTTTTTTACTTCACGACGGTTTACCACTATTACTATTGTTATTTGTATCTTACTTTAGTTTTATGTCAGACTTCTTTGAGCTTTTACTCAAGAAGGTCGAATATAAATAAAATTTTTGTTTTTCGTGTTCGGTGCGATAAAAAAGTTAAAAAAATTTAATTAATTTTAATAAAATATTACTCGCTGTATAATTCGAGAATTTAGTGTATAACGGTGTGCACGCGTACGGGATAGAAGAAATAGTTTGTGATAGTTTCGAGGTATAATAAATCGCTTATAAACGGGATTATTATTTAAATATTTATACTGAGTTTCGAGTTTAAGACAATATTTTTGTTACTATAAGGTAATGCAATAGGAATGTAATAAGTAAAAGTGAAAAGTGAAGTGAATTACAAGAAAAGCTACATATAAAAAAAAATATAAAATCTGTTTAACAAAAAATTGTAATGAAAAAAGTGAAAATCTTAAGAATTTGAAATGAATTTTCTTTTTATTTTCGAAATGAAATTAATTATTTTTACTGTACACACTTACATTACGCTGGATTAAAATATATACAAAAAATCACGCTTAGGAACGACTCAAGCAAGTACACACACAATACGTTGTTATCTTGATCATATGGAAACTATATGTGGATTATTTTTATTAACAAAAAAATTGTGAAAAAGATGAATGAGTGAAACGATTTCGTGAATGTGGACATGGTGGATGTGTTTAAATTGGATATACTTACGTTAAGTGGCAAATTTAATTGGATTACAAATTATACTTAGTTCATTTTTGAGCTGATCCTAGTATTCTTGAAAAACAGAACAAATTTGATATTGGAGCATATTTTTGGACAAACTTGATCAGTTTAAATTTTTTTGAAGCAGTTACTAACAAAATATATATGGAACCTTATGAAATCAACTCAATTTAGTCAAATTATTGGAATTAACTAAGAAAATTTCCAAAACTTTGTAATCACATAGAATAGTTGTATACCGCCCTGAAGAATTCTAGATGTCACTATAATTTTCGATTTGATGCATAATCATTAGAAAATATGGATTTAACGTCACTCTTTGCAAGTCGAACTAATAGCTTTATTAGGAAAATAAGAATAGTTTGCATGAGACAAAGACACTTTCGGATCTAATTAACGTTATGTAATAGCAAGTTTATTAAAGTTAAGTCCACTAAAAACTCAACTCTCCTAACTTCTAAAAGTGACATCTTAAGCGAATTAAAATTTTAAATAACTATCTAGGTTTATTTTTCTAAAAACTACACAAATTATCTGTATGGTATTTATCAAAATTTATGATTTTTAAAATGACAAATTTTTTATTGTGGTTTTCACCACCATCGGAAAACACACATTTCTCAGCAAAGTGTGCTTTCTAAGCTCAGTTATGCTAATTAAAATTTAGAAGTATATCATGCATATACACAAAAAATTTGAAATTTAACAATTTTTGTTTGGTGCATTTCCCACATTTCCCAAATAAATAGCTAATAGTTAATTTATGTAGAGAAGGCAAATTCGTCCTTTTCAATACAATATGATCTGGACTGTAGACGTTATTCGAACATAAACTTCCTTTCGATATGATCACAACTTATTACAGATTCACCAAATCATTTACTTAAAATGGTATGAAACGTAATGAATAGTTTGTAATCTCTGATAATTTGTTCGTCAAATACTGTTGAAAGACTTAACGGACAGAGACTGTTAATCCATTTAATTAACAGTCTCTGTCCGTTAAGTCTTTCCACAGTATTTGACGAACAAATTATCAGAGATTACAAACTATTCATTTTCTTGACTTCAAAACAATTTTAAAAGAAAATAAGGTGCAGATAAAGGGAAGCAAATTTCAGAGCTCTGGTTATTTATCAACTTCGTATTTTTATAGTTGCTTCTTGGCATCGTTACTATTACACTGTAAGGTAATTCTATCGTTATGTTATCAATAATTATAATAATCTTCTTTAGATTTCTGATATTTCGAATAAATTCTGGCTTAATTTTCTAAATCTATTAGGGTCAGATTCGATTAAATTAATTTCAAAAAAATGTTTACCGCTCGCTCAATCAAACACCAATACCTAATACTTATTTACATAATGTAGGCGTATTCGTCGTACGTTTTACGCTCATAACCTTCTGTTCGCCTATTTAGAGAGACCTTTATGTGGCATATAAGAAGTACTGTGAGAGAGCTCGCATCACCTGAATTTCTAATGGAGTATGTTTCTGCAGGAAGTTGAATATGCATGAATGATAGGTGCCTTTTATCGACATTTTTGTCCAAATTTTCGACCAACTTAATTGATACGGTTAGCTCATATCAGTTATTAACAAATGCCTTTAATGTTTATAAACGAAAATGTGCTTGTCATTTAGTTCTAAACTGCAAATCTTAATTTATTTAGTGCCATCTATTAATAACTGGTACATGAACTAAAACATTAAACAAAATATTCGATTGCTTTATATTTCTTGTCTGGTGCGGTTTCATTGTTTCTGATGCAGTACATTTCTTGTCGCATACATGTATGGTTTTGCACATTTGAGTTAAGGTTTTTGCCTCAACCAAGCTAGTTTTTCTTTTACAGATTCCTGGTTAAGTTTCCAAAACTCAAATAAGAGAAACATTGTTGATAACGCTTAAAATCAACACTATAAGTGAGTTTGTGACGTAATATATTCGTAATACTCATTAACACAATAAATTAGACAAAAGTATTTTAAAAAAATCATTACATTTAATTTTTATTCATTTTCACGGAGAAAAAAATACTTACATAATTTTATAAAAAATTATTAATTAGCTAAATTGAGCATATAATTTTAATTTCTGTAATCCAAAACATAACCTTCGAAAAAACACAAATTAGTCTTGACCTCTATCACACAAACCTAAAACAAGATATGCACTGCGGTATGAGAGCACGGTTTTTTCAATGGTTATATTTTAGCTCTTATGTTAAATTTTGTACATCTTCCACTTTTCCTTTGTTGTTAAAAGCAAACATAAATAGTGGAAGCACTTTTTTGTTAATTTTAACTCCATATTTAATTTCGATTTTTCTTTCTAATGATGTTTACAGCATTTTCTCAAACGATGACTCTTTTGCTTGAGATCCTCAATAACCTCCTCTTTTACGCAGCTTGGGTGAAGAGCCATAATTTTGATTGGTCGATCATTCTTATCCTCGTATGTAAACTATTGATGCCCCTCGGAATTAACCTTTGAAACCAAAGCTCTATAGATTTCAGAGCCTGCAACATTGTTTAGAGAAACGAGTTTGTACTCGGCTACCGTACGATAATTTGATATTCTAACAACGTTATTTGGAGGAGGTGATTTTTGTTTTGGTTTAGCTGGTTATTGTTCTAGAGCTAGTGGTTTCTAGCTATTCTACTAGGTTCTAGAAACCTATTTTGAAGTTGATGCTAAAGTTTCTACCACTTCTGGTAAGTGTTGAGATTTCCTTTTCTTGTTTGGTTTTTTGTTCCGGTTCAACATCCAATTTGATTTTTTTTTTAAATCTTCTTTATCCGTATAGAATGGATTAATGTCATCATTGATTGCAGATTAAGGTATCGCCCCAAGTGCGACACGGGTTTGAATTGTATTTATCTTCATTCTCTTTATTTAAATTACCAATTGTTCTTTCAACTTAGCTGTAAACTCATTTATTTCTCTTTATTTTCCTTCACGTTCTAAAAGATATTTACAGTTGAATATCTTGGTAACCTTGATATTTTAGTGCTTCGTCCAAATCGGTTAAGCAATGTTTGGCCCGCCCCAGAATCCATTACCTGGAGTATTACATTTCATATTTGTACTCATTGCAATGTTATACTACTGGCATTTGGCCTCTGGTAGTACTTTGCTACTTCCGAAGCAGTACCCGCTCTCCGCGACGGAGACGCTGCTACCTAGAGGTGAACACAGAGACATCCGAAGCCCTCCGGGTATCCTAGGTTGAGTTGAAAGGCTTTAAAAAATTAGACTGCATATTTTTCATGCACTTACATCGGTTTTTTCGTCAAATGAAAACTTTTGTGTACTACTTCTCTGCTACATTTTCTATGACATAGAGTCATTATTGCAGGCACAACCTACCCAAAAGTGGCGTTATCTACAAAAAAAATGCTACAACATACAATTAAGTTTGCTTTAGACCATCCAAATCATCTATTTGAATATATTTGACGCTTGGACTATTTAGTTTTCGAATATCTATTCAAAATACTCGAATTGCAAAATTTATAGCAAGAAAGTTCGTACAAATCGAATCCTTCGCACACTCAAAGTGTTTTGATTTCCCAAATATTATACCTAACGACGAAGGATTTCTTCTAAAAATCATATAAAAATGGATATGACTAGGCTGACGATCAGGAATACTATACTTTACCGATAACAAATTTTTTGAAGACGGCAATCCTGAGGAAATGAAAGCTATTGTAAATGATGATACGCAAATACAGTCTTAACCCATTTTTCGAATATTGTTTAAAAGGGACGGCATATGTTACAATTGGATTCCAACTTTGGACAAATCATAACCAGAGTAAAATTTGTAGATCGAAACGTTAGAAAAAATCTCCCGTCAATGACTCTAAGAATGTACGATTTTGCTGAACTTAATTTATGATTTCCTTTCCCGAGTGCGATATTTTCATGGCATAAATTTTATTTGATGTGCTCACAACTGCTAAAACTGCTTTAATTGAATGCACTAAACAAACATGTAAAAATATTTACCATTGTTGAAAAAGAAATAAATTTATATTCAAGTAATTCGACAAATTAGGACGTTCATATGCAAAAAAAAAAATTTGCAATTTTAGATCGAATTCATCCTGAATATATCTTTCCGAAGGTCAGGCTTATGTGAACTCGTCTCATTTGATGAATTGAGTGATGTGCAAAAAATCAAGAGATACAAGATGCAATTTCTTCAATAACGAAACTACAATAATTTACCTAGATGTAAAAATACTATCTGGCTATCAATCCAGAATAACCCAAAATTTCACAATAATTGACTTCTGAAAGTAGTTTTGTCAGATAAAGGTATTCAAGAAAAGGTAGACAACTTCTAAATGAGTATTATCAACGGCTAGTTCAATAAAAACAGTTTGAATCATTTAAAATGTGTATTTGTTTTATTTATAGTTTAATACAAGTTTTATCAATTATTTGAGTATTCGAATAGTTCAAAACAACAAATAATAGGATGCTCTATTTGTACGCAAACCATAATCAAGCCAGCAAACTCGCTGTGATTTGATATCCTAGTATCCCAAGCGTCACCTAGTATCCCAAGGCTCGTTCGTCAGCATCGAAGTTTCACATCAGTGCGAAATCATGTACATCAACAATGTAAGCAAAGCAACAGGTTTCATTGTATTTTAGTACATTGCAAACCTAAAACTCAACAAACAAAACATTTTAAATTATTATAGTCGTTCCTAAATAAAATACAACAGAAGAAATAGCAGAAAATGGAAACATCTAAGAAAAATCGTTGTTGCTCTAGATGTGGGTGGTAACATTTTATTATACCAGTTTGCACTGTCTTTTATGAAAACCGACAAGGTATCTGAACATGTTACTTCACACGAAATACGAATGTACGCAAACAACTGCAAATATTTCGAACCAAATTACCGTCAAATATACGGAATTTTATTTCTATTTCGACGCGTTGCTAATAGCCGATTGCCACATACAATACAATTTATTAACAACCGGTTAATCAGAAACTTTCCAACGCAAACATAATAAAATTTATTTTACTCCTTGAAGATATTTAACTGGCGACTAAATATTTAACCGGGTTGAATTGGTTGAATAACTTGTCAACTAATCGTTAAATACAGGTTGGTTGAAAAGTATTGAAAGCGACACCTATTACCCAGTAGGGGAATCAAAATTTATACGCCCTTTTATTATTTCATCTTTCATTTGAACACATGAACACTTTTATTTCGAGCTGGCAAAGCCATTAGAAGTTGACGTGTCAGTGTATTCGTTATAATGGAAAAAACCGAATACCATGCAGTGATACAATTCTTTGTTTCGGAAGGTTTATCACTATCAGCAACAGAAATCCATACAAAAATGATAAATAATTTAAGGAACCTGCACCTTTATTTCCAACTGTCCATCGATGGGTTTTAGAGTTTAAACGTGGTCGTTCAAGCGTTAAAGATGAACGTGGACGTTCAAAAAATGCAACAACACCAGAAATCATTGAGTAAATGCATGTTTGTGAAGATCCAAGTTTGACTAAGCGTGAAATTGCTGATACCATAGGCATCTCGGATGAACCAGTACTCAACAATTCATCAAAACTGAATCGAATCGAACAAAAATTGAATCGAAAACAAATTTCTCAGCGTATAATTTGAAGCGTTTTAAGCAGAATAAACCTGATTTTGTGCATAGATTTATAACTATGGATGAGACTTGGATCTACCACCATGATCCTAAACTGGAACAACAACATTTACAGTGGACTGCAGCTGGTTGTTCAGCTCTAAAACAGGTGAAGTCAGAACGATCGGCAAAAAAGGTCATGGCATCAGTTTTTTGGGATGCAAAAAGGATTTTGTTGAATGATTATCTTGAAAAAGGTAAAACAGTTAATTCTGATTATTATTGCAACCTTTTGGATCAGTTTAATTATTAATTAAAATAACTGGTATAAAAAAACCTGCCAATGCACGTGTTGACACGAGTCTTTTGACGATGGCTAAATTGAACGAATTAAAATACGGATTGCTTGAATCAGTTTTTCTGTCCGTGGCCCAAATTTCCATATGAACATTTTAGTTATAGCAACCGAGAATCACGTTTCTTTTATCACTGGTTTCAGCATTACTTCGTTTAGCACTAAGTAATTACCAAAGTATTGTAACATTATAGGTTTATATCTGCATTTTCTATTTCCTCTATAACGCAATTTTGCAATTTTACTATCAACCTTAACTCCCATAATATAGAAAATGACAAGAATGTATAGAATGTATACGATGTCGAAAATTTGAGTTTTTGTCAACAATCAGCAAAATTCTTGACTTCTTTGTGTTAATTGAACTATTTCAAAAGAGAGGGCTTTCTAACATTTAAAACATTCAACCTAAGTTCTTTAATGGTATAATGAAGCACTTTTATGTATATGTTGCGGTTAAAATTCGAAATCGGTAACTGTGCGGAATTAAAAAAATTTCAAAATGTTCACGCACGATTAAAAATCGATTTGTAAATAGAACCTCACTACCGACTTCCTTGCTGATTCTTTAGCCTAAATACCCCTCTTATTAAACTTGAAATGGTTAAGTTTGGGGAATAAGGCAATTCACGCGTGCCCGAGACAGTGATGGCAGAATTTAACCAATACAAATCTTTTTGACTATCTAATTAAACCATACAAAAATAGTCCATCGGGTGAAGGGTGTATTTCGCGAAGACATTACCCATATTTCAACGATATCAAATAGAATGATTGAGAAAAACAAATATTGATTGAATGCTGTCACTGCTTTAGCATCATTTCAAAAAAATTGACAGATCCCTCTGTAAAAAAGAATGTATTTATTGCAATGGATAAAATCATCTCCACGAAATAATACAGTAAACCCAAAAAATAAGACAAATACTGATCATACAAGTTCATTCTAATAAATGCGAAAATATGCCTGACGGCTTACTGGATATTTCAAGCAATATACCCCCAGTTAAAAAAATCTCGGATCAAATATAAATTCCACCTGACCTGACAAAGCGGAAATCTCTAACATAAAAAAAATCTACTTCTGTTGTGCACAAACTCGTCGGGTGACCACCATATATTTATGCCGCAGGTTAATTTGTTGGTTTTTTATTTGATTTAGGCCGAACTACAACCAATTAAAAAATTGATTTATCGAAAAGTTTTTTAGTAACGTCAACCTCGTTGTATTGCACAACGAGCGGCCACTAAAATTAACAATGATTCGTTCCGATAATGTTCATGGCAGGCGGCACATTGTACAAGGTTTTTTTTTTTTTAATTTATAGGGTTTAGACTCGCAAAGCGTTATGAATATTGAAGAATGTAAATTATTATTTTTTTTTTTAATTTTTTCAAAATACGTCCATTTTCTCGATTCCTTGCATAGTGCCCTGATGTGAAACTTACGAGAGCTGTGTACGATAATTTGCCGAGTGATAAACAGGGCTCCACCGAATGAGCGATAGCTAACGTTAACCCAAATATTGCTAAGGCAATACAAACTATCAATGATATAATTTATTTTATTGATCCTGGATTTATAAAATAAATTATTTTTATTTTACAAACTTATAAAAAAGTCGCATATGATTATATACCAATATCAATAACATCGATTAACAGGTCCTGTCGAACCGGTATGAGAACCTGACAAATGTTTTAAGTTGTGTACCACTGCACCGGCTAATTAATGGGAACTATAGGATAATACAAGTCCAGAAATAATACGGATAAGCTTCGGCAATACACTCACTTGAAAATCATTAGCCGCAAAACAAAATTGCAAACAGTATCACGTAATATCGAAATCGAATTAAGTAACCTAATTGAAAGAACGAATAAAAAATTCCGAATTATCAAAATTAGTAGTAGCCAAAAGTAGCTCAAATTATTATATTTTACTAAATTTTTTAGATCAAATTGTGGAATTGACGACAGATATATATTCAATTATCAGGGAGCTGGAGCTGATAGTTTTTTATCTACTTGTTTCTCTTGACAATTGACACTAGCAACTTCTAAAATAAACTTTTAATAGTTTAGTTTAATTGGAATAATTATTTAAAATTATGATATTTTCGAAAAGAAATAACCGAATCATCTCTTTTGAGGTAACAACAAAAAATTACGCATTTGCCATGTAATACGTGAGGTTAGTAGGGCTTCTTAAAGACAAAACCAGATGATAATGTGTATTAAAAATTTAAATTTGATTTATAAACATTTTATTTCTAAAGTAAGATACACTACAATTGAAACTGAAAAACTATAACATGACGACTTTGTACCGAAAAAACAACAACATTTTATACCAATTTTTGGCAATGTCTACTCAAAAATTAATTGTTTACGCTATTTTCAACACCAACATGTAGACAATTCCGAAATACGCGCCGACGCACAACACCACGATCACAAGTTAAAAAGAAAGGCGAGTAAAAAATATTAGGTGTGAACTAACCACAAGTTTAAAATCAAACTACCACGTACCACTAAATAATTGTTGAAAATGCTAACATTTCGCATGGATGTACTTTCAAATATTAACAAATTTTTATAACTTCATACATATTTGGAAATTAGCATAATCATTTACCTCGGTAAAAATACTTAACTATGTCACCACTTTTGGTTAGCAATAATCCGTTGGCCTTCAACAACATGCCGTGAAAAATTATTATTATTTTAATCGATTAAAGTCACATTTACACATTTTGATTAGTGTTATAATTAACAGTTTAAAAATATAGGCCACTGTTAAATTATGGGAACAAGACTCACGATTACCATAATCATTTTAATTTTGCGTAATACATATACCTAAAGTAAACGACCAAAAAGTGACGTTGTAATAAACACTAAACTGAGAACAAAATTAAGAAATACAATAATTTATATGACTGCACGAGTGCTAATCGTAGCTTTTGAAATATTATTAGGATCGCGTGAGAAATGAATAGCTAATGCTTATCGTGTACTGATACAATAACATATTTTCTCCGGGAATCATAAGTTATACATAAAAGTTCTATATGTGGTCAATAAATACATAAAAAAACACAAATTGAACTTTTACGATCACTAACCAACAAAAAAGATTTTTTAAATGTAAGTGTAAAAAAAATCAATCAAGATAATTTTATAGTTTTAATAAAAATAATAAAAAAGAAAATTTAAATAAAACAAAAATAAAAAAAATTATAAGAAACAAGTTCCTTTCCTGTTTTAAAAACTAAAGAAACACTTTCACTGTACATAACACTTCAATTAAAATTACATGTAAATAGCAGTTCCTTTTTGGAAGTGCAGCACACTGTAATGATCAGTATTTATAATTTTAGCTCCGGGTGGGAGTTTTCATGTTGGTTTCAATTTTACCTAATTAAACTTCAAAATTGTATATAATTAAGTGACTGCGTGTACCAAAGCATAAACAAGTATCAAATTAACGCTTAATAATTTTGGTTACGAAAATATCGTAATTTTCTTATTCACTAGATTCTGTATATAAGTATGTACGTAATTTTTTGTAAATTTGTAAATAATTACAAGAGAACCTTAAGTATTGCATATATTATAAATATTAATTTGGGGTATGCAAATGGGTTTTAAGGTTACATGTTTCTAATATTCTTTGTCGATACCTTGTCAACGTTTAGTTGGCATTTCATGTAAATACATTAATTAAATGCATACCTTAAAAATGATCACATCTTCTAAAAAATCAAAATAAAAGTTTTGTATATACGAAATGAAACGTCCAATTGAATTCACAAAAAAAATCTTTGTAAGCGAGCGAGCGTTGAAGAGAAAGTGTCTAGCCAGTATAATAAAAATAATAAAACTAACAATAAATATATAAATCTTACAAACTGAATAATAACAAGTTAATTGCATTTTTTATGTTCTGTTCAACAACATCAAAAATAGTTTTTAATAGATTTTAAAACTTTACAATAACAATAACACTAGACTAAAAATTTGTACAAAAATTTAAATAATTTATTCAGAATTATTAGAGCTTCTTACTGACAAATAAAAACAACACAAAGAACAACTTATTTTTCCGACTTGAGAAATTTCAATTTTTATTAACAAAAATTTCATCGCGAACAAAAATAAAATTAAAGTCTTTGTTTTAATTTTATTTATTTTTATTTTTTAAGAGCACAAAAAATATAAATATATTTTATGGTTTGTTGAGTACATATTAGATTTCTTATTTTAAATAAGCAAGCAAAATAATATTTATGGAAATTAGTACGAAAGTTACGACTTTTAACCCTCTACTGGTGAAAAAATATTATAATCAACAAAATGCAATACAAGAATATGTATAATTAGGTAAACAATTAATTAATTAATTAATTTCACCAACCACTTATTTGATTCCGTTTTACATAAAAGGCATGGAATTTAGCATAATACTCTCAAAGATCTATATATGAATGATTTAATTAATTAATGATTCTTAATTAAATTATTCAGTTATCAAATATTTATATGACAGAAATGATTAATTTTTAACACATATTTAGCATAAGACATTTTAGGTTGTGGAAATTTTATTTTATTTAAATTCCCTTTCGATTGTGCAATATGTTGCGTATTTATTAATATTAAATAAATAAATAAGCTGTAAATACGAGAATAGTGCAAAACAAATAATTAATCTATTTATAAAGAACATTTCTAAACAATAAATGCTGTTTAGAACAAATTTTTGTTTTCATATAATAATATTTCAACAATGTACATGTTCGTTCTGCAATATTTTGTTGATAACAAAAAATTAAACATAGTAGTTTGAGAAACCTATATGATACTAGAGAAACTTCTGCAAATGCCAAACAAGTGTTAATATGCAATATAAACTACACCCCAATTGCTTCCAAGAAATTTACTTCAACTTGCTAGTTTCTATCATTTGCTATTGAACTATGAAAAATTAATACCAAATTTTACAATATGCTAACATGAATGGCAACGTGGTAACGTGTGCTTAGTATTAACGTGGGGTTAATTAGAAACAATTTTATGAACAAATGTTTCCTAGGGGTAGATAAAATTCTCAAAATTACATACAATTATTACAAGACACAGCTTCCTCAGAACTTGTATAAGGTTCTTTCAATGTCAGAGCTTATGATTGAGTGACACAAATTTTATTCCGGTAAAGACAATTTTTTCAATTAAAGATTTCTTTGTACAAATGCATTATCGTTAAGTTTTATCGGCATAATAATGATGGCCTTTAAAGCTCCCACAGTTCATTTCTGTGATTTTATGGTGAAAAATTACCTACATAATTCTCAAAGATGGCATCGCCTTTAAAAGGATAATGGTTAATATTTACTGTTAATGAATTTCTACACTACAAAATTAGAAGTATAAGTTGGAGGACGCAACACTTGCAACTAAATTCTTTTATTTTTTACCGAGCCATTGCAAATATGTACTGTATGGTGTTATGCAGTTCAAACATAACTCTTTTAGTGTTCATCAATTCCTAGATGACAATTTTGATAAAAATTACCTAAATTCAAAACCACTTTCCTCGTCTTTTAAAAGCCAGAAAAAACAAAAAAATAATAATTTTAAGCGTTCTTTAGGTTAAAATTATCAGCTTCTATTTTAAATTTGGAAAATTAAAAACGTTATAAGAACGGCACGCAAACAGATTCTTACAATAAAAAACACCACAAAAAACACCAAACAACACATGCTTTACAGAATTTTTATTCCCATATGCTGCTGTTCCTGGACGCAGATATATTTTTCTCATTCCCATTCAGTCATGTGCTGCATCGGTTGAAAAATCTGACCATACAATAATTTTGTTATGAATACTTTAGTTCAGAAATCCACCGTGTGGCGCTGGTGGCAAATTATTCGTTTATTTTAAAATATACACGAGTATACATCGCAAATCATTGAAAAAACTTTGAATAACGTCTCAAATTTTTATTGAAGCTCCTTAGAAATCAAAACTACCCCATGGGGCCCTATTCTTGAATCGATGACGCCGGCTACTTTAATCATTTTTTTTTTAAATTTCTTATCTTTTTTAAATTAAGAAACATAATTTTTCGGGAAAAATTCCGACTGGGTAAACCAATACGGAATTATCTGATTAAAGTAACCGGCGAAAAATTTTAGTATATTATAAAGAATTTCATAGCAAATTGTATTCCGATTACGGGAATTTCCACCAATTTCAAGAATAGGGCCCCTGAAAAACAATAAATTTTTTATGAGTTGATATATTCTAGATTTTGAGATCATAGAGCATCCAATACCTTTTTGAATCCAGCTGTCTACAAACTATTTAAATTGGCTGCTTATAATCCAATCTTCCCTACATTTTTGATTATTATACCGTATTTTTTGGTGATTGGTCGATCAGATCGAGGTGCATCTTTCGCAAATTTAAAAAACGAAATTGAAGTGTTAAGACCAGGAAATTCTTAGGTTAAGTAATGAACTAAACACGTAAATAAAAAGTAAAATAGAAGCAGGTTCAGATCTCGTCCTGGTCGGACTATAAAAATGTGGAAGATAAAAGTCTTTGAAGTGTCTATCTGATTTTTAAAATGTGTTCACTCGGCATAATTACGTGGTGGTATGAAAAGCGTTTACTTCCATTTCCTGTAGGAGAATGGAAGACTCATTTGTTCTAATGCAAAAAATTACACATTTGAAATAGTCTAACACTTTGCTACGAAGTTCAATGTCACATTTTTAGTTATGAGCAGTTTGCCTCGTACCATATGTGCTTGTCGACTGAATGTTGAATATAGATAAACAGTTTAAACAGTTGTACTGTCAGCTTAAACAGTTAGGACCGAAAAAGTGGATAATCTGCTGCATTACAATTCAATATTTGGTAATTTAAATTAGAAAAAGGTCATGCAGTTATTTCGCCATGAAGATTGCCATGAAGTTGAGAGTTTGGCTCTCGTCTATATAAAAATATCGAAAAAATATTGTTTTGGTAGTTTAAATTTTTGACCCAACGCAAGACAATTGAGAAATAACAATCAACGTAATACGTAGTTCATGGCATATCTAATTATTCTATCATGCTGTGTAATCGCTTATAAGACTAAAAACGTAAGGTCAAGATCAACAGGCCCTGTAAAAAACATAAATTTTATTGAAATTAACCAAATATCACTAAATTAACGATAGAAATTTGCCGCCACATACCAATAACAAAATTTAAAAAAAAATTCTAATTGATTGGTGATATAAAATGACAGATTTTATTACTTTTTTAGTTTTCATTTCTTACCCTAAGGGAATCAAACAATTTAGTCAAAAATTTCGTTCCATAGATTGGAAAGAATACTTCGTCACGTTTTAAGTACTTAAAACTTAATAAAGCCGAAATTCGGCCATTAAAAATTAGTAACTCGCGCTTATTTCTATGACAGTCAAATTTGCCACTCCAAAAAAAAAAAATTGTCTTCTATCTCAAATATGGATTTTCGACATTCCATGATGAAATACTTTTCGAAAATTTCTGAAAAATTAGTGAAAAATACCAAGTTGAAGAAGGTTTTAAAAGAAATTTTAGTGAACTATTTTCAAAATTTATGTTACTTTTACATAAAAAAAAATTGTATTGATTAATTACAAAACCAATGATCTATTATTAGGGTAGAAAAAAATAACGTTTGTTCTCTTATACTTCATACAAATCAATGCTAATAATATTAAATACAAATATTGATATTAATGAATAAATGTCGTGGTAATCAATCTTTGGAATCTACCATCTAAAATTTATTTGTATTATAACATTTTCAACTTTTCACTATTAAAGCAATTAAAGAAGTTTTTACCAAGTAACTAGTTATGAAATTCTCAAAAGATTGTAACCACCAATGAACCCATTGTACATTCTAGCTTATTCCGGGTGGTTACAGGTTAGCATTTATCGTCACTTTTTTTGTTAAGTGCAGTAGATGTCAGAGACTTTTCGTTAAAAGGCGAACAACAAAACTTTTCTTTAATTAACATATACGATATACGAGTATGTAAACAAAAGTAAATAAGTTTTTAATACTTATTACAAAATAAAACCGTTAGGGTCAAAAAAATGTAAATAATATGTAGAATTTAATTTGGCTCAGAATTTGGTAAATATGTATAACAATTTCAGAATTCAAATTAATATTTCTGTACCTCAGGCATACGACACCATGTCCATTTTTTTTTTCAGAGGTATATGAATTTAGGTCCAGATACTGCCTTCTGCCTCTAACGGAAACCGCACATGTTCTTATTTCAAACATATGAACCGTAAGGACTTTAAGGATCACATAGTTTCATATTCTTTTAGAAAGAGAATTAAACATAATGAACCCACAATGTGGACAGTTGATTTTATGAAAAAATTGGACATAGTGTTGCATGCCTCCGGGGTACAGATTTATTTAGTTATGAGAAACATAGAGAAAGTAAAGATTTGGTAGCATAACAAAAAACTCACCAATTTCCACTGATCCTCGAAGCTCTCATCTCATAGAGGTGCTGAAAATAAAAAACATAAACTTTTACAGAAGTGAAGACCAACTTGTCGACACACACAACCACATATTTTAGTAAGCATTTCTTTGTTTCCATTTTCTAAATTTATTTTCTCATTATTTTATATTTAGGTTTAGCTTTTATCATTGAAAACTTTAAACAAGTAAAACTTAATCATTAGGCAAGTATAGAATCTAAGAAATCAGACAATCAAACAAATATTACTTAAAAAAATGTGATCACATTATTTGTGATTTTGATAGCAACCAAGGAGGCCAACCAATTATTTAAATTTGTGAAATAAAATTTCAATGATGGAGTATTTTTATGCTCAATTAACATTCAGGCGTAAATATTAAAAATAAATAAATTATTTGAGTCTATAAATTATTTGAATCTATACACGAAATTGTTATAAAAAAACGGTATTAGACATTTTTTATTTTGTTTTTTTATTCCTCTATTTATTCTCCGATTTAAAACAGGTGTTTGTGCTGTTATTAAAATCCTTGTACAGGAAAAGAATAAAAGAGATCAAAAAACCAAATAGGTAAAACCTAAGGGTATACAAAAAGAAAAAACCAATAAAAAATATTTACAGAAAATCTAATCCTTCTTATAAAACAATATGAAGTGGGTCCCTTTATTCAAATAAGGTAGAGTCACTTTTGACAGTGTTAGCACCGTTTAACACAATAAGCCTAAGCTGCCAAAAGTTAGTGCAATCTGGGTTCATCGAATGTTGGTTATGATGGAATAAAAAAAAATAACGATTGAAAACTTTTAATTTAATCATAGAAATGAGTGAAAACGGTCCGGTTAAATTTACAAACCAGATAGTCACCACACGTAATGAAACATAGATGCCTCACTATGATCCATCCAGAGACCCACAACCGAAAAAGTTAAAGGTTGAATAACTTTTAATAATAAGCTATAGTCGATAACTAAACTCTAAAGTTAACATAAATTTGTGACACCTCTTGAATTTCAACAGTTAAAATTCCCACTAGGTTAACGTCAAAAATACTATGATTCCGTTTAAATTTTATGCAGATATAAATCGCAATAACTTATATGCTACCTCCTAAACAATAACACGGTAATAGCTCAGAAACGATAACCGACATTATTTATGACACCCGTTAGTTCATATAGAAAAGGGCGACCATTTTATATTTTATTTTTGATAATAATTCACAACGTGCAATGTCACCGTTGATTATGTAAGCTTAATTTGATCTTGGAATGTATTATGGGCATAATCGCAACAGATAGTATATTAAATCCAATTATTCAAGTACTTGAGTCCATTTACTCACCGGCAGTAAACAAAAAATAAACATTTTCATCATTAGGTTGGTGAAAGGAAAACGAAACATCAAAATTTGAAGCATGCAACTGAAATTAAGCAATTTTTATTTATGTGACTTCTTTGGTGTTTTACAAGATATGACCTTATTGTTACGATTGAGTCACAAACGGATATGATGATGATGATGATGATAAATATTTTACTTCTTCAAAATCAAAATTACGTTCACAACTGTTTTTGATTATAATTATGTCCAAAAATGTTGTAAGACGGTCAGAGTCAAAAGCCATAAAATAATAATTAATAAATCCATCTTATAAGTCAACTGCTGCTGATTTTACAAAATTACAAAATTTGCTGTGTGCATGACATAACATTGCGAATGTATTATGAATATGCATTTAACCGGACGTGTATATGATTTATGTACTCCTCATATATGTTACGAAATTATGGAAAATACATTAAATTTAAAAAAAATATTTTATATGAATCATTAATTTATATTTCTCTTTTCACTATTTTAATGTATATACATAGTTATGTACATCTCTAAACACTTCCCGGTATAAATTTAATCGAAATTCGATCGAAGAAAAGAATTAGAAATGGAGGATTTTCCATTTGAACACTTTCGATAAATATTTTGTACAAATAGAATGGATCATTGTTAAGTTCTCAATTTGACAAATTAAATTGAATTTTTATTATTTATTATTGTATTATATACCAAAATTTGCAATTTCACTTTTATCAAGCAAATTGAGTTTTTTATATTACATATATTGAAATGACATTAAACTTGAATACAATTTTGTTTAACATTCGATTTAGATTTGTACTATCTATCTTTGGAAATGTCACTACGCCATTAAAAGGAATGTCTATAATTTGGTTTTTATACCATCGTTAGGAGAGCTCTTTTATATGGACGCTATCTTCTTATTTTATATGCATATACAAAATCAAATGTTGCAAAATTTTGGCTAATTTTTTGGGGCCAAGTGAATATTTTATATTGTAACAATTTTACTGTCACTACGGTCTGTTTTATTATTTTGTTAATTAAATGTGCCCATATGTATATGTACCACTTGTTTCTTGAACCAAAACAAACCATGAAATAACTATTTATTTCTCTGTGGATAGTTTACAAATTGAAATAGCAATTGAATTGAATAGCAATTGTTTTGAGAAATTTGCAATTAGCAATCTTGATCATAAGACTAATCCAGAAAATATTGTTTGTAATTTTAATGTTAATTATGTATTACTATACATTTCGCCATTATTTATTTTACACTTACGAAGTAAAAACTTCAGGTACAAAAAATGACAGATACATACTTAAACCTTGGATTGTAAGAAATAGGCAAAATTTACTGAAAATTGTTGTCTGAACTTAAGACAGTTTAATAACGAAACATGATAATTCATCATCAATTAAAATAAAGCACGACTTTTCGTAGTACCCACACAATTTTGCAGATATTTATTATTGTATACATGAATTTTGTTGTCTGATATCGATTTAACTTAAGTTGTATATTTTATTGATAATTCTAAGTTTAAATATAATCAAAGCAGTCAAAGAAACCTCGTCTTCGTTCATTTTTCGTTTTTATCGTTTAGTTGTAATCACTTGATAATTCTCGATTTGTGTATAATTTAAGCAACGTTTGCTATGAATTAAATTAAAATTCGACAAGAAAATAAAAATATTTGGTTTCGCTTGTGACTTGTTTGCAACTCAATGTTCGAAAAGGAACACAACTCTCGAAGCACGAGATAAATGTAATATGTTATACCCAATACTCGTGTAACTAAGCCCAATGTAGGTTTTTAATGTGTGTCCAATGGCCCTATTCCAGTAATTACCCGGGAATATGGAACTGGGGAAAGATTATACATACAATTTCTGTTTAAATTATTTTTGTCTGGCCTACTGAGTAATATTTCCATAGCGAAACTGGTAGGGTATACATTTTTCCCAATTTTGAAATGTCAGAAATGAAAGAATGAAATGTCAGAAAAAATTGTTGCTCAATATTTTATAGCAGTTAATCGAGTTAGAAGAATTCAATTTTGATTCTTTTTTTGACATATCCGACTTTTTTTATCAAATACAGTCAAAACGAATATTTTTCTGCAAATTAAACAAAAATATTGTATTCTAAAACTATTTGAAGTGATTTGATAACTGTTTCAGATAATTTTGAACATTTTTATTGGTACACAAAATGTTTGTTTACCAACAAAATGAGCATGACATTTGAAAAATTGTGTTGTCTCATTCGTTTTAGTTGTTTCTGTCCTAGTCACCGTTTACTTTTTTTACTGCTTTTTCAAGCCAGTGTCATAATACCATTAGTATGCCAGAAATTTTTTTTTACATAAATTATATGAAAATTTATTCCCTAGTGACATTTTGGTAGCCTTATTCTGGCTTTCCCTGGGAATAGGGAATTGGGAAAAATATTTGCATAGCATTTTTGTCTAAATTGTATTTTTCTGGCCTACTGAAGGAATAAGTTTAGTCCAAAAATTGTAAAAACAAAGTTAATTGGGAAACTTTTGTTCCACAAAATTTTTATATGAAAAAATAATTCCCAATATATCTTTGTTTTGAAAATATTTACACCAAACATATTCCCTCAGTCGGCCAGAAAAATACAATTTAGACAAAAATGCTATGAAAATATTTTTCCCAATTCCCTATTTCTAAGAAATGCCAGAATAGTGCCACTGGGAATAGCAAACTGGGGAAAGAAATTATATGTAATTTATGTTCAAATATTTTTTTCCGGCCTATTGAGAAGAAAAGCTTTATGTAAATACTTATAAATTGAGAATAGTTTTTCCATAGCTAAGTTGGTAGGAAAAATTATTCCCAATCAAAAAATTAACACTAACATTTTACCTCAATATGCCAGAAACAAAATTTTTAAATAAAAATTACATATAAATCCCAGTTCCCTATTCCCGGGGAATTACCAGAATAGTGCCACAGGTGTGATTCTAGAGAATGTTAAATTTAAATGGAAATAATCCATTGCTAAACCGATTTGGAAGAAACTCAGTTCTGGTTTGTGTAATGAAAAATCAATATAATCGGAAAGCGTGTGGTTGAAATTATCAACCAAGATGGTGGCAAATGTAAACAGGTATTTACGAAATTGGTCTAGTTTTATGTACTGTCAGAATTTTAGTTCGTAGTTGTTTGGTTCTCTGTTTCATTGCAGTTGCGAATTTGTTGCCGATCAGGTGTGAAAGCCCGAATTACAAAATCCTGAATTTTGAAAATCTCAACTTTTTTAAAAATCCCGCTTTTCTAAATCCTTCTTTTCGAAATCCCGTTTTTCAATACCCTGCTTTTTAAAATCCCGCTGTTTAAACTGAAATCTTCAAAATCACGTCAAAAAGCGGTCTTTTATCTACATTTTTATTAAAAACTCGGCCATTTCTTGCTTGATCTTGGTCAAATTATGGGATGAAATTTGCATTTCAAAATGAATTTTTCAAGAATTTTTGGAATTTGGCCATGCTCAATGGAACTTGGCTATTCCTTAACCAATAATTATCAAATTTGATATGCAGAATTGGATTTGAATTCTTACTTGAATGTTGAACGAAGTTCCGGAATTCGGCCTTGTTACAATCAAGTAGGGCATTTCTTAACAAATTATGGTCAAATTTGATATGTACATCTGGATTGGAATTTTAACGTGAATTTAACATGAAGTTCTGGAATTAGACCATTCTTAATTAAACTTAGCCATTTCTTAGCCGATCATGGCCAAATTTAGATTTTAGGGCTGGATTGGAATTCCTACATTACTCTTCTGTAGATGGATCTTTGTCATTTCTTAACCAATAATGGTCATATTTTATATATCGATCTAAACTAGAATATACTAACATGAATTTTAAACGCATTTAAGGAATTTGGCATTACTTAATTGAACTAGTGCATTTTATTCTTCATATTGAATGGAATTTCAAAATTTCTTGACTTATGGTCAAATTTATTATGTACAACTAAATTAGAATTCTCATGTTCAAGAATTTGGAGGATTTTCTGGAATTTGTCCATGTTGCTGAAAAACTTGAAAAATGCCATGAAACGTCTACAATGCTTCATGATTTTGTCAAATTTGTTGACAGATGTTCTGGTTTAGCCATTTGTTGCGTATTTCTCAATCGAAGCGGAAGGAACTCAGATTAATGAGGAAAATGGGAATCTAATATAAATTTTGGACATTTTTCTGAAAAGTTGTCAATTTAAATGAAACCAAGCCATTTCTTAACCGATTGTAATACAACTTTCTTTGTATGTTAAACATACGATAGGATTCCAAAACGAAGACCTTTTTCAAACGAAAATTATGGAACTCGGTTGGTACCATGAAAGCATCCAATTTGATTGAAACTCGGAAACTTGATCGTTTCCTAAAACGATGTAGCAACGGGCTAAAAACATAGTTAACCATTCACTATGGACAACAACTTTCAAGATTCTTGGTGACTAATAAATGGCTCACTATATGAGACGATTCTGCACACGGTTGGGTATCAAAAATCCCGTGTAGTTCGTTTTTCTCATATGTACTAAGGCAGTATTCCTTAGTATACTATTCATATTCGCCTTATCAACATGACTCGATTCCACCAAGCCTATTTAATCGGGTTAAATTATTCTCAGACGACTAATTGTACTCAATCCATGATCGTCATCATCCGGTCCCATCTTATCTATTTTCCTCCCCGCCGTTATCCGAAAACTTAACTTTCTGCCCCAATTTGCCTACGTCATCATCCCGTTTGCCATAAATGTTATGTCTCCAAAATGATTCAGTTTTTTCACGACGATTTCGTTTATTGTCTTAATCTCTTATACTAAATCTTGTTTCATCTCAAAATGTTAACGTTTGGCGCAATTTTTTTTAGTAATTTTTTTGCATTTGATTTTCCAACATTTGTTTAAAATTTTTATAATCCTGTATAATTTCCGGGATTATTTATACCTTTTCGAACTCGTTTACAGTTTAGTCTGGGTCTAAATTAATTAACTACTCTAATTGCAGTTCCAACACCATGGCCATATTAGAGGGCTATCTTCTGATATTCCCAATCCCGCCGGTGTCACCAATTGTTAGATATTTATCTTGTCAAACTCGGTTCATATCACTGGATTGGGAATACCTTTTCATATTTCTGTGAGTTTCCGAGAATATAAACCGTTTGCGCCATACTGTATTCGGTTTGCGTAAGTAAATTCCGAATATAGAATTAAGGTTAAATTAGTGCTGATAAAAGTATGTAGAAAGAAACTCAATACATTTTCTGCAATTATTGATTTTTTTTTTCTTATTTAAGGCCTAAATGCTTGTTTTTTACATGAGAAGCGTTTTAGGCACGAGATGCGAACAAGATTATTTCTTCATAATTGTACATTATAGTATGTATCAAATGAGTAAAATGGGAGAATATTGCTCGAGTGTTGAAACGATAACTGAACGAGAGCAATAAACAACGTTTACTCCCGAGCTGCATACGATATTCTTTCCACGACTTCAATTTTGTATTATTTTTTTCCAAGAATTTTTTCTAGTAAATAGATTTTTCTTATATAAAATATAACGACGAGAAATTTTTAAATTGCAATCGAGTTTTTATTGAAAATTCGTTTTTTAAACGAAATTATTCGATTTTTATAAATAGATATCTACGATTTTTATAAATAGATAGTCCATCTACTTTAGTTCCTAGCGAGCAAATACATCATTAGTGACTTATGTTTGTTCTATGACATAATGACGGATTTTACCTTCGATTTTTAAACAAATGTTGCTTTTGGTTGAACGATTAGAAAACCACGTTTAGACACGCTGTCAATGACAACCAATATTAATCAATTTCGATGAACACACACCACGCTTAAGGCGTTGCAATTAGTTCAAAAAACTTGTGAATAATGTATTGCCTAAATTTTTGACTAACTGTTATTAAAGGTACGTTCGTACAAGTCGTTTGGCGCCACCAGTTACCCTCTCTGCATCGAAATTTGACTGATTGAGGGAAATAAATCATCAATTCACCTAGTAGGTCAATAGTAGGACGGTATAAAAACCCACCCACCCTCTCATGGATGGAAATACCTTAACCGGAATCAATAACCAATATCTTAGCGATACAAAATATTATTTAAATTATAATTCAAGACACTTTTAGTGTTTTTCGCTTTCAAAACTAGCTCGCCTCATTTATTCTAGAAGACCGATTATTAAAGATATAGGTAATAAGGCCCTAATTATTTTTAATGATCATATTTCACATTGAAAGGTAAAATTATAGCCTATTAGCAATTTTCTAAAACTGCAATAAATCCAGAAATACGGTGTAATAAAATCAAAACTTATTGGATTTTTATGACATAACCGCACATATTCAACTATCAGGATTACGCATAACTATTTAATTGTTTATGGGCGGAAAATTACTAGAACCAGTTTTAATAAATGATTTAAAACTTTCATTGGGAATGTCTTATATTTAGAACATATTACTCGTTGTTGATGAAGTGCTTATTTCTCTGAGATTATTACAATTTTTCCCAATTAAAAATTGTATGTAAAAGACAATAGACGTCTGTTAAAGTCTCAAATGTTTTCATATCATACACCCCCATATGTGAAACATTGATCAAGTTTGCATTCAATTAACTCGAAGCAGTTCTTATTTCTAATTCAACATATCCTAAAACAATTTTGAAGGCCAGCATTCAACATACAAAAGAAATATACAAAATACAATTCCTTACTTTTGTATAGTTTGCCGGTTTGCCCTAGGTATAAATTCAAATATGTATTTTCGAAGAAGTCCAATCAGATAATTAGAGAGTTTAATGATGGTTTTTCAATGTTTAAGAAGAAGTTAGTGCTCTTTACGATAATTAGAAATCGTTAAAATACTCTTCTAAACCACATTCAACCCTTCCTCTTTGAAATAAAAATTACATTAAATTCAACATCTAAAACCTATATCCGCCTTTAAGTGCCACTAGAAGCGTAATACTCGCCACAAATCAAAGGTGGCCAAATTTTCTTTCTAATTGAAATCGCCTACTAATTTTTTATTTTGTATGAAGCTACTACCTTTGTTTTAGTGAATAGCCAAATAAATTAAAATTTTATTTCACACAATGAATGATTTTAGATAACCCTCCCCCGCCTTACCCGCAGCAACCCTAAAAACTTTAGTAGAAAGTCGTGACTAATATGGTTTGATTGCTGTGTGCTATCCAGCATAGGCCGATGACCACATTCATACTTTTCAAATGCTTACTTTAAGTCAAATAGAAAAAATTATTTAAATTCAACACACGTCAATACACACTACAACACGTGGCTTAGTCAAGTACTCTTTAAAGCGTACATATGCGTGACAAAAAGTACAATAGTCAATTGTCGACAATCAAACGTTCATCTTAAAATGCTAAATAATATTTTCCGGTTGTGGGTTGAACATTTAACTAGCACCAAACCAACCCAAAGTAACACGTATCGTGCATATTAAAATAAATTAATTTGTACGTCGATTTCGCAATCAAATCAAAATTATTATTGCAATTGTTACATATGTATATTGTTCATATAACCAAGACTCAATTAAGTTCAGAAAATTTATTACATTTCTAGTCAATTTCCGAACAAATTAAGCAATAAATCTCGTTGTTTTTGCTAAAATTGAGCCCCATTAAGAAACAGGCATATATCACATAAATTATGAAAAATTGATTGTAATTTTTTTCCAATTACACTCTCCATTTCCTCATCAATTATGCGCACATTACGAATATAATTTAATTTACCAATTATATGATTGTTTTTAATATGTATTTCCACCTCAGCAATTTTGCCGTATGCGCAGTACCCGACAGTTTATTGAATATACGTACGTATAATAATTAAATCAAGTGCTACCGTTTGGTTTACACAGCTATAAATTGTTATGCACTACCGTTTACATTTTACAACAAAAACGTCAAAGATTATCGCTCACAGCATGTAATTATATTTATTGTATATGTTCATATATAGAATTTCCTATACACATTTCTCAATCTTGAAAGAAAAACTTTCAAAAAAAACCGTCAATTTTATTATTAGATGTTTATCTTCTTTAAGCCAACTAACTCGAGATAGAAATGCAATCATTTTCAAAGAATGCTTTCATTTTCACTCGCCTTTAAAAATAATACAAAATAATAAGAACTTACAATTATTGTAAGAAAAGTATGTCAGACCGGTGATCAATTTATATATTTAATAATACGGATCAACCTTTATAGTTCTCAAGGTTATGTTTATCGAACATATGTATACAATACGTCCATTATCTGTTCATTAGTCTTATACTACTGGCATTAAGTTTTTGGAAATTTTTTTGATCATATAGGTGATATAATTGGGGTATGTATGATGATATCATTCCAATCAAAAAACGTTACAAACAAAAACAGTATACGCGCGCTTAAGAAAGAACTCTAAAGAAAGTATACACGATATAATAATAAATAATAAGACATTCGAAAAGAAAAGCAAATTATTTATACTTTTAAAGCATATCCAACGACCTTGCGGTGTAATTTTTTTAACACACCAACCAAAGCAACCTAAATGTGTATATCTCTGTATACAGTGTACTATTCTTACGTTTAGTCGTTTACATTTCTTATATCAGTATTTCTCAAATTGGAGTATGCGTATCCATATGACATATTTGAACGATTTATAAAATAGACAAAAGATTGCAAAGTTCACAAAAAAAACTATTTGAATTGAGAAACTGATCGGTATGAGCAACTGAATGAAAAGGAAATACATCAGCAGTGCAACCCCAGCACATTAAATGTATACCTAAACAACTATCGACAATAAATTATCAAATTTATTATTATTAAATGTTTCTATACCTTCATCTCCTTTTTGCAGTTATTTTCTATTAAACAGATGCATCGAGGGGAGCTGGCCGAGGCGTTTTGAAGTTTCCAAACGCGGTAACCTTACCTCGATGTAACATAAATATTTCACTATCACCCAAAATGACCAAACATTTCATAAACGGATACAATTTGCTATTTAAACATCAGTTTATGAAAAATTACATAACCCGACAAAAGCATCACTGCAACATATACGTAGTCTATCAAATGTCGACCGTGATGTCATTTCAGAATTTGGATTATAGTGCAACTTAAAAATTTTGGTTTATTGGGTACCGCAATTACTTACACACATGACACAATATGCATTAAAAAAATTATAAAATATAAATAATTACGTGTTAGAAACAAAATAAATACTTTTAGCTAAACCACGTGAATTATTTTACATCATATATGACACTTCAAAATTGCACTATCGCTTCAACGATTTCCCCAACTTTTGTTGCATCGTTTCATTTTATTTTAATGTTCATTTCACTGGTCCAACTTTAACTAAGCTATGTTTTATCCCGGCTCAAGACAATAAAAAGTTAAGTCACTGAATAAATTGACAAATGAATAAATTGAAATGAAAATAATGAAATGTTAACCCAAACCGAAATATTACATTTTTCATATTTAAATCACGTAGAATTTAAAAAATGACAAAGCACACACATCTTTACACTTTTGATGCTCCCAATCGACCATTCTTTGAAACAAAGCTGCCTACTTTGTTGTAAAATCTTGCCATCAATATATATTTTGTTTGTGACTGAGTCTTAATTTTTACACGAAACCAGGGCTGGGATGTTGTAACATCACAATTTTTCGATATTTTATCGAGGTCTACGTCTCTTTTTGCTGGAATAATTTACTTCTGTTTCGATTATCAATTATTTCTTCTCTATTGCTATCACAACCTACTAAAATATTTTTGAGCAATATTTTCGTTCTAGAATCGAGTTGCAATCTAGCAGGCTGGTAAATGATATAAAAATTGAAACAGAGACAAATTTTATTCTACAGATGCGAAAAATAAACTTCGATGAATTATTGAAAAATGGTCATGTTAGAACATCCCAGCCCAGTTTAGACTTGCTTTCTTCAAAATGATTTCTTTATAATTTTCTATAGTTTTCAATTTTGGGTTCAAAATTGTTTAAATATAATTTTCATTTAATATGTAAAACATAGTAGTGTAACCTATCCTTTACGGAGAGACACAATTGATGTAAAAATGTCAAATATACCAGGAGGTCCGCTAAAAATATTATCGACAAATATCTCGAAAAACGCCAAGTTGACGTATAGAAACAGGGACACAATATAGCGATATAGCAAATGTATTAATCGAGATGCAGTAGGTAAAAATGTTACCTATATTTGTTTATGGCAGAATATTATTCCACATTTAAAATAAATCAAGTATAGGCATATAGAAATTGTAATCTAATTTCGGTTCCTTATTTTCGTCTTAACATTTTTTGAGACAATCATATTTCTTGTCATGTTAACCGATTGAAATCACCAAATATTAGTTAGGTCATAGAAAACAAAACATGTCATCAAAACCATGTCTGTAAGAAAAAAGATCGTATCAAAATGAATAAAATCGAAAAACTTCCAGTTTTTGCGGCGTGTTCATCGAATCCAACTTATTCCGAAAACGTGCCCATTACAAAGGGAATCGTCTTGCATGAATTAGTGCAATTGAGGCGAGGGTGTGCAAATTTTGACCAAAGATGGAAAGACAAAAAAAAAACACAAAATGTTAAAATTTATTATCCCACAAATTGACTTCCGTAATTTTTCTTTAGGAAATTGGCTATATGTGATGTTAAACGGCGATGTCTGCGAGATAACGATATTGTTTCTAATAAACAACAACTTTGCACCCATGAACGATTTAAGATCATGGATGAATTGAAAAGCGACAGAATGAAGAATGGAAATTCTGAAACATTCCGGCGTAGTAAAAAGTTGCACCATTATATCTTAAATACATTTTGAACACAATTAAAGTGTATTCAAAAGGTTTGCTGGTAGGATATTGATAACAAGTATGAACAGCATTTGAATCCGAACAGAATCAAAATGACTCAGCCGATACCTTGTTTTGGGTCAAAAAGCGATAACTATTGAAAATGGGAAATGGATTGAAGGGAAGAAAAGTGATAGTTAACGGAAAGCGATAGGTTGAAATTATGCATAAAGATGGTAGCAATTGTCGCTCCCGATTAGAAGCTAGAACTTAGTTATTTCTAAGCTCGGAGAACCGAACATGATTATAGCACTTACTAGCGACATCTATTTATACAATGGCAAAATAACTACTTCTTTATGTTTTTCTTTTCTTTTCCAAACTGGAAGTGCATTAGAATTTGGTATAATTTTGGCAGCAAACTCTATTTGTTGGTGAATCTATCTTGTATTGTTATCGTCCTCGTTAGCAGAGTAGGCAGAGTGCTTGCTTTGTTACTCGTGGGTCCCATGCTGGATTCCCAGTGATGGACAAGAAAAGAAAGTTACGGTGTATTTAATGTGTATTTGTCAAGTTCATAACCATCCTTAATACTCATAGTTGAATACAAAATATGTGATCCATTTGAGATAGAGAGAGAGAGAGAGAGAGAGAGAGAGAGAGAGAGAGAGAATAAAGAGAACGAAAACATAAAATACTAGCCTCATAAAAATTTTATACACGAACAATAATGTTAGGCGCTATCGACCTGTCCACATTTATATCACATTATTGTTTTTTTTTTTTTTTTTAAATTAACTATGCGATCTGTTTTTGGACTCAAGGCTCACCCTGCTCTTCCGCTCTTCCGAGGACGTACAGTTATAGGTCCGATTTAAGACCATGTGTACATTGCAAGCTCCATGCCAACCTATACTGGCATGGAAGATGGGTCGGCCCATAGGTTTTGCACACCGACAGGGGGTCATAGATGTGCTACATTTCATCACAGATTGTAATCTGTTGATGAAATTTCAGTTTGTATCCTGCCCCTATCGGGATTCGAGCCCGGTACCTCCCGATCCAAACGCCAAAGCTTTGACACTGTGCCACTTGATCGGTCATTATTGATTTGATTGCTTTTAATTGCCTACTCGTGTTAAATATTACAAAAAATGTTGTAAAGCGAGTTATGGCTTTATTTAGTTTTATTCTCTTGAATGCAGGAGCTCCCATAAAAATTTTAATTTTCACTGATATTTGTTATTTCATAAAGATGACAAAATCTGTCATACATGTTATATCATATTGTTGATTGATTGATTGATTGATTCTGAATGCACGACCAAGTTCTTACACAGGAGCTCCCGGGTGACGCCGGGCCCACCGTACACTCTTTTTTACATATAACAAAACCGAAGGATTGGATAGGTTAGTTAAGTGGGACAGAATCGGCCCGGTTACAGACACCTAGGTATAGCCGATAGTTAGTAACACAAAGACAGCACAATACTAATCTACTAAGGAAGGATAAAGGTTTAATAGGTTTAATGGATAACGATGGTATTGGTCTTCAACAGTAGTTCTCTAAATCAGCAACCTGAGAAAAAATTTGTATTATTTCACGTACATCTGGAAATTTCCTGAAATGTAATTGTATATTAATGCAAAATTTAATTGATTAAATCGACCCAGTTGCAGACCCTTAAATAAAGTCGATAGTTATTAATGCAATGACAACACCATTCTAATCTACACAATCAACAATTAATATTTCAAAGAAATATTATTTCACGTCTGTAGATTTCCTGAAATTTAATTCTAAATTAATATTTTCCGGCTTCCTAAATAATATAAACATTTATTAATTTAATCCTCCTGCAATTCCACGACTTACAAAAGGATTTCCTGTATCCATAATTATTTAAATTATATCAAACTTAGTCTAAAATTCATTAGTATTTAACCCTTAAATCGAGAAAAAAAAAAAAAAAAAAAAAACAACAATTTTTATATGTAAGGCATCCCAAAGGCAATGGTTCCCGGAAAAATATCAATGTTATTCAATACCAGATTAACTACCTGATAGGATATTTCAAACAATTTTAATTTAATTCAAAAATTTCAAATATTTTATTAGTTTTGTTCACCAAAGAAGAGAATATTCCATTAATTGCAAAATATAATTATAGTGCACAGGATATTTATATCATGCTCAATAGAACTTTACTATTCCTCAACCAATAACTGTTAAATATGGTACGCAGAATTGGATTGGCACTGTAGCATGTTCAATGGAACTAAGCAAACTCAAAACAAATGATGATCAAATTCGGGTGCAAAGCCGAATTTGACGAAATTTTCGGATTCAGCTATAATGAATGAAACATGCCGTTTCCAACCGAAATTTTCCAGTTCAGATTGTAGAGCTGGGCTAGGATTCTAATAAATTAGGATCAACTTGTATTGGGATTTTAATGTGTCTTTTTGATTTTGATAAAGTTCTAAAATTCGATAATTCTGAATGGAACTTGGCCATACCCCGACCAATTATTGTCAAATCAGGTAAGCAGAATTAAATATGAATGTAAAAATGGATTTTAGAGAAGTTCTGGAGTTCGGCCGTGCTAAGCAATGTCTTAACTAATCATGTTTGAATCTGATATGTTGAGCTGAATCGGGATTTCAACATAAATCCCGGGTGAAGTACTGGATTTTTCAACAAAATAAATCCGAAAATAATCGGCCAAGGAATTTTCCTATTTCTCCATTTACACGTCAAAACAGCCAGTTGACAGATGACCCAGCCGAACTAAGCCTCTCCCAAATTAATGCTAATTGCTAGAATTGCGATTTGCTAGAATTCCAATTAAGCCCAAAAATGATTTTATGCATCTTCCGCAGTATATTGTCTCAATCAAACAAAACGATCATGATTTATGTGAGGTGATGACACGAATCTTCCGCAGTATATTGTCTCAATCAAACAAAACGATCATGATTTATGTGAGGTGATGACACGAACGGAAAATAGAACCACGCGGAAGGCTTTTTACACAATTGGTACATGAGCAGGTCGTTGATTAGGATTTAGAATTCAAATCAATCGATATTCGTATATATCATTCCCATGCAAAGACGAACCTGTTTCGAGAAATATTATTGAGCCAGAAATTCTTTTAGATAAAATAGTGCCAGCATTAAGCAATTTTAAAAAAACAGTCAACATTAAAAGGCTGAAGGATATCACATCAAAGATTTAATTGTCATTACAAATGGAAATAAAAAATTAAAAACCATTTTCCCTTTGCCATGCCGTAACACATATGAGGTCTCATCCCTTTAAATCAATCTACAAAAAAGTCATGAATATTTATATATATATACACATATACATACATATCTACACACATACACACACATATACATACATATATATATAAAATTTTACTATAAAATGAAATAAAAAATATTTCTGTTCTTTGTCACTCTTATGAAATTTTAAAGTTTTTCTTTTGCGTATTATCAGTAAAAAAATTGCTGTCAGCAAATCTTTCACGGAATTAATGCATTATTTGTAAAACTGATCAACAAGAAATATGTAAAAGAACAAAAAATATTTTGTTTTACTATTCACTTATCAAGAATAAAGTAGAAAGAAATGATATGTATTCTCTATTCGATCGTTCAATACAGGCAACAATACATTTTATCCAATCAGTAACTACAATGAATTTTCGCTTTCTTATTAGAATAGAAAAGTAAAACCAAAAGAGCAGTAGATCCCGTTCGCTAACACAAAAAATAAGATCAACCTTTTTAGTTTCTCATTATTCGCTCATTAGACACTATTCGTTTTCTACTGCATAACATTTCTGAAAATTCATTTTACTATTCAAGAGCGAAGAGAAATTAGCATAAAAAATTCATTTAAAAATGAACGGAAAATGAATGACAAGCAACAGAAGAGTATTTTTATTTTCATCCTTTTTGTCTTATTTGACTAAACTAAACTACGTGAATGTACGTACATATATCCATACACACACACACAATCGCAAACGATACGACACATCACAAATGCGTATATTAAAAAATATTTACATTAATAAAATTAAAATTTATATAAATTTTTTACAAAAAATAAAAATTAAACAAAATATAAACTAAACAAAGTATAAATAAAAATATGAAACACAAAAGCACTTAGCTTGTGATGCGTTCACCATTGCTGCGTCAGTGCATCACACAAATAACAAAACAACCCGTCATAACAACCTAGACACTTTCACGTTAATTCACGTTTCAATTTACTAACACCAATTTATTAACACTTTATATTATATATTTAATATTTAATTTTAATAACTTTTATATATAAAATATTATTTATTTATTTATTTAAAACAGAAAAAAAAATTTAAGTTTCAATTTTCTATACAGAGAAAGACAAAAACGCGTCTTTCTCGTACGACGATCGATCGCCGACCCATACATGTTATATCATATTGTGATAGTAAAATAATTAAGTATTTTGGACAATTTGGTAAAACCAGAAAAGTTATTGAAAATCTAGAATTCACCCAATTCCCCGAATTACAAAGATTAGCAATTTAAACTTCAATGGTATAACGTTTTGTTTTTCTTGACGACTGAAAGTATAGGGGATCATGACTGCAGAAAGTATTTTCCGTTCACCAACACATAAAATAAACAGTAAAAAACTTTGTAATTTTTCAGAGTTTCGGTTTAACTATGAGAAATTGTAACTTCAAAATTTGAAATGCTCTACTACACCGAATATTCACTCAATCTAGTAATTTAACAAATATATATCAACATTAATAAGCTCTGTTATTTACAAGAAAATACCACGTTTGCAGAATATGAAGTTATTCAAGTTTCAAGTGTATAATCTGTTCGAGCCATTACCTGTGTAAGACGATTTTTTATATTTTGAAATAACCACAATAACATAAAATACCACCTAAGTTCTCCGTTTAAGGAGGTATACAAATAAAAAATTCGAATAGTTTTATGTCATCGAAATATGACGGAAGAACGTTCATGCTTTCGGTACTTAAAATACAGTTTAATCCAGTGAAACTTATTGCTGAAACATATTTTATCCGGAAATAATAATTACTGACACACCACACACATAACTTGCATCAGTACAAATTTTATGTTGATTCAGGCAGTGCCGTACACAAATGTCAATAGTTTGGGAAGCCCTGCCTTATATTATGGAGTACGCATCGAATTCTCAACTTCAAAGTAAAACTAAAAGCTTTGTGTATGTATTTTATAAAAAAATAATAATTTTAAATTAATTTATTTTAGTGTTGAGATAATATTCGTGAATTTTATACAATTTAATCATTTGATTTGCGCGCAAAAAGAAAGTATGTCGCGCAAATTTGTGGTTATTTCTTTAAGAAGAAATAAGATATATAAATTACAGCAAGAAGAAAAACAAACATACCCGGACATGTTTAATTTTGTTGTATTTCACTTTTATTCTGTAAACAATTTTGTTCAACTATTATTTTTTGTACTCCCATTATGTACAAATGTATCATTCAGCGTAGGAGGTTTTGGGATGCAAAAAAGTGAAAATACGAAAATATTCTTTTATTGAAATTTATTTTAAGTTTATTGATAATATTGACTTTTATGAAATATGTTTTGTGGGATGTCGTGTTTAATATTGTATGTAAAGCGGTAAAATCTATTGTATGATAATATAATAAACAATGTCAAAGCGTGATCTTCCGCAAACCACGGAGGTTTTTTGCAATATGTAATTAAACACATTTAGCATTCAATTATTTAAAAAGTGAGTGGAAAACATTCTTACATGATTGTTGTTCCACTTTACAAACCAAATTCAATTTTCCTAACAATGTAATTTGGATAGTATTTCATCACTTACCATCTTCATTAAATTATATCACAGATCAAGATTAATTTTTGTTTTGTTAAAAGTTTCCTGGAGAGCGTCTTTAAAAACCAAAATAATTTGCAAATTGTGAAACCAAAATCTAATTTCTATTGTATGAATCTACATATAAATTCAAAACATATCTATTTATTGTAAATAAATTGATGTACATTACATAATTTTCAAAGTCTTATGAGTTTTTTGTTTACTTTCCTAACAACTCAATTTCAGTTAATTACATTAAATTTTGTATTTTTTCTCAAAATAAATTTGAAAGTAACTTTAATGTTGACTTGATATAATATCGAGGTGAGATTACCAAGATGTTGGAAGTTTGAAGTTACGAAGAGGTTCACAAATACGGAGTGAATCAAAATAATTCGCTAAGGCATGATGATTATACTTTATATGTAAGTTCAAAGTATTTTCCATTTTTTTGTAGTTTGGTCACTGTACAGTCTGATGAGACGACCGACATTTTTAATTTAAAGAATTCAATGTTTCATTAGTTCGAAATTAAACTTCCAACGTGTTGGTAACCGAGCTCGATTCTCGCTGCTAACCAAACAAAGTTTATCAGGTTACCAAAACTGCGCCGACATTCAAAAAATTGTGTATAAAATCATTCGTGAATCTACCTCCGTCGTATGCCACCATGTCTCATTCAGCACATCGGGAAGCTCGCTACAGTTCAATGGGCTGATCACTCACTAATCCAAAGAAAAAATGATTAGTGAAACCTCATTGATAAAGCCAAAGCTTTTTTGATATGAGATATTGCGCAAGTAAGAAAAAAAATCATTATCATTAAGCTAAAAGCACCTTATGAAAACGATACTTAGAGGACTTTATGATCGCGGAAGTACACAAATTTTGTTTCGAGGTTTGCAACGTCGGTGGCATCGAATCTAAGGCTTAGACTTAAGCATTTAAGCGGTTTGTCTTAATCGGTAAATTTGAACAGAGTCGTAACAGTTCTAATCAAATATTAAATATCAGTCCATATGTGGCAAACTTCCGAAATCATAATATTTGTTGAAAAATTAAACATCAAAACGTTGAGGTTGCAAAATTACAATAGAATAAATACATTACGAATTCTCAGCAATGGAAGAGTAACTATTTTCGAGTTTTTTATAAAATCCCAACAGTTTTGAATAGTTCTGCATATTAACAGAACTGTTCAGAACTATACAAAAGACCGATATTACTTGACAAGAAAACTACAGAAGACTATTTGATCTACGAGTAATATTTAATTTAAAAACCAAAAATTTTAATTTTAAATTCGAAAATACCTATCGTGAACTCGAACTGATTGTTTCTTATAAAAACGCAGCACATATATAGACTTTGTGACAACACGACATACCTGGGTGTGTATTTTAGGTTTGAAATGTAAAATTGGCCTTGATAGAAAATGCTTTACAAGTTAAATTTTTCAGTAGTTCGTCATAATAGGCATTTATGAGTATTGGCTTGGCACCCTATTTAGCGACGCCTAATCAACAACACGAACACACTCGGATGAATGCAAGATCACAATTTAATATTGCTGTCGCTATATTAGATAAATAAAACAAGAACATTTTACGTAAAAAAATTGCGTAGATATGTAAATGGCGACTCCATGGCAAAACTGGATTTTATTACCTCTTTAACCCAATGCGATCGCAACCATTTTATAAATAAACGGTTATTTTATAATTTAACTAAATAAAATAAATGTTACTGTAATAATTAAAAATCAAAAAAAAAAAAACATAAGAAATTATAATAAACAAAAACACACGCACACACAATCTTGTGCATATTCACCCGTCGACTTGTCACATGAAACTGAGAATGAGAAAGTGAGAAGAGAAACTAAAAAGATTCAATATACAAACAAAACTTATAAAAAAATAAATAATATTACCGCGAAACAGAAAGAGAAAGACAAATACGTTTTTCCAAAATCGATATTTTGTGTCTTTGATATTTTGTAGTACGGAATTTAGTATGGAATTAAAACAATATTTCCCACACTGGAAAAATAGCATATGTACCTCTATAGTCGTTCCAATTGAGATAATGTGTCTTTGCTCTTTTATCGAATTTTGACAGTGATTCTTTGTGCGCTTTCGATGCAGGATTCATATCTTTTTTTCAATGGATGTTAGTTCATCTGGAAAATCACAAAAACCTTAAAAATTTCTTTATTGTTATCAATAAACTTGTTTAATCCACAATTCTGTGAAACAATTAAAACCTAAAATGGGTGTTAACAAAATGTTACAATCCTTGAGCTACTGTACGCCTCGAATATGCTGTTTGTTCTCACATAATTATTTGTATTTATTTTTTTTTTTCAAATAGAGATTTATTATTTTAAATTGAGAAATAACTCGTCGGTCTATAAGTCCCGAGCCGAACTACTAAAACACATTTTTGCAAAATTCGGCATGATCCATCAACAAAGTTTTCATCAAGAATGCAACATTCATGTCAACGTTTCTTTAACATTTTGTTGTTGTTTTGGTAGAACGATTTATCTTTGGTCTCAAAATTGACGCCTTTCACCAGCTGCAATTGACTCAGCTGATTGACGATTTGATTCCAGAGTATAGTGGTGGATCCATGTTTTCTCCGCTGTCTTAAACTGACACAAAAGTCCTGTTTATTATGGTCAACACGCGTTGATATTTTTGAGCAAACGCACCAACTTGGAATAGAGCTTTCTCATGGACAAATGTTCATGAAAAATAGGGTATGGCTACACTGCCTTTTGATATTTTTAAGCGGTCAGCTGTCTCACACAGCTTCTCATTTTACGGTCTTTCAAAACGATTTTGTGTTTGAATTCGAGCGACCAGAGCGTTTAGTCTCATCAGTGTTTGTACGGCCACGTTTAAACTCGGCAAACCAAAGTTCGACGGTTACTTTCGAAGGAGCAGCGTTCCAATAACATTTATCAAGCCATTGCTTTACTTGGACGGTATTTTTACCCATCGAAAAACACCGTTTAATCAACACACGAAATTCATTTTCATTCCCTACCCTTTTTCATACAAATCAAGGACACAAAAAACATTCAGTCATATTTTCCAAAAAAAAAAATCGAGTTTGTCCTTTCTGATTATATTCTGTGGTAGCATTACTAAAACAACTGTAACTTGTAAACAAAAGGTCGTACTGTCATAAAATTTTGACACAAAACGTTTGAAGGTTGGTATGTACTTCCTAAAAACCATGAATTTTTCATAAAATACACCATCTATCTGTCAGCCTGGGGACTTAACAACCGACGGATTAGGTAATAAATATGAGTATTAATTAACAGTTTTTCTACCAGCCGTGGTTAAAAACGTTATTGATATTATGTCAGCGATACAATAATTGAAATTGTTCAGTTTTATTTATGTCATGTATTTTTTTAGCTCGATGAAATTTCGCAAAATGATGCAAACGCTTACAATTATTACAACGCCGTCCAAAGGCCATTATCTCCGTGATGGCATTTTCTTTCAGAATAATTTGCTTCAGGATTATTGTTTCTTGATGAGTACCAAATTCGCACGATTTTTCTAAGCGTTGAACGTCTGTCAATAAACCATAAAATTCTTCATCGTGTTGTTTTCTCTTGTATAAAAAATGTCTTCGAGTTCATTGTTGTGTTCATTCCGTTCGTTGTGTTTTTTTGTAAACCAATAGTATTTGTCGCAAATGACGATATATTTCTTCGGTATTTTTTTCATCAAGTTGATCTATCTTCAACTTTTTTACTGAAGGAAAATGGCAAGAACGAGACGACATGATATATAATAGTAGAAACAAACATACACTTTTTCGATATTTTTATTTTCATTTTGTGTTTTGATGTTTTGTTTATGAATTTTTCATTATTTCTGTTAATAAAAAACTCCAAAACTACAAAACGCCAAACTACAAAAGTCAAAATTTCGTTTTTTCGACAATAAGTGAAACAAAATTGTTCTGTATTTTTTTCTGTAACTACAAAACGCCAAACTACAAAAGTCAAAATTTCGTTTTTTCGACAATAAGTGAAACAAAATTGTTCTGTAATTTTTTCATCAACAATGAACCCAAAAAATAATTCTGCAGAAAAAATACCGAACGAAAGGAACGGAACGAACACAACGAACTACACAAATGAATCCGCCTTAAGCGACAACTTCATCGCCAACAATATGTGCTTCAACACCTACTAGCCTACTAGAAATTTAAAACTTTATTTTTTGTTTCTCAAGCCGTTTCGCTCTAGTATTCAATATCAAAAAAAAAATTTAACTACATACATAGAGAAATGCCGCACTTAATGGCGGCAGTCCTAGTGAATAGAAAAACACAAAAATTTGCTGAACATGTGAAAAAGACAAGAACATAAATTTACATGAGAGCGACTCAGACACAAATTTTTTTTTTTTTTTTTTTTTTTTTTTAAACTAATCCACAAATTATTTTAAAAAAATCAACAATTTGTATAATATTTGACAATGAATTTTATATCTCAAAAATTTAATATTATTTTAGCGACACACAAAATTATGTTAATTTATTATTTGCTTTAATTTTCGAGAATATACAATATAAAAAGTGATCTGCTATATCTCCTTTGCTGCCCCGTAACACAATTGTGTGGGTACGGCAAAAGTACCATGTCAAAAATTTATTTTTATATGTTTTTTGAACCAACTTACACATTTGTGTATTTCTTTCAAACTTATTTTCGTCCGAAAAAAAAACACTAACTATACACACAATTGTGTTGGTTGTACTTGTACTTCAAATCAAGCGAAATTTTTTATCAAAACCGCGGCTATGGTTTATTCTCACACATTTGTGTGGTTTGGACTAAAATTAAGCCAATTTTTTTCGGTTGAGAAAGGGATATAAAATATGTAAGTACAACATGTATGTACGCATTAAATATCTTCATTAAACAAATGTTCCATTACATACATCCAAATTCAAGACATTTCTTTAATAATTTTTTTTTTTTTTAACTTCAAATTGATTTTGCAATATATGCGAAACGATAAAACACGTGATTGGAATGTTTACGACATAAAATTATTTATGTGGTAGAATCAGAAAGCGGATGGTTTCCGTTTGCCATTGATATAAAAAATACGAAACATTATGGAAATACAACAACAATTTCGTCAACAAAAAATGTTTTAGGGAACCGATCATATCGAGAAAACGTCTTTTAAAACCATTACTTCTTTCCCTATACCAGTACTTCGGAGAGTGCAATTCAGTGAAAATGACAGTTCAGAGAATATTAATTTAAAATAATTTTTTATGATATTGCAAAGACGAAATTGGCGATTTTCGGGCACTGCGCAGAATTCTTGAACGAGATGAAGAGATCGTCCGAAATTTTTTTAATTAAAATTATCATTTTCAATTCTAGAGTTACATAAGAATCTAACACCTACATATGCCGAATGTATCTAAAACTTACATAAAACGAAAAAAGTTTGTTCAATTCTGTATATATTCAACTCTGTTTGGATTTATGCTCTTGAAAAATAATTTTAAAGAATTATGTTTATCTGAATTATGTTTTATAGGAACTGTTTTTCTTTGAATTGTCCTTTTCTCGGAATAGACGTTTCGCACAATTTTCGTTTTTACGGAATTATTTTTTTTTATCAGAATTAGTGCTCTGAATTGTCGTTGTCTCACATTTGGGTTTCTGTGAATTGTTATTGAGTCTAAAGGGCGTTCCCAAACTATATTTCGGTGAAAATTTGTATTTATGAAAAATTCCCGAGAGTAAGTTTTATTGGTGTTGTAATTCATTTGTTATTTTTCAATTCAGTAGTTAAAACAGATGTGATTACGATTATTTATTACACAATCAATTCGGAAAGTACACTCTTGCTCTATAAGTCTATAACTTTCTTCGGAATAGGTGGCAACCGACAACACTTACCTACCTATTTACAAACAAACAATAAAATCGTAATAACACAAATACGGATGTAAATCGTTATCATCGCATGCATGTATGACAGATTGTTTTATTTAAATTTACATTACCATTATTTTGATGTTCGATTTCACTTTTGATTTCGTAACAACGTAAAATATTGTTCAATTTTTACGTATGTACATAAATGACGAAATGATGACCGATTGTTAATTTCTGCTAAATTTTATTTTAATCACTTTCGTTTTTAACCAAAAATATAATTTATGGGTATTTTTATAAGTCTCGATTAAATAATCAACCCAAAATTGTTATAAAATTAGAAGAACAAACCATTTTTCAAAATTTATTCAAAATGCATACTAATTTGGTATTTCTTTTTTATGTTTGATAACAGTTTTTTATGTATGTATTTGTTTTATGTTGATTTCGAATTTGATATAATGGAAATGGAATAGGTAATGACTTTGACATTCAACAAAAGGCGCGCACGGCTTGATTACGAAAGTGTTGCTGTTAATTATTTTACATAAAAAATGAAATTTCGAATTGATGCGTTTTATTGTTTACATTTAATGACATCAAATTGGTTTCGTAACATATTTTAAATTGTACACACACATTAATTAATAATACATGAGTTTACGTAAGCGACTGGCAAAAGAAAGTGATAGTTTTTTGTAGTCATGATTTGACTTTAATGAATGAACGGCTGTGCGGTGTGCACATTTTATGCGTACATGACACATGGTAGTAGAAAAATATAAATTGAAAGAGCAGAAGTTCAGCTTATAAACCATAATTTTATAAGATGCAAAAAACAAGTGAAAGATATTTAATGTCGTCAAAGTGGAAAAGTTGTAATCTCTTCTGAACAACGATTTTTTATTGTTATTAATTTTTTAATCTTCAAATCTAAGATTGTTAGTTAATCGATGTGTTTTGTAGACGAAAGTAGAAAAAATTGTCAACGCTGCAGGCATAACCGGATTTTTTAGATTTTCGATTGTACCTTATAACAAATAAGAATACAAATTATCGTAGATTTTCAAGTGGAAGGTGAAAATATTTTAATCATGTTTTATTTATTTTATGTACGTACTGTAAAGGTCGAGTTACGAAAACTGAGTGAGGTGGCACCACAGGAATTTAATTTTCAAAAATTGTAGTAATTTAGATTATAAATTCACGACTTGAGGGTTCCTGCTTAATTGAACACAGAGCTGTGGGTTCTGTTAATTTGGTTTGCTCACAAATGTTGTTCCTCTACGAAATGGAATTACGGCAAATCTGGAGAACTTTATGTTGCCATAAATTTGCATTAAAGTTTAATTTTATTTAACAAAATTTCGTAACCGCCCAAATGGCACGGTGGTTAAGGCTCTGGCGTTTGGATCGGGAGGTACCGGGTTTGAATACCGATAGGAGTAGGATGCAATATGAAATTTCATCAACAGATTACGATCTGTGGTGAAATTTAACACATCCATGACCCCCTGTTGGTGTGCAAAGCCCCTGGGCCGACCCATCTTCCATGCCAGTATAGGCTAGCATGGAGCTTGCAATGTGCAGATGGTCTTAAATCGGTCCTATAGTCGTACGTCCTCGAGCTGCCTGAGTAGGCGTAAAGAAAGGACGTAAAAAGCGTAACTGCGAAAGAGCAGGGTGAGCCTTGAACCTCACAACAAATTGCATTGTAAATAAATAAAAAAAAACTTTCGTAGTTTCGCGAAGTTTCGCAAAAAACAATATTAAACTACCAATAGCAGCCTCGTTCTCCCTTATTACGATTGTTTGCTGTCAAATATAAATGAAATTAAGCGATTTAAACAGTGGCTGGTACAGATAATGGCGATCAAACACGACTTATTGCTCTTTTAGCCTACCTAGGTATCTTTACTCATGTGCACCTAAAATCAACGGTGAACCAATTATATTTGGCTTTAAACGAAGTGTGCTATTCTTTTAGGATTTCCGGAAATTCTAGAGAAAATGTAGAAGTATTTAATCGTTGAAAAATAAAGTAATAGATAGTTTCAAACATCATGAAGAATTGCAAAAACTGCAAAATAACTTCAACACATTTTTTAAGAAAATGTCTGCTACCAGTGCCCTAATTCTCTAAGCAATAAAATAATTTGTATACGTACAAATAAAAATGTTTCTTGTGTTTTACAATACTTGCATACTCTAATTGCATATCAAGATACAAATTTTAACCGTTTTTTAAATAAATATAAAAATTTAACATATTTATGATCCACGTAGATTCATATTAAAATCCAGCATCCATTTTTGAAACAACGTTCAAGTTAGTAGGGGTTGTGGTATAGTTAATTATACAACTGAACGTTATATAGTATACGGCATCGGTACGAAAGCCGGAATTACAAAATCCGGAATTATTAAAGTCCCAACCTTTTAAAAATCTCGCTTTTCAAAATTCCACTTTTCAAAATTCCGCTTTTCAAAATCCCGTTTTTCGAAATGACGCTTTATAAAATCCCACGTTTTAAAATTCCGATTTTGCCGAATTATTAAAATATTTTTTTTTACATTTTTATTAAGAACTCGGCCATTTCTTGATTGATTTTGGTCAAATTATGGGATGTGATTTGCATTTAGACACGAATTATGAAAGATTTTTTTGGAATTTTTCCATGCTCAATGAAACTTGATTGAACTTGTCGAATTTAGTCTACAGAATTAGATTTGGATTCTTACTTGCATTTTGAAGAAAGTTCCGGAATTCGGTCATTCACAACTTGATTAGGATTTAAACTTGAAGCTCTTCCTCGAATTCATTAAATGAATTTAAAAAAGCGAGCTTTTGATAAACGAGGAATTAGATTTGGATTCTTACTTGCATTTTGAAGAAAGTTCCAGAATTCGATCATTCACAACTTGATTGGGATTTTAGCTTGAAGTTCTTTCTCGAATTCATTAAAGGAATTTAAAAAAGAGAGCTTTTGATAAACGAGATTTCGAAAAGCGGATTTTTGAAAATCGGGATTTTGGAAAGCGGGCTGTGAAAAGCGGACTTTGAAAAGCGGGCAAATGACCTCAACACAAAAAAGTACCAAAAATTTATTTTCGAAGTGCCAAATTGTTAGTTAAAAAGTATTGGGGGATTCCCGCAATACTCCCCCTCCTGTAAATCAAAAATGATTTACGCAATAGAAAAAAAAATAAAAGTTCAATCAAGAAAAAGGAAAGCGGAAAGAAAATAAATTACATATTATACAAATGTTGTTGAAACTAACTTTTCATATTCTCTAATTATTGGGTAAATGTTATTTATATATAAAATAAATTTATGCTAAGACAGGTTCCATTGGAACAACATTAAAGTCTTGCCGTAATACGCCGAAAATGAATGATGTGTAAAGTATAAATAATGAAAAGAAGTTGGCAAGCAGTGTAATGTTGAAACTTACCTTTCAAACATAAAATGATAGTGAAAAAGAAAATTTTTGCTGTTTCATAAAAATAAATTTTTCGTACTTACAAAATTTTGACTTGATTTAAAAATAATCAATTAAAGTATCCTTAACTATACGTCGGTTCGATTGCGATGATTCTGTACTAACGATTTAATATGTCCCCGCGTGTTCTGAAGTATCGTAAATTTATAAATGGTCGTAGTTTTAGTAAATGATGTGGAAACATTTGATAAGTGGGTCGCCTTAACAATTACGATTACAATTAAGTCTTCTTTTAACAACGATATCTCAGTACCAGTGGTGAACCATTTAAGGCACTGCGAGTGATGCTGGGGCACAAAACTAGTCGATGGGTCGTAGTCGAATGATGATTTATGAGGCCGTAGAATTATTTAATGCGGCCTTTAAATTTTTAATTTGGCCCTAGTATTTTTAAGGCGGCCGACCAATTTTTAATGTGGCCATAAAATTATAATTTTAAAGGTGGTTGTGATGGGGCAGATGCTCGATCAGCTAGCAAGCCAGCAACATGCTAGTCCAAAACACCTGGCTACTCAATCAATTTTACCAAACAAATTTGAATTTACATTTTTCTGTAAATTTTTTTATTTTTTTTGCGATTGCACAGTGAACTTTGCGGCTTAGAAAACTATTCAGTAAATTTTTTACAAAATAAAAAAAATTAATTCAAATTTGCTTGGTAAAATTGATTGAGTAGCCAGGTTTTTCGCTAACATATTGCTTGCTTGCTAGCTGATCGAGCATGTGCCGCTTGTGGTGCCCAACAATTACTTTTATTTATAAAGGGGAACAACACTTTAAAATATGAGAGAAACTACACATTTTATATTCTAAGACATTTTATTAAAAAATTTCTATTCGAATGGAAAACAAAAAGTTCTCAATAATCATTTTGTTTTACCAAGGATACGTGATAAAAAAATAGTAGAAAGAATTTTTGTAATTGTAAAAAGAGAGGGAAGATTTAAAATTGTCTAAAGAATTACAAATGTAAGATATCTTTCTTCTAATTTCTTTTCAAACCGCAATTTTAATTTACGCCATTGTATGTTTAACTTATCAAAATTACCACTTTTTTTCGTTCGAGAAAATTCTCACATGCCACTTTGGAGATTGGAGCAAAAAGTGAATTTGAATATATAATGAAACAAGGCAAAACGAAAAAACCTGTAAATAATCAACCATGTAACAGAGCCTTACAACTTCATATGGTCTGGAAACCAAATGGAAAATGGCGTGCAAGCTTTTCATCAGATTTCCCCGGTTGAGTCTGCTGATATATCAAAGACCGCCATCACAACGCCTTATGACTTCTTTGAGTTTATATATACTTGTCCTTTGGATTACGGATCGCGATGCAAACACAACAACGACTGATTAGTGAAGTGCTTCAAGGACTAAATTTCATGGTTCATCTTTATAGGAGAACAAACACCATTTATAAATCATATTTCAACGACTTCGAGAATACCAACTTAGTATAAAAGACGCAAAGCGTAACTTCGGTAAAACAGAGTTACAATTTCTGGGCCACCTCGCTACGGTAAATGGTATCGTACCATTGCCCGAAGAAGTTCAGGCAGTCCAACATTATGATCAACCAAAAGTAGCTGAAGATTAAAAGAGATTTCAGATGAATCCAACGTGGCATTCCAACGTTGAAAAATTAAATTAATTAACTCTACCATCACAGCACATCCAGCAAGAAATGGTGAACTTCAACTGATATTAGACGCATCAGACGTAGCTATTGGCGCAGTAATTAATCAAATACTCAGAAATGGTGTGTCGAAGTTTGTTTTTTTAAAGCTCTTTCACCAACAAAACAACGTTATAGCACATATGATATAGAAAGTCGACAATTTTGCATTTATATACGGATCGCAAACCGTTAATATTCGCATTTTCAAAAAAAAGCGACAACTTCACAAATCTATTGATAAATCGAATAATTTCATCCAACCATTCCTTACTACCGACCCTAGACGTCAGATTATAAGGAAATGACATTATTTGAAACATCAATAAAATGCAAATTTCTTCATGCGGTATGCCAAACGAGTATTTTCAACACGTAAATATTAATTTATTGGACCACTTTAATTGTAACGCCTACTGCGATTCCAATTGATGACATGACTGCAGAAACAATAATTATATAATTGATCATTCAAACAAATGCACCGAAAAGATAAATAAGTCGAGATAAATGTCACGGCGGAACTTAAAAATATCCATTTGCAGTCAATGTCAATGCAGCCTTCAGATTCCTACCTATCGATGAATCTGAGCGATTGTCCGAAGCAGTAACATTAGCCAATACCAAGCACCAAACGACGAAGGTTACCAGACCGGCTCAAGAAAAATTGTACCTGCACGTTTTCTCTTGAGGCAAAGTGGTGTGGCTGCATTGTATTTTATTAGGTTACAGCAGCGGTTTCCAAACTGTGGGTCGCGACTCACAGGGGGTTGCGTAATAACCTCAAGGGGTCGTGAAGTTTTTCATTTCTGTTTTACATATTTAAAAAAAATACTTACAAACATCTAATTTCTTGTTGCGATATTACTTTATTAAGAATCCCTGTAAATGTCGATTATATCGACTTTTTTCTCTATTTATAAACTATATCAAAAGCAATCCTTTGAAAGCGAAATTATTTGGAAAGTTGTGTGAAGATATGGGAGCTGAATATAAATCACTCTTGTACTATTGTGAATTACTTTGGCTATCTAGTTCAAAATTTATTCAAAGAGTGTTCGAACTTAAAGATGAAACTGCGATCTTTCTAGCTGAAAATCACAAAGATGACGCATCTTTTTTTCGCAACGATAACTTTATTCTTAAACTAGCTTATTTAGTTGAAATTTTTAAAAAATTAAGCGATTTAAATAAATCAATGCAAAGTCTACAAATGCATGCTCTGATTCAAAAAGACAAAGTCACGGCATTCACTAAAAAATTGGATCTATGGATATCCAATTTAGAAAGGATATAGTATATGACATGTTTCCAATTTTAAATGATGCCGGTACCAGAAACAATATTAAAGCAAATAAAAATCTTTTTAAAGAACATTTGCAAAATTTACTAAACATTTTCACTTTATTTCGACGATATTGATTTTACAAAGTTGAAATTATGGATCATGGATCCAGAATCTATTTTTGAATAACCAACTTGATGCATTTGAATTGACAATTTTCGAAAAAGAACAACTGATTGAAATATCTTGCGATACTTCATTGCAACAGGAATTTGATGGTAAAATTTTAATTCAGTTTTGGATCACAACTTGAAAATGTGTTTTATCTAATAAGGGGGCCGCCAATTTTTTATTTTTTTCTTATGTGGGTAGCAGTATTAGAAAGTTTGGAAATCGCTGGGTTACAGAATGTGAGGTTAAACAATAGTTATTCAGAGTTAAACGAGCACATCATCTGCTATGGTCATATTGGTACTTTACTGTTCTTCTTATTTTCAATGTATGACAGTTCTTGAGTTCACCTCGTGTAAAAATAGTTTAATGAAAAAATTGGAAAAAATAATAAAAGTATATAAAACAAAATTATAATAAAATTAATTTATAGTGAAACTCCTCTAAGCCGGAATTCGACGCGACTACAATTTTTACTAAAACTGTTGTGATATTTATTTTCGCGATTGTATATATGATAAATATATGGGATTTATTCAGATTGGTGTTATACGCATACATTTAGCTTTTATTTGAAAATTGCATATTAAAATTATTTTAATTATTAACAGTTTTAAAATAAGTAATATATTTTTTTTTTTCAAATTATTCGGTTAACACAACTTACATGGTAATTGGTGACGACGATTATGGACATAATTTTATTTTTTAGCTCGTCTGAAGTAAGCGAAAGTTCCAGATTAGTGGTGCTTTGTTCTAGTTTTTTGTACTAGAAATCAAATTTCCTTCCCTGTCTCAGGGTTCTCCGAAAAGGATTATCTGAAATATTGCATTCCTAGTTTAAAGGTTTCTCACAGTATAATCTTTTAAAACGTTTTACACCAAATATCTAGAAATTTTTCTAAAGAAAATTCATTATGTTTCATATTTGACTCCCGTTATAAATAGAAAATAACACATTTATTGAGCCTACAATTATTAATTAATTTTGCGACATATCCTATAATTTTGTAGTTATTCATAAAATTCTTTCATAGTTTTAAAAATTCACGATAATTGAATTCGTGATGAAAGGAGTATGAAATCAGCCAGCGACATCTAGTTTGACTCGACCATAAAAATATAAACTTAGAACGAATGTAATAAGTATCTAAGCGTTGCTAATTTGGAGAGAAAAAGAGAAAGCGTATAAATCAAGAGGGCCGTATTTAGATTTATTTTCGACCAAATGCAATGACGTTAGGAAGTTGAAATAAAAAACTTCATAAATTGAAAATTATTTTTATTAGTAGTATAATTATTTTTGTGTGTATAGGAAGATTTAATATAAGAAAATTTAGTATAGAAAGATTTAATAATGATACTAACAAATGAAGAAGAACTAGTACCACTATACCTACCAATGCTATAAGAATCACTACCTAGATGATCTATTTGCGATTTTTTGAACGGTTTGCAATTTCGAAGGACTTTCGTTTAATTCGGATATAATATCAATATAAATTTTCCATCTCTTCACGATTAAGCAAATCTTCAGTACACAAATTTACATTAGTATCGGATGCCATCAGTTCAGGTACATCGTAAATTGGTGGTAAAAAAACCTGGTTTACTACAACAAGGGTATGGTCATGGTCTGAAAAAGATGAAGGGTGCATAGGCATGGTCTTTATTATTTCGACTTAATTGCTGCATCACCTAATAAGTTCATCGTATAGCTTGGATTTTCTTCAACTTGAAAAGAAACTTCAAAATTAGCCCAAATAATATCAGAAAGATTAAGAATAAGATTGACTAGCGCATTCAACCATGTTTTGATGTATGATAAGGCATTGGTTGGTTCGCCAATGAACAAGGTGGGAATCGTCGATTTTCTTAAAAATTTCGTCTGATTCTCTTTTGTCTGCGGTATGAAATGGTTTCATTCAAACAATTGAATTTCTACTTAGTACATGCTTGTTTAATTCTACTTTAGTACTTATAGTATTCCAAAATAAAAACAAATAAATTACATATTTATAGCAAAGCACGTAGCGCAAATTATTTTAATAAATAATTTCAATATTTTTTAAGAGCACACAATTTTGCTGTCACTTCGAACAAAAACAAAAGTAGTTTAATTTGAATTTTTCTTTGCGATATGAGATTACCATATGGATTTTTTGATAAAACCATCCTGCTCTAACTTGTAACACATGAAATACAAAATTGTAAATGGGCAAAATCATTACACTCATATAAAGTAATCAATTATATGAACACGACCCTATAAACAAACATTTAGGGATAATTTTCAAGCTCTAGATTCCGCCATTTTATAATGATTCACTAATTAGCAAAACGAATTCACTGTTGTAATTATACGATATTTGTAATGTTTATTTCACTTTTCACTTAAAAGTTACTCGTAATAAAGCTTTAGACTCGAAGAGTCGAAGAACCATGTGTAAGTTTTATTGTGGTTCATTCTTTGTATAATTTCAGTAATTGGTTGATTGGAACGTGGTGGACACCGTTGAAGTTCGATTTGATAGATAGAGAGACCTTATCCCTCTTTTGTATATATTTTAATCCATTCAAAAGTAAGCATCATTTATAAATATTGCATTTCTCCAATCGCTCATGTAAATAAAATGTCACGAGTAAATAAATGTCAATTTATACACAAAACACATTACCCGACAAAAAGCACATTACACATCTAACAGATCAAATCCCAAAAAAAAACAAGATAAAAAAAAATTTTAACCTTCTCGCTATAACAAGCATTAAAATAAGAAATTTAATATTTTTCTTTCCATTTCTTACAGCATTTCGCCTTAGATTGTTTTCAGTTGAGTGTACGTACTCGTAAACTTGAATAAAAGTGAAATTTTAACAGAACTAATAAAAATATTGCGCGCGTACCAACTCCACACAAGCATAATAGCTTTATAATAAGAAGAAACCGTAAAGTAGTAGTAATAATAATAATAATAATAATAATAATAATAATAATAATAATAATAATAATAATAATAATAACATTTATTATTATTGTTATTTGTAAATATTAATTTAAATGAAAAGTACAAGCTGGAGTTTACTGAGTATTGCTAAAATATTTAGGTATTTACTAAGTGTTATAACGCCGCTCAACGAAATATAATCCACCGATCAGTTTTGATCGTTGCGATGATATAAATACAAATTTGAAGCATGAAACCTATTTGAAGCCAACAGTTTAACTTTTATCCAGCTATCGACTACATATAATTTTCGTTAACACCCAATTTCATCACAATTGATTGGAACGCGACAAATAAAATACAAATTTTGCAAAAATATTATGTTGGGGCCAAATAAATGGCGACTGCTAACGATAGTCGCTGGAATATTATTAGCAAATGCGATTGATTCACCGAACAGTTCACAAAAAATACTACCACACAATTTACGAAGAGACGTCAACATTAAATTCGAAAAGGTGAATTTTTGGAATCCGAATAAAAATCGGATGGTACGCAATTTATTTCAATCGGACGAAACATTTTCGAATGTTGATGATATACGATTTGTTGGTCATCGGCGGATAAATGCCGAGGATGGATATAAGGATAATGAAAAAGTGCCAAGTATTATAGGGGCATTTCGGTATCCACCACAAGCTGTGATAAGTCGAAGATCTGATACGATAATTGTGCCGAGCGTAGAAACACAACAAATTTTATTGAATCAGAGTTTGAGTGAGGAAAAGATAGTGACCGAATATGAGCAACAACCGCAAGTCGTAGCAACTGCAAATAATATACAGTACATCCCATTGCACGTTGTTACCTCATCGAATGGCGATAAGTCGAGCGCACAAAATTTTGAGATCACATCAATTGCGCCAAATATACAAAACCCCGGTAAAGGAACTGAGAGCACAATTGCAATCGATAATATAACAGCACGTCGATCGGGTATTCCATTCAGCTCGTCACATGCCCAAAAACATCATAATTTATTTATTCCACAAAGCTATCGGGAAGATCAAGCCGCATTCGATACTATTGGTGTATTACAACGTCCTTATAATGAAGAATTATCATCGTCAGAAATAGCTTCCCGCCCGTTACTATCCGAAATCGATGCATATCCAGCCGAAACATTTCGATCAACACGAATAGAATTCCCGGGTGCCGTTACAAATACCGTACCCCGTTTAATACCAACCCAGCAAACAGTTAACGATGATGTTACAAAATTCGGCGATATAAACGGTCCGATCACAACAATACAACAACAGCGGTTCTACAACGATTTTAGCGAGAAACAATCATCGATACGAGGATTTGAAGGTGTATTTTTCCCCGATAACGATTATCGAGCCGCACGACACTATTTTCCACAAAAAGCGTACGTCGAGTATAGCGACTATCCGGGTCCACCGCGACTAAATAATCTTCCACCACCATCACCACCATTCTATAAAACAAATCGATCACCTCGAGTTGTATTTCCACAAGATTTAACATCAACCACAACCGGGTTTCCTAGTGGTCCAAGTTCAACATATACCAACGAGAACGTCGTGTTCAGGTAATGTTTTAAAAGCCTACCGTTGCGCCAAACTATATTTTAATATTTTCAGAGATCAAAATTTTGGTTTAAATGAATTGGCGGCTGTTCAAGATGTCCGAAACGATTTTAATTTGCAAGATATACAAGAAGATCCTGGCGGAACCGTAAATAATAATGATCGTGGTAAGTAGCATATTTTCTATATTCATTTATATACAAATAGATAAACTTAACCAAAACGTCTAAAGGCAATTCTTAAAATATAAGTTTTACTTTCAATTTTCATAAAAAGCCAAAACTTAATAATTAAAATTACGAACAAAATTATTGATATTCTTTTTTTTGTTTCTTTTAACTTAAAGTGAAATTTTTATTGTTAAGTCTTCAATATGATTATTATTATTATTAGTACTGAGAAATTTTTATTACTGTTACCACTATACTTAATATTTTATGATGTCTTTTTTATATTTAGATATGGCAAGCAATTTTATTGCCAAAATAAAAAATTTTATTTAATTCGATTTGACTGACCCAATGTGGAAAATAATAGGCATCGTTAATAATTGCGCCAAATATGAAGTCGGTGTATCGAGGGATTTTCGATAAATAAATAATTTCACTTATATGAACAACTCGTTACAATGTTGCCGGTTTATTTAAGGTAATCACTCAATACACCGAGATAAAACGAGCATGTACATTTTTGACGTATGCCCAGAAGAAATAATATAAAGATTATTTTACCTAGCTTAATACCTAACCTTATTAATTTTCATCTAAATACATAATTCAATAAAAATTTTATTAAAACGATAAAGAATTTCTAAAGCTCAATTAGCTAATTGTGAAACATAATAGTTTTGATATCAACATTACATTAGCAACAATCATTAACAGCTTTAACATACTTAGTTCAAATGTTCTTGCTGTTCCATCGCCGTATACACACCACACCATAGAAAATATTTGCGAAATGTCTTAAAGGTACTTCTCGTATTTACGAGTATGCACCGTTTTTTGTAAGGCAAATTTGTATTTAATTTAACCGCGTTGTACTTTGTAATTGTAATGTAATTTACATTGCTTTTTTTGCATTATGCAGACATATCTCAGCAAATCCTATATATATAAGAAAAATGGTGAAAATGTTGTGATTAATTATTTTTTATTGTGGTTAATTATATACATTCTTAAAAAATCAGTTAAATAAAATGTGCAATTTTCGCCATTTGGGAAATGTTAAACTGTGTTTTATGATAAATGATAATGAGAAATTCTAGCAGCTTTATGTAAAAATTTAGGTAAATAGGCCAACTAATCAGATATCTCACTTACTTTGTATCACAGTTTATGATTTCAAATTAAATTTTATAGAAACTATCCGGTTTTACTAAATTCATCTACAAAGTACGTCAAATTACTAATTAAAATTTATTTATAAAAGAAAATGCGCCTGTTCGCAATAGTAAATCACACAGAAAAATTTTTTTACTACCATCATTTTTTTATGATTTTTAATTAGTAAGATTCTGTACTTTGTAGGTGCATCTGCGTTTATTGTAATAAAGAATTTTTGATAATAAAGCTATCGTAATCTCAATTCTGGTTAAATTTATACACAAATCCTATATAGAAAAATAAAATAAATACCATAAAAAATATTTATGTTGAAGCTGATCAGCGTACCTTCAATCTGGTTTATCGTCTCACATCTTGTTCATCTGACGATTTCGTATGTATTTCAGAGACCTCAATTGAGAAAGGTTTTCTACCATAATCATGCTTTACAGGTTCACTGTTAATCTCACCTACAACACGATTTAGTGCCAACGGCTACTTGGTAATAATGATTTCAATTTCAATTTCTGTAACGGTGTAGAGATTATAATGCATGACTGATAACTGTCTAAACCTGCAACATAGGGTCATTGCATAGGGCCTATTTTTTAATTCAACTCGGCAGACAGTACGTCGTCTAAAATTATTCTGAGTTTTTTATTCAGCCTGAGTAACTTTTCTGTGCCGAGTGCAGACTGCGTTTTTATACGTGAACTGTGGTTACATTTTCTAACATCACATTTTCGATTTTTTATCGAACTTTATCTGTCTAGCTTCTTTAGAATACAATTGGACACTGTTTCACTATTAATATAATTTACCAGCCTACTAGATGAAAGGGAAGTTGTTAAAGTTCATGAAAGTGAAGTGGTTCAATTTAATTCTATAATAGGTTATGATTATAGTAGAAAAAAATAATAATTGGTAAACGAAACAGTCATCCATCTCATTCCAAGAAATAGAAACATAAACTGTGATGGTAGAACATGGCACGACCGTGTATACACCGTATCGGCTTGTATATGGTACCAATAAGATTTTAATGTTAGTTCAGAATGTGATACTGGAAAATGACCAATTTTAACAGAATTAAGCCACTTCTCAACACATTGGTTCATCCTCTCACTGTATGAAAATAGGATCCCAATGTTTTTCGACTGCATTTTTGAAAAATGGCCAATATTTTAATGAAACTATAAGACGCTCTCAGCCCATTGAAATAGACCTTCGAACGTGGTTCTGGAAATGGCTTATTTGAATGGAACTAAGTCTGTTCTCAACCGATTATAAAAATATTGATCAACCCTTTAAGTTCGGAGCGGAGTATTGGGAAATTGGTAACTTGAATGGAACTGATCCATTTCTTAGCTGAGTGGGACCGAACTCTATTCGTAAGTTGAAAATCAGATTACAATTGAAGTTACGGATGATTTTCGGGAAAATAAGTAATTTTAATGGAACTCTCGAATGGAATTGTTTAAAAATATTCAATTTGATTGTAATGAAATGTCTAGCTAGCTCTATGAAATTTTGTAATAAAACTAAAACTGATTTATTATAATGCGCGTGTGCCTACGTGAGGCCTCGAGAATGAAAGTTTAGAATCTGTAAAATACTCGTTCAGAAAAGAAACGAAATTTTTAGAGAATGGAACACAGAAATTGAAAAATAAAAGAAATACATATTAAAAATTGATTGGCGGTTCGATAATTTATCATTATATAATTTGCCTCAGATTTCGCAAACAAACACCCACGATATTAATTTCGATGTAAAATATGATAATCCCGAGATTGAAATTTATTATTTATTAGCAGCGGTTTCGGATTTTCATCGTTCGTCAATCACTTACTTTCATAATCGTAAATACTCCAAATTGTGATATATAAGCCACAGCACCACATATTTACCACATAATAAATATAAAATAAATTCTTACCATTTATAAGGAAATTAATTTTAAAATTATTTTTTGGAATACAATGGAGCATTCTGCGCTTGTTGAGATAGTACCAAGTTTTGGTAGATTGCTGTGTCCAAGTCCCAGTAATTTTTAATTCCGTGGTAAGGTCATTTTTAAAATTTCGTACATAATCAATTGTATAGCCCCAAAACCAACCTAAACTCAGAACTTCACCTTAATTTGTTTAGAATTTTGTTCAAAAGTCACATGTTAAAATCTCAAAATTCTTAGGAAAATACTCGTACTATTCGTTTTAAAAGTGAGTTTGACTATAATTTATAAAAAAACAGCAAAACAGGATTTTGAAAATAAATTATTTTAAAAAATAGCAGAATTTTTAATAACTAAGGATTTGAAAACGAGTATATCGATTTGGTCCCGTGAGTTACTCATTTAAAATGAGTGAAGAAAAAATAATCGAATACGTACACAGTGTATGGCGCATTCCACACTATATTTCTTTTGAATTTCTTTCTTTCTTCAAACTAAGTCGTAGTAGATTTTTTATTGCTAATTTAAACCGTTATTTTATATTAAAACACCAAATTTTTTTGTATTGTTTTATTCTGCTCTCCAAAATAAAATTTAAACTAAAATCTACATCTCAAAAATGGCCTTAATTTTTTTTTTATTTCCTTCCTATTTATTTTCTATTTATGTTAGAGCTACTTCACCAAAAAAATTTCACCTATTTCCACCCACCATACCCAATGCCATCATAACCTTTTAAGAATTGATTGAATTCCGTCCCAGGTGGTCATATTCCAGAATTTCTTCCAAAAAATGTTTAAGAATCCTATTTCAAGCCAACATACCTAATCGAATCATAATCGGTTAAGAATTGATCGAGTTCCATCCCAGGTGGACATATTCCAGAATTTGTTTCAAAAATCATTTAAGAATCCGATGTCTATCCAACATACCCAATCCCATCATAATCGGTAATCGCGAAATTGAAAAAAAAATGTACCGTTAAATCGATTTAAAAAGTAACACTGTCTTGTAAACAACTCAAAAATATGGCATTGACAATGGCGCGTTCCACACTATACTTCTTTGAAGTTTCTTCTTTTTCGTCTCTTTCCCCGTTTACCTATAAAACCGGTTTAATTTGCGACTCATTTTTCAACAAAAATTTTTCGGTGAAGTAGCTTTAACATGAATAGTAATGAAATAAAAAAAATTTAAGGCCATTTTTGAGATGTAGATTTTAGTTTAAATTTTATTTTCGAAAGAGCAAAATAAAACAATACAAAAAAAATTTGTGGCTAAATATAAAATAAGATTTTAAATTAGCAATAAAAAATCTACTACGACTTAGTATGAAAAAAGAAGTAACTTCAAAAGAAGTATAGTGTGGGACGGGCCAATGAATAATAGAATAAACAAAAACAATGACACGTGACTTACATGTGTAGTAAAATAACATAAACAAACGCGCGTCACTAACAACACAAACACAAATACTACTACTATATCTTTCTGGTTTCACTCATTTCGTTTCACACATTTTGGGACCAAATCGAATAAACGGGATTTTATAAGCATCCGTGATTTTGATTTTCGACATTTTAATTTCCGGGATCTTGATTTCGTATTTCAATTATGCGCCTTCTCCTACCAAGGATTACCAAAATCCCCACTCTAGAGACTTTCTAATTTATATTTTGGTGTGAAATGAACACGGCCAGTTGTTAGTGGATTGTGTGACACACTGTGATATAACAGGATAGGAAAACCTCGTATCATTCGTTTACGATGTTCATGGATTTCAAATACTCTTTATCAGCTATTAAATAATTGCATCAAATTGTATCCCGATGGACTGATTAAAAGGACTTTCATTCAGAGGATGACCATCCAGATGATGGCTTTTGTAAGTCCCAGAATACAACAAATATAGAATATTGCTAATACCACTTGATTTCTTCCTTATTCATATTTTGCTTGACCGCACATAAAGGCGTCTCATGAGAATCGCCAATTAATAACAAGTGACGTGGAGTTATTGGCATAGGCGCAATCTGTGAGTATTGTTAAAGGTCGGGAGGTTAGAGACGCTTCAATTTGAGTTGTTACCGAGTACAGTTTTCTGAATGTTAAGGTTGATTCTCCAATAACTCTCTCGATTTGAAACTTCTGTTTTCATTCATACGCCTCAAATACTTCTGAAACGGGGAATGCGAGGTGGGATGAAATGCCAGTTGGTTCCATCAATGGTCAACATAGCCGCAATCCCACTTGGTACTATTATAGTAACCATACATTCGAATAGAACTATGTATCCTTTGTGGGCGTTTGTCCTTCATCTAGGATTTCTCAACTGGATGGAGCTGGCATAATCGCAATTCCCATTTTGGTAAATGCTGCCTTGGTTGTACTCCGTCAGCTGGTATAATGTTTCCAATAGTTGTTCTGCCAGGTGTTGTTTATGGCGAAAGAATTTTAGACTATGAACTTGCTAAGGTGAGCATGTTCGATAATTCGAACCGTTATTATGTTGTTATTGTGTTGTTATCTAAGACTGGATTCAAACATACATATGAGTTCGATTTTTATTTCTATGTTTAATTATCTTGACCATTCAGGCAGTGAATTTCATTAAAGAAATCTGTTCCTGGATGACTTTAAAAATTCTAGTTCCTGCATCTTGAAATTCGCGATTTAACGATACGTCTCGGTTGTTGGCTGTAAGCGTTTTGTGGTACATAAATTTCTTACAATATATGGCGATGCGTTATAGTTTATTGAAATTTGAATGTCGCTCAAATGATTGTAAAAATGGGTTGACTTACATTAATAAATAAATTGACTATTGATTTTTCGTGGAATCCCTCTAGTAGGACGCCGTGAAAAATGCTGTCTGGCACGGATGTTTCGGAATTTGACACTAACTCATTATGAAGAAAATCTGGACCCTTCCACCATAATTTACTATTGACGAGAGCTAAAGAGGTTGTCACACCTGATACTATGTCTGCGGGGTTCTCATTTGACTTTACATGATGATATGTAGTTGTTGGTAGGATACTGCTTATTGCAGATTTTCTATTAACCGCGAACTTTTTAAATCGGCATGGTGCTCCACTGACCCAATATAATGTACTGAGAGCCATTGTGTTTTATCACCAAGCTCTAGGCGTATAGATAGATTATTTAGTTTTAACAGGAGCAACTCGTGTTTTAGACATTAGTAAATATGTTGTAATGTGGCCATATCGTCAGTGTTTGATTGTCAATCAATTGATGATCACTCAAAATATGATTCTGTGATGTACCAATCGGCCAGTACTCATTCGTCCTGTGTTTGACCGTGTGATAGTTTTAATATTGGGACATCGAACTCAACTGTTTCTACAGGATGATACAAAAAGATTACCAAGATTTTTACGCTATTATTTAATATTAATTATAAATTGCGTGTGTTGTAACTGGCTTGGAATATGTTCCAAATATATGGATTTAGAAACTCACTTTCTTAGGTTCAAACCACCTCTGTGAGCTCCCGCAGTATTTTTACAGTGACAGGATTCAAGCTGCTGTGAGAATGTTGTCATTCTCAATGAATAATTATAGTTGTCTGGACTTGCCTTTGTTGTCACCATGGCTGCGGTTGTTGGATATGCGTTACTTCCAAGGTTGCTACTTGTATGTTATGATGTTTGCCGCGTATGATCTTGTTGGTTTATATTAAAGGATAATAATCAGCATCAATTATCAAGTCAATTTGTTGTGTCAATTTCTCGATTTGTGGAAATCGACTTATTTCTGCAATATTCACGTAGGTTTTTCAATTTTTATTCAATAGATTGGCAACCTTATTTGATGTTAAGGTGGCTGGGAACCCTGAATATACCAAAGCCCTAACATTCCAGTGTCGATAGTAGCACAGGTCCTGAATGTTGTCATTCTCAATGAATAATTATAGTTGTCTGGACTTGCCTTTGTTGTCACCATGGCTGCGGTTGTTGGATATTCGTTACTTCCAAGGTTGCTACTTGTATGTTATGATGTTTGTCGCGTATGATCTTGTTGGTTTATATTAAAGGATAATAATCAGCATCAATTATCAAGTCAATTTGTTGTGTCAATTTCTCGATTTGTGGAAATCGACTTATTTCTGCAATATTCACGTAGGTTTTTCAATTTTTATTCAATAGATTGGCAACCTTATTTGATGTTAAGGTGGCTGGGAACCCTGAATATACCAAAGCCCTAACATTCCAGTGTCGATAGTAGCACAGGTCCTTGTTGGTTAGCCAAACAAAATTAGTTGTACGGTTGATGAAGAAGTGTTTGAAGTTGCCCACTGCAAACAATAAACGTTATTGATGTGGTACTAACGTTGTTTATGCTGTGCGAGACAATGTATGCAAAGGTCGTGCACATTCACTAGCCTTGCTCATTCTCATGTTGACATTTTCCTGAATTGTTCGCATTGTTTCTACCCGTGATTCCTTACAAGTCTTAACTCAACATTGATTGCTACCCGTGGCAGCATGTATGCGCTTTTGCATGATTGATATCACGATCAGTGTTCGAATTGCTTCTATCGATTGGAACCTACTCGCCTTGAAGTCGAAATTCTCTGATATTTTTGGGGTTCCTCTTATGGACTAGATAACTTTGTTTCATATAGCCTAACGAATTCCGCATTAATATAAAGGCGCTTTATGTTGTGTAACATTTCTTTCGCAGTGTCGTGCAAATTTCGTACCGCCCCGGTAGATGCAACTTATACCGTTGGTAATGAGTGATGCCAACTAGAAGTCAAAGAAATGGCTCGCGTGTATTGACAACCAACCAGTTTGAAATTCCTATTTATAACAACTTCATGTACAAGAAGGAAGTTGGTTTAATTACGCTTAATTGAATCTGGCATCTAAACGATTAGAGAAAATCTCGTTAATAATTCTATCAATTGTTTCTTGAAATATTCTTCATTGTTGATTTGCGTGACATCTATTGTCTATTAGTATTATAGTTTGGAATATACATTAATAAAAGTTGGTGCATTTATAGCCAAATACATTTCGAAATTATTTTATTTAAAATATGTAATTTGTTTGCTTAAAAATGTAATTAAAACTATTAATTACCTGAACGATTTTTAACATAATTATTATTTAATGAAATTGAAATAAGTACTGGTTAATTTTAGTTAGATACATTGGTCTAGATGATTATCACCTAAGTGAGATACCTATTTCCACTCCAAATTTAATGTAAAGTATAAGCTTGTATCATAACGCTATTAAAACGCTAATCTTATTACACAAGTATTCGCCCCGATGTATTTGACTTTAAATGTTAATTGATTGTTTCGCGCCACTCAACTTTATATTTTATATGCTAAGTGAAGTTAGCTCTTTCAACCGAGAGGTATTGAACACAAAATTGTAACATCAGCACATTTTAGCTTTACCTAATACTTCCTGCTTTCATTGTTGTGTTCTACTTAACTACGTGCTTACATAACCAAAGATTTGCAAAACTAGCTCGAAACAGATTTATTCGCGATGTTGATCGTATTTACAATTAAATTAAACCAAAAATTTGATTTGTAAATTATCGGCAATATCAGTGTGGTAGAAAATATTTTACATTCACACCAGCTAAAATTTGCATGAATAAAATAATTTACTTATTTACCAACGGAAAGTTCCACCACGCCACAATAACATTCAGGGATAACTCGTACCCGCACAAACCACAAAAATGAAAACGAAAACTAATTAAATGCTTTAATTACTCAAGTGCATAAACTCGTATAAATAAAACTAAAACTATTCATAAAACTTATAAAAAGTGTAAGTGATCATGAATAAAAAAAATATTTGTTAGTTGAAAGCAAAGCAAGTGAAAGTTTTCTAACAGCGCGCAATTATTATTATTATCTCTTCTGTGTATGATGCTCTAACAACATAAACGACAAGTTATTTTTTTTACAACATACGATACATGGAAATAGCATTACATTATGTATAGAGCAGTGGCATTTAATCATTTTTATACAATACCATTTTGAGTCAACGTGTAAATGACCTAGTACAACTTTGTAACATGTGTGCAATGATGATGATTCAATATATTGTTGCAAAGTTATCTATCATTATTAATTGTAGTTTTGTATTTTTATAAATGGCATCATAATCGTTTAAAATTTCACTGCATTAGGGTTAACCATAAATACATACATATATATACTTGATATACTAACAATTTGGTAATGTAATTTTTCAAGCAGACCTATAATTATATGGTAACTAGAAGGTACTTTAGCAAAGTCTTTTATTAAATAGAAAAAAGGACGTTAACTTTAGCGTAGTTTCATATAATCTTTGCATAGTAAATTCTTTATTGCACATAGAAACGGATGATTTTTTGTACTGTGTGATTTTAACAAAACCAAATTTATTATTTATTATTACTTTCTTAAATACTAAATTAATTTTATAAATTTATTATTAATATTTAAAATATTCAAACTATGAAATATTAAAACACAATACCGAACAAAATAATACTACCACTATACAGTAGGTGAGGGTAGTGTAACAGAACAGCAGTGTCAACATGAAGGTGGTACATGCGAATTTTTTCTGTTGTGCTGGATGTCCGGCGGATTATTACAAGGAACATGTAATGGTATTTTAAAGGGATGCTGTCATCGTACTGCTAAATCGGCTAATTTAGGAACGGGAGATGCCAGCAACACAATCGATCTAACCGATTTACCAAAGAAAGAGTATGGACCTGTTACAAACGATCCCAGTGAGTTTTAAACAAAATGACCAGTAAAAAACAAAAAACACTATTATCATACAAATCAAACAAAATTATAATTAATTATTAATAAACAAGGTCGGGGAATAAAAATAACTATTTATATTATGTATATTTATTTATTTACTTATTTTTTTGGGGGGGAGGGGGATTATTGCGTTCTTGAGTTCTTTTTAATTAAATCGTTTGAATTGTGTCTAAAAAAATCGTTTATTTTACTTCTTTCACTTTTTTGTTATTTTTTTTATTTAACCAACCGAACAATTATATTATTGGTTTAGATTAAAAATTTAGATACCGTAAGTGGTAGTATAGTAAAATAATTAACATATTGCTAATACATGATCCGCGAAATGGAAATTTAAAACGTGAACAAAAAATTATTTTGTTCCTTAATATGTTGATCTTTCTCGTCCGAATTGAAAAATTAAAATTTGAATAAAAACGGATTGCATGTAGATTCTATTTATATCGTATTTGTTAAATTAAATATTTTATAAAAATCAACACAAAATCCAGGCTTTCTATAATTTAGCTAATTATTCGTAGATATCGCTATCTACAACTCTAAAAATGCGTCACGATAAAAATATTTTACAAATGGAATTAACATTTTAGAAATGAAATGTCACGTTCCAGAGGACCCGTGATTTCTTTCAATTAAATATGTGTTTTTAACATGTGATACGTAAAGAATCAATCCAGCTACAAGCAAGCGTGTCTAAACTAGTACGACGCTGATTTTTTGAATAAATGTCAGATTAATTAAATTTATCGTTATAGTTTATACCAGTTGTTGTTAGATGCCAAACTTAACTCTGATTTATCAATCGACGATTAAATATTATATTTAAATAATATATTTTGGAATTATCTAAACGGTTTGGTTTGTGCCATCTATGAACGGCTGGTATGAACTAACTGTCAAGGAAATTTAGTCAAAAAAGGCACACAGCATTAAAACATATATTTTCTGAAATTGGGCTGTTTTTTTTAATTTTTTAAAAAGTAGCCTAAATTATTACATATTATGCATTTTTGATGTATTCCCAAAGAGTAATAATCTGATCTGTATTTTTAACGGAGCGCTCTACGTATATAGATAAACTCGGTAACCACTCTTCGGTGGTATACGAATATACCCCCCCCCCCCCACCTCTTGCCCCTTAGATCTTTTGATTTTGTAAAGAAAAAAATTGGTTATTTATACTAGTAACGGTTAAAATCATTAAGTCCATTGTCTAATTAATATTTTCTTTACACAAAACGGATTAAGGCGCTTAGAAATAATGGAAATACAAACATGTCCAAATGGCGACTCGTCCACTGAAGCACATTTAACCTTTCTTGCAGCCAACGACTCATTCTGGCTATTTGCCATCAAGGCTTTCAAAGGAAGCTAATAGAGTTTCTCGAATGGAAGTTTAACACTAGAACTACGAACCGGTCAAAATGACCAGTTGCATATTTTATTTATAACATTTCCTCTTTGTCTTATTTAATATTTTACGATAATGTCAGGATTTTTATTAAAGAGGAGTTCTAGTGTTAACATTATGATTTCATGTTTATGATATCATTACTAATTCAATACAGTTTTTAAGATTGGTTTCCCAAACAAAAGCAGTCTTAAAATGGTTCCAACTATTAGACGAAGAATTGCGTGTGGAGTCGAAAGTCTAGTGAATAGGAGATTGATAGTTTGTTTATTTTAGACAGCTTTCTAAGCAGTATGAAAGCATTATCACCCTATGTGTAAACGAGAATATTTTTCGTGTTTAGAAGACATATGTATGAGTGGTACTGGTCTAAATCAAATTAATTATTTTCGCCAAACGGCAGCATCTCGAAAGGCTTAAGTGGCATAAATTATTTTGATATTTTGAATATATCTTTGAAAGGATTCGTACGTGGCAGCAAGGTATATTTGAGGGACACCGTTTTTGACGCGGTGTGAAGGTACAGCTTGAGTTTGAAAACTGTTCACCTAAATTGCATGGAAGATTGATGCTCTTAAGCTAAGTTTTCGTTTCTTGAACGATCAATTCAGTTTTGATTGGCTATTGGCAATTATAATAGAAATAGTTTTAAGAATATTACAAATTTATATACAGCATATAAATAGTCAAAACTACTGCTACAAACTATTTGTTTATAATATATTATTCACATGTTAGTATATTGTATTCACCTGAAAAGCCCTCAGCCTAGTAAACAAAGTAATGTTTTTATTAGGCAAACATCAAGTTAGCGAACACGGTGATTAGGGAAGCAATTCGAACGTCAACTCAAGCAATTTTACCATAGACTTGTAACACGGTGCATTCTCTTGAAGGTAGAGTTTTTTTTAATTTCTTCTTTAATCATTAAAATAATGATGTTTAGTACTCGCTATAGATAGTTTTTCATTTTTCAAGATAGATGATGAATATTACACGATGGATAGTTATCGACGTTTTCTTTTCCTCTCAACAACGTGGTTGCTTTTTATCGTCACCACACATGCTTAATACTTGGGGGGGCGGAAAAATTAAAAATTATCTTTTACCTGTTGTTGCAAACATTTTATCATTCAATGAATGAAATTAACTATTTCCCCATATTTAACGATCCTGTCGCGTTATCTGACCCTTCATAACTACTGGTTGTTAATGTTTGCCAGCCCTCCACCTTAACTTACAAATTGCCTTACAAAATCTTTTCCGAGATCTTTCTGCTTAATTCCATTGTACCATTGCTATTTATTATCGCATGATTTACAGGATTGCCAAAAGTATACTTGCGACCTTTAGGCATTGGGCTTTAAATTAGATTTTTAAGGTCACGGGTTTGTACCTTATTTTTTGGGCTTAAACAATTTAATTTCAAATCGTGAAATTTCACGGCTACAAACATGCAAAAGCGACTTTTTCACTTGACCTTCACTTTAAAGAGAACGCTAAATTTGTGTTTACTACTCTTCACATTTATTTGGGTTTTAAATTATAATTCCAAAATTATTTTGAAAACGGCCTATTTGAAATTATTTCAACTTGGTTATGCAATCAGCTTTTTAGTACATAAAGTTTTGAAAAATATTTTAGCACAGGGGGTCCGGATATACAAGTAAAAAATTTAAGTTTAGTTTTTGGGGAATGGCTCTGATAGATTTTACAAAGTTTAGTTCTTGTATACGGCTTAAGGATGAAGCACACCAAGAGTAGCACAGTAGTTTGTTTTGTTTTAGAATTAAAACAAATTTTGTCAATTTTATCGAGGTTATGAGTAGCAACAACCTATTGGAACCTATTGATGTCGCGGTAGATTCAACTTCATTTGTAGTTTTTTTTAAATTATATTTTTCTACTAAAATTACAAAATTCGTTTTATTGGAAATAACTTTAATTATACTTAAAAAAAGATTTGTACCATTACACAACGATATAAGCTAATATTTAAATTTGATGCTCGCTGCTGCTGCTGCTTGGAATGTTTCATTATTTATGGTTGAGACTGAAAGTTAGGATTTTTTCATATTTACACATACGAGCTGATCTTTTTCTGTTTAGTAGAGCTAGATAATCCAGGCATAGTTTGAATTTGTTGAATTTCGTCAATATCAATTAGAAGAAAGCTACGCTCTGTGTCATCAGATGTCTAATTTAGTTGTTTAAAAAGAAGTCGAAAGGTGCTAGCAACACATAGCAGATATGTATAGCCTTGTCTTGACGATAAAACTAATTATAGTTCTAAAAATTAATTGTATGATCATAAATTGGATTTTTCGTCTTGACGGTGAGTGTAAACTTCTGAATTTTCTCTTTTTATTGTGTATAGTTTTATTTATATTTTATATATTTCTCTTTCTATTTTGGCTGTGTGCACGTAGAAACATTCATGTATTCACTTATTTGTTAGATGCTGATAGATTGCTGCAATGCACCCGCATTTTCCGAGAAGTAAAAGTATGTTCCAATTAATTATGGGTGTTTTGGATAATTAATTATAGTACTAAATTGTACTAAAAATGATCAAATTATGTCCGTATTTTATATTTACTGTGTAATATTACACTGATAATTCAAATTATGCTCCAATTAATTATCATGTCAAGACAAGGCATATATCACGTTATGGGTTATCATTGTTTTTAAAAAATTAAAAGCAACATTTCAAACAAAGCATGTCTGAAATTTCTCGAATTATGTGTATTTGCCTAGTAATAGATGTTTCGTTTGAAGTGTGTGTCTTACACGAAACAATTTACATGATTTTTGATTTGTTCATATGTTGGCTGATATTGGTACAAATACCCACTCGTATAAACCGACTTAAGCCACAGTAAAAAAACAAAGAAATTTCTGATATAAAATTTGAGATGATTTCTGATATAAGAATTTCAGTGTACTGTATAAGCCCATTGAATCATGTGTTTTGATAAAAGGGACTATCGACCTGTTGGGAAATCACTGTTTTAAGCAGTGAGACTTCTAGTTTTCTCGACATTTTGAGCGTTGAGGATATTTTTTTTTTGCAAAATTATGCCACAACAGACTAAAGAGAACACAAGGTCTGACTTTCATATTTTCTTAACAAATAAACAGCAACATTCTTAACTAATAACAAAGAATTTCACTTTGAATTTTAATATAAACCTTATAATAAATTTTGGGATAGATTTTATAACCGCCCGGTATTTCAAGGCCGGTAAACAAGAACACTCACATACCGCCCTGCGGCACAACACTCATAATGTATAACCTACATACATTATCTAACAATATTTGAGATACTATTGGCTCATAGAAAATCCAGGTGGGATTTTACATAAATTGTGAGCAAAGAGTTTTTGCCCCTTTTAGTTCGGCAAATTTTTTATATTTTCGCGTTCACACGAAATGGTTGCTATTTTTTTTCTATGCAATCTGTTCTGGGGCCGCAGCACTCTCAACTCTTTCGCGGTTCGCTTTTCACGTCCTACTTTACGCATTGCTTGCCAAATCGAGGGCGTATGGATATAGGTCCGATTTTATCATCTGCACATTGCATTACTCCATGCCAGCCTATACTGGCATGGAGGATGGGTCGGCACATGAGTTTTGCACTCCGACAGGGGGTCCTGTCCTAGATGTGTTCCATTTCACCACAGATCGTAATCTGTTGATGAAAATTCTCTTTGCATCCTGCTCCTATTGGGATTCGAACCCGGTACCTCCCGCTCCAAACGCCAAAGCTGTAACCACTGTGCCATTTGGTCGGTATGGCTGCTATTATTTTATTCTTACATGATCCATTTAATTTACCAGCCAAAATTTAAATTTCAACAAAATTGGTAATATTTACACAACGAGGGATTTTGTAAATTTATAATGGAAACTAGGAACTGATTCTCTCCTTTATACGGTTATTCAAAGGAAAACTTTTTTCGAATTTGCCGAAAAATTCCATTATTTATGGAACTGCAACTACAAATAAAAAACCTAAAAAATAAGAATACATAACTTAAATTGTACCACCTTCATTAAATGCAGAAACAAAACCGAGATATTCGCGCCAAAAAAAACTTTGGACATATAAATAAAGAATCAAAAGTTAATAACAGAGAACACGTTTAAATAGTTGATAAGGTGATTGTTGGTGGTAAAATATGTAGTCTACAATAATTCTTTACTGCATGTAGATAAAACATAATCTTTTTTAAATATGCATGATTTCTTTAGTGTTTTTTACAGTGGGTGGTCGGGCAATACTTGAAACATCATCAAATGCTTAGTTACAGTTTGTTGTTCTATTGGACTCAGTCAAGTTACTCCAGTCAATTTAAATATCGTTTTTCTTTAAATTACAGGATGTGGCATTTCAATTGCAAAACAAACTGCTCAGCGACGTATAGTCGGTGGTGATGATGCTGGGTTTGGAGCATTTCCATGGCAAGCATACATTCGTATTGGATCATCCAGGTAAAATTTAAAAAAAAATAATAATTACAATAAATACCTATAATATTTTTCTTAATTAGATGCGGTGGATCCTTAATATCTCGACGTCATGTTGTAACCGCGGGCCATTGTGTGGCACGAGCCAGTCCTCGACAAGTTCATGTAACCTTAGGCGATTATGTGATAAATTCAGCAGTCGAACCGCTACCGGCGTACACTTTCGGTGTTCGTAAAATTGATGTTCATCCTTACTTTAAATTTACACCACAAGCCGATCGATTTGATGTTTCGGTTCTTACTTTAGAACGAGCTGTTCATTTTATGCCTCATATTGGTATGCAAAACATTACAATAATTAGATTTACCAATTATTTTAATTGTATTTATGGTTTCAGCGCCTATTTGTTTACCGGATAAAAATGAAGATTTTTTGGGGAAATTTGGTTGGGCAGCCGGCTGGGGTGCGCTTAATCCAGGATCAAGACTACGTCCTAAAACATTGCAAGCAGTTGATGTACCAGTGATTGAAAATCGGTAAATATTAACAAAAAAAATTACAACCACCAGAATATTTGTATTTAAATTTTTTTATAATATAGCATATGCGAGAGATGGCATCGTTCCAACGGCATCAATGTAGTAATATATCCAGAAATGTTATGCGCCGGGTACCGCGGTGGTGGTAAAGATTCCTGCCAAGGAGATTCGGGCGGTCCCTTAATGCATGAAAAAAGCGGTCGATGGTATCTTATAGGAATTGTTTCAGCCGGATATTCATGTGCAACGCGAGGTCAACCCGGTATTTATCATCGAGTCGCATACACAGTCGATTGGATATCATACGTAACAAATTTGCAGAATTAGTAGTTATCCAAATTGTAACCAACAAAACTAAATTATATTTATAATTATTTAATTTATATAAAAAATACGAAAATTTTAATTTTAAATAAATGTATATGTACTTTTAAAATGCAACCGGAATTGCTGTACAAATCTTTAAAATATTCTAAAGATAAATGAAGTTAAATATTTAAGATTCTGTGAAACTTATTTAAATACTATAAATAAAATTAAAAATATTCATATGAGGTTTTTTACGAAACTATTAAGCGTTACTAAAAAATGAAAGAAGCAACTGAATTATCATTTTTCTATTTTATTGTATTTATTATATAGATTAATAATCATTATTAATTCATTTTTATGATAAAAAATTATTTTATATATTTATGTATATATAGTTAAAATATTTAATATTTAATTTAATGATAAATTTAATATTTAGACAAAATCAAAAAAAAAAAAAAATACATTTATTTGTTTGTTACCAAAATTTAAAATTATTTGAATCCAGTTTTATCGAAAAAATGTCTCTGTTTATTTGGGGAAGGTAAGTACCATATAGTACCAGCAATGCACCTAAAGTGTTTGAGACATCTTAAATTTATATCGACAGTTTCTTTTCTGAACTGTAGATGGCAGTATATTCGTAATAAGTTTTTGAGATTTAGTGGTTTAACGAAATGCGGAATGCATAATTTAATAATAATGTAATAAATTAATTCTTACCAATAGCCCGTAATATAATTTTTAATTAATATTACTTTAGAGTTTACTGCTTTTTCACCGCAATTAACTTTAACGAAGAAAGCATTATACAAAAAAGGCGTATCATTGATTTAATCATACTGCCATCTATAGCCAAAGATTGGAACCGTCAACATAAAATGACGTCAGATAGCAACATTTTTAAAGAAAAGTATTAGTATCTAGCTAGGGTATTCCTAAGTAGTAGGGTATTTTATATGTAGGGTATTCCTAAAAACAAATAAATACTGTCACTCTAAGAAAATTGTACAAGTGTTTTTCATTACGAGCAATTTAATTCGATTTTCTGAACCCAAAATACGACGATTTTGACGATTAACTAAGCCTTCAAGATTGAAATGAGCCTCATAAAACAATAAAACAATAAAATCGCTTTCTTCTTTCGTGTAACGCTCCAATTTTGATAACCCAAAACAGTCTGCCGTCATGGCATCTTTTTTATTTCGATGGCAGCACTTTACAGTATAAATGACGCAAAATCCAAATCTTACGTAGATTTTGTGACACCCTTTGTTTAAGTATGGTTACGCACAGAGGGGAAAATTCGAGTGTTCAAAGGCACATTTGATGACATTGTAAACTTGGGAAAAGAGATGCACTGAATGGCAATGCAACACTGAAGAACGCAGGCTTACTTCAAATATTTCGTTATTTTCTTTCAATCTCGTCTTAGTCCTAATTATTACTTCGAACGGAGTCATGCCAGTACTTCATTGAAGTGTATCTTTCAAGAATCCTTGCAGTTTATTAACATGATAGTACACTTAGATGGAATTCCCAGATAATTTCGTAAGAGTGTTAATAATAATTTGACGTTTTCAGCTTGCCCATTAACGCGTGCTTGACCAGTAGAGATCATATAATATTTCTACTATCAGCCACGAGATAGAATTACCCGAATAGTAGCAATGGTGTCAAGGTTGCAGTGATATGATTTTGCGACATAACGGAAGTCATCGATGTGACTGGCTGCGTCGGCCTTGTGGTTGTGACATGCATGATCATACATGATCATAAACGTGATGCGATCGACAATGGTCACGCGAAATTAAGCTTCGACCTTTGGTACACTTGACGAGAAACTTGAACAAAATTATCAATAAGGGTATAAAATCAGGAACCGATATGCTATTTTATTTACATATATCATGGAGGAATAATATCAACAAATGAACTACGTAATAAATTAGTTACAAAATTCTGTAAATGATCTTTGGGAGACATTAACTTCGATTGATTACTATATTATGTAAATGTTTATAAGCAATTTTGATGAAATTTGTTGTGAAAACAAAATGGAATTGTTAGATGATTTTTGACGGAACTTGGTTATTACAATACAAATTGAAACTACATTTTGTAAGTTCATGTTTACGGCCAAAATTGCGGTTCTAATATAGATTTAGGTGCGTATCTTGATAGTTTTTACAAGTGATAGGTTAGGTTAGGTTTCAGTGGCTGCTATCGCACACTTAGGCCAATTATGGCCCATTGTGATACCACAGGATCCGACATCATAAACTCCCTTAAACCCATTTACTACTATTAATATAGCGTAAAAGATCTCGCACATTACAGCTTTCAAGATCACAGATGCTGTTCATGTTGTATTTGCCCAAGTGATCTTGTCTTCTGCCAGCTAGTGCAGGACACGAGCAGAGGAAGTGAACAAAAGTCTCCTCCTCGTCCCTGCAGCTTCTGCAGAAGTCTGCAGAATTAGCACCCAGACCAAGCCTTCTCGCATGATTTCCGAAAAAGCAGTCCTCGGTAATTATCCTTACAATTCTACCTAAATCACGCTTACTCAGTGTGATAAGGATCTTGAATCGATTCAAGTTCAGCTCAGGCCATACTTGTTTCGCTACCCTGCCAGTTGGATTGGCGATCTACCTGGCATTTGTCAAGGCAAATGCTTCACTATGGCTTGCTGCTTTCAGCACAGACATATCCCTTCCTACACATTTTCTCCCTGATTCCAGTTGGAGAGTTGTACCGCACCTTGCTAACTTATCTGCCCTGCAATTTCCCTTAACGTCAGAATGGCCCGGAACCCAGACCAACTGGATATTGAAATGCTCACTCATCTCGTTAATCATCTCTGTTAGGGAAACTAAATCCAGCGAAAGAATGGCCGCCCGACTGTCCACATAGTGATATCAGTTAACGATATTACATTATGCTTCAACCAGTTCATGACCCTTTCAATCGCTATAACTTCAGCCTGGTACACACTGCAGTACTCAGGTAGACGAAAGAGTAAACTTACATTGAATTCCCCACAGAATACAATAGCTCCCACTCTACCATCGAGCTTGGAGCCGTAGGTGAAGAATTTAACTATCCCGGTCTCCATAACGAGAACACTATTCCAATCCTCCCTCTAGGGATGAATCCCTTCTAGGGGTTGTTCACCTTGAAAAACTTGTCGAAACACAAACGGGGTCTTTTGTAGTCAAGATTCACCAGTTCATGCCTCACTGAATTAACCATAGTTGAGTGCCCTTTTTGCAGGCACTTCCAACCCGAAGTCGCTGAGAGTCGGGTGGGCCCGTTAACCGCCATTTGCTTGCCGATAATATCCAACGGGAGAAGGTACAGCAAAACCTCTAGGGCACTAGTGGGGGTCGTTTTCAGCGCCCCACTAATGAGCAAACAGGCTGCTCTCCGCACCTTCGCCATCATGTTCCTATTTGATACTTTATCCAGAGCAGGCCACCATACACTCACACCACACAGCAGTATGAGCCTTACAACTGCCGTGTAAAGCCAGTGCACCAGCACCGGTTTCAAGCCCCATTTCCTTCCAATGACATTTTTACAAGAGTAGAGCGCAACAGTGGCCTTCTTTACTCTTTCTATCGTGTTTGGTTTCCAACTGAGCTTACTGTCCAAAAGAATCCTTAGGAATCTCACCTTATCAGTAAGGACCAACATAGTACCATTCAGGCTTGGTAAAACCATTGCCGGTATTTATACCTCCTAGTGAAAAGGACCAGTTCTATTTTAGATGGCTTAATCCCCAATCCATATCTGCTGGCCCACCCCGCAGTTATTGATAATGCATTTTGCATCATATCCCTGATTGTACCCAGGTGCTTACCCGACACACCTATCTCCACGTCATTGGCGTAAGCAACCACACCTATTCCTTCCCCTCCAGTTCCAATAGTAGTCTATTGATTACTACATCCAGAGCGGAGAGGACACCTACCTGGAGAGTTCCCCGAACAACCGGTCTTCTGACGGAATCTTCCCCCATCCCCGCTATGACCATTCTGCTACCTAGCAAATGAATAATTAGCATGATTACTGGGTCTTCGATCTCAAAAGGTAGCAATCCTTCCATAATTGCTTCCACTTTCACGTTATTGAACGTACTACTATATTACTACCTTCAATATCGAGAAACGCCACCAACGAGAAAACCTGAAAATCCAGACTTCTCAATTCCACGAACCAGAGTGTGTAATGCCGTATCCACGGACTTCCCCTTTTGGTACGCATGTTGAGACTGAGCCCAGTTTCTGGGTTCAATTTTTGAGCGAATATAGACATCCAGCATCCTTTCCATGGTTTTCAGCAGAAAAAGATATTGGTCTAAAATTCTTAGGGTTGCTGTACAAGCTTCTTCCCGCCTTCGGGATGAAGATCACCGCAGCCTCCCTCCATTTCTCGGGTATGTACCCCAGCTTCAGACACCCTTTGAAGATAACTTCCAGCCAGGGAAGCAAGACCTCCAAGTTCTTCTGAATATCTGCTGGTACAATCCCATCCAGAGCAGCTGACTTAAAAGGCTTGAACCCTTTAATAGCCCATTTTATTCTCCGTGTGTTCAGAATATCCTCTGTACGCAACAGTTGGACCCCGCAGTCACCCCTAAAACCACAACCATCCAAAGGCTCCGCAGTCGAAACGTCCTTACTAACCGGGAAATGAGTTTCCATCAAGAGATCAAGAGTCTCTTCACTAGAAACCGTCCATTCGCCATCCGTTTTTAACAGATAGCCTGGAATAGCTGGATTGGTAGAGAATTTTCGTTAAGCGCGAGGTTTACGAGACCCCTTTTATTCTATCACAGAAGCGCTTCCATGAATTCCTCTGCGCCTTCCTTGACTTTCTTTTGTATACTCTGAGGCATTCCTTATAGAAGTCTCAGTTCTGACTATCTCTAGATCTTTTCGCTCTATTGAAAGCAGACCAACAGACTTTCCGGCACTCCGTAAGTGCCGTGTTCCACCAAGCAGGTTTTCGCTTCCCCCTCAGCTTTGTTGAAGGACAGGCTACCCTCATAGAGGTATTGCAAGCCCTAGTCAGAGTGTCCACCATTGAATCCAGTTCACTACGTGTCGGGGTGTCCTGGAACTCAAGATGAAATAATGCCCTACAATTCCAATACCTACCTAGATACATGCCATACTGTCCTCCTGGGATTTCTGAACACGTACTGTTTTTTAATATTGAGATTAAGTTTAAACGTTATGTAACGATGTTCGGAGAAGGAATGCTCCTTCGCCACTCTCCATTCACTGTCCATCGGAGAGATAAATTCGGAGAGTGATATCCAGAACCTCCTGTCTATTACTAATAATAAAAGTGGGTTCCTGGCCTATATTATTAATAGTGAGGTTAGTTCTTTAGAGAAATTCAAAAAGTAACTCACCCCTGCCATTTATATCCGAGCTACCCTAGAAGGTATGGTGCGCGTTGGCGTCGCACCCCAGAATAACTCCCACTTTCCTTCTTCCTGTCGGGAGATTCGCATTGCAAACCTGGATAATCCTAAGGGATTCATCCAGGTTAGCCGGCTACGTGGGGAGCCAGACCATTGCCCTCGGTCTGCTCGGAATTTCCTCTTTGGAAATTGTCTTGAGCTTAACTCCCGGCTATACCTCTTCGATCGTCTTCCTATACAAGAAGACCGATCGTTGATCAGCCCACACGTTCAGCTTCAGCCGTCGCTGATACCAACCCGTGTCCCTGCATATTGGTGGTGGTCCCGGATGTTGTCCAAGAACCCTGAGGAAAACAAGGTAAAGTGCATTAAACACCGACCTCCATTTTTCCCCGGTGATGCTCCCATCTTCATGGCTCTCGTCCACGACGGCTAGCACCACCTCACCCTCCTTCACCACGTCGCTGAAGAGCTTAGGCCCCTTCCCCGACTGTTCCACCTGAAACTTGGCCCGTTTCATTTTGGAATCCATCCACAAGTTATAGGTAGAGATAGAACTAAAAACGAAAATAAAGAATACTACAAGAACTTAAAAATAAAAATTACATTTGAAATAACAAAATTATTGAAAAAAATAGTTACTTTATTATAAGAAAATTAAATTACATCTGACTTGCTTGGGATGCGCTGTAAGATTTATTTAGTTGTGGTTTACCCGACCCTGGCTTTTTGCCAATTTCCGCACGTTCGGTCATAATTTTTTGACTAAGCTGGAAATATTGAACTGGATGGTTAATTCCAGCGTCACAAGTGGTGTCATGCGTTATTTCAAAATAACGTCCACAGGCCAATTGATAGTGGCCTTTCTGCGCAAAACTTACCACGTCTTCCGCGTGGCCGGCACTTAAACCGTATGATATAAGTTTTGCACGTAAATCAGTTCCATTAAAGATTTTAAATGGGCAACCATGCGTTTCCTGTGGTCCAGTTTGCCCGGTAATGATTTTTTGGCATGAATGCGGTGCATAGTCTTTCATTGAACCAACTTTTCCATAACAATGGCGAATGCCGTAGGCGTAATTCTTCTCAAATTTATCTTCATCCATCGCTTTGCAAAATTCGTCACGCCAGAATCGAAGAGCATCGTTGAAACTTACGCCGATTCCTTTCAAAAACAATTGATATTGGAGTCGGCCCCCATATTTTAAGTGATGAGTTGCCCGAAATATATCATGTGTGTAACGGCTACATAGTGGAAATGATTTTTTCGAAAGTTGATCCAAGCTTTCAATCGGAATTGGCACATTTTTATCGAACGCATAATCCTTTCCAGTGTACGAAGTATGTAGATTTTTGATCAAATCAATCATCCGTTCATCCTCCTCTAAATAAGGCAGTATTTGATAGGCGAATTTCAACCCATCTTCAAGTATTTTTTGTTGTTTGGTGGCCAATACCAAGGTAAAATCGTTTGCGCTAACGTACGCAAATCCTTTATTAAGGTAACATTTTCGAGTCCGAATCAAATCGATGACCTCAATCATTGGTACCCGGAAAAAGTGAATGGTATCGATTTTGGATTCATCCAACTCAGAAGTGCTGTCCATAAGATGATCGAGTATATCATTCTTTTCTTCTTGTGAAATCGGTTGATAATCCAAATCGTTTAGTTCCAGGAATTGTTTAATTTCAGCCGGTGAGCAATTCATTAATTTCAATCGGAACAATTCAAGTTCCCTTTGAATGAACCATCTATAATAATAAATATTTCATGTGTAAGTAAAGTTAATGCTTATCTCAGTAATATCACCTTGTTGAGTCCTGATTCCTGCAATACACCAAACGTAAAATAAAATGTGAAATGTAATCTTTTCGCCGCGCTTCCAAAGTGGATCGATTATTATCACTCCTCTGCAATAATCGTAAGTATCCTTTCAGGCCTTCAACATTAAATTCATCTATTACCGCTTCATTCCATTCTTTCGAATATACATGAAAATTCTTTCCAGCTACGCGTTCCAGCACTCGCAAAACTTTCAGTCGATCAATGGCAATTTCACGAAATATATCAAGCGTCACTTCGAAATCGGGTGGCTCAATATAAAATTGTATATTTAATGGAAATTTTTGTTCCAATATTTTCTCACTATTTTCATGTAAATTATCGTTAATTTCCATTTTTAAATATTATTTATTATTTTACAAGAACCACAATAAAATTTGTCAACTCAAGTTAATTTCCCGCTATAAAAAACATAGAAAAAAATTATTAAACGTCGGGGAAACCAAATAAATTTATAAAAATCGGTGGCTTGGGTTTATTTGTCATCGTGACATTTCATTCTTATCAAAATATTTTCGTAGCAAATCTACACAGCTACATTATTTGAATTTATCTGAAAACGTTTTGAAAATGAGCGAGGAAAAGGATAAAGAAAATGAAAAGGAATACACGTTAAATGTAGACAATGAATTAAGATTTGAAATTGAGACGAAAAATACTAAAGTGCTGGTTGAGGTAAGCACAATACTTTGGAATTTGTTTGATAAAATTAATCAAAATATTTCCTGTTTATAAACTCAGCTCAAGACAGGCCATGCAGAAATGTTTGGTACAGAGTTGGTTAAAGGAAAGCCTTATGAATTTACAACAGGTGCAAAAGTGGCGATATTTACGTATCATGGATGTGTATTGCTGGTTAAAGGGCAGACGGATGTCATCTATGTGGCGAAAGAAACACCAATGGTGCAGTATTTGAATTGCCACGCCGCATTAGAACAGCTGCGAATAAATGCCGAAGAAAAAGATACTCAAGGAGCTATTGCTATGGTGGTTGGACCCACAGATGTTGGAAAATCTACACTTTGTAGAATATTTTTGAATTACGCTGTGCGCTTGGGGCGGCGGCCGATTTACGTTGATTTAGATGTTGGCCAGGGTCTTATTGGTATACCAGGAACTATTGGAGCCTTATTAGTGGAACGCCCTGCGACGATGGAAGAAGGATTTTCTCAGCAGGCACCCCTTATTTATCATTTTGGACATAAATCTCCTGGCGAAAATAACGCTCTCTACAGAATCCTAATCTCCAAACTGGCGGAAGTCACATCGGAAAGACTTCAAGCCAATAAAAAGGCTAAGGTTTCTGGGATGATAATAAATACGTGCGGCTGGATCAAAGGTGATGGGTATAAAAATCTGCTACACGCGGCTAAAGCATTTGAAGTAGAACAAATTTTTGTGCTGGATCAAGAGCGGCTATACAATGAGCTACTGAGGGACATGCCTAAATTCGTTAAAGTTGTATTCCTACCAAAAAGTGGTGGTGTTGTAGTTCGTACAAAAACAGTCCGTTCAGAAACAAGAGATCAAAAAATTCGGGAATATTTCTACGGTTATCGTTCGCCACTTTACCCGCATTCCTATGATATGAAATGGTTTGAGGTAAAAATCTATAAAATTGGAGCACCATCCCTTCCGACATCGTGTATGCCACTCGGTATGCAAGCAGAAAATAATATGACCAAATTAGTAGCGGTTACACCATCACCATCTCTACTTCATCATATTTTAGCCATTAGTTTTGCGGACAGTCCGGAAGAAGATATTATTCAAACTAATGTAGCAGGTTTTGTGTGCGTGACTAATGTCGATATGGAGCGACAGACTATTACTCTTTTAGCACCACAGCCAAGGCCGTTACCAAATAATGTACTTTTACTATCAGAACTTCAATTTATGGATAGTCATTAGCCTTTAAATAAAAATTTAGATTTTATAAACCAGTTAAAATGTATTATTTTTGCATTTTTGAATAAAATGTATAGTACCTGCTTCATATTAAAAACCCAGTTTCGAACATTTCTTCACCATTAGTGTAGCCCTTTTGGTGCGCGGTAACACAATTGTGTGGGAACGGCAAAAGTAACATGTCAAAAATTTATTATTGTATGTTTTTTGTGTTGGTTGTACTTCAAATCAAGCGAAATTTTTTATCAAAAACGCCATTACATACTATGGTTTTTTACTCACACATTTGTGTGGTTTGGACTTAAATTGAGCCATTTTTTTTGGTTGAAAAAGGGATAGTCAGTTGCCTTGACAAATGGCGACACGAACGGTCGTAAATCGGAATCTGTCCATCCTTCTACCCTGTATAATATTTTGCATGTTTATTGGGCGCTTTCTGACGTTTTGTTTAGAATTTTGTAAACAAATCTTTAGTGGTCAGTGAGTGTTCTAGATGTTTTTTTAAATGGATCGTAATCCAAATATGATTTTAAAAGAACAATATCAATTGGTTCAAGCACAAAAAGAAATTGATAAGATGGTACAGTTAATTAACAGATGTTTAAATGAATTTCTGGTAAGATTTTAATTACTGTTCCTTTTTATTTATTTACAAATTGTTAACCCGAGTAACCATATTACCCAAAAGTCTAATTTATGTAGTACATAAATCGAGAAGAATAAAGCCCGATTGGGTATTTGTATCAATGTCGGTCCCATTTGCGATTTGAAAAATCTGAGCCAAAATTGGTAATGTGCCATTCCGCGGTTCCACACTTTAATTCTTTCAGCGTGATTCTTTCTTCCAGGATTCTTTAGTAGTGTTGCTTTCGCTAATCCGCTTAGCTTAGCTAAGAAATGTGAAAGCAACAACTTTTGGCTTTAATTTTTCTGTGCTGGTTCATTTTCTTAATATTTATTTAAGTTTTTTTTATTTTATGAAATAGAATAAATTAAATTCGGTATTTTGCTATCAAATAACAAATGCTAAATTATTCTACAAGATAAATTTTTCGAGAAAAATAGAAAAAATAACGCCTTGCGGTAAACACCATAACCATAAAATGATTTTATTTCCACTTAATCCTAAAAATTTTGTTCTTAACATTCTAAGACAATCGGCTTGAATACAATGCAATTGTTGTTGTAATCTTTTGAAAGCAACACAGGAGCCTGTTCACGATATTTACATTGTTACAATATGACAGCTCAAAATCGTTCATGAAACTACATTGTAACAATGAACACGTGCCTTTTTCGTTCACGAACTCTACATTGTTACAAACGTCATTCTCAACCCAACTCGAGACTGCCTCTACAAATGTCATTTTTAATGGTGTAGGTATCAGAAGCAACATGATGATTGTGTATGTTTGCAAATGAAAATAAAGAACAACATTCAATTTTTAATATATTTATTTTAAATAAGTTTTATGGATACACTGATTATTTTGATGCTCCATAATACTACGCTTAGATCCTACTATTCGTATATTTTTTAGTTACGATCCGTACTTTATGGAAAAAATTGTCCTCTCTAGGCAAATCGAACTTTACAAAATCATAAAACATTCATAATAGATCGTTAGGAATCTTATTAGGTCTAATAGTATCGTGAACGAATGCCGCATCTGTGATGTTTAAATTGAGACACGAGTTTTTTTAGCAGCTGCCTCAATTGCTTGATATTCTTCAATCTATAAATAAAAAGTTTATTCTAGTCTTGTATTTTATAAAGGCCGCTCGGTTTTACCGGTTTGGCGAGTTTGCGGTCACGTCGTCTCTCAACACGGATTATACCATCTGTAATATGTGCTTTGCCGACATCGACATTAGTGGCAGGATCGGATAGCGTAGCGTAGGTCAAAGCAGCAGTTTTATACTCAACATTTAAGTTTAAAGTCTTGTTTAGAACATCTTGGGCAAACGAACGACATGCCTCAGTCTTGTCGTCTGCATCGGGCGGGAGTACGGCTAATGCAAGAACATATTCCTGTGCATATGGTTTGTCAGATTATAAGGCAGGTGGTAAATGAGCTAAACGACTGGCGGGTAATGTCTGAAAAACAATATGTTAAAGTTAGTCTCCAATTACGATTCCCTCGAGATTAATCTAATTAAAAATTATTAATTTTTAAAAAATATTACAATTCAAAATAATCTGCCACATAATTGCTTCTCCGTTAGAAATTTATATTGAAAATTCACAACAAACTCCTTCGTATCACAATAAAACATTGCAGTCTCTTAAAATTCATAATTTATTTTGTCTACGCAAATCTAACAAATTTTACTGCAATCCTAGTTTTAACAATAAATTTCATTGTCTTAATTCTGTGGTTATGTTTTTAACAATGTTTTGACACTTGGGACAATCTCATAGTTAACTATTACGTCATTTCTACAATGACAGTTGTTACGATATATTAACAATGTAAATATCGTGAACACAACCCAGCTAATGATTTCTTCGCACTATTACGTAATAAATATTTTTAAGATGTCCTTATCTTGTTTATTTGTCGTTTTTGGGTTAATTTTAGTTTAATGTTTGCTTCGAGTGCAAAAAATATATTTTTTCAACCAAGGAAGCAATTTTCGCAGCGAATAATAAATATTTTTTACTATATGAATAAATCAAAAAACATAATTTTACGCACATATATAAAAAAGAAAGGCTATAGTAAAAAAGGGTGTACCAAAAAAATCGTTCGGATTGTTTTGTTTGCTTATAATAAAAAATAGAAATAAAAATGATTAATTAAATATAATTTATATTTAATTTAATATATAATTTAAAATAAAACATATTAATTAAATATTACAGTTTTAAATTAATTATTTTTATTTTTAATATGTATAAGCAAACAAAACAATCCGAACGAATTTTTTGGTACCCCCTACAAATGCGCATAGAAATCAAATGTGGCCGTTTATTGATATTTTGAAATCAGAGAATCACGCTGAAAGAATTAAAGTGTGGCGAGACCCATTCCCAGCTAAAACATCTTTCGAGATAGACTAAAGTCGGTGATTCATGTAGATATTTTGTCTGATAGGCATAAATAATAATCGCTCTGATTGGTTAATATTATTTTGTCTTGTACGATAAAAACGAAATTCAAAATTAAGGGCGATTTATATTATCCGTTCCTTTCAGTTCCTTCATGTATCGTGTTAGACAGAAAGAAACATTGTTACATGTATTTTTCATAGAAGTGTTTATATTATCCGTTCCGTACTTGTAGGAACTGAACGGAACGGATAATATAAATACTCCTATGAAAAATACATGTAACAATGTTTTTTTTGTCTGATACGATACGTGAAGGAACTGAAAGGAACGAATAATATAAATCGACCTTTAAGCGATACATGTACATATAAAATTTTGTCGTATGGATATTTTTTGGCATTTTATAAAGCAAACAACCTAAACAGTGTTTTATTTTTGTTCTTTTATAAACGCAGCAATTCACAGTCAAACATGATAAGTATATCCCTTTTACAAAAACAAAAAAAAATTGGCTCAATTTAAGTCCAAACCACACAAATGTGTGAGTAAAAAACCATAGTATGTAATGGCATTTTTGATAAAAAATTTCGCTTGATTTGAAGTACAACTAATACAATTGTGTGTATAGTTAGTGTTTTTTTCTTTCGAACGAAAATAAGTTAGAAAGGAATGCATAAATATGTAAGTTGGTTCAAAAAACATACAAAAATAAATTTTTGACATGGTAGTTTTGCCGCACCCACACAATTGTGTTACGGGGCAGCAAAAGGGATATAGAATGGCAAAATGGCAACAAAAATGTCTCAAATTTTCATGTGTAACATGTCCGATACTATTATATTTTGACTCGTCATAATTAGACGGGTTCCATTGGCATTAAACAGTTTATCAATAACAAATTATAATATCTTAAACAGATTTGATCAAATTACTCAAATTGATATAGAAAAAATTATTGATGGTTTAAAAAATACAAAATCAATTGGCTCTGATGGATATCAGGTCCAAGTTTTTAAGTTGAATAAAACTGCATTAGCACCGGTAATATCGCAAATTGTCAACAAATCTCTGAAAGAAGGCAACCTTCCTCAAAAGTTGAAAATATCCAAAATGATTTTAATACACAAAACGGGCTCAAAGACTGATCCAAACAATTATAGGCCAATTAATTTGCAACCAATAGTAAATAAAATACTTTAAAGTGTGGTAAATAAACAATTAAATCAATTTATCGAAACAAATAAAATATTAAGTAATAACCAATAAGGATTTAGGCATAATAGCAACACCAACAGTGCACTATTTGATTTGATTTCGCAAATCCAAGGTAATTGCGATAATAAACTAACTTGCGGAGTTATCTTTCTAGATTTAACGAAAGCATTTGACACTGTTGATCGTCAAATTTTACTTAATAAATTGAATCAAATAGGTATAACAAGAATTTGCTTGAAATGGTTTACAAATTATTTTAATAATCGTCAACAGTATTTACAAATTGATGATCAAACCAGTGATTTTGAATTAGTTGAGTATGGAGTTCCCCAAGGTAGCTCTCTAGGTCCCACTTTATTTTTATTATTTATTAATGATATTTCTAATTTACCATTGAAAGGTTCCATATTTCTTTACGCAGATGATATATCACTACTTTATAGCGCTAGTCCAGATAATATCGGCTCTATTGAACAATGGATGAATGAAGATTTAAACATGCTTTCGGAATATTTTGCGTCTAACAGGTTAACATTAAATACACTAAAATCAAAATTTATGATTATCAATTCTAAAACTATCAACAATTTTAAAGTTACTTATAATAATAATGTAATACAACGCTGCTATGATTATAAATATCTGGGTATAATATTAGATGATAATTTAGATTTTAATAAAGAAATAGTAAATTTAAAGGCAAAGTTGAAATCAATATGCTATGTTTTTAAAAAATTAGGTAATTTTATTAACCATAAATATCGTAGGACTATATATTTTTCTATGTTTCATAGCCTTATATTGCATGGGGCCAATTTCTGGAATAGTACAACAAAGTTCAATATTGATGCGTTACAAAAGTTACAAAATAAGGCTATTAAAAATTTATATAATTATAATAGATTAGAACACACAACAAAAATACATTTAGAAAATAATTTGCTACCAGTAGCTCAAATAATTGATCATAGTTTGACGGTACACATCCAATTAGTTAAGAACAAGCAAATTCATTCCAATTTAGAAATAGCAACAAACCGTATTTCTAATTATAACACACGTTATAACACAAACATATTACCGAATAGACCTAAATCTACAAAATTCGGAACAAATTCCATATTTTTTAAGGCATCAAGTTTGCATAATAAAATTCCAAACAGTTATAAACTTCTGGATAAAAATAAATTCGTTCAAAATATAAAGAAATATTATTTCGAAATTTATAAAAGAAATAATTTATAAAAGTACTCTGGCTTTTCACAAAAATTCGTTAAGATCTCTTACAAGTTAGTTTTTTTGTAATTAAAATTATTTGATTGTTAGGCTCATGTAATTGCTCTCCATTCAAAAAAAAAATCATGTTTTGTAATATTTTTTTTGTTCTTTTTTTATTGTTGTAATTATTCAATTTCATATTTATATATCAATTTTTATTATATGTATCAAATGCGAGATTTATTCTCTTATGATATTTATTCAAAATAAATAAAATAAATAAAATAAATAAAATAAATAAAATAAATAAAATAAATAAAATAAATAAAATAAATAAAATAAATAAAATAAATAAAATAAATAAAATAAATAAAATAAATAAAATAAATAAAATAAATAAAATAAATAAAATAAATAAAATAAATAAAATAAATAAAATAAATAAAATAAATAAAATAAATAAAATAAATAAAATAAATAAAATAAATAAAATAAATAAAATAAATAAAATAAATAAAATAAATAAAATAAATAAAATAAATAAAATAAATAAAATAAATAAAATAAATAAAATAAATAAAATAAATAAAATAAATAAAATAAATAAAATAAATAAAATAAATAAAATAAATAAAATAAATAAAATAAATAAAATAAATAAAATAAATAAAATAAATAAAATAAATAAAATAAATAAAATAAATAAAATAAATAAAATAAATAAAATAAATAAAATAAATAAAATAAATAAAATAAATAAAATAAATAAAATAAATAAAATAAATAAAATAAATAAAATAAATAAAATAAATAAAATAAATAAAATAAATAAAATAAATAAAATAAATAAAATAAATAAAATAAATAAAATAAATAAAATAAATAAAATAAATAAAATAAATAAAATAAATAAAATAAATAAAATAAATAAAATAAATAAAATAAATAAAATAAATAAAATAAATAAAATAAATAAAATAAATAAAATAAATAAAATAAATAAAATAAATAAAATAAATAAAATAAATAAAATAAATAAAATAAATAAAATAAATAAAATAAATAAAATAAATAAAATAAATAAAATAAATAAAATAAATAAAATAAATAAAATAAATAAAATAAATAAAATAAATAAAATAAATAAAATAAATAAAATAAATAAAATAAATAAAATAAATAAAATAAATAAAATAAATAAAATAAATAAAATAAATAAAATAAATAAAATAAATAAAATAAATAAAATAAATAAAATAAATAAAATAAATAAAATAAATAAAATAAATAAAATAAATAAAATAAATAAAATAAATAAAATAAATAAAATAAATAAATAAATAAATTAGCAAAGTAGGTGCAAGTACTTGTGAGCAGATATTCCAATGGAACGTACATAATGTTAGTTAGAAGTAAAAAATAAGAAAACAAAAATTTTGATTAAGTAGTTATGAGTAGCTAGAAGTACTTGCGATTACTTTTCTAATGCCAATATCACCTGGTTATTGACAATAACGTGATATGATACGCTTTTTAGTTAATGATTTGTCATGATTGACGATGATTAGCACAGTTCTTAGGGAATGACATGTCCGGGATGGATATAACTACATTGAGTCTGTTTACTGCGCAACTAAATGTGACAAAAAGTTACTTTTTTGATAATTTGTCGTTCACTGAGCACCAAAGTATGACAGTTTAGTGTGACAACTTTGTATTCACTGCTTAGGTTGTCATCGACGCTAAACGACATTTTTTAACTGCAGTTGACTGTATTGTTGATTATTGTTGCAGCTGTCACATTCTTATCATTTTCAAAATGGATAAGGAATTTCAGTTTTAATTGACGTTTTAATTTGTTCAAGAAAAAAATTTAGTTTGCATATTTATTTTGGGAATAATTTAACAATAAACATATTTAATTTGGAAATATAACATATTTAATTTGGAAATATTTGCAATGTTATTTATTAGTTTATCCATGGTCCACAGTCATAGAAATAATAACTATTTTTATTATTCTCACTCTATTGATAATTAATAGATTAGAGAACATTAATTGAATCATTAATAAAATTAGAGACATCCTGGTGCCTAGCAATTATCTTAAAATTAGGTTTTCTGAAAGATGGTGTTCAGATATGTTCTGATGGATTGTCGTATTATGTATGTACAATCTTGACAGTGCAACATGATCTATTTGAGACAAAAAACTATTTTTTTTTCTCAACTGGACTATACATAAATTATTGACTGTTAAAAAATAACAACAATAATAGCTGTGTTTCTTGACGCTTATGTCGAGTTCACGTATGCGATCAAAAAATGATTCGCGAATCAAAGGAAAATTAAATCATTGAAAACAAATACAAATTTCCCCGTCCGAGATGAAATAATTTTAGCTTTGGGAAAATTTTGATCGGAAGCATCCAACATAATAAAAAAAAATTACAAATTATGAGTAATAATGCGAAATAATTACGCTCAAAGATTGGCTTGATTCGCGAATCATTTTTTGATCGCATACGTGAACTCGACATTAATCTGATCCAGTTGAGTTCATGTTTCAGGAAACAACACAAAGGCGCTTGCTAGATTTAAAATAAAAATTTGTGATCTAAAACAAAATTTGGATCATATTTTCCATATAAAATTTGTACTAATCCGGATCAATGAGCGTCAAGAAACACGGCAGCAATAACTGTATTATTGTTATTGTTATTTTTTATAATCATTATTTATTTATTTATTTATTTATTTACATTACAATTTAGAATAAAACCGTACACGTAACGTTGAGCTTTCAAGCTCATTTGTTGTCAAATATGCAGTTTATTAAAATTCCAAATAAAGCCATTTCCTTCATTTAACCAGCCATTTTATTTTCATTTCGTATCCTGTTAGTTTTCTGCTAATATGTGACACAGTATTTGACTAATTATCTTTTTATGGAGGCCGGTAGCTAGTTTATGCTTATATCAGGCTTGAGCTTTTGATTCTCCTCAACCATTTTAGCTCAACCCTACATCTATTTACAATAAGCCTTACAATGGTGTCTATTATTGTTTTTCTATTTTGATTTGCATAGTTATCATTGGGTGCTTTCAAGTCCTCTATCATGATTAGTAAAATCATCGCCAATATGATTTGAAAATTTCATAGTGCTAAACGATTTCATAGCGTTGGCCGCGATTTTACTCAATATGTTCCCAACTGTTGGGTGCCCTGAAAGCGCCCATTGTATGCTGTTTTGCATAGACTTTTTCGCTGCTTGGACATTGCAGTTACTGTGAATTGTATTAAATGACCTTGTTGTCATGCTGTACCATGAAATTAATGAAATAAATAAATAAAATAAATTTGACTCACCCCTATTCCACGGTTCCACACTTTAATTCTTTCAGCGTGATTCTTTCTTCGTTTCTTTCCCCTTCACCAACAAACTAATTTTTTGGCGGGGAAATTGTTGATTCTTTTTTCTTCAATATTTTTTTTTTGATTCACTGATTTCTTCGCACTATTACGTAGATAAATATTTCAAGGACATCTTGTTTATTTGTCGATTTTGGGTTAATTTTAGTTTAATGTTTGCTTCGAGTGCAAAAAATATATTTTTTCAACCAAGGAAGCAATTTTCGCAGCAAATAATAAATATATTTTACTATATGAATAAATCAAAAAACATAATTTTACGCACATACATAAAAAAGTAAGGCTATAGTAAAAAAGGGTGTACCAAAAAAATCGTTCGGATTGTTTTGTTTGCTTATAATAAAAATAGAAATAAAAATGATTAATTCAAAATATAATTTATATTTAATTTAATATATAATTTAAATTTAAATATATTAATTAAATATTACAGTTTTAAATTAATTATTTTTATTTTTAATATGTATGTATTAGCAAACAAAACAATCCGAACGAATTTTTTGGTACCCCCTACAAATGAGCAAAGAAATCAAATGTGGCCGTCGATTGATTTTTTGAAATCAGAGAATCACGCTGAAAGAATTAAAGTGTGGCCCATTGAATGTAAAAAGTTGTTTAGTGCACAATTCTTTCACCTGTATAAACTTCCCTTATACAAATCAAGGATAAAAACCGGTCCCTTCTGTTTGTATTCTGTGACTTAGTACCCTATATATTTGCTTAGAATAGGTATATGGTGTGGTTGAATTTATTGTGTCCACCCACTGCCTATGTAGTGAAGGAAGATGCAATGTAGTGTATGTATGCTTTGGTATTGTATTTACAAAATGACTTATTTTGATTAATATTTAAAATTTAATCAAAATATATTTCGGTCGTTTATTCACAAATATTCAAGATATTTTTGCTAAGATAACAAATTTATTTGACAAAAAAATTATTTTTATAATATGTATTTGATTAAATTTGCAAGAAAAACACAAAATCAAAAATTTTATTCATCATTTTTCAGGTGGAAAATTTACAACTCAAATCAAATGATGTAGCTAGACTGGTTAAAGACACAAAAGAAGATATCGCAGCGAAACCACCATGTAGTTCGATAGAAGATAAAGAGATCAATAAACAATCGTTAAATCTGAATATCGCCAGAGCGGTTAAATCTGAATTCATCGTAGAGGAAGATGAAGAAGATGATGACGATGAAATTTCAAAACTATCATTTTTGGATTATTAGGATATAATAAATTTAATTGTGTCGCCCATAAATTATTACTGGTGGACAATTTAATTCAACCTATTGTGATTGTTCAAATACAACATTTATTATGTTTTACTGATTAATTAATTTAACTGCTTATTTATGGTTCATTGGGTATTGTTTAGTATATACAAAGATGGACGTTAGAAGTTCAAATAAAAATGACACACGTCCAAAAAAATATGAAAATAAAATTGGATATAAATTAAACTCGGGTCGTTCATCAGTTGAAATCTATTTTATATGGTTTAGTTTTTTAATATTTGTTACAGAATTAATAACAGGTACTGTATATACATGTAAATTTCATCTTTAAAATGTGTACTTTTATTGTGCGTGGTCCATTTCGCAGATTTAAGTCTTGTTGGTTTGTATATTCATAAAAATCACATAAAATGGAGTGCAATTACGTTGGCGATTATTTTAATCCCATGGATCGTGTGCCAAGCATATTTATTTTTTATTATGAAAATGGAGCATGATCGTTCAAAGCTGGATGTTGTGCTACATATTTTGTTTGTTGGAATTCCATATCGGTAAGTTAATTTGGTGTGAATGTCATTAAGATGAGAAGGGATGATGGTGATCGTACATAAACGAAAAAGAGATAGACGATAATCTGTAATTTAATAAGAAACTGTAATTTTCTTCTTTATGTATCTTCTTTATGCAGGTATATACATATCTTGAGAAGAATCGAAAAGGGAAGCAAAAACAATCAAAAAATTAATTCGATCGTCTATAAGATCAATATATTAAATCGAATCCAGCTGATCAATTCAATACTCCAGTATTTGCCACAATTTCTATTCCAATCGTATTTAATATTCTTCGAGACGTATCGTTGCGTCTTTTCAGGAGTATCCGCAGGACTGGCTGGCTTCTCGTTTGTATGGTACATATTTGTCTATATATTCTACTATGTAAGGCACAACAACGAGAACCTTCGCGGTGATTTAAATGCCGACCAGAATATAATCTCGGGCCCTCGGTTGCCGGGGTTGCACTCACACCACAATAATATTAATGGGCAACACATTATCAATAATACACAATCAGGACGAAATAATAATAATGCGTGTAATAACTATCGATATTACACGAACACAATATCATCACTATCCTCACAACCCTCCAGCATATTAACTACATCTACGGTGGTGTCAGCGGTGAATCCTAATGATAAGAATTTCTATAATAAGAAACAGTTCGAAAAGGACAAAATTTTCTATTTCAATAAACGAAAGCCGATTTATAAGAGAAATGATGAGATTATCGAAACAGCTGATCTGAGTAACTATTCGTTGGAATTTTTCGAAATAAACGAATCATATGATAATTCTTGCCTTAAAAGTAAAACACAATGTTCGAGTAACGATAAGAATTTAAATTTTGAGTTGGGGCACAATACTGATCCGAATGATCTGCACGAATATATGCTGAAACGTAAAGGGATATGTTCTTCTCAAGAAATGCTCCATTTAGTAGACATCATGAATGATAATATAACGCCGGACCAAATTGACATACTTGCAAAAAATGTTGCAGATATAAACAGTCTCAACGATGAATCGAGCAATAATGCAAACCATAACAATAACTTATCGAGCCTACTATCGTCTGGGACCCATAGTACAGAAAACGATTTTATTGATTTGCTCGATAATAAAAAATTTCTCGATATATTCCCAACTAATATCGTAATCGACGATAAAATAATCGAGAATATCGATGCGGCCATATACGAAAACCAGATCATATTCGAGAAACGAATACACAAAAATCAGTTGACCATTGAGAATTTAAAGCTCCAGGATGAAATCCTATCGAACGATATAAAACAGCATCATCATGATCGACAGCACAGTCAGGATAGTCACGAGTACGAGAATATCTACTTTAACAGCGATCGCAAGAAATACTGGCAAAATTATCTACTCAATTGTAATGATGAGAATACTACTTCGATCCTTTTAAATACATCTTCGATGGCTGATCAGAGTAATACCGTAATCGAATCAACAATTGGTGCGCATGAGAAGCCACATAATGAATTGCATATTGTTGAAAGCATTCCATACGATGACGAACAACAGCAGCAACACAACAAAGAAGATGGAGTTGGTAATATCCTTATCGATACGATAAATAAGATTAAAGTTAGTAAATGATCCCCTGGCGGGTTCCCTTGCCATCCAAGAATGACAAAAGTATTATATTTAAGTGCAATTTGATTGTGATTATATTTTTATACAATTGAATTAAATGAAGTGCCGTTTTTATATTAATATACAAGATTTGAGCGTTTTATTTACCTAATACTCTTGAGTAATAAGACTATTTGGTATTTTTATTTAAAACTACTTTATTCTTTATCCCGTCGCGATGACTTTGAGGATTCGCCTCGTCTCCTTTTGTTGAGTGGATTACGCGGATCATACACATCGTACCAGTCATCTTTTTTGGTTGCGGCATCTTTTGCAAGAACCGCGCCTTGTTCAGAAAATTCTAATTTATGCGCCAACCAGTTGTCATTATTGAGTTCCTCGTCGTCATCCTTGTTCGAATCAGTGCCATCTTGTTTTACTTTCTCGAGTTTGTTTCGGAATTCTTTTAATAAGTTTAAAGTAAATTCTTCGCGTGAGCTGCCCTTCTTTGGGAGTTCTTTTAGCTTTTTATACTTATCTTTTTCATCTAAGTATTCTTTGAATTGTTCAGATTTTTCCGTTTTGGTCTCCACTTCTTGTTGAACTTTTTCGAGTCGGGTCGTCTTTTCCCTCTCGTCTTGACGGTATTGCTTCTTTAGCGAAGAAATTTCCTTCTTAATATCTTCCAATTTCTTCTGCTTTTTTGCTATGTTGTCCTTTTCGTTCAGATAATCGTCGTCCGAGTCGGATTCTTCTTTTTCAGGAGATTTTTCCTCATGCCGTCGTTTTGTTTTAGATTGCAGTTTGTTTCGAATACGTGATGTCTTTTCGGAAGCATCTTCTTCCTCCCTTTCGTCATATTCCTCAATACAATCATCAGATTTAACATCTGATTTATCTACTTTAATTGTTTCACGACTCAATTTGGGATCATTCAGAACATCATGTGAAGATTTTGCTTTGGCTTGAAACTTTTTAGTTACTTCTGTCGTTTCATTCTCATCCTCTTCAGCTTCATTACCAAACGAAAGGAGAGTAAAATTTTTTACTCCTTTTTCTTTTTTCTTTTCGCGGATTTTTGTTTTTGAGGCTGTTTGATTTATTTGGCGGGGAATTATATCGTCAAACGGGTTCGAAAGGATTTCGGTTTTTAAAATTTTGTGGGGATATAAAGGACGCTCATCTTCACCAACAAGGCCATCTTCCAATTTAAGCATATTGTATAACGTATCTCCAGTCACCTTCCCGAATAGTGTATGTTTATTCTGTAGCTCGGGTGTAGCTCCAAGAGTGAAAAAAAATTGTGATCCATTATCATTCTTTCCAGCATTCGCCATTGCCACAAGACCGCGTCGTGTGTATCTCAATCTTGAATGAAATTCATCTTTAAACATTTCACCGTATATTGATTCACCACCAGATCCATTGCCATTTGGATCACCTCCTTGTACGATAAACCCTTTGATTAAACGATGGAATATGGTCCCATCGTAATAGCCTTCCATACATAATTGAATAAAATTTCGGCATGCTTTTGGCGTCTCTTTCGCCCATAACTCTATATCTACATCACCAACACTAGTTTTTAAAAGAACTTTGCCAAATGTAGGCGGTTCTTGAATATAAATACTACTCATATTTAATTTACAAAATCGATTAAAATTATTATAATGTTAACAACAACAGTCAATAATATAATATGTATAAGATTTGTGTATCTGTCAAAATGTTGACATTCACATGGGAATAAACTATCACGATAGTTGTAGTGCTAGATCGATTGTAACAGCCCTCTAGACCTATTCCCGACAAACCAAAATTTGTCAAGACTATCTTTTGTACTTTATTTACCATGTTTCCATGTACCGAGTTAAAACAGGTTTAGGTATCGTTGAGTCGAAAATTTGTTAGTGTTAACTTGAACCGTTTCCATGAAACCAAGCTAAGTTGACCTCTATGTTAATGTTTATTTCGATAGTCTACTAATTTTCAAGGTTAATTTTAAAATGTTTTTATTTAAAATCATACGGATTTTGTCTAGAAATGTGTGAAACGAAATAAGTGTAACCGGAAAGATATAGTAATAGTATTTGTGTTTGTGTTAGTTTCGTGCGTATGATTGTTTTACTGCACATGCAAATCACGTGTCATTCTTTTTTTGTTTATTCATATTAACCCTTTGAGTGCCAACATCATTTCGGCTAGTGTATTGAGGAGCACGATCGCATTTCTTGGCACTCAAAGGGTTAGCCATTTTGTATACGCCACATTTGTGTGTTGTTATTTTCGATTTTTTTTAATATTTTCGGAAAAAATCTTGTACATTAAAGCAATACCACTACATAATAGGCCATTTTTCTATATAAAATAATTCCATGAGCTTGTATAGGTAAATCCAAACAAAAACGCGGGTGCCATACGAGTAAGTAAAAAATTACATGGGACAAAAAAAAATTCTTCATTTGTCCCAATAAATCTGCTTTATTATCTACAAACATAATTTATCTGAAGGATCACGATAAATATTGATATTTTGAGAAACATTTCCAATAAAAATATTTCCCTATTGAGTAACTTTTCATTTAGCAACTTACTGATAAAAGTAACAACACAATTTTTCAATGACACGTGTGCGTATAAGATTTTTAATTTCTCTTGGCTCTCTTGTATTATTTGTTTTGGTTTTGTTTCACGCACGACATACAGTACCGAAGAAAATAATGAACTTAATTTCATACATTTTATTTATGTAATGAATTTTAGATTAAAGGGTATAAAATCTTATTTATATTCGTTTGTGTTTTGTATATTATTTTTGTAACCTGCTATGTAGTGTAAAACATAGAAAGATTTTACCACAGTACACATAATACACAAAATTATTATGTGTGATATTTTACCTTATCAAGTTTCAATATCGGTATCGTAATTTTAATTCTTTACTGTAAATTTTACACAAGCCCACAAAAAAAAATCCAATTGTCGATCAAATTGGATTTTTATTTTAGTTATTATGTACAACTATATTTGGTACAACCAACTAAATCACGCATTTGGGCTTATCGTTAGTATAGATTGATTAAAATGTATTTTGGTTTATTACACCACATTACTTAAAAATCAAGTTTTATTTGAATAAAAATAAAAACAAAATATTTTGTTGTCATACGCAAAGACGTACATCCATCCCGTTCAACATATTTTGGTTTACTAAAAAAGTAAAAAAGCATGCAAGAGCGGCAGTAAAAAATCTCGAGAATTTTTGTTTTTATTTTATTTGTTTTTACGGTGTAAAAATAAGTTGCTAGTTTAATTGAAATATTACTGAATGAAAAGTTTTCTCAAAAAAATTTTTGTTTTAAATAATTCAATAACAAAATATCATTATTTATTTCTTGCAATGTATTATTCAATTTAACTTGAACGATACAAATTATTTATTACAAATAATGAAATTGTCTTTTTGTAGCCATGTAATTTTTTTCCGTTTTGTATGGAGTTCTCATTTTTTTGGATTTACATATACCAACAAGATTATAACAAGAAATGGCCTGTTATTGTATTGGTATTGATTAAAGGTACATAGTTTTCGTTCCGTTCCGATTCGTTTCGTTTTCAATAAGTTTTTTAAATTCTCACGCACATAGCTTTCATTTCGTTTTGAGTTGTTTTTATGTAGTTTGATAAATCGAGTTTTTTTATTTCTCACAATATTGTTTCAATTCAATCAATTATTTATATTATCATATCAATTGATTTAATAATGAGTGAAGATTTACACATTAACAAAAAAAACGATAACGATAAACGCCAAAATAAATATTTCGAGGTTATATTGTTTAAGCTTTTATTGAAATTTGATCAACTGTTTCGGTTCGGTTCCGCCTTGAACTTAACAATGTGAGCATGTTTTCGGTTTTCCATACATATTCAACTTAAAGGTCGGAACAAAAACGAAAACTATGTGCCTCGACCTTAATATTTTGTTCCGTTTTGTTATACTTGGGAATAGCAAAGCAATAGCAAAATAGTACGTGTTAAAATATTTTAGTTTGAGTTTACACCAACATATTTTTGCTAGATACTGTTATTCTAATGGTGTAAACGGGATATTAATCTTAATTAAATTATTTAATTTTTACAATTCAAGGTAGGAATATTTGGTATAACTTCAGGCTGTGATTTTGTTATGGTTGTGTAAATTCCTGTACCTGTTTTTCTCAAAAAAAAAAAAAATTATAGAAAATTGCAGAAAAAAAATATTTTAGTTTGAGTTTACTCCAACATACTTTTTTGCTAGATACTGTTATTCTAATGGTGTAAACGGGGTATTAATCTTAATTAAATTATTTAATTTTTACAATTCAAGGTAGGAATATTTGGTATAACTTCAGGCTGTGATTTTTTTATGGTTGTGTAAATTCCTGTACCTGATTTTCTCAACAAAAAAAAAACGTTGAACAGGACGTCCTTTGTGCTCCAGTCAATTTATTTATTAACTTTTTTTTATGGTTTAATCCCTGCAATCTGTTTTGGGCCGAAACACTCACAACTTTCGCGGTTCGTTTATCCCGTCCTATCTTACGCAGTCACCTGCCAAATCGAGGACATACGGGTGGGTATAAGCCCGATTTAGATTACCATCTGCGCATTGCGTAGCTTCATACTAGGTCGGTCCTAGTGTTTGTGTTCCTTTTCATCACAAATCGTTATCTGATGATGAAAATTCCCTTTTTGCATCCTGCTCCTATCGTGATTCGTCTCCGGTACCTCCCAAATCAAACGCCAAAGCTTTAACCTTAACCACTGTGCCATTTTGTCTGTATTTGTTAACATGATTTGTTAGAATATTTTTTGCTAGCTCAGACTTAATGTTATTTTTTTTAAGAACTGAATAATAATAATATTTATTAACACATTGAAGACGGATGACGTGAATTTACGTTATTTATTTTTCAACCGTTGGAGACGGAAGACGTAGATTCACGTCATTTAGAATTTCAAGCAACATCGTATAAAAAACTGTAATTATAAGTAAATAAAAGATTACAACGAAGAATTATTGTTACAAACAAACATGTGCTGAAGATGTGTGCACTAGTTGAATAATTAAAACAACCCTTGTATTCAATTCAGTGTTATACAAAAATTATCACTTTTTATTTATATAATTTCATTATGTAAATGAACATGAATATTTACAAAAGTTATACATGAATATTTACAATATTCATGTATAAATTTTGTAAATACCCATGTGTACAAAATACTAGTATACATATTAGTATTTTTCCTGAAACAATGGAATAAACCCAGGATCCTACCGGCCTACCGCTTAAAATTACTGTACTCATGATTCATTCGTCATGTTTTATCTCTACAAATGACTGTTTTTCCGTTGCATGAAACCACGCCAGCGTCCATCCTAAACAATATTTCTACAAAAAATTTCGCATCAGACACCACCATTGAATAAAAAAAAATGTACAAAAACACTCGGCAAAAACAACAACAAAATTCATTCAAAAAATATTTTGACGACTCGAGTTTTTTTCTCGATTTCATTTTTAGTTCGTGTTTGTACGGGGAAAGGTGATATGTAAAAAGTTGAATAAAGAATTTGTAGAAAGAGCAAACTTTTGGTTTAGCAAGAAAACTTTTCAATAAAAATACTATTTCTTTATGAATAAAATCATGTGTTGTGAATAATCTAAAATTTTATTTAATTCGTATATAATTAATGTGCATATAGTGGGATACATTTTACTATTTAGTTTTTAATAACAGTAGTAAACAAAACCATTCATTTTTTATTTTGTGCTCGGAAAATCTAAAATATAAATCTTTCTGTGTTGAGAAAATATCGAGAAATTATGTTGGAAAAAGTTATATTTTTAGGATAGTTTATATTTATTTGTGATTTTATAATAATAATAATAATCCAAAATACCGTAATACTGTGTTATTGTGTCAAATTTCATTTTATTTTGTTGTTTTGTGTAACTCTGCAATCATCATTCCAACGAGCAGCACAAAAAATGAAATTAAATTACCCAAAGTGATTGTGTATGTGTTACTCATCATCCCGCAATAAATAAATTTAGCATAATTAAAATGTTGACTTGTGATTAATTAAAAGTAATAAAAACTATTACTATATATATACATAGCAATTCCGACATGGATTCTACATTTAAGATAACACAAGATTCTCCGGCTAAAGGTGGTGGATTTGCTGTAAATAATGGTGGTGCTACTCATACCGTAAATAATTCAAGTAATTTAAATCACAACAACAATAATAATAACGAAATATTAAGTAAAAATGATAGCCCTTTGGTGTATTTGGTCGAAACATTTTATATCAGCTCTAAAAAGAATACCGTATTCCAAGTCCGGCTTACCGATCGCGGTATCATATTACGCAAAGAAACTAACGGGTCGGTAAAAGAGCAGACAATACTGTTAGAAGATATAATCGGCAGCCGATGTTTACGAAGCAAAAAGAAACGAGCTAAAGGAGGAGCCTGCGCATGTACATCACTCACTGGGCCGGCACAATTAAAAGTGGTCGAGGAAAATTCTGGGGAACAAGATGAAACGGATGTTAGTGCTTATCTTTACATTTATGCATATGTGCTAAAACGCTCTCGTAATAAAAACGATGGTAACCGCGGTCGACGTGAACGTACCTCGATTACTTTGAGATTCCGCTCGTTCGACAAGTATGAAGACAATAATCGAGAGGCACAAAAATGGAGGGCCGCTATAAAATTTCTTTTGAATGGCGAATCGCCTCGAAGCCCTGTGTATCAAACACTCGACAATCGTAAAGTTTTAGTGTTGCTTAACCCTAAATCCGGATCGGGAAAAGCACGAGAAATATTTCAACAACGGGTTGTCCCTATATTTCTGGAAGCTGAAATTCCTTATGATCTTCATGTTACTAAGCGTGCCAATTTTGCGCGTGAATTCGTTCGATTAAAAGATATTTACGCTTTCCGATATATAGTCGTAGTTGGCGGTGATGGTATATTCTTCGAAGTAATTAACGGGATTTTTGAGCGTAGTGATTGGGAAAGAGCTGTGGACGAAATTGGAATTGGAATTATACCGTGCGGATCTGGAAATGGATTAGCTAAGAGTATTGCATTTGAAAACAAGTAAGTAATTCTTGATTATCAAATCTTGAACTTCAATATTTGGGTTATCGCTAAACCGTTTTTATGTAATATATACTTTCATCTTATCATGAATAGCTATGTGTACATATTTATACTCCAGTAAATCGATAACATAATAATTAGAATTTGCGTATGTATTAAGATCACATTTTAATCGGAGTTACAACTGATAAATGAGTTTGGTTGTTCAATCGAATTATTTATCTAAGCACTATTTACTGATATTTAAAACTAAATTAATTTTGAATTACTCTATAGTAATAGTAGTCTTGAGAAACATACTAAAATTAAACCTTGTAAGATCTTGTTTTAATTTCTAAATATCGTTTTTAATCTTCCTTTCTCCGTCTGTCTATCGTAACTAAGTTATTTGATCGTAACCTTAAAATTGTGCGGGATATGAATAAATATTTTAAATGTTCGAATTAGAAATTTGTGTTCTTTTACGCCCGCTCAAATAATAATTGTGCTTACAATGAAAAAAATAAATACACCGCAACGGTTTTATGACAGTCCTAAAGACTGTGTATTGTTATCTGTAGATGAGGTGATCTATTAAACCAGTATACACCCATAGAAAGAAAATACCTCCTGAATTGTTCTCATCTAAGTACATTGCACACGAACAAACAGATCCAAGTTCCGAAAACTCTAGTTGTGACTAATATGGATGAAAACACCACTGCTACACACGAAGAATAATCTTAACATTCTGGAAATATACCGATAACTCAAAGGTAAGATAAGCTCGAAACAATGGCAAGATCTGTGTGTTTCGTTATTGATTATAGATTATCTCAACAAAAAAATTTCTGTGCAATATACAAATCCTAAGTTTCCAAACTACATGCCTCGCAGCTAGATTAACCAAGAACTCTAACAATGCTTCTTCCGTTAGATTGGCCGCAATTAAGGTAAACTGTTTGGGGTAAAGAATTTTTGAAATGGAATTACGTATCGAAATGGATCTATAATTGATAAAATTACCTAATTATATTTTTTATGGATTGGAACAATCAAAACTAGTTTAAGATTGTTAGAGACAATACCACAATCCAAACTTAAATCGAACAAATATTTCAGAATGTCAACTAAGTGCTATGCACACGATTTTTATAGAACATTATCAACACGATATTTGCCATAGGAGTGTTTGTTTTTTAACTTTCAATGATGAATTCAAGGGACTTGATTAGATCGACGAGCTATAGTTATTTTTGGAACCAACAATATATACATCATTTTCAGCTAAATTAGACTCAACTTATTATTATTATTAGAATGATTGAGAGATTGAATTTCCGACGGTACATTAATAAAAAACTTGTTGAATTGTGTAATCTATTGTTTAATCGAGCTCCTTCCGAAAACTTCATCTATTATTTTCCAACTGTCTTTGAACTATTTTTAACGATGTCAAACTTCCTAAGCTAATATTAATTTTTCGCCTTTTGGACGTCAAGATTAATTACTCTAGTGAGCTTTCTAATAATAATTAATAAATTTCTCTAAAAAATTTCCAGTTCAAATTATGAGGGAAATTCTTGCGTTTTTAGCAAATTTTTCCATTCAAATAAACAGTTTCCTTAGAAGAGAAATTCATCTCTTATTTTAAAAACTTACAGTGAGTAACGAAAATGATCATACATACACACTGAGTTTTGAATTTGTTTACCGACTATACATAAGGATTATAGAATTTATTTTGCAGTTTTTTATTAAATTAAATAATTTTACAAATTAACAAATCTAAAAATGCAAAATAAAAGTTCATTTACCGTTTATAATAAAAAAAAAGAATTTTTTGCAACGAAAATGATCATACACTTGTCAAACCTGTTAAGTTGGACACTTTTTAAGTTGGTCAACTGGCTAAGTTGGACGATTTTGTCTTGCACCAACTGGCTAAGTTGGACGATTTTGTCTTGCATTTTTAATTATTTCTCAACAAAAAATTTATTGCGTGGACCGTAAAGCTGTTAATTTTGATTTATGTTTAAAACCTTTTCAAGTTAGACACCTTTGTAATTAGTCTTTTTTTTACGGTACCGTGAGTGCCCAACTTACACAGTTTCCACTGTAATATATTTTTTTAAAATCATTTACATAAATTATGTTTCATAATTATTTGAATATCGAGTTTGTCCTCCTTTATTTTTTATAACCTCTTACAATCTTCTAGGTATTGATTCTACTAACTTCTTGGTAACTTCCGGTGAAATGTTATACCATTCTTTCATTATTGTTTCTTGCAACGTTTTTTTGCTGGTAATCCTTTATTTTCTAATTTGGCGTTCCAGGTGATTCCATAAAGATTCATTGGGGTTCAGGTCAGGCGATTGGGATGTTGAATGTCACCGGTTTAGGACGTTATTCAGAATGTATTCTTTCACAATGTGTACCGTATGCTTAGGATCGTTGTCTTGCTGCAAGATCCATGATGGTGCGAATAGAATACCTAGGTATTTGCAGTGATCCAAATTTCCATTTATAAAAACAAGTTGCCCCACTGGCCGACATTAAACCTTATAGCATAACCGAACCACCATCATGTTCAATAGTTGGGATGATGTGTTTTGGCTCCTGCACTGTAGCAGGTTTTCTCCAAATTTTACTTCTCCCATCGGCTCCGAAAATATTGAATTAACTTTCATCCGTAAAAACAACCATCTTCCAGAAGTTGAAGTCTTTTGTTTTTAATTTTTCTGCAAATTCAGTTCATTTGTTTGGAATTAACATTTGAAATTAATGGCCTCTTGCGTGGCACTCGGCCATGATATCCATGTTTCCATAAAACCTTCACCATTAATCTTACTGCGACATAAAAGTTTTGTCCTTGAAGCCGAAATGAAAAAATAGAAATGAAAATAAAAAAATTTAAGGCCATTTTTGAGATGTAGATTTTTGTTTAAATTTTATTTTTGAAAGAACAGAATAAAGCAATACAAAAAAATTTGGTGTTTTAATATAAAATAAGGATTTAAATTAACAATAAAAATCTATTACGACTTAGTTTGAAACCAAAAGCAGAAACCGTGAGTAACTTGGCCTATTACGACTTAGTTTGAAGCCAGAAGCTGAAGCCGTGTGTGGCTTGGCCTTGCGCTGCAACGTTCACGGACATTGCTAAGAAAATAAAAAGAGAGAAATAAATGGCAGTTTGAATGGAAAATTACCAATCGAAAGTGAAAAAATCGAAAATATTTATCATTTTTCATATAAAATGTATATGAGGGGAGTGCCCCGAAATCTTGCATTGCAAAATCTTGCAAATAAACCTTGCAAGTACAAAATTTTGACGTTTTAGTATTTATCTGCGATACAATCATGCGTGTTAATAAAAATTAATGATTTCTCAATTAAAAACACAATAAGTCATTCTTGAGTAAGTTCTCGCATTTTATTATAAAAAAATAAGAGAAGTAGTTATAATATGGGCGATATATTATGGGCGATTCTTTTTAAAAAATCAGTTTTAGTGTGCCTTTGAGTCCCTGAGTCCCTTTATTAATGATCCATTTTATTTTTTTAATTTTTGATTATTGTTTTTCTTTTCTTTGAAAGGCGTTCTCTGGGTTCCACCTTATTAATTTGAGCCTTTGCTACAATAAGTTCTCTCGTTATATTTTCAATAATTTTACGTACTCCAGCATGCAATTGTTCAACAATACAACTTTAAGGCGCCGGTGCCATGCTTCGATTTCACTTTTCGATTTGAGCTTTTGCCATAATTATTTCATCGGGGGCTAGCCCCTTAATTTTGCATTACAAAATCTTGCACTAAATATCTTGCATATCAGAATCTCCCGTACATTTATAGAATCGCGCGCGCGCTATAAATGTACGGATGATTGTGATACGCAAGATTTTTAGTGCAAGATTTTATAATGCAAGATTCTGTAATGCAAGATTTTGTAATGCAAGATTTTGAAATGCACGATTTTGAAATGCAAGATTTTGTAATGCGAGATTTCGAAATGCAAGATTTTGTATTGCAAGATTTTGTAATGCAAGAATAAGTGGCTAATCCGTGTATGGGGTCTGGCCAAACTCATGAGGTATGAAAACAAAATATCCTTATAAATATCCTTGTATAGATTTTTTTTCATCCTGATATTTTCATAAATCGAAAACTAATACAATTTTAGGAAGGTACACGAAAATCAGTCCCTAGCTCAATTAAAAACTTATGCCCAGATCGGATGGTTAAAATGAAAAATTCATAAAATCGGAATCATCACAAGAACTGGGTACCGCCAAAGTTATTATTTTTTTAATTTTTCGTCTCAGAACCCAAGAGATACATTCCAATACATATTTAGCGATGTTATTATTAATTCCGCATAATACCGTTCTAACCCACCCAGACAGAATGAAATTATTTGTAAACTCGGTTTTCGTTTTTTTTTTAGAACATGTTCTAAATCGAGAAAAATATCAAAATTGAAATATTTTTCCGACAGTTGAATTGTTCAAGTTAAATCCATATTTGAAATATTTTTGGTCAAAAGTATGGTTCCTCGCATCCAAAGTTGAAAATTTCTTTTCATAATAATGGTCTATACAGCCTAATTTTCGTAGAGTGCGGTACAATTCATGACTAATTATCAAGATCCTGATTTAGTTATTTGAAAGTCTTACAAATGCCTTTTCGAGAGTAATCTTATTGCAAACTTTGAATTAAATCGGTCTCCGCACATAATAAGTCTTGAATTGGAGTTTTGTGATATTTGAACTTTAATTTAAAACAGCCAAAAATTTTTTAGGTTGGCAAAAATTAGGAAAGCTTAAAAATTTTCATCGTAGAAAATTGGTTTCGGCAAATTTCTTCCGTTTATATTTGTCAATATTTAGTCTATAGTTCTTAGCAATTATTGGTTAACAATATTTTCTGCATGCCATTCTCAATTATCATGAAATAGGAATTTGAGGGTTGTCTCTATATATTTTACTAATTACAGCAACTAGGTCTAGAGTACTCGTATCTTAATCCGCGATATCTGTCCTGGGTTAGCCCGTTAACCCGATTTCGATTCATTAAACTATTTACTCCATTCAAGAAAATTTTTCTTAAATCTTATTATGTTAAATGATTTTCATGTTCATGTATAAACACTTTGAGACGTGCCTTGTCTAGCTGGGTATGTATCTTATGTGGAATTTTTAATTTATTCCAACAACGAAACGTTAACTGTTGAGGCATGTAAAATGTGTCAAATATAACATGATTAATTGTGTATAATGTTTATTTATGATTTAATAAAATATACACAAATTAATTATGTTAAAAGCGGTAGGCTGTTTCTCAGATAATAAAATTTTTTGTATAATTTTCGTCTCTGAATTGTTCTCAAAAAATCAGACGCCCAATTTGACCGAGTTGATTGATATTTTCGGTTAATGCGATTCTTAACTGAATCGTTATAGACGATAAGTTGCATATATTTAACACATTCTAATTTTTTATTATTTCTTCAAAAAATTAGCAACATTCATGGCCTTTTACTAACTAGAGGAACTATTTGTCCATGTGCGCGGATTGTTGAAAATGCATATTGCATGTGTGGTGTTCGTGTATCATACTCGTACATCTATAAATATGAAAGTTCTTACGTTTCACTATTATTAAGTAAGTATGTCTATAGTATGTATATACGTTACATAACACAACCCAGAAAGAAATATAAAATTAAAGAAAAATCGAAAGAAAATGATATCATTTTGTAGTACATAAATTAATTGCCTTTAACAAAATATTTATATAGATTAGATTAATATTTTTAGGCGCTAAATAAATATTGACTAGACAAGTATTTGACGTAGAATCTTGTGCGAGCCATTGATTTTTGTTTCCCTTTGTCTGACCCTAATTAAACGAAAGGTTATGTCTTTGTAAAATTGCTATTCATAACCGACTGGTTGTACTATATATCTCGATAATCACCGGTAATTACTATTTAAAAAATAATATTGAATGCCTGTTGTTATCATCTATTATTGTCAGCACTATTTAATAATTGTATTCACTCTATAGTTTGTGATAAACTATTGTTTGCTTATATGTATGTACTTATGTACTATTATTACCGTTATATACATCCCACACTAGCATATTGAGGCGGATTTGGATTCGCGAATTAAAGTACATAATGTATAAAACGCACTGACATTGAATTAAGATACGTAAATAAATTCGTAAACAATGAAGATAACATTTACATAACAATAAAATTATTTATAAATACTTGTAATCCGTCAAGGTTACATTGAAAGTAACTTATGTTGTATGTACAGAGAATATGTAATGTACGTATAAATTCATGAAATAAGTAATAACAAGAATAAGTAAGTAATAAACATTTCTCTCTGTATAAAGAATTTTCAATTTCATCTTAGTCATTTATTATTATTAGACTACATACAATATTTTTGTGATGGCCTTCGACTTTAGCGCTCAGAGAAAGATTAACTAACGTAGCATAATAAAATTGCTAAATCATCTGATTATTATGTATTAAATTGTATATGCTATGCATGCGGATTTCGAAATTATTCGGTTTTAATTTAACTAGCAGGTAGGCCGTGCTTCCCGTGACGGAGCACGTTATTATTTTTATATTACCTACTCAGTTGAAAATTTGTCAACATGCATGTGTATAATTTTTACATACCTAGCGCTTTCTTACCTGTTTTTCTAAATGCGTATGAAAAAAACAAAAAATACTTTGTAGTGGTTTTTGATGGTATGTTGACTAACTAAATAATTAATTAGTGACAAGTCATATTAGTTTCTCAAATGACTTATCCAATTGTAATCCACGTACGATGACAATTGTGAGACATGTCATATACATGTCTCCTTACATGAAAAAATGTACTGGGCCATCCAAATTAATTCCTACGGTTTCGGTAAGTTTGATCCTGCGATTTGTCGATGGTCACTCGAACGCTGAAACGATAGCGATGCGTGGAATTCGCATGTGATGAACTGCAGTATATCCAAATGTCATTGGGAAACTTTTTGATGACTTGTTTGTTGAACTTTCCTTGGTGGCCGTTGACAAAATTACACGTTTACATGACAAAAAATACTTTTCAGGATATCATCCTTTGTTGCCATATCTGTTGGAATTCTCACGGTATCTTCGGGTAAGTTATCGATTGGTGAAAATGTTACAGTATCAATATCGAGTACCAATATTGATTGAATTCTTTTTGTAGTTTGCTTCTAATGTTTGAAATTAAGGAAAGTTGTTTTAAACTATTCCACAATGAACTCGAAATCATATTTGTTTCATGCATGTCTTCTTGGCACAACGGGCAGAGTTTGATGAAAATCACCTCAAATCACAATCGGCTCCCTTCCAAACGGAATATTGTTCTTCATTAATTTATTTATTTATTTATTTGTAAAGAAATCTATTCTGTGAGTACAAGTTTGATTTCAGATTAAAACCGAAAATTCAGTTTAAAACAAAAATTAAATTAAAAATTTAAATTTAAAAAAGGTTAAACCAAAACAAACTAAACAAAAAAATAGAAATCAAATTTTCATTTAATTTAACATGTAAAAGTTTAAAAAATAATTCTTCAAATATGTCATCAACCTATTAATGGAGTTGTTTTCTCCATAGTTTGTAGAATGGTGTTCAAGTGCCAAAAACTCTGCTGGTTTCGAAATGTTCTGCATGGCACATGAATTGATATGTTTTCCAAGATGTAGTTCGTGAGGAAGCAAATCAATGCAGCGAAGCCATCTTTTAGTAACATTGTGATTTCATGCATGATGATAAATAAAGCTTCTATCAAAGTTTGATATTCGAATCAAAAAAGCCTACTAAAGGAACAGGAAGCTTGAAGCTGCTATAAATTGTTCGTCCACCTTTCGTCGATGCCGCATTAATTCCTGTCAGCTCATCAATTTTTATTATGATATGTCTTGCTGGAACCTCCATGACCATTAAGACAGAACAGGTATCGATGACCAGCACACAAAAGCATGATGTTGTTAAGGTATGGGTCAGTGCTGCTCTGCTTGTACTATTCCTGTGGGCTAAAGTTAAACCAAAAGCTGCACACAAAAATTCGTATTGTAATAAAATCTGAATTTATAAACAAAAACCAGTTTTAACCTGATTTTCGTTATTGGTAAAAAAACATCTAAATTGAATCAAACCAAATTTTAGTTTTAACTGGTCACCAAATTATTTTAACCGCACGTACGCCACTGCAAACAATTGCAACGATTTATTGTCTGTAAATGTAATTGTTTTTGTTGGATAGCTAGTATTTGTACGGACCGATTGTGCTTAATTTAAAAATAATTTGTATGTGCAAGATGTTGTTGTTTTCATTCAACATTCTTTTGAAATTATTACTTCTACGGAGAATTGTCCGTTTGTAATTAATTGTATTGTGCGGGGTTTCTTGTAGTTGAAGAAACAAGCTGCTACAAATTGTTTCTCTTACGCCTTTCAGACATAGGGCAAATGTTTTGGTGGCACCATAAGTTCCATGCACCATGCTTTGAGTCACAATTTCGTACATTGTAAGATTATGTGCCACAATTTAATTTCAGCACACACAACTTAATCAATTCTTTCAGCTGTCTTAAAATTATTATCATCTTGAAGCGTAAATAAAATGTAAATATGTGGATGTCCTTGCTTTTGGAATTCGATGGTATAAACGTGAGCGGCATAGGAACTCTGGTCTCAAGTTCATCGTGATTTCGGTTCAGCTTGACCTTACAGTGAATTTGTGGAGGAACTGATCGAGAGGTTCGAATTTCCCAAAAATCGACATTGCACCTCGAAGTTTCTTGCGCATGCTTGTCTCAAATGAAGATGGTAAAATGATCGAAATACAAGGTTGTATTCTAGCGGCGTCGGCAGCATTTTCTACATGATAAACGAGCTAAGTAGTTAACCTCGACTTGAAGATGTCTTAAGGATCCATTGCTGTGTGAGGTGGCCAGTACTGATTTTTGGATTGAACTCATTTTCACAAACTGTCGCTTGTGCTGCTTTAGATTGCAATATTCTGATATTGTTGCGAATACGTTGGCAAGTATTTTCGTATCCATCATATTGCCCATTCGGTTGTCATCATCCTGCTTCTCTGTAACGATAGAAATTCGCGTATGTCATGGGATCAAGACTTGGACTCAAGGTGTTGAAATTGATGAACTGTTCTTCTGGATTTTCAGGATTGCGTGGATAAATTCGAATATCACGATCAAATGCAGGCTTACCATGTTAACGATGAGTACAATTGCTTGTATTTGTGTAGCCGTCGATGTTAGGAAAACTATTGTGTCTAAGTAGTGTTTTTAATAATAAAGAAATATCATCGAAGATATTGACCCAACCTAATGAGTGGTAACCGCCGCGATGTAGGTGACACAATTGGTTTGTTATACTGTCCTATCTGGAGTAGATCGAAAAAATCAAAAAGAGAAAGAAATTTTGCTTCTGCTTGATTCTAGAGTTTAATTGCGATGGCGATGAGGTTGTAAGACGCATTTATAGCCAGGCTTGAGTTGTTTCTGAAGTCCACAGTGTTTTGGTTTTTGGTTAGTATGTTGGTGCGTAATTTTAAGAATTGTGGAAACTAGGCACCGAAATTATTCAGCCGCGTTCAAATAAAAAAAAATTATATTAAAAGAGGGAATATGCTTAGTAGCGTGCAATGGGATATCATAAAACAAATGTTTAATGAATTACTTCCAGTTTAAGATTTTTTAAGATAAATTACAAATCATGGATAAATTGATGGATTGAACTTTCGCATCCATGAATATGTATACTATAGCAATTTGTTTCTACACCTTTTCCAATTGTAATTCAGAAAGTATCAGTTGTAATTCAGATTAGTCAATTGTAATTCAGAAAGTATCAATTGTAATTCAGATTAGTCAATTGTAATTCAGAAAGTATCAAATGTAATTCAGATTAGTCAATTGTAATTTAGAAAGTATCAATTGTAGTTCAGAAAGTATCAATTGTAATTCAGAAAGTATCAATTGTAGTTCAGAACATGTTAACGTTATTTGAATTACAATATGTACTTAATTTTACTGCATTAGCCTTATACATAAAAAATGATCATTTTAAACATAGTAACCAAAAATATGTGTCATATTCTATGTTTAAAAAAAAAGACTTTTTAATTAATTTGTTTTATTTATTCTGAAAACTTAAATCGTTTAATCCCATATTTTTTAATGGAGCTTAAAGACAATTGCGTTATTTGTTGCACTTCAATGACACGGAATAAAGTAATAAGGCTATTACCATGCAGACATCTACTGCATACAAAGTGTCAAAGAGATATGAACAATGTACCGGATGCTATATGTCCTATTTGCAGAGCTGTTCTGACTGCAACTGAAAGCACAGAACGAAAAAAGTACAAAAAAAATACTAATGCAGATCGTAAAAGAATCGTGAATTGTGCCAATAAAGGTGATGATTGGGTGTCCTTAGCTGCGACGTTGGACATCAAGTACAAGACCGCGTTTCATTGGATTCGATCAGGGCAACACAAAATGTTAGCAAGAGGAGGTATAAAACATCGAATTTTGAATGAGGCACAAATTGATTCGCTTGTTTCATGGGTTGCAGGATTGCAGCTGTACATTGCAAAAATTAAAACAAAAAATATTGACCAAATTCAACATATCGATATCTGTGTCAACAGTAGGCAATTACCTAGAAGGCAGGCTCTTCACTACGAAGAAAGTTCATAATGGACCTTGCACTATGAACTCTGACATAAATAAAAGGAAAAGAGCAGAATATGTCCAAAGTTTGAATAACTATATTCAACAAGGGAAACAGATTGTTTGGATAGATGAAACCAATTTTAATTTATTTTGCCGCCGGACAAGGGGCCGTGCAGTAGCTGGTGCCAGGGCAGTTCAACTTCTCCCAGCCGCACGAGGCCCTAACATCCATTTGATAGGAGCAATCTCTACTGCAGGAGTTGTTTTAATGGAGCGGAGAAGAGGTTCATTTACCGCCCATCTAGCAAATGAGTGGGTGACAAGACTGATGCAGCACTGGCAAAACATTGGAAATGAACCTGAAGATTTGGTAATTGTTTCAGACAACGCACCTTGCCATTCAAACCTGAAAACAGTTATTAATGGGACTACAGCGTCTCTGCTGCGGCTAGGGCCATATTCACCAATGCTTAATCCTATTGAGACTATTTGGTCAAAGATGAAGGCTTACGCTAAAAATAATATTAGAATACCAAGCGTTACAGGTCCTGGTGTTATGGAACAAAGATTGGTATACTTGGAGGGGATTATTGATCAAGCAAAGAACAGTGTAGCCGGAGGTGATTGTGCTCGTGCCATACAACATTCTTCAATCCATCAAGTTGCCGCTTTGGCAATGAATGACATGTCTGTTGGTAGCTAAAGTGAAAGTTCGTTTATTACTTTAATTATTTATTTTATTTAAATTATATTTCTGTTGTTGTTTGTATTAATGTTACCCTTGCTTGTTTATTATTTGTGCTTTGTAAAAAAATAAATTGTTAATTATAATTCAGAAAAATTCAATATTTATCAATATAATTGAGAAAGTAAATTCCCAAAATATTTTCAATTAAATCTTTCATTACGGAATAAATATCCTCCTCACCGCAAAACACATACTGTCGTCTCATTTATTACTATGTACATATATATTTCAATGGTAAGTTGTGTTATCTTCCGCAATCTCTAAAAACCTATCAAGTGATTCTTACCTAAAATTCGCTAACTATGAAGTAAATTAACATATTCGAAATGTTCTGAACTACAATTGATACTTTCTGAATTACAACTGATACTTTCTGAATTACAATTGACTAATCTGAATTACAATTGATACTTTCTGAATTACAATTGACTAATCTGAATTACAATTGATACTTTCTGAATTACAATTTATACTTTCTGAATTACAACTGATACTTTCTGAATTACAATTGGAAAAGCTGTAGTAATACGCGATAAGATGTTTATAATATTTTTGTAACTATGTCGAGAACTGAGAGGCTCGCTCGTCTGTATTTTAAGTGTATGGTTTCAATATGTTAGTAAGTACTCCAGTCTCAGTTTGTCACCTAACTCTAGTTGTTTTTAAGTTTACATTAGAATTTATTAATTGATAATTTAACGCAACAATATGACATATTGTTTGAGAGCTGACTCGCTATATTTAAGAATATTTATATAAAATATAAATAGTATGAATAATTTTGATCTTCGCACCGATATTTTCAAATCCAAAGTCCTCATTCAAAGTTTCTGGAAAACCAGAAAACTACATTCTGCAAATCATGCTATTTTACTTAAAAATTAGCTACAAAAATTATTATAAATGACATTAAGCTTAAACTTCTAACTTTTACACAATAAGTATTTGTAAAACCTATTAACATTGACGTACTCAGCATAAGGTAAATCTTTAAACGAATAGAAGCTAAGTAATTGCGTGCGTGTTAACATTTTCACCTGTATAGATATATTATAAGAATTATTTTTTTGGAATGTTCTGTGCGAGCGAGCAGTTATATCGTTAAATATAGTAATCATAAAAGACATAAATTTCCAACCCATGTTCACATTTAACTATGTGCTGGCTGTGCATTCCGATTGATTCTTAGTAGGATGTAATTTGAATAAATGTACAATAAAACACCACCTATCACAAATATATCGAATACATTTTGTCCATTACTATATATATACACTGAGTGACATAAGATTAAAAAAATAAGCAAAATGTATTTGATTGTGGTTTCATCATCATCAACAAATTTCGGATATTAAAGTACGGTGAGCTCGAGTTAATAAAACTTACTTACTTACGTTGAATATAAGAAAAAAAATTGTTTACAAAATCTTACTAGAACGCAAATTGTATTATACATAATTTAATTATTATACATTTTTCTAAAAATTAATCTAAGAAAATAATATAATAATTTAGTAACATAAACAAATTTATTACTACACTATAAAAAAGTCGAATAGCGCTTTGTTGTAACAATATTTGTCTAGCAATTCTTGCTTCTATTGAAGTGTAGTCGATTTTTATGTAAACACCAGAATATTATAAAATGAACTCAATACGAACACAAATAATTATGTCAAATCCCTACCTATTATTTAAAAGCAACGTTGAAAGGTTGTTGTTTACACATTTGACGAGAATTTGTAAATTGCGTTAATAGACGAATTTCATTAATTTTGAAGGTTGTGCGAACATAGCACAAATATTTGAAATCAATTTGTGGGGTAGTGGTTCTGCTTAGTTATTGCCTGCGTGCCGCGACCACAGACAATAAGCATTAAGAAAGTTATACATATTTTGGTAGACTGGTTATTAGGTAAATGATAATTGAAAATTGATGCGAACTATTAAATAATAATATTTGTTGGTAGTTTATACATTTTTATATTAAGCCCCCGCGATTCACGTATTGTATATGTATATACGTACGCCAACATTTTAATATTAGAAAAAAATTTCCAATCTTGCTTTTAGATTTGTTAAATTTTAAGTATCGACTGCAAAATTTGCGTCATTTTTATCAAAAACGCAATTGCAAAATTTTGTTCCCGTTTAGTTCTAATCGAATTCCGAAATTCGGATCACTAGTTTTCAATTCAGTATTTATAACAATAAGTAACACAACAATTTTCACGCTGTATATACTGGACGTATTCTGATCTGCTAGGTAGTGTGCTTTTTTAAGCGTTTTGAATTAAGTTGTGGCCTATATTACATTTTCTTAAATCTTTAAGTCATGACCGAGTTTCATTCAAATAATAATTAATATATTGATACAATATTGACAGTTATTGTCCAAGGCCTTCAAAAATTATTCCAATTTCATCATAGGACATAATTTTATCAAACAAACATTATAAGAGTATTCACACTTCTAGTTCACTATGATGTCCTCTTTTACAATATCTTACTATATTCCTATTTCCTACGTCTGTTATCAAAAAATTTCAAGTTTTACTAGACATTTGAAACACTACTAATTTGCTCAGTGATCGACTTGGTCTTTCGGGCTTCTTTTTATGTTTCTTTAGATTTTAACATCTCCTGTCAAAAAATCGAACCATTCTTGAAGAGAAATACACAATTCAGGCATAAATATAACGATATGCTTATCCGTCACGGGATGTCTCTGTCTGTCATCTTTTCAATTACAGGGTGGTGAAATTTTTCGTTCACCACTGTTAAATTATTACTTTCTAACTATTATAAACCTAGAGAGCTAAATGCTGTTAATTAACAAAATATGTAACATATTTTTTGAAAATATGTTAGTGAGGGAAAATTTTAACTTAAAGAAAAATATTGTTCTACTTTAAATCTAACTTCTCAAATGGGGGGTATACACAAAATTTAAGTTCTAAATAAAGCCTAAGCAATTGCATTTAAATAAGTCTAAGTTGGTTGCTATTCGTTAAATATTAGGGAAGTTATAATTTAATATTGGGTGCAGTTTTTTCCTGAACCAGTTTTTTCGACTCACTATAACTCGGAGGATGAAATAAGTCTCCTTTAAGTAATCACTCCGTAACGGGCTGGCATCCCAGTCCCGGATACCCTGCACATTTATTTAAAAGTACTTTAAAAATGATGGTATGTTTACCACGATTTGGTAGTCTAATCATATGTCTAATACGCCTTTCCAAGACCCACAGTATTCCATTAAAACGAGTTAGCTAAATTATTATACGAAAATCCAGTGGCAGGATATCAATTTTTGTTCTTAAATGAAAATAACCTTAATTAGAGTAAGTAAATTAAGGAATAGTTTAGCACAATTCAAACTAAATCAACAAAAATAGAAAAAATGTGCATGTAATAGTAAATAGAAAATAACCATGATATTTAGGCGAATTCAAAATCTCAAAATATTCGATTGCTTCAGAGCATCCTAAATTCTTTGGTGAAAATTGGTGAAAATTTTCTTAGGTATTGCTGACCCCGAAAATTGTATTCGCGTTTCAACCTTTCAACAGCATTTCTAATATCGAGATAGTCGTAGAGGAAAATGAAATTTGCTGTGATTAAACGGCTATTACATATTATCTAATTTGAAAATGTTTCATCGACTACGTTTAAAATTATATAAATAATTTTTCATTTCGATTATACTTACCCATTTGATCCTAGATTTTTTTTCGAAATCTTAAATAAACTATTGAATTCCTCGTTGGTCCTAATTATTTAAACTAAAACTTCCAAACTAAAAGTTAAAATTTTCCGCCAGTTCGGAAAAATTCAGGAAAACTATAATGGCCGAAAAAGCCGTTTGGGGTTTGCCATGTCAAAAACTGATAATAAAAATACATTGTTTTTGCGAATAAAAATACGGGTTCCTATTTTTATTTCAAAATTACCTCCCGCCCCTGCCAAATTACCTGCAAGAAGGAGAGTGGTACTAATTTTAATACTAATATTTGTCCCCCTCGGAATGATTAACTTTTGATAATGGACATTTTTTTCGTAGAGTGCTTATTTTCCGATATATTTGAAATTTTCAGCTTAAAAAGTCACTCGGTATAAAGGGTGTCCCAAAATTTACGCAAGATTTGAATTAAATAGAAAACACAGTTTTTTTCAATTCTATTTTTTTTTTATTGAAACAAAGTACATATGGATAGGGTTATGTGTGGAATATCACATCGGGCAAATGGCCTCAACGGGTTTGCTGGCACATACGAACTCTTTTGTCGACATTTTCCATGGCCATTTTGCATAAGAATGTGGCTAAATTCCGTTGATGCGCAGTGTTGAAGAAAAAATTAAGTCTCTTGTTGTTGTATATTCCGATCGAGCTTGCACAACTTTTCCAAGTTTGAGAGCAAAAAACAAAAACACGAGTTTTCCATAATACATAGATATCGAATATGAAAAAACTCTAGAAGGATATGTTACCATACCACAGATGCTTATCCAGCCTACACAATCAACTTACTTTAGTAAACAATACTCTTGTGACTATATGTATTCGTTAACCAACGATCGGGAATTTTTAATGGGTTTTATTTATACTGTTTATATTGGAGGTTGAACCTAACCCAAGTTGAACCTTCAACATAAACACCAAAAGCTAACTTGGAGTTAACTCGACTCAATCCAAAAAATTTCTTAGGTCGAGTTAACTCTGGTTAATATAAACGCCCAGAGTCGAGTGGAAAAACAACAATAAAAAATAATCAGTAATGTAAAAAAATAAAAATGGCAATTTTTCATATTTTTCTTGTACGAGCGCGTCTGTGTCTAAATTCGTCAGCATATTTTTGTGATTTTTGCGATTTTTATTTTTCGAAAGTTCGAAAGAAAAAGTTAGAATGATTTTTGGAAGAAAAAAGTTTGAATGATTTTGACATTTATAACCTGGTTTCGACTCAACCTTAAGATAACTCTTCAATATAAACACTAGAAGTTAACTTCAAGGTTAACCTAAAGATAACTACAAGTTGACTCAACCTGGGTTCAACTTCCAATATAAACAGTATAATTCTGGAACGCAAAAATAAATCAACTTTGAACCGAGCTGTTGCGCATTTAAATTTAGCTCAAAGTTTAATGCTAATGATGTGAATAACAACGTAAACCAAGATATTACTTCTAATAAGAATCAAGATTAGTTCTAAGAAGATATTAAATACAGTATTTTTATTGTTGTTTTATGTTAAAATCAAAAGTAGTATACTCGTACAATAATTTTTATATTTCAATAAACACTTAGATTGTTGTGACGTTACGTTAATATGTATACATACTTAAATTTCCCTAAGTGCAAATAATACGGTATGGTTTTCTACCTAACTAATTTTATATACTATTTGATTCTTGTTAGATAAACACACTAAATTGCTTTTCAATATTGGCATCGTCATGAAGACAAAATCGCGGCAAATTAAAAATAATATCTGGCCTAAGCCTAATCTAAAGTTTGTTATCTAAAAACTAAAATATTGTAAAATTATTGATTGGCTTGTGTGTAGTGAGTAAATGATTTTCTGAGGTATGGTTAACTAAAATACGAGCACTTCAGTACGCACTTGGTTTCTAATAATACTACAAAGATTAAAATATAATAATCGCGAACCACTTCAACTTAAATGAAACAAACAATGTCGCGATACATGATATTGATATACGTTAACGTTCTCATACGAGTATGTATTATATTACTTTACATACGAGTACAAAACAATTTCAGCACACAACAATTTCCTTTGTATACTCGTAAAAATATCTACTTCACATAATAATTATTTTTAAATTATTGATATTTTTCAAACTATTTGCGCCGTAAAAGTGGAAACATATTTTTCTTAATATACCAATTCTTGATAATTTTATAGAAGGATAATAAAATAAAATTTTATTATGTCGCCAATTTTTGGAGTTGCTAGTGACATATGTTTTTGATTAATTTGTGTAGTAAATTTTTCGATGCGGTTTATCAGGATTAATTATTTCTATACTATCAACACAACAAAAATAAAAATTTGCTTAAGATAATAGAAAGGTAGGTATGTAAATTTTTGCAAATTTGGAATTAAATGGAATTAAGTTTAATTTATTAATAAAGTGTTCAATTAATGTTTTCTAAGCCTAGTTAGAAAAAACTAGTTACGAAGTGCAATTTATTGTATCTGTTAAACATAAGCAACCTAGATTGCTTGTTGTCATCTGGTTTGATGGTTGCTGCAGATTTTTAATGACAATTCGAGATTGAGTTAATAATAATATAGGCTATCTTTTGAAACTCTTTTCGTACAACCGAACCTTAGAAATACGCAACATTTTTGTGGTAGATTTTGTGAAAGAGTTTAAACAAACAATTTATGATCCGACGAGCTATAAAGCAATCCGGGATTGTTATGAATGCATTCAGGGGAATGGTACTCAAATGTCAAAACGAGACAAAAATATTTTAAGCACAAAATAAAAGATTCTATCTGTGAGCATTGGACGAAAAATTTCAAGTAAGCGAATGATGTGAAATTGGTTACTAAGTAAAACAAGTCGAAGAGCAACGAGTGCAATTTCCAAGGATATAATAAGTCACTTTCGGCCGAGTTCTAGAGATACGAGACTGCTAGAGCCGATGCTATTGTCATGATTCCAGTTTTATCACTAAACCCTCTTTCAAGTTGTACCTATCAACTAAATAAAAAGTGAAACATTTGTTCTCATTAAAGGTGTCCCACACGGTTCCTTACTTGGTCCTGTACATTTTTACATTTATATAAATTATATTTGTATCTTAGTCTTTAAAAAGACTGAAGCAGCTGTACGCTGACTAATGACTTGATACATATGGGGATTGACATCGCCTGATTAGCATTGCCTTTCATTTGCTGTATCATATAGGTATGTAGCCCTTTCCTTTATTTAGATATTAATGTCGAAACATAAAAGTGTTTTTTATTTCCGAAAAATTTTAAATTAACGTACCGAGTCCTTTTTTGTTAAACACACTGTATTTAGCATATAATTTTTGTATTTTGATGATACCTTGCACTAAACCATTTAAAAGCTAGACAGACACAACTAACTGTGGATTTACTACAATTGACTATTGAAAAGAATAGTCATTTATTGATCAGTTAGGTTACGAAAAGGCTAATACTAGGTAATCAGAACTTTGGTTTGCAAATTGGTAAAACCCGAAAAATTGGGAATCATCGCAATTTCCAGTAAGAAAATTGATCGCAAAATGATTCAGATCGCCAAATATACTCTCAAGATATTACGGTCATAATTGATTTTGAAACTATCGTCATCATGAAAATCAGGCAAGTTTTAACATTTTTCATGACACACATTGAAGCGAAAAATAAAAACTGTTCCAATTTACTTGACATTTGGTTTTAAAAGATTTAATTTGCCACCAGTGCCAAAGTGCCGAATTTGTGAACTAAAGTGTTAATTAATTTGTGTATATCCCTCTTCCCGGTAACACAATTGTGTGGGTACGGCAAAAGTACCATGTCAAAAATTTATTTTTGTATGTTTTTTGAACCAACTTACACATTTGTGCATTCTTTTCTAACTTGTTTTCGTCCGAAAAATAACACTAACTATACACACAATTGTGTTTTATGTACTCCAAATCAAGCGAAATTTTTTATCAAAAATGCCATTACATACTATGGTTTTTTACTCACACATTTGTGTGGTTTGGACTTTAATTGAGCTATTTTTTTTGGTTGAAAAAGGGATATACATGACACAGAATTTTCTGTTTAGTAAAATAGCTCATAGCCAATTATTGGAAACTCATGTGACTGGATTACTGGAATATTGGTTAATGTACATAAAATTCACATTTATTAGTTCAGGTCTGACTACAGCATTTTAAATGTTTCATCGTACACTAAAGAAGCATATCAAATAAAAATTTACGTTTACAATTGTTTCAAGTCCTTCTTTTTGATATTTCAAGAAGTTGAAAATTTTTATTTTTAAGATAAAGTGTGGATTATCTCATTAGATATGGGATTTTCCATATTCTATTGAAATATTGAACTATTTTTTTATTGATTGTTTTCAATTTGTCATTGATATTTATAAAAATGTTTTGCTTCACAACTTTCGTTATTTGTACGTAAAACCCACAAATTATTAGTTTTCGTTGAATAACACGAATATGATTGTACATAATTGGAACTGCCAACATACGAATATCTATTTTAAGTGGTTATCTAAACGAAGTTCGAAGATTTTACATATATGTAATAAGAAGAATTTCTAGGTGAGGTTTAAATGTCGGCTGCTTATTTGATTAAATCGGTACCTCATTTCTTCTGCTCTATTGTAACCGTTCGATTAAGATATACGATTTGCTTAACCTAGAATTTGCGCTTCCGCTAATTCAACTTGCAACCTTCTTTTAGCAAAACATTTATTTCCATTGCTACTTACAGTAAGATATAATGTTAAATTTAAGAAAGAACCATATGTACATCATATACACGATAAAACAGACGTAATGTACGGAATGAGTAATAATCACTAAATAAAAATAACTAGGTGTAGAACGTGAAGCCTACAGAGATTTATTTTCTTTCTTCTTTATTCTTTACAGATACTCAAGAATGTATTGTATATAAATAAAGACGAGTTTCCCAAAACAAAATTCAAGGTTCTGTAAAAACTGAAGTAGAAATGAAACTTATATTTGAAAATGTATTAGTTTATTGAACTTTCTGTTATAATTGTTTTAGAGAAAGGTGATGCAAGTATCGATTAACATCAAGGTAAACAACATCTTGTATAATATAGATTCTTGATTATTTACTTACTACTTATATGTTGTATGCAAACAGAACTAGGTATAATAAGATATAGGAAACTCAAATAATTTAGTGGATTACATTTCTACCATTTGTACTATGTATTATATACAAATATAGTTTAAAGATATATACATACTTATTTCTTTTAGATATACTTAAATATATCGACTATTGATAAAATACATAAATAAATCTTCAATGATCTACTTAACAAAGTTTCATAAAACAAAATACTTTTGATATTTATAACAGTTTCTTTTTGACCTGAGATACTTATTAGGTAGTTTCACAGAGAAAAACTTATTAACTATTCTGTAAAACTATTAAGAGAAATATTGTTGGTTTTAATAAACCAGGCAAAATAACAGGTATTGTCGCATTTAAAAAATAATCCACTTTGGGCATAAACAAAAAATAGCAAACAACAAATGAATTGTTTGATTTAATCTTATATCATCTCCGCAAAACACATAATCTCAGTCCCATTTCAAAGTCTTTTCTGACGTTTTTTTGCGTAAACTCATATTTTTGAAATTTTGAATCCCCCAAACATAACCCAACACACCAACATTTTGAGGGTTATGTGTGACACAAACAATCGGTTGTATACCTAAAATTCTAAGCAAAAAATTAAAAATATATAAAAGGCGAGGGCGTATTTTGTTCTATATATGTTCTGAAAATTTAATCAATTATAAAGTTTAGATTGTACTGGAATGAAAAACAGAGACATAATATAACATAGAATTTATATTTGAACAAGTGTTTTACTCGTAATTTTATTATCTGGGAAACAGCAAAAACAAAAAAACAAACACAAAATATATTTCCAAAATAAAATGATTTAAATGTAGGCCAGATGTATTTTTGGCCGTGTCTTTAAATAGACGCAAGGCGCACATTTATTATTGTCACATTTTAAAAAGTGTATTGTAAAATGAACGTTCAAAGATTTTGTGTCAAGAGTTTTTTTTGGGGGGCATCTATTCAATATACACATTCGTAATAAATGGAAATTCGCCGAACAAATCTATAAACAGTAAACAAAAAGTTTATAGTTTTTTTTTACAATCAATTATTCAAAAGAATGTACAATGGCTTACTAAAATTGCTTGTTTATAATTTAATTAGTTATTATTCTTGTTATGAAACTCTGATAGAAGTTTATATGTTTGATATAAATACCATTTGTTATTAAACCACATGCGGGAATTTAAGAGTATATCGATATGTGCACAGTCATATTAAAATAAAATTGTTTCCAATATATCAAACTATGCTCACGGGATTATAGAAAAATATAGAAAACTCAAATCATCTAGACCTTTGAAACTATATTTAGGCAATTTCTACTAATATTGTACAGAAAAAACCTTAAAATTTTAGCACCTCTTGGAGTCTTTGGTTGCAGTTAAAATGCTAACCACGAATAATTATAATACTCCTAAATATTATTTTTTGTGGCGGAGACACACAAACCAACTATTATTTTGTATCTACTATTCAAAACAAGACTAAAAAAAAATCGAAAAATAATCTTGAAGTATGCCAGTCAATATTCTAGACCACTATCTAGAATCTAACTTGCGATCTGCTAGTTCCCATTAAAAGTAGTATTTTTGTGATATTTACATGTTTTTAATAAAACAAATTGAATTGAATAAAGAAGATGCAGGGTGGCACAAAAAATCGTTCTAGTGTTAATGTTTAATGATTTACATGGACCTTTTTTCCTCTTAAACGTGAAAACTGATATCTGTTCTGCTTCACACATTCATTCCCTCTCTAGCATATTTTCCATAACTTTTCTCAAAATTTTAGGTGTTGTGGCCCCGATTTCATTTCGAATATTGTTTTTACTGGGGGGTCCATTTTGTTTAAAATTCGACAAGATGACGAAATAACCGCAAGTATATAGTAGTGGTATGTGTGTTTACACTATAACGAATGTGCGCCATTTAGTTTTTTTGGATATGCCATTTCTAGATTTCCATTTATAATTTAAAGTTTGTAAATACAATGCAAATATGCTTTAAATAAAATTAAATTTATTTAATTACATATTTAATTTTAGTTTTAAAATAATTTCTAATTGTGTGTTTCTGCGAAAACAAAACATCCATTCGTTTTTTCTTAACCCATTGACGCACACTTTCTAAATGTGTGTGCTACTCAGGAACACATTTGATACACATTTGATATAACTTTTATAATTGCAATGATATTTCGTCGCGGAAAGGAACGTATTGTGAGAATTGAAAAATATGTCGAGGTATTCCTTAAAAAATGAAAGATGTTTGCACGAACATGTTAAAAACCGAAAAAGTTGTATGACTGCTATAGCAGTCATTTGCGCAAACGTATTAACTCGCCACTCAAATACTATTTGGCACTATATCCCACCATCATGGGATCTGAGGTTTCATAATCATATTTTCATTTCGCATAATAAGTGGGTTAATGCATTGATCCTATCTATTTGGTGAGATGTCAAAAAAGAGAGACGACAAAAGGACTATAAGGAATATAAGCATCGAAAATTATGAATCGGTACAAATCGGTTCAATTTTTTTGGAGCTTACTCCAAAAAAATTGAACCGATTTGTACCGATTCATAATTTTCGATGCTTATATTCGCAGAAAACAAACAAACATAACCACAGAAAAATTACACACACTAATATAAAATTGTATTACATACTCCTTATACGAATAAGAAAACGTCATGTTTCGCCTGTCGAGTTTTGAACCAAACCGACCCCCACGTTGCAACGACCAAACTGCAAAAATTCAACTCTTGCATTATACATACCTATAGTATAACAAAATAACCTATCGATTTGGCCAATTATGTCACCAAATCAGAAACTTCTGGAAATTATCACTATGTATGTGAGATGTGTACTAACCCAACACATATAATTAAGAATTTATTTTAAAATCGTCCGTGATATTAATTTATTTGAAATTTTATTTTTTACACCAGAACCCTGTTGTTAAAAAGGGGGGGGGGGAGGGGGAGCCCACTAGAAAAGTTGTAAACAATGTATGTGTGCCATTAAATTAAAAAATAGAAGAAAATAATAGTAGCTTTAACATAGTCTATTTTTTCCAGGCGCCGCAAAACTGTTTAGAAGTTTTAAAAAACTAAAAAAGAAATAGAATTTTTTGTAAAGAATTTCAAATTTATCTTATACATAATTTGTTTATTTTCTTTGGCAATAAGGAATGGTCTAATTTCGCATACTGAATTTTGTAAATGACTGTAGCTTCTTTACAGCCCAGGACGGTTTGGCTGATCGAGATAAAATTTCATACTAAGCTTTTCTCATAAATTGGGAGATCTTAATGATTTTTAACCGGCCCATGAGAAATGGCAGCTTCCATATAAACTTTTTCGTTTATGCAAATATTTTTAAAAATATAACATTTACAAGAAATAGATTAGGAACTAAAAGATTCTAATTTTTATTTTTTTATTTTTTTTTATTGGTTTACAATGCAATCTGTAATGGGGCTCAATGCTCCTCCTTCTCTTTCGTGGTTATGCATTTTACGTCATTACTTTACGCCTACTCAGCCAACTCGAGGCCGTACACTGCTATAGGACCGATTTAAGACCTTCTGCACATTGCAAGCTTTATGCCAGCCTATACTGGCATGAAAGATGGGACGGCAGGGGGTCATAGATGTGTTACCCGGTACCTCCTGATCCAGAGGCCAAAGCTTTAACCACTGTGACATTTGGTCGGTAAGATTCTAAATTAATTTTGCAACCATATCGGCCCAGACCAGTTTTCCAAAATTGAAGCGGAAATGATAATTTTTGAAAATAAACTGTTTTAACAAAAAATTGGCCCCTGTTAAGCGGTTTCATTTATCGGCATATAACTTCATACTGAAGCTTTTACCGTAAATTGGGAGGTTTCACTTATGTTTTGCCGAAATCGGCCCACCGGAAGTGACAACTTTGTTAGAAGCTTTTTTGTTGTTTCCAATTATTTTGAAAAGTATAATTACGAAAAAACGATTAAAAACAAAAGACTGTAAATTAAATTTCAAACAAAATTATAGCAAATTCTTTCGAAACTAAATTTTGATCTTAGATCAAAAAAATGATTGACAATACAATAAATTTGATCGAAATGTCATTGAAATACATCGCATTGTCAGTCAATTTTTTGATCTAAGATCAAAATTTTGTTTCGAAAGAATTTGCTATTAGTTTAGATCATTTTTCAAAACTTCGTATTTGAACTTTCTCCATTAGTTGGGAGACTATTGCGAAATTTGTTTTTTTTTATTTTTTATTTTAAATAAAAGAAAGTATTATTTGTCTAGTGGGTTTAATGGCCTTTGAGGGTCAAAATACCGCCGTTTTCATTCACACATACACCCACCCATTCACACAATTATAGCCTAAAATATGGCAGCTTCAGTGAAAGCTTTCTCAATTTTTGCAATGAAGTTGAAAAGTTTAGCATTTACAAAAACGATAAAGAATTAAAAAATTTAAATAAATTTAAAGATTAAATTTTCAACCAACAAGGGTTGAGCGGTTGAACTTGTTGCTCATATGAAATTTAATATCGATTTCGATAACAATTTTTTGTGTAGTATTAGGGATTTGAAAACCGTTAATTGATACACCAAAGACCACAACACCCTCGTAGAGTAACTGTATGTTGTGCCATTTGGGCCGGCAGCTTCATGTTTAAGGACGGTAGGGACAATGCTGTAACACAGTTACTGGTGACCGCTATCGGGATATATTGAAAAACTTTCTTGTACTCCAATTGGATCAATTAGGTCTACAGAATATGTGATTCCAACAAGACGGTGCCGCACCACACACAGCTCGTAATACGATGCAAATTTTGTGAGAAATTTTTCCCGGCCGAATAATGCCAAAAAGATATCGACTAGCCCCCCACGATCCCTTGAAGGGTGATATCCGAAAAGTGTACAACTGTACACCAATACACCAATCACAACCTCGATGCTTAACGACAACATTTGCTGAAATAACATCCAAAGTCTGAGGAAATGTGATATTCGCTTAAAAGAGCTCGGCTCCACGGACAGAGCCGGCCACTTGACCGACGATATATTCCATACATAAGGTTAAAGAGTATATTATCAATAAATAAAATATAAATTATAAAATTATATTTCATTGAAAAAACATCGACCTAGAACATAAAAAGCAGCCAGTTTTCACACCTCCATTTTTTAAATTATTTCCTCGCTAAGCTAAAACAATTTGGGAAGAAAATTTTTAAAACTGAACCTGAAATCTGAAATAAATTTGTCTTTGGACAACTTGGACGAGTTGAATTGTCCTAGCAACATATAATTTTGCTTTCTTGTTATTCAGCTTACAAGTCTATAGCTTAGTGGCCAACTTCTAGAGGTCAACCTGCAGAGGTGGTCAACTTTGCAGGTTTTACTGAATGGAATTGTGCAGTTCGTGCCGAGTTATAAAACGTACGTATAGTTAGGAGAGGTGCTAGCCTTTATCGTAGCTTTTATATGTATATCATTGAAAGTAATTTCATTATCGGACTTAAATATCTGCAAACACTCGAACCATCATAATAATTAGTGTAATTTTTCTAAATATAATTAATTTTTAAAATTGTACTCATATGTTGCTCAACAACTCTTGCCCAACAAGGAGTGTGAGTTTGATTCCCCTACAAATTTTAATTATGCAAAACTCGGGTCATTTTGTCTAAATATATTAAATCTGATATTTTTATAAATGTATTTAACCTTCCTAACGCTTTTTGTGAATAATCTAAAACTAAATAATTGAAATGAGTCGTTTCAAATTTAAGTTTAATGTGTGAAAACCTTGAAGTTAAGTTCTGCGATACCGCAGTATGCGCTACAATTAGGCCAATGATGTTATATGCATATTTATGATAAGCGTTATATCGCAAATTTCAATGATTTTCTATCGAGGTCACCGTTGTAAATTCAAAATATACACGGGTCTTGATAAAACTGATTTAAATTTCAATAAATTTCGAGGTAATATTACTGGTGCTTCCGAACATGTAAATTTGCACATTTGAGTGAGTTACGTGTAAACCAACGTACTGTACCCCAATCACAACTTAATTTATAAATTCTACTTCCTATTACTTTATTTACGCAAAAAACTGCAATTAAATAAAAAATCTAATTCTAGAATTATATCCCATTATCTCACGTTTAACATTACTCCAAGCTATAGAAAGTACATAGGGTTATCGCTTATTGCTTATATAATTACAGCGAGCTAAATAGAACCACAATGTATTTGCTGTTTTGCCTGTTCAATTCAATGAAATGTTTGTATGTACAAAACAAATAGAAAAAATTATTTATGTTTTTTGATAAACGAACGAGCATCCGCGGAATACAATTAAAACAATAAAATCTAAGTAGTATAAAATAAATAATAAAGTAAAGGGGTAAAGCTCTTTATAGCAAACAAAAAAAAAAGTTGCGGTGGCAGTTTTGATTTGTTTTGTTCTACTTTCCAACAATTTATTACCGCGCACCATGAAAATGATAAAATTCCGAATTGTGTGTTATCAGACAATACACCATTCAATAACTTGCTATACATGTACTTTCTATGTACTTAGCTTGTAATTAATCCAAATTTGATATATGTGATTAAATCGTAATTTACAGTCATTCAAATTTTTCCTCATTAACACCACACAAAAAAAAAATAATTTCTATCTGATTAAGTTATCATTTCTTATATGTGTTTGTGTTTAATATCCAAATAGGCATACATGTACGCGTTGGTGGCACTTCTGCGCTAAACATATGGTTTGGATGTTCCAGTGTATATACTTCGTGCGTTCGTATACATTTACTTAATAAACTTTACGTACTAGTAAAGATAAGAAAGTTTTTTTTTTTATATTGTACATACTTCTATTGTTATGATAACAAATTTGTTTTTCAAATAAGGTTTTAGTTGCGTGAACTTTACATATATCTCATATTATGTAAAGTACATACATAATATATGTTTAGTTTATCATTGTTTTATGTAGTATATATGTGGAATATGTCGGTTTGGCAGTGTAGCGAAGGCGGTTTGAAGAAGATGTAAACAAAATTTTGTAGTGTGCTTTTCCAAAAATCGTTCCGTCAAAATTATTTACCGAAAATTATTACGCAAAATGCCGTTTAGTTTGCCCAAGATTTGTTTTCCAAAAATCGTTTGCAAAACCCCAATCCACCATGAGCGTGTAGCGCGGGTGAAATTTTGGGATTTTCTGGAATATAATAGGATTTTATTTATCAAAATCACAGCACAAATCCATGTACATATAGTATGTTTATGAAAATGTTTTTAGAATTTATATTTTATTTTTTGCAAAGCATAATCTGCATTAAGTTCATGTAACAGACCAATCCCATTGCCTGATAAACGAACAAATATCTTCCGCACTATGCCCCATATTTTTCGTATTTATACGATTAAAGTTTGGTGTCGTATTGCTCAATTGAATATTTGTGCAAAGAGTTCTTATAAGGTTTACAGTGGCGCAACTAGTCCTACTTGGTCGACGAAAAATGTATTGATTCCACGTGTGAAGTCAATCAGGATAATTTTGTCCGAAAACAAAGATCATCCAGTATACTTTAATTAATTGATGTTTGATTCAAATTCCGCAGTGTAACGAAGACAGAATGTATTTTTATTTACTGTTATAAACATTTATAATGATATGATAAGAGACGTACAGGCGAACCATAATATCGATCCTACGTATGTACTCATATCACATTCCTGGAGTAAGCGTAGTCCAATATCAAAAAAGTATTTGAAAAACGAATCGTACTCGAGAATTATGCGGGCCGAGACCCTGCCTGCAGACCTACATTAAAGGTAATATAAGGAAAGGATTAGGTTAATTTTATTTTGCGGTACGCAGTTTAGCTAGCGAAATTGGCATTTTTCGTATAGATGTAAATGTCTCTGTTTAGAAGTTACACTACACATTTTTCACTGCATTTTGCAGGTACGATAAAAGCAAGCTAAATTTTTGACATTTCATCAATTATTTTTGATTGTTGTAAAACAAACTCACATAAAAAATATTTTGTCATGAAGTTATAAAAAAAACCATTCAACTTGTGCAAGACCTAACAAGTCGAAATCGATTGAGTGATTTTTTAAATTTTTTGAACAAATTTTTTAATTAAAATATTCACAAACCTAATTTTTGAGAAATAAAAAAACAAGTGTTTAATAAAATGTGATTATTAAATGTGTGCTTCGCCAAGTGCCTACGGCAAATAGTGTAAAAAGTATATGTATCTGCGTTAAAATTTTACGAAAATCGACAAAATAAATTTTCATGGAATAATTTATTTGGTTTATTTTGGAGACCGGCGAACATTTCATTTCACGCCAGCTGCGTGGCCTTAAAACGTTAATCGCAATGATAAAATCAAAAAAAAAAATTCTACAATAATATCGATCAAAATTATATTACAGGCTATTGGCAAAGATTCATTTCTCGATTGATATGGAATAAAGGCTTAACTCGACATAAGTGAAATATGAGATTCAAATATACATTTCATTATAGAATCTCAAAATTTCGCTTATGTCGAGTTAAGCCCTTATTCCATATGAGTCGAGATTTATTATATTATTATTAAAATATGTATTCAACACTTCGTTAACCTTGGCATGAACAGTATCTACTCGAGTAGATATCACGGTTAAAATTTCAAATTTTTCTCGCTTTAAACAAATATAAAAAATTATCTTCAAGTTACACTCACCGAAGAATCCACACACAACAAGCAATAAAACACATTGAAACTACCAAAAACTATATGATATAAAACCATTTACATGATATAAAAAATATCTACCGGGGTAGATGCTGTTCATGTAAGTAAAGCAAAATTTCCGTTCAAAAAGCGTCGTTCTCATTAGTCAAGTTACTTGATTTCAAGTACAGGTAACCTTCCAAGAACCCGGTATTCGAAGAACACGGATACCCATTTTCTCAAATTACACGGTTTCAAACAACACGATTTTCGTTATTCTGTTTTATTTTGTTTTTTGTATATCATAACAAAAAATAAAACGTAACGTTTTTTTTAATTTTATTTTTTGTAGTCTCGAACAACACAGTTTTAAAGAACACGGAACGAATTATTCGTGTTCTTGGAAGGTTTCCCGTACTTGAATTCAAATAACTTGAATGCAAGTTTACGTTCCTATATTATTCAAGTTGATTTAATCAAGTAGTTGTTTAAAATGTCATCGAATAAGTTGGTGCGTGCTGGAATTTAATTAATAAAAACTGAAATTACGAATGAATTATTAAAATTTGCAAATGAGTTATTAATTAAAGAACTTTTTTACGAACACTTTTGCCATCTACACTTCAGAAAAGAAACTGTAGACATAAATTTGATGGCGTATCACACAATACTGCCAGCGCCAGGTACCAGTGCACCTAGAATACTGCAGGCCTTACTGCGTTAAACATATTGCTATATAATATCGTTTTATGTCGACAGTTCCAATTTTTTACTATACATATCAGTTTAGTTAATTAAGGGGAAATAAGTATTTTTGTTTTCGTGAAACGTCATTCATGGTAAAGAAAGCAGTAAATCTTCAATAAATAACAATTAAAAATTATAGTTCGAAACTTTTTTTTATTATTCCTACCAATAAAATAGTACGACTTCCCTGCACTTCGGTGAGCAATCAACACCTCGTCCCATTTTTACCAATTACATCAGAAAACATTATTATTTGTTTAATTTATATTTATTCGTTTAAAGGTATTTTAAACATTAAAAGTTTAAGAAAATTTAAAGAAATGCGGCGGGTATCCTTAATTATTTGTACACTCTTATTTGGCGTATTTTTGCTTTCCAGGGAATACCATAAATATACCAATAATGAAGTCTCTTTTGATTCTAGTTAATATTAGTGTAACTAATTACAAATTCTACGCAATAGATGGTGGGTCAATAAGTTTTAATAAATTTTGAAATTTCATAATGTTACAGACACTGTTCCTAATTTTCTGACCACGACTGTATGTGCGTGTAAATATTACTGATTCTATAATTTCAGTTTTCAATATTCCGAATTCTAATGATTCTATAGTTTTTATTATGGGGCAAATGTAGGGATTCCGCATGCAACTATAGACAATAAAACTAATCCATTTTTCAACAGATTTTTTATTTGAAACTGGAGCTGGAGGGAGATTTTATCATGAATTTTCGATAAAGTTTTAGGACCCATGACGTTTCTATCAAATTTTTTTATATTTAATACATTTTTTGCAAAAATCCACCAAAATTTAAATAAGATGCACCCGATGTCTTTTGAACTAACTGGAAATTTTGATTAAAGATTTGTTTTTTGGTTTAATACGTAGGTTTTATCGATTGTAAATGTAATGTTTTAATAAAATATATTTTTTTATGGTTGCCATGAAAAGGGCGATGGTTTTTTAATGAAATATGAAATTTCATAATTACCTCATTAATTAAATTTCAACATGGACAAAATCCAAAATTTCATTCAAAATTGAGGTCAGATTCCCACTACAGGTCTACAAGCCAAATTTGACTATGTTAGGCTATTAGTAAAGATATAGCCTAGTTCCATTCAGTAAGGTAGTTAGTTCTAGAACTTCGTCTAAAATTCGTTTAAGGATTGAAATTCATTTCTAAATACCAAATACCATATACAGAATGGTTGAATTCCACCCTACTTAAAGTGATTGTAAACATTTTTTAGCCGCTAAGTAAAGTTTGAGCACAATCTGTCATTTTGTTTGTCTACAGTGCTTTATTTTCTCAGTTCATCTCAAGTGTGTTTACCTTGAATTTACCGCGAAATTACAACACAGTTCTCCCAAATGCGGAATATCGGAAAACATGACATATAATACAGGATGTTAATTGCTGTATCCAACATTGGCTGTAAGACACGCACTTTTCTTCGAGTACCGTTAACCTTTTCCTATCACTGTTATCTTCAATACGAAGTGCACATGAAACCACCAAGAAACCTGATTTCTAATGACAGGAACGAACCACGACTGAAGAGGACGCGGTCAGAACCATTTTAGGGAATTCACTATCCGTATCGCTTCAAAAACCTTCTAATCCTTTTAATCTCCTTTTGGTGCCTGTCCTCTTGTGGCAGACCACTGAGCAGCATTCGTCAAAACGTACATGGCTTTTCATGAAAACCAATTTGCTGCTAATAAGGGGGTATCTAGGCTACATAAGGTACGATCAACCATCCTTGCACCAAACCCAGGACTTGCCATGGCTTAAGGTTATTTTTCGATTGGGCTATAAAAGCCTTTTTGCAAGAGAAATTTCATTCTCTTATGTGTCTTGTTGAGGAATCTCTTTAATAGGAACTCTCTTTGATAACCATTTTGGAAATAAAGGAGGCCTACAACAACGCAAATTGGAGTGGTATCATCGTGCCGCCCACTTTGGTATCAGCGTGACATTCAAGGAAAAATCAAACTCAGAATCACACCCCACCAAGCACTGGAGATTCCCTTTCATCTAACACCCTTGTATATGTTGGAAGACAAATAGCAGTGAGTCCAACGATAAGGCTAAACTCTATATTCGTATGGACTAGTAACAACGCAGAGCACATTAACTTGTATCCTTTCTTTCCGCTTGTCCGACTGTTGTAGCGTATTTCAAGTTAGACACATTGTAATAATATAGGCCATGCAGACTGATTGAGGTATAATGAGTTATTTACTTCGTTTTTACGGAGGTCAGGCATCGATTATTCCATAAACTAAATTACTTATCCTTATGTCGAAAGTACCGCAGAATTGTCTCTAATCTATTTACGCGACTGCAGATTAGTCCATCATATCTATATCACAGGGAACTTAAAAGCAGATCAGCCCTGTCTGCCTGCTGAACCTGCCTGATCAACTTATGCTTTCGAGACGCTATTACCTCATGATTAATACCTAGAGAGATTTGATTAAAACTAGATCTAATTAGATCCAGAAAGCTGATATCAATACCAGGGCGACATATCAACATCAATAGCATCTAAATACAAATGAATGTTGCTCAGAAATTGAAACTCGCTGCTGAAGAGGATTTTAGAAGCCGACCCCGTACTGACCCAAAATGTGGTAACTTGTGGTAACTTCACAGGATGACTTAAACTTTTCTCTTTGGCTCAGTTAATAGGCTTCTTAGAATTTCAGGTGGGGCGGCTCTAATGTCCCGATCATGAGGAATGTAGGAAAATATTGTCCAGAGCTATCTAATCAGTTACGTCAGCATTGCTTTCATTAATACAAAAACGAATTTTACATGCATTCTTTGTATTAGTTATTTTGTAGTTGTAAAAGTTGATTTGTAGGATTTAAACATAAATAGCTTTGTAATTTTTTTTTGAAGAGTTTTTATTCCCTTAAAGGAATGAAAGGTGCTGAGGCTCACAAAGGCATAAGTGAAAGTGTCTGATAACCATTTATTTCGAAATTTTCTAAACTTTTTGAATGGTAAAACTTTCACCAATGATGATGGCCTGGAATCGTACTTAATTCAGTTTCTTGCTGATAACGAAGGGAAACATTATATCTTCGAAATTATGAAGTTTCCAGAAAGATAGCAACACTCATCGAACTACCAGTGTCGTATCAGAGTCTTCATTTCAGTTTGAACACTCCTGTAGTCGGGGAAAGCGAACCTTTAAGGTGGTTATTGATTATCGCTAAAATTGAACGGTATACTTAAATTGAAATTATATAAATCTATTTTTATTGACGTACGAAAAATTATTCATAAAAATAAAAAAAAAATTGTCGTAAAATTTTTATGAATAAACTGATTGATGGATTCGGTGCCAATATTTTTTACGATGCATCTGTTGCAATTTTAGTTTAGTTAACATTACATAATATATTGCGGTTGAGGTTGACCTTAAATCATACATTGCATGAATTCGGAGTATTATTTTAATATTAATTACAGTATTTTGTTTAAAATATTCGTTCACATGTCATTCAAACAACGTGATTTTGTTAAACTCGCGTTAATCACAATGATTAAAACTATAGGATGTGTTAGCTAGGTCAAGTACATAAAACATGTTCAACGTTCACCGCATATCACCTTTTACCACATCATCAATGAGTTGCATGACTGGGTAAACTCGATAAAAGCAATCGCATGCTATACGCTTGATAGCATTCTAAATTACTAACGATAGCAATTGCAACGAAATATTCCAATTATCGCATTGTAATCAGTAAATGTCACGTGTCATAATAAACCACATTCATGTTATACATGACAACAGCATCAAAGTAAATTATATCAAATTTAATTACATTTTACATTAAACAATGATCATTCCAATCATAATCATCTCAATTCAAAAATAGTTGAAGATATTTTGTGTTATGTATTCGATTCTTTCGAAATTTTATTGAATAATTAAAAAATTTATTAGGTATGCTGCTCATAATAATTTTTATGATTTTTTTAGCATCAAAAAGCGATTAAACTTTAAAAAATAATAACGTCATGCAATCTTCTGCATATTATGCCATTCGATTACTCGGTTAGTATCTCTCTCTTTTTCTGTTCATGATTAATTTTACATAATTTCTTCTTCTCGCAATTTAATTTTAATTTTTAATTTACCCAAAGAAAACTGAACACAATTTTGGTGGATGAGTTTACAACAATGCGCGATAGTCATCTTTTAGTAATTTGATTTTTTTGCTTTTGTCTGAATTACATTAACCCAGTTTTTGTTATACTTATGTAGCGATACGAATAGTTTGTGTCATCGCCTAGCCCAAGAGTGAAAATGAGTTATCCCTCAGAAGCGATTTGCGAATTTTGCTGGCGGGTTCGTCTCTATAGTTTAGAATAAATAGTTTTTATAAGTACTGTCAGGGTTAATTCGTTGTGTATGTAAATTTGACGGCGTCATTGAAAATTATGTTTATAGTTTTTTGGATGGATCGATAGGAAAATGTGGCGTGTTTGCGCAAATTAATTGCGAGTATTCTATTAAATTTTTCATCCGTTTCAAGCCTTTCTTAATTTATCTTCATTTTTAATTAACAGTCTTATAAAAATTATGTATTTTCAAGTTGTTTTATGATCAACAGTTTATTTTTCTGTAAGTGCCAAAATATTTGCTTTTTGGCACACATACTAAAATCTGTTATACTCGTATTTGCACATAGTTTTCAAATTTTAAGGATTTCCAGATTTACAATAGTAAAAGAATAAACTAGCAAATTTGTTGTTGGATTGTAATAGAAATGTTACGTTACACATTAGACTTAACGCGTTCTCAAACGATTTGGGAAATAATAAAATTCGCGCCTTGAAGCCACATCTTATCAAACTGGGTTGCAAACTATATATAGAGGTTAGTTGCAAACGCATTGTGACCATACACATATCATTGTATGGAAAAAAAAGGTTTGTGTAAGAAGCCATTAAGAGTTACATTGGACATCCAAATCGCCATGTTGGTTCGAATTCAAACCAAATTCTGACCCTATAAGGTATTTCACCCTATAAGCCTTTTCTCATTTTTTGTTAATGCTTTTGGCCGGATCGTTCCAGATTTATAGATCATCACGCGTTTATGATCTCACTCAGTGAAACTACAGAGTTGGAATATCTTGTGAAACTATTCTACTTGAAGTTGTTACAAGGATTGGAAGATCGCTTTGTAATGAGGATTTTTTTTTGAACAGATCCTTATTCAGTTTCGGTGCTTTTCGACAGGGCTATTTTATTGCGTGAAGTATATATACCCTGCTTCATAGCAGAAGGGCATAGACAAAATTTGAAATTTGTCCAGTTTACCTATACCAGAAATGAAATTAGTTACGGGTTTGTTCCGTCTACGCAATCTGTTGAAGAATTTCTTACCACTGATCCTCCACGTACTCAGGAAATGGTTAGTTCTCCAAAATTAACGGTTTTCTCTAAGTTTGCCAGAGTAATATGATCATTAAACTTTTCGGTATCCCAACGAGCGGTTTGCTCGAAACGGCTAGAAGTATTACTTCAGGACTTCCAGATAATGGCCAGAATCGTTATTGGCTTGACGTTTATGAAGAAAAATGTTACCTGGACACAAGAATCTGGTCAAATTGGTTTACTATTATACCATTGAGCTTTATATGCCATTTATCAAAAACACTTCCAAATGTTTGTACAAATCATTTATGGTTTGAAAGGGTTTATCTTTATATAGATTATATCGACGCCTATGCAATAAAATTGTGCCATTCTTCAAAACCTTTTCAATATGCGACATGTATGTATTCTATAAAAATTGAATATTTAGCTCACAGCGCCGAAACGGTGGATGAATGAACTAAAGCGGTGATTACAGAAATGTTGCTTTTTTCAATGGGACGAGAAAAATTGTAAAGGTTTTCAATACCCCAACGGCAGTTTTGAGTATTAAGATGGTTCAGTAAAATGTATATCATTCTTCACGACCTTTTCAACGATATACTAAAGTGGCATCGTCACAGTTGTTGTTTGATCCAAGACCTTTCAAACGATATCCTATACATGAGTATATGGGAATAGTGTAAAGCAATATAAGTACTGGAAGTACAGATCCCAAAAGTATTTCAATTCTCCGTATTTAAAATAAAATAAGACGTCATCGATACATCTAGACGAACGGACACATTTTAACTTTGGGATTTTGAAATTCTGATAAAAATTATGACATATGACTCTGGGCTAAAACCATTTTTCTCGACGTTTTGAAGTCTCTATCTAAAAATGAAAAAAAAATATTATTTGTCAGTTTAGTTGACTGTACCGATGATACCTCAAGAACGACTTATGCAATTCAATTTTCTTTCGTCAATATTCTTTTTCGAAACGTCTTGAATCAGCACCAATTTTGACGATACCACTTTAGTCCATAAATCCACCGTTTTGGAGCTGGTAGCTTATTTTTCGTTTATTATAGAGTAAGTAAATAGTATTTTTATGGTATTAAATATGGAATGGAATATAATGTCGCTCAAATATCCGCCGTGGTTGCATACATTTCGCTGAATTTGCTGGATGGCGTTTGTTATGTTGACTTAGAAGGCATTAATTGTTTGAGCGATAGACCTGCGATTTAAGATACCCCAAAAAAAGAAGTCTAGTCATCGATCTGTAGCGCTCGCTGTTGACGGTTATGGTAGTGCCAGTTTCGTTTTGGACCAAGTGGACCGATGATCCCGCCAGATCAAAATCCGCACCAAACAGTGACTTTCTCGAGATACATTTGGTGCTGGTATACATCTCCAGAGTCCAATCACCGAACACATGGCGTTGTCTATGGTCGGTTACATTATGTTCCTGGGTCAGTTGGATTTTATATGGCCAGACCAAAGTTCTGGCGCAAAATTCACGAAGTTAAAATCGCAGAAAGGTAAAGTTCTTGTGAACGACGAAAAATTGACTACCTCGAGTTTTCTCCTAGACTCTCACGCACAGCAGCGACGTTTTCAGCAGATCTTGCGTTTCAGTGACGTACGAGTGTTGGCTGGTTATTTATCGTTCCGGTTGACGCCGAATTTGGCTACCAAACGTCGAATAGTCGACTCGACAGGACGGTCGTGGCAACATTTGACGAACGAAGCACTGATTTTGATAATTCAATTTTATGATTTCCACACGTTGTTCAACGCTGCAACCTTCAATAGTGATGTCATAGACTACTGAACAATTCACATAAATCACTCACTACTGAACAATTCACACAAATTTGACAGATGTTGCTTTAACAATATTGGTGGTATGACCTAACAAGTTTCGAGCGTCCCTATTGAAAGACCCTTTATTTTACGTTTATCGCCGAAAAGGTCCTCAAGAATGAGGTAAATTTTGATGAAGTATCTTAGTACTCAAAACTACCGTTGTGGTGCTGAAAGCAGCAGTTACAGTTTTTCTCATTCTCATATAATCATGAAGAATATCTTTGAAAGGTTTTGGAGAAAACAACAATTTTGTAATAAGCACTTTAGTTCACAAATTCACCGTTTCTGCGTTGGTAGATAATTATTCAAATATTATAAAATATATAGGTGTCACATATCATTGAAAAGGTCTTAAATAATGCAACAAATTTGATTGAAACAAACGTTTTGTAACAATTTAGTGAAATACGCGAAAAATTACGCTTCATTGAGTATCAGGAAAAAATGTGAACCCGCTTTAATTTTCTCCATGACGATAAACAAATTTAAAAGTCAATGATGATCGTGTATTGAGTTGAGGGTATATTTTCCTGGGTCGTTATGCGACCAATTTTCTTACTTGCGTTGTTCCTAATTTCGCGTGAATTTTGCGGGTTTGTTAATTTTCAGATCGGAAGTTCTGATTGTCTCGTGAGGTTTCAGTCCATACCACTTGTTTTTTTTGCATTTTTGGGATAAGGGACCTTCAAAACGTCGAGACAAAGGGTTTTGGACCACGGTTATTTTTCATTATTTTTATCAGGATTACAGTTACATTACATACCGTAGCCGAACCACCAACATGTTTAATAGTTGGGATGATGTTTTGGCTCCAGCGTTGTAGCAGGGTTTCTCCAAGTTTTACCTCTCCTATCGGCTCCGAAAATATTGAATTTACTTTCGTCCGTAAAACAACGATCTTCCAGAAGTTAAAGTCTGTTGTTTTTAATTTTTCCGCATATTTAATTCTTTTCTTGGAATTAACATTCAAAATTAATAGATTCTTGCGTGGCACACGCCCATGATATTCATGTTTCCGCAAAACCCTTGTAATATTTTGGAGATGGGTAGCTTTATTGAGTATCTTTTCCACTTCTGAAGCTAGTTTTGGGGCGCTTGTTTTTGGATTTTCTCTCACCAAATCCAAAACCACCCTTATCCGGAGGAAGAAATCGTTTTTCAGCAAAATGGAAACCCCAAACACACAAATATAACAGTGCAAAAATGGTTAAAAGATTAGAAATTCCAAACTATGCATTTATGGGCCCTCAAGCGTCGATTAAACGAATATGGTGAGACACCTAAAAACGTAGAAGAATTATGACAGCGAGTTGAAACGATCCATTTTTGCTCACCACTGTATGTGTCACATATTTATGAAAAACGAGAGAAAATCTCAAATTTTTGGACTGCTCGTTTTATAGAACAAACGTACAATTTATTGGAAATTAAATATATCACATGTATCATTCATATAATACACCTAAAATCTATAACTCCTCTTTGATAATGTGCTGAAGAGTTCAGCAACTGAAAGGGCACATATGTGTTACGTATAACTATTCGAATTTTGATTGATTATTAGCTTACTGTATTTAGATGTTTACAATCGTATTCTTTCCTCTTTTGATTTCGCGTTCTGCATCTTTCTATACGTAATCCGATTAAAGTTTCACGCGAATCTTTTAAAATCGATTCTAATCCGTGAATTAAATTGCATGCTAAACAAGGATAATGAGGTCAATTTTCGCCTTTTCATGTAATACATACAAATTAAGTACAAATTAAGAACAAAAATAAAGCGGAAGAGACGTCGAAAAGCGCTGCAAATTTATGTATGGGTGGATTGTAAGCAGCCAACCAATTTCAAAATAATAAAAATCGATATGCTTAGAGATCGCGAGTCGCCTATATGGTAAACGTTTTGTTGTGGTATTTCCTCACACAAATAAATCCTTGAGCTGAATTCTATTAATGAATTTAAAAGACGTATAAAACGTGAAATTTAGACAAACAACAGAAAGGTAAATTTTGTACATACTCGTATCTCATTGTGTATCGTAAATCAAAGTTCAATTGTTATAAGTAGTTCTGTGTGTGTGTGTGTGTGTGTACTCGTACATACTTACAATCTCATGTAATGCATAATATGCGTTCGATTGTAATTTATTGACTGATCATAAAACAGAAAAAACATGACGCAAATGGTATTTTCCTCTACTTTTTTGTTTGCTTGTTTGTTGGCTGTTAGTCAAGCGTTTTAATAGCTTTAAGTTTAAACATTTTTTTAAGTACATATGTCATTTATTTATTAAGCATATAAATGACGTGTTGCTTCATTGAATGCTTTTAACGATTAGTGTTTAGCCGTGAGCAACACAATCGGTTTAAGTGTCGAGATTTGGTAATATTTTATTTTATTTGTTTGTTTTGATACCAACTCACTAAACGTTGACAAATTTTAATTTTAAGTAAGTACACACATGGTGATTTGTATAAGTAAACAGATTTTATAGATTTTATATGCCAAGTCTTGTTGGTATACTCGTATTGTTTTTTGTAAGATGTCCAAATTCTTGTGTTTGTTATTTGCCTGAATTATCACGTTTGTTGATCACGTTTTAAGCACGTTTTAGCGAATCTAATGTCTCAAATCGGCGTGGGTGGTTGAATAAATGGAAGTTATTCTGTGATAACAAGACGTACATACGTTTTTCTCTTGGTTTACTATAAAAACGCTGGTTGAATATTTAATTTCTAAAGCACATTAATCAGATATTCAAGGTTCGTTTTTAATATTATTGAACTTGACTCAGTATGTTAATTAAAGTTTGATAATTTCGAGGCTTTAAACTGCAAGGCCGTTATGTAAAAATCGATAAAAATAAAAGTGAAACGTTTGGAATATTTTTAAGTGAAACTTCTTTGGTACTCGGATACTTAATTCATAATACATAATCATAACATTTGAATGAATGACACAACGATTATAGATGTTTCTGTGCCAGTGAAACAACGCATCGGTCGAAGTACCGAAAATATCAGAGCCGTGAGTGCTTCAGTTCAAAATGAACCAAATCAGTTGATTCCACGCCGTTCGCAGGACTTGGGAAATATCTTTGCTTACACCCTTACAAGATCTAATTAACTCTAGTCTCTTGATCATTTGTAGCGCCAAAACTTCTCCGATTGGGGCTGCTAAAGTTTGAAGAAAATCCTGAATTTCATCGAAAAATCATCTTGAGTGATGAAGCTGATTTTTGACTTAAGGATTTTGTCAATAAGCAGATTCGTTAAAGGACAACATTTTTCGTCGATGAAAATGATCACCATGTTGGTTAATCGAGTTCGCTATCAGGTCATGTTGAAAGACTATTTGGACTTAACATCAGTGATACATGGTTACAACAAGATGGTGCCGCACATGACACACAGCTAGTCAAACAATTGATCTATTGAAGGAGAAGTTCGGTAACCGTGTGATCTCGGGAAGATTATTGTAGGAATATTCCAGTGGCACTATTTTGGCTTTCCCTGGGAATGGGGAATTGGGAAAAATATTTTCATAGCATTTTTATCGTATTTGTATTTTTCTGGCCTACTGAAGGAATAAGTTTAGTTCAAAAATTTTCGAAACAAAGTGAATTGGGAAACTTCTGTTCCACAAAATTTTTATAGGGCAAAATATGTTCCCATTTAACTTTGTTTCGAAAATATTTATACCAAACTTATTCCCTCAGTAGGCTAGAAAAATATAATTTAGACAAAAATGCTATGAAAATATTTTTCTCAATTCTCTAGTCCCAGAAAAAGCCAGAATAGTGCCACAGTAGTGTAAGAATTACCACAGACAATCAAACTAGATTTTTCATTTGAACTAAAACATGAAAATAAAATATATTTCTGATAATTCCAATGTCATCGTTGTATCTGTGATTGTATGCGGCTATTTACAGAAAATGAACACACAGTTTAAATTTTTACATTTACATAGGATGAAATATCTCTTTTAGGTTGTCTCTGGTATTACGTTAAGCCCCCCATACACGGTCTGTTTTGAACGGCAATCAACGTGATTGACATTCATGACTGACCGTGTATGACTGATAATGATTGACAATCAAATTTTATGATTGATGAAATTCAAACATGTTTGAATTTTCATCATCAGTCAAGATAGTTGACATTCATGATTGCTCGTGTATGTACATGAATGTCAGTCGAACGAACTGAAAAGTACAGTGAACATCAGCCCACGTGTTTATTAAAATTATAATTGACTGACAAAATAAATAAATGAATGAAGATTGACCGAATATGGAAGTTATCTTTAGAGGGCTTTAGAGATTGTTTCCGGTATTTTCGATCATATTCTGGAAGTGGTGTAAATTACGAGAATTGGTGTTGTAACCGTTCAAATTTTAAAGCTGTATTCATTATCCAGTTATATGAACCGGATTTAACAGGACAAATTCGTAACAATTGATGATAGCGGCGCGATTGTGAATATCAGAAAATTGGGTGCACAAATTTGGCGGTTATAAAATTAAAATTCCAATTAAAGTAGCGTAATTTATCAACGGGTGGTCGCAAAAACGCATTAATATTCCGATTACGTAAGGCTAACGGATTAAACCCGACTAAATTAGCAATGTAAAGGTTTGGTGCGGAAATGGATCACCAAAGTAAAGATTTGATGCGCGAAATGAAACAAAAAATTAAAGAAATCAAAATAGTGGTGCTGGAAATTGCTGTCGGCAATAAGATGGAACATGGAACCGGATGATGAAGATCATGGAGTGAGTGCCATTGGTCGGGAGGAACCATTGGCATTGTGGAATCGAGTGGTGGCGAGGAGACTGTCCTATGACCCAGTCAGATACGAGAGGTTGTACAAGAAACACATGATGGAAGATTCGTAGCACATTTGGAAATCGATAAAATAAAGTCATACAATAGGACATCGATACTATTGGGTCAATTGCCATAGAACACAAAGTGTGATCATTGTGCTGTAATATTCAGCCGCCATGGCCTGATGAGACGATTAAATTTTTTCATGATCTTATCAGATCGAAACTCGATATTACTTCTGTTATAAAATTTCATCGAGAAAATTTAGCTTCATCCTGATCAAAAAATCAAAAAATGGGGGGTTACTCGGAAAAGAGCATTTATATAATTTTTCTGCGATTCTAATATATTCCATATGGCCATTAATTCAGAATTCTGAATTAATTCAGTATTAAATTTGGGAAGTGAAATATTAAAATATAAGAAACTCTGACCTAGGTAGAAACTTCGATTCAGTCGTGTTTCAAGAACTGTAACATTGGGTGTGGCGTGAATTGCTTTAGAAGTGAATAGCACATCTCACAGTTTTAAGAAGTTTGCGAATAATACTTACGGTTAATATTTTTGTCGGTTTTAAAATTGTTTTGATTAGTAAATTGTAATTGCAATTGTAAGCATTTTTCGCTTGAAAAAATAAAAGCACATCATATAAAAGATCGTGGGTGATTTAGGAGTAAAACACCATAGTTAAAAGGTCTCGCACCGAATTTATAGCCATAAACAGGAGCTTCAGACAATTTAGACCACATTAAACACCAAGAGGGACCTGCAGAAAATCAGAAAAGTGTACAATACAAAATTATCTATGTTCAAATATTTAATCTGAATTAAATGTCCACTACACCGCACTCGTGCATGAATGAGTTCTTGTTCAAACACAGTTTGTACAGTTTTATAAATTTCAAAGCTTAAAAGTTAAATCGAATGTACGTATGGTATCCGATGGAAACAGAACTCGAGAAAACAAAATGGTTAACTTCTTGAGTGGCCTTAATTGCTGCCTTCATATTTTATTTCCTTAATTCAAAAGCATAAGTAATTTTCCGTAAAAGGATACATCAATGGAGGAAAATTTATTAATTTTTGATGCTAAAATTGTAAATTACACGCTGAGGTCAGCATAAATTTAGTTCACATACGAAACTGGTGCATCCGATAGTATATACGACCTTCACAAAATGTACAAAATTGTGTATGCATATTGAAGAAAAATTACATGTTCGATACGATTTTGGACGGTTGCCTTAGTTTAAGATAATTTATTACTCTGGAAAATATTTTAAGAACAAGAAAATCTCTATATGCGAAATTATTTTGTTGTTAATGTACACATAAATTTGCTGTTGTCGTAACAAACAATAAATTCTTTCGATTGCAATATTAACCACTTATAACAACTTTCGTTTCCTTGTAAGAAAATTAATTAAAAAATACTCATAAATTCGTTGTGTAAATTGCATTTTGATATAAAAATTACAAAGAAACCTGTTCTTTTACTTCCAGATAAATTTAATTAAGTGATTTTTAATTAATTGTGTTCTTTGTATATTTCTTATTTCAGTGTATCACATGACCCGAAACCAGTTTTGAGTGCGACACTATCCTGTATTCGAGGCCGATCAGCCCAAATGGATGTAGTACGTGTGGAAACTCGATCTCAGGTAATTACAACTAATTAAATTATTTTTATTTATTTACTTTTCATTTTTCAATCGGATAATTGATCTCGTATCTTGTGAAAATTCATGTGAATATGAATTAGAAATGGAAAATATTTCATCATACATCATGGTGTCTCGTGTACCTGTTGTTTGTTAACGAAATGAATTCTTGCATAATTTTGTATCGCCTCAAGCGATTTTCGAGTTTTATTACAATTTGCTTTTTATTGTTATTGCGCTGTTTGAATATATCGGCGGCAGTGATGCGAAGAAGTTTTCGCGTCAATCGATGAAATAATTTTATATATGTAATATACCTATGGTTTGTGTGGCCGACGGGAGGTGACGATAACAAATTCACATTTGAGGAAATTGGAGAAGATTTGTATGATATTTGTAAATATGGGTCAAATATATATTCTTATTTTGGCCATAAGTACCCGCGCAATGAAATGTGGTGCATATTACCAATATTACAAAGACTAAAATTATTAAAATCAGGTTATGTGATGCGCTCTTTTGCCTGTGGATGTTATTGTTATAGTAGAGGCGTCTAAAGGATCGATACGGAAGCCCGTATTACAAAATCCCGAATTACCAACATTCCAACTTTTTAAAAATCTCGCTTTTCAAAATTCGCCTTTTAAAATCCCGGTTATGATGAAACCTTAAAAAATTACCCCAAAAAGCGCATGAATTTTTCAAGGATTTTTGAAATTTGACCATGCTCAATGGAACTTTGCGATTTCCTAACAATACGTGTCAAAATTGAGATTTGGACTTGGTTTCTAACTTGAATTTCGAAAATCTGGAATTTAAAAAAAAAATTATGGTTTAATTTCATATATTGAAAGCCCGCTTTTTAAATTTTTTTATGAATTCGGGCAATCGCAGGCCGCCTATTGGGTTGTAGAGCAATTAATTCGACATTGGCGAAACATTTATTCAACAATCAATTGGTTAATACGTTTTGTTTTACTACACTTTCAAACCAAGTCTTTTGAGGAGCCATCGAGCGGTATGAAGCTGTCCTTGATATCGTTAGGTCTTCGGCCATGAAGCACGATATCATATGCATATCCAAGAATTTAAACTAAATTAGTGTTTGTCAAGGAAGTTGTTAGCATGTACTTTGGTATGAAATCTGTACGGTTTGCACCGTGGGCCCGTTTTGATTTTGGTACGAAGTTTTATTTGTGTTCCAGTCATTTCCATAAACAACACCATGATGACGGAATGCAAATTGCTTTCATCCCAACTGTAAAGTTTTCCATTTCCTAAAGTAAAAGTATCGCTTTCACCTAGGGATAGGGAACATTTTTCATTGGATCGTGAAGATTTAATCCATGTGTATGATATTCTTAAAACCACTTATAGATGGAGACTTTGATGGGTTGGATGATCGATAAGCCCACTATTCGCATTTATCGATAACCCAAACTGTTGACAAAACGAACAGTAAATAGGTTGCTCTCTAACTTTAACCGAGCAGGTATACCATTGTTACATGGAATCAAGCGAAATATCGATTATAACTCGTTGCTCTCTAAGAAACTCGCTCAAAGAGATGATACGTTGCTTCACGGTAGGGGCAACCTCGACAGTCGTTCGTTAAGAAACGAACACCGCAGTTTTAGATTTTCATGGTAAATGAAAATCATTCACGTACACTAATGTCAGACTGTTGTCGTTGACTTGTGTGAAAACATACAACTCTCTAAGGTCACCCTCTATCTCTGGGACGATCTGAAGCTAGCTAGCACATATTCCTCCCACCAACAAATTTGCTGTTAAGCTACGTTTAAAATGTTCATGTAGAACTTCAACACAGGAGACCGTATCAAGCAGATCAGAAAGCCTGTTCCTGTGTAACATTGAAAACTCATAGTTGATCAACATATTTTATATAGAAAATGCGAAACTCAAAAATAATTGGTTTAATGGACACTATTGCTGTGCTGCCTATCACGTTTTATAATTATAAGAAAAATCAGTGTAGTACTCAATAAACGAACAGCTAAGCAAATCTCTGGGTATAGAAAAAGCGCGAAGGCCTCATGTCGTGAAAATAAAACAACCTTATAAGATCAGCTTATTGGAATATCAAGTTACATCCTAATTTAACTTCTATCTCCATCTCAACGCCGATATAGTACTAAAAATAAATTTTCTGGCTACTACAGGTTTAAAGAAATGAGATTGCCTCTCTTTGATAACAGCATGGGTCGCCCGATAGATTTATCCGGAGCACCCAATTTTCTACGTCAAAACATATTAGCGCGCTATTTTTGCATTTAATTAATTTATTTAACTCCAAACTAATATTTTCCATTCAACTTTTTAGTTAAAAATCGATATACAAATATTTTGCTCTACCTATTTATCAGGCGCCGCTATCGGGAGCCGCTATCCATTTCAATGGGAAATTTCAAAAGGCCTTTATTTTGTACACCCCTTAAATCATTAAAAACTTAATCTTACAATAAAAATTTAAAATGCAGCAGGATGAATTCTTGCTTATAACGCCATGTCAAAATAAATGTTAATTGGTATATTTCAGGTCGTTAACTGTATGTTTTATGGATGAATTTATTCTTAATTTTTGTATGGTACAGCGATAATACGGGTTGTAGTGGAATTTCGGATAGATAATTTCCCTTTTAGCGCTCAATAGCCCGAATAAAAAACACAGAAGGTGATAAATTCTAGCCAAAATTTTTTATTCGTATTCAGTTTGGTGAATTATTAGCCGTGTTTTATTATTCGAGCACTATCCGGCGCCGAATGGAAAATGTCTACTGGAACTGCAGCTATTATTCACTGGTGAGGCTATACCATAAAAATGAAAAATAAATGCATCCATAAAACAAACATTTATCACCTGAAATATACTAATTGACAATTATTTTGACATGACGTTATAAACAAGAATTCATCTTGCTGCATTTTTATTTTTTATTTGCTGTGTTTTTTTATTAGCGCCCGATAGCTGTATCAGGAGCAGCCAATTTTCTATGTCAAAACTTATATTTAGACTGTGTGCCTGAGATCGATTTTTTCGACTAAATTGCCGACTAAACTAAATTAATGACTGGTTCATATCATTCTTTCAAAGGTGGCACTAGTATCTTTTGAATATGCTGTGCCTCCGATTATAAACTAAATTATAAAACTAAACTAAATTATGATTTTTCATATGTCATATTGTTTTCAACAACACCGATTTGTTATTATTTAAAATCAAGGAAATATCAAAAATAAAACAAATAAGGATATGGAAATCGCATTATTCATGAATGTGATTATAAACAACAATCGAAATTTAGGAAAGAAAATATTTCCTTTTAGACATTTTTACTCGCATGCACACGATAAAAAAATAATGATAACAAAAAATGAAAATGACAACTAAATAGTCAAGCAACCTCAGCAGGAGTCTAAATGATAAAAGCTGGTGACTATAGCATAACTACTCATTGATTTAGTTTAGTCGGAAATTTAGTCGAAAAAATCACTCTCAGACACACAGTCTTAGTGCGCTATTATTGCAAATAATTAATTTATTTAACTCTAAACTAAGATTTTTCATTCAACTTTTTAGTTAAAAATCGATAAAAAAATATCTTGCTCTACCTATTTATCGGAAGCCGCTATCGGGAGCGCTATCCATTTCAATGGGAAATTTGAAAAGGCTTTTATTTTGTAAACCCCTGAAACCATTAGAAACTTAATCTTACTATAAAAATTTAAAACGCAGCAAGATGATGTCTTGTTTATAACGTCATGTAAAAATAAATGTCTAGTATATTTCAGGTGATAAATGTTTGTTTTATTGATGAATTTAGTTTTAATTTATATAGTACAGCGACACCAGTGAATAATAGCTGCAGTTTCAGTAGAAAATTGCCATTTGGCTCCGAATAGTGCTCCAATATTAAAACACGGCTATTGTAAGATTAAGTTTCTAATGGTTTCATGGGTTTACAAAATAAAGGCCTTTTCAAATTTCCCATTGAAATGGATAGTGGCTCCCGATAAATAGGTAGAGAATGAAAAATATTAGTTTGGAGTTAAATAAATTAATTATATGCCAAAATTGCGCGCTAAATATAAGTTTTGACATAGAAAATTGGCTGCTCTGGATAAATCTATCGGGCGTTAATAAAAAGACACGGCTATTATTTCTTTATAGATAGAAGCTGCACAGGTAATTAATCTTACTTGTATATCAATACTTTATAGATATTTTGACTAAAGCACTTTAAAATATCAAGTATTTATAAAAACTATTTTCTACATGCCCCAATAACATTTTTATAGGCGGTGTTGTTAGGGACATTGATGCGAGAAATTTTCAAATCGATCGCTTTCGATTTATGTATAAAGTTTTTGTTACACTCTAAATGAAACATGTTTATCCACTTGAACTATTTAAAAGCTGTTTCTTTATACAAAAAAAAACTATTTTGATGTTAATGTCGTCTAGCCGTAAGCTTATTATGTGAGCCGCTTTTTCTGCTAACGTACAATAAACATCCGTGAGGCGACGATTTTCATGGCTACATGATACAAATAAATCCGATGTATGCTTGTCTTTATCGTTTGGAATATATTCGCATCTTGTATCGTACCGTAATTGGCAATATGATCGATAAATATTTTTCTTTCAATTAACTGCCGAGAATCAACTGATTACTTCAATTTTTTGCTATTGACAATAATGTTTTATTGGTTTGCTGTAATCTTTCAATCAGTCAAGATTATTCTTGACATATTTATGAAGAACTATGAATAAAATATTCTTGGTTGTTAATTTATGTATGGCGAATGAGTATTTTTTAGTTGGGCTGTCACTTTGAATTGTGATAAATGGTGATAAATAGTAAAATATTCTATAGAACCGGAAAATTATAAAAAGAACATTCTATATTTCTTCTAGTAAAGGTATGGACGATCCTAAAAGAAAAACGGTTGTGCATAAAGCACGATTGGGTACATTTTTTATATTCTTAAGAGTGTAATTTCAGAAGAGCCCTGTATAATGAGACCTTTGGATCAATTGTGCATTGCAGCATAAAGCAAAATATACATAAGAGGACTCATGTAGAGTTTCCGAGGTTAATCTATCTTACTTTACACAACCTGTATAAGCCTAACAAGAACAATAAACTAAAAAATAACTATGCCGATATGTTTATAAGATACGTATGTATGGATTAAATATAGAAAAAAATTTAATTTGTATATATAAATATATTAAAACTATAAAATAAGATTAACCTCGGAAAAACCTGCTTATAAAATGTGCACTACTTGATTTCTCTTATATATGTATTGCTCGATGATTGCAGTTAACCTGTATGTCACGTGAGTGACGGTTTAGTTCCTTAAAAAATTGCATCCAGTTTTAGGTAAAGCGATTGATTTTGCGTCGGGCTAGAGCCTTGGTAAATTTGAATATTTCTAGAATAAGAATGAGAAGGTTGCTTAAATTCTAGAGGCATTTCAGTCAAACATCCTAAAGGATAATCGTAATCAAGAAGTTCAAACTTGGCGTGCCTTCTAATTGTTTATGGAAATTCTTGTGGTTTTTTGACTGAAATGTTTTTGGCTGAAATTCTCGCAGCAAAAAAGGCAAAGTTTATCAAAGTTACATCCAAAATTCATGTTAACATCCCATTTGGTATCCTTCACACCGAATTCTGTCAGCTGTTAATAAATAGTAAAATTTTCAGCCAAATTCGAAAAAATCGTCTAGAACTCATTTTGAATCTGTAACAGTTTAACAGTTAAGAAGAACCTGAATTCCATTTATGAATAACAAATTCCAGAATTTCATTCCGTACTCATGTTGTATTACCAATCCTTTCTGAAACACATAATTTGATCGTAGTTGCTTAATAAATGGTTGAATTCCACGTAGCATACCCAAATATGTCACCATTGTCCAAAAATAAGAATTTTACCGAGAGCGATTCAGAAATGGCCATTTAGATTAGTTTTAATTCAGAATATCATTTTTAATTTCATTCAACACTTTTGCCGATTCGACATTCGCAATATCGCTGAAGTCCAAAACGCGCGGTTTTCCATAAGTTCTCTGTATCTCTAAAGAGATCGCACTTGTATCTCTAGAAATAAATTGCCTTAAAGAGAAGATATTATACGGAAGTCACATCGGTTAGCTTACATTGTTCGTCGGAATAAAAGGCCTTTAAACGAGAGAGACTGCCTCAGAGGTTTTTATGTTCACTTTATGTTCGTTTCCTAATTCTAAAAGTGCTCGAGGAAAGCCGGCGTACAATATTAACAACATAGAACTTTTGACCTTCGAGACCGTAAAGATCCAACTTAAAGTTTCCCTTGACAATAGGAGACCGCTACTAGTAATTGTTAATGGTCGAAGAACACAGATTAGAAAATTTGTTACAAGTTGATTTTGACGAAAAGCTCGGTGTAATCTCGCACGTTGAAAGAGTAGAGTAGTACGAAAGTTTTCGTTAAGTTGAAAGAAATACGGGTCGTAAAAAAAGTATTGTGGCCAAAATATATGATCGCTTGATGGTGGCATCCATAACAACCTACAGATGCACTTCAATAGGCTGACAGAATAAACTGGCATCTCCAAAGAACACTTATCATCGCGAAGAGAATGCATCTCTTGATAGATGATAGATAGATGATGGCTGGTGGCTGCCGGCGAACTACCTTTTATGCTAAACATAGACTCTTTCCAATGGTCAAAAGTAAACTTTCAAAATATTACCTCACACAATTTTATAAAATTAAATTCCGTTAAGGATCGATTACCTATTCTGGGGAATCTGAAGGAGCAACATGTTACTGTCATATTGAATTATATTACTTTTGGTAAGCTGCCAGAAGTGTTTTGCAACATTCAGCAAGTTGATTTGGCCTCGAAATGTATTATATTAGATTTAATCTAACGTATCCTACATAGTTCTAAATCAATTATTAGTTCTAATTCTGCTATTCTCAGTCATAATATAATTTTCTTTTATATATTTCCAGATTATGTTTTCATTCCTATCGGTCGGATGGGGTTTTATTTCTGATATTGATATTGAGAGCGAAAGATTGCGTGCGATTGGCGGCCAACGATTTACAATTTGGTCCGTGCATCGTTTGATTAGTTTAAGAACATATAGTGGTAAAGTATCGTATCGGCCGGCAACCCAAGCCCAAATAGCCGCATGCAATTTAAATGGTAAGGAAGGCGGAGCACCTAAACATAACATATCAAAGCTAAAACATAGTATGAGTTATAACACGACACTGGATTGTCCAGGGTGTCATGGTGATGGAGACTGTGAAAATTGTGATACCGAATTTGATGATGTGCTGTCTCTTGAGACTTCGACGGGTGCAGAGCATTATCGACCGCGATTGGATAGTTGGTATGTTTTGATGACATTTTACAAATTTTGCGATTTAAAATTTTTTATTCAATTTTCAGGTATTCGGCAACTTCTCGAAAGAGTGCCTACTACTCGACTGCCGACAGTATATATAAGAGTATAAATGAAAAATTATCGATAAACGAATGTAATATACAAGGTGAATCGCGCAAAGCACAAATGTTCGGTCCAGGTTCAAATATTCCAGCACTTACAACGCCTGCACCCGAATCCTGGACCACAATAACGGGAGATTTTGTTATGGTACACGCCGCCTATCAAACCCATCTAGCCGGTGATTGTTATTTTGCGCCATCGTCCAAACTGAATGATGGCCTAATTTGGCTGCTTATAATAAAAGCGGGTGTATCACGATCGCAACTTCTTTCATTTTTGCTAAGTCTAAGCACGGGGACACACATACCAGATAAAAATGAACACATTAGTATGGTTCCTGTAACCGCATTTCGGATCGAACCAAAAAGTCAAAATGGTATTATGACGGTGGATGGTGAACATGTTGAGCATGGACCAATCCAGGGCGAAATATTTCCAGGGATGATCAATGTTATAGTACCGCAAAGTAATGATGGTGGTGTTAATAGTTAAAAATAAATTTCGGGTAAATTTTTGTGTTTTTTATAAATTTTTGTTATTTCTTTTTATTGTTATTAATTAATTTTATTATTTTAATTTATTTAATAATAAATTTATAATTAGTTATAATTCCATCCAATAATAATGTTGCCGAGCAATAATTGAACATGAAAATTTCTTATATAAAAAAATACAAAATAATAATTATAAAGTTATGAAACAGTTAGCTGTTGTTTTATTGGTAAATTCCGCAAATTCTGCCAATTCCTTGCAATTTGTATTCCGTTAAAATTGTTCATTCGTAAGATGAGAGAATTTGTTCACAAATTCACAACTAATTTTTAATTGACGTCGTGTGGCATTGTAATATTTAGGAGTAGTACCACAGACAATCAAAGATCATTTTTCATTTCACTTATTTCTTATAATTCCAATGTCATCGTTGTTCTGTGATTTTTCGTTATACTGCGTATACGTATACGCAAAAAAAAATAATTTTGATTGTGTTCGACTATTTACAGCAAATCAACATGCAGTTTAAATTTTTACGTTTACAAAGGATAAAATATGTCGTTTAGGTTGTGTCTGGTAGTGGTATTACAATTTAATTTGGTTCTAATGCCATCTATGTTACGCCCTACGTACACTATAAATCTTCAATTCATAGGTAGCGCCATCTATTTTCATACAATTCAAAATTAAACCAATCGTGTGGAAGCCATAATCCAATAAGAATTCCCAATTGTTATTGTCTATAGGGCACATTTATGTGAACTCTCCAATTAGCAAAAAAATTATGACATTTTTGTAAAAAAAAAGTGAAAACAAAAAATTTGTTTTATTTTTGTTTATAAAGTAAAATAAATTTTTTTTATGTTTTAATTAAATCTTTAAGTAATTTCTAATCAACATATACATTCAGTTTAGCTTGTAAAACATCTTGTTGCATAAAAACGTACATTCGGAGGACGGGAAAATATACGAAGAAATACTTTTCCTCCATCACACGGCAAAATGGATTCGGGATTTGAAACGAGTAATGATAGCACGGATAGTTCAGCTGATTTGACTAAAATCCTGCAAAAAGAATTTCGCAATTTAATCGAAAAGAATGCAAGTCGTGAATATCCATATGCCCAACAATCAACCTCGTATTCGGATGCTGCGACGCAAAAACAAAACCATTCTTGGAAAATGAAATCGCGTTTTAACACCGCAAATCGTCGCTCTCAACACTTCAGTAATTATGCCGATATTCTGAATTCGAGTAAAAAGAAGCGTTTGGCAGTTGCTTCCATGACCAATAATGTTGAACTGGTGAATGAGCTGCTACGGTCGCGTAAGGTTGATCCGAATGCGGCGGATCGTTATGCTCGAACTCCGTTACACTTAGCCGCGTCTCGTGGATATACTGATATCGTAAAAACGCTTATATATTACGGTGCGAATCCGAATTTAAAAGATTCACTCGGCAATGCCCCGCTTCATTTGGCCGCGTGTACATGCAAGAAACCTGTGATTGTTGCGCTACTCGACGGTGGCGCGAATGTTAACATTACCGACAGTAATAATCGTACCCCGTTTGATTTGGCGATCAGCAAGTACAAACTACGGAGTAAATTTGAAACGACAAAAATTGATATAAATCGTTTGGAGGAAGTGTTCGAGATGTACAGTCTGTTGCATCCGGACTCGAAGAATAACACAAATAAGAGTGAGGACGATATAAAATCGTTATTGGAGAATTTGACTTTGAATGAATAATTACGAACCCACACTGGATTTGGATAGAATTCGGGAATTCGATAACATTAGAAGACAAGTCTGTAAATATATATTAGCTCGTAAGGTGTTACTTAACAATTTATATTAATGAATTTTCATAATAAATAATAAAGATCAATAAAATAATATTTAAAAGGAATCTATAAATAGCCTTGTTTTTATTTATTACCTTCCATTTCAGTATCCCGACGCAGCCCATCGATTTATAAACCTAGTCTTTCTCGTCCTTTTTTGGGATATGCGTCCAATATTCTTTCAATGAGTTCTCACCAATTTCTTGTATTTCCTCATCGAACATATTATTAAATCTTTATTGGGCACATTGCATAAAAAGCTGCGTTTTTTGCTTTTATTTAAGATAAATAAAATAATTTTCAGTTGAAAACTCGAAAACTTACCTGAATGGCAACAGTGTAGTTCTCTCTTAGTTTCATACATCTCTCTCTCTGTTAATTAAATAACAACTCGTTGTTATTTAATTAACTTAGGCAAAACAAAAAATTTTAGAAAGAACATCACTCCACTTCTTGCTAAAAAAAATGGATTACCTAATTACGAAAATGCAAAATGAATCTTCAATGCTTCCAATAATTTCTAGGTGGATTTGCGCCTTGTTCATATGACTGAAACATTTACCACCATCAACACATCGAACTTGGGCTCAGAACATCGGCAGGCTACCCATAGCACTTCTAAAAGGCACTTTAATTCATAGCAAGGTACTTACGAATTTCGTACCAAATTCCAACTTTTAAAATATTATGTAACCTCGATCGTGCCTGAACAATTGTCGAAATCTTATTAACATTTTAGTAATGTATGTACCTAATTTTTAAATTACGTAATTACGTTGAAAATTAGGCTAATTTTTGTAGTAACTAATGTGGCTGACGTAATGAATTTTGGACTACAAAACGAGCTTACACATTGCGAAATATGTTTTAATAGGTATAATTTTTATTGGGTCCATGTCATTTGAAGATGTTTTAACTAATCCGAGGTAAGCCTTCTCCGTTATCAAAAACATGGTAGCTGATTCCGAGAATGCCATGGAAATGCTCTTGGGTGTTAATTGTTAAATACCTTTTCTAATGTTGTTCACACTTTATTTAATATAATAAATCGACGTTAGGTCTTCGACCAAGAAGCATAATAGCATCTGCTTAGGCTTCATCAGCTACCTAGTCTTGGTTTCAATACCCGTTCCCAGTAATATATTGGTATTGAGTGTCTTCAAATTTGTAATCAATATTCAAATTTTAATCCACTGTGTGATATTAGACCTCGGGAGTACTTCCTCCTAATTTTATGGGTTGCCACATAAAATTTGTTAAAAATACGTACATTTTATGAAAAACTTGTAATTGAGATATACTCGTAAAGCTCTTTAATTACGAAGTAGCACCTGGATATCAACAATAAGAAACTTTAATTTAAACACACAATTTGATGAATCAGATAGAACAGAATCAATTTTACCGTTTTTATTCTATTATTTTGAAAAACCTTTAAAAAAATTTCGATAGTTAAGAAGCTAACAATTTAATTTCAAATTTTATGGCTTCCTAGCGGTATTTTGTGTTGAAACTGAAACAATGAACCGTACCGTCTAAAATTATTGTGTGGTACTCGTGATCGCCTAAACCATTCCACAAATAGTTTTCCAGCCATGAATTTATAATCTTAAAACCTCTACATTAACTTGCCGATTTTACCATTTTCTATTTATATTCGATTTGTGGGAATTTTGGTAGTCCTCAAACCGTATGAATCTTACAAACTGGGAAGATTTAAGTTAAAACAAACGGGAAATCAGTAGCTACAGAACGTTTAAAATATTCGTTGAACATGTGAGTTGTTGTTTGCTAATATGTTCGTTGACATGTGAGTCGTATAATCGTTGCTGGTTTGATCGTTAAGTTATATCGATGTTATCTTGATCTGTCCGACTTCGAGATTCTAACGCATCTGGAACATTCATCGATTCATCGTTATATAATTGGACTTATGGCTGTCCCGTGTTGTTAGCGTCCTGAACCCGCTACCAAAAGGGGCTACTGGATGGTCTTATCAGCCCTTTATAGTTAAGGGATACACGGTATTACGATATAGTTTGGAAATGTCGAAAGCGCAAGCAAATATTTGATTTATTAATTTTGAAGACATGCCTAAATATTAAATAAGGCCAATGTACAGTGTGTTTCTTTGATTACCATGTATGCCTATTGAAACGTATGATCGAATGTCTACCCGTCATGTTATTTCTACATTGATATATGACTAACGCCATGATGTTGGTTTCTTACTTTACTAGAGCATAACCACTAACCAGCATAACTGAACTAAAAGTTGTTAAATTTTCGCTGTTCGCTGTGGTTGTTATAATCATCATTTGTTATATACAAACAACTTAATTTATCTCGTTTTAGTATTTATTCTTATCTCATTTTCTATTTCCGTTAATTTTTCAAAAATAATATAAAATTATATATTTTTTGAAAACTTTTCTCAAATCATTTCCAAAATAGTTTACAAAACGCATATTTTATTTCAGTTTTCTTTACCTTTCTTAAAATATTTTGGAAATGAATTAAGAAGTGCACAAATAAAATCAAGTTTTATTATTTCATTTCTATCCACTTTTCTTAAATCACATTCAACCCTTTCCCGGCCCGTATACCCCTTTCGCAAAGAAGGTAAATGTACAGAATGTCCCATGCCAGACGAGCATTTTTTGTATTTTGGCATTTTTTTTCTACCAATGTTTTGTTCTGCTCTCTCTTAAATAAAATTTTAACTAAAATGAGTCAAAAATGTCCTTGAAATATTTTTTATTTCATTTATGTTTGAGTTGTGTGGTAGAACAGAAAATTTGTTAAGTCGCAATTAAAACTTGTATCATAGGTAAACGGGGATAGAAACGAAGAAAAATGCCGCATTTTTCTTCGTTTCTTTCCCCGTTTACCTATGATACAAGTTTTAATTGCGACTTAAACAAATTTTCTGTTCTACCACACAACTCAAACATAAATGAAATAAAAAATACTTCAAGGACATTTTTGACTCATGTTAGTTAAAATTTTATTTAAGAGAGAGCAGAACAAAACATTGGTAGAAAAAAAATGCCAAAATACAAAAAATGCTCGTGTGGCATGGTTGTATGGGCGTATTTAGACGTGGACTTTTTCAACCAATTTTTCGGCGTTAAAATACCATGTCGTTTAGATAAGGCGTCATTCAACTGGATTTTTTTTGTCAAAACCTTTATATGTATATGTTTTAAATTTCAAATCAAATAATTTAAAATGTATTAAAAAACTGTAACTTTTGATAAAAAACTAAAGAAAATATTTTAAAAAAATTTATTCTAATTTTCGCATGTAACACCAAAAACAAAACTAAAAATAAAAACATGAAAACATTGACGAGTTGTTATTTATCGATTTTTTTTTTCGTTTGTATTAGTATTAGTAAAAAAAATCCAAGAAACCACCAAAATTTAGGCTGAAAAAAAAATCCACAAACATTTTGTCTCCAAACCGGTTTTGTATGGAAAACATAAAAAAATCCAACAAAAAAAGTCTTCGTGTAAACACACGGTATGGTTTACTCATATTTCGCTATAAGCACCCGTCAAACCGGTTTGTGTTGTTGTATGAAGTGACGTGTTAATTTTGCGCAGTAAAATTATAAATTATAAATTTTTAAAATTATCAATTATAATTCATCAAAATAATACAAACTTTATGAAATAGTTATTTGTTTATATAGTGGTGTATTATGTGATAACAAAAAATACAGACTTTTGTACAAAATGAAGTGTATCGTGAAAAAATGCGAAAATACGCCTAAAAAATTTCAAGAAGGAATATCTTACCACCAGCAAGTTTACCAAGTGTTTATATAAAATAGAATGTAAATTGTGCTAAGAAACAAGTGATTTGTGATAAATTTATCCTTACTTTATGTTAAAAATCAGAAAAAATTAAGAAAACAATTTTGGTTGTCGGCGTGGGGTGCCTATATTGGTTTGTTGTTGTTGTAATCCTGTTGATTTAGATGCTTTCTCTTTTACCCTCCGAATTTGTGACATTTGACAGTTGCTTAGGCTCATTCTGTACATTTAACTTCTTTGCAACGGGATTACAAAAACAAGGAACCAATATAGGCACCCCACGCCGACAACCAAAATTATATTGGTTTCTTGTTGTTGTAATTCCGTTGATTTAGATGCTTTCTCTTTTACCCTCCGAATTTGTGACACTTGACAGTTGCTTAGGCTCATTCTGTACATTTAACTTCTTTGCAACGGGATCACAAAAACAAGGAACCAATATAGGCACCCCACGCCGACAACCAAAATTGTTTTCTTAATTTTTTCTGATTTTTAACATAAAGTAAGGATAAATTTATCACAAATCACTTGTTTCTTAGCACAATTTACATTTTATTTTATATAAACACTTGGTAAACTTGCTGGTGGTAAGATATTCCTTCTTGAAATTTTTTAGGCGTATTTTCGCATTTTTTCACGATACACTTCATTTTGTACAAAAGTCTGTATTTTTTGTTATCACATAATACACCACTATATAAACAAATAACTATTTCATAAAGTTTGTATTATTTTGATGAATTATAATTGATAATTTTAAAAATTTATAATTTATAATTTTACTGCGCAAAATTAACACGTCACTTCATACAACAACACAAACCGGTTTGACGGGTGCTTATAGCGAAATATGAGTAAACCATATGGATTTTTTATATAACCATCCTATTCTGGCTTGTGACAGATGAGATAGCAAATTTTATATGGGTAAAATATTGCCACCTATTCCTCAGTATTTTAACTTCCTTGCCCTTTCGTGACACGCATACACAATTGTGTATCTAAATTTCGATTACGACAAATGAATATTTAGAACATAGAATTATGTGTAAATTGAACACCAGCATACACATTTGTGTATAACACTTAATTTTGTTTTCAACTGTAATAAAGATTAAGTAATCAATATGTTATCAAACACAAATAATTAATAAGTTATATAATTAATTTGTTAAATTATTATGCATTTTTCAAAAAGAATTCCGATTGAACTAAGATCCGTTAAAATAAGGAAGACATTTCAACCTGTCATTATTTACTTACACATTTGTGTGTGAACTTAAATTGAAGCAAAATATAATTTATTTTTGAACTCGAAGGGTTAAAAATGTGTACATATTTAAATTCAGAAAAAACACATTTTTAATTCAACTTTTCTTAACTCGTGTACCAACTTTTACGCACCTGCAAAGAAATGTTTAATGGGTATAGACGCAGATTATTCTGTGCCTATAAACTTCCATAACATAAAATTTAATTACGAGTATAATTTTAATAAATTTTAAAATTAGTTTTAATCAATTTTGGTGGTAGGAGATTATAAAAAAATAAAATTAGTAAAATGTTTTTCATTTTTAATTGATTTTCGGTATCAATAAACATTTTGTATTTTAAGTGTCATTTCGAGTGTTTTTCAAACTTTTTTCACTCAAATTAGTTATAAAAATCAACGCACCGTGTCGTTAAAAATCATTAAAATGTACCAAAATCTGACAATCTGTCAAAAATTGCCATTTCGCATGGAAATGTTGGTAGTGCTTGAACATTTTTTTTCTCATTTTTTCAACTCGAGAAAAGTGAAAAAGTCAAACAAGACATAAAAAAGAAATTTCTATGGCTGATAGGAACAGAAATCCTAAAATGTGATGTGTTTTTGTCTATTAAAACAAGGTATACAAATATTATTTATTTAAAAATAATAATAGTAAAATAGTGATTTTAATAATGATTATGAAGTGGTATAATACAAAAATTGTGTCGCCAAATTAGTATAATTCAAGTGACGAAAGATTTTTTTTTTTTATTTTAATCCAACTAAATTTTTTTGTCTAGTTGGCACTTGTAGTGGAAAAAATTTTTTTTTGCCTTCGTCGTTTTCGAAATTCGAATGTCAATGGAATATTTTCATAAAAATAAAAAATCCAAATCTCAAAAAATATGTAGCACAGCTCTAAAATGCATATTATCAGCTACCTATATAATTTACATCGTAGTCCTAATAGCGATGATCTAAATTCTAAAAAGCAAAAATGAAAAAAGATTTTTTTTATATTCAATGGCAGCAGATAAACAATTTTGGTCAGTCGTACTGGACTCAAAAACTCGCGGATTTGATCCGTATCCGTATACAAATTTGGTTTTAAATTTTGTGTAGTATCGAAGAAGACACAAAAAAAAATTTGTCATATCAAAATGCAAAGTAAATTTTCCTATTGTTTTTATTAATAATAAAAGAAAAACTTATTAAAAGGAAAAATGAGTGAAAAAGTGCCATATCATTTTACGACGTTGCATGATGAAATTTTTTTTATTCAAATCCACTGAATTCGAAAAAGACGAAGAAATTTGATCAAAATACTTTCTCTTCTTTCTCTTTTTTTGTTTTATTAAATAATACAATTTTAAAAATTATTGTATATTGTTTTTTTGTTATAAGAAGATTAAATTTGATTGTGGCCAATGGGTCTTGTGTCTGTGGTTTTGCCGTGAAGTACAGGGATGAAAAGTTTAGAATTTTATTTTGTTTTGTGTGTAGGACTTAACAATGTCAATATGAAATTTCGAGGTGAAAAGGTTGATGAATTTATAATTTTAGCTTCAGGAAATTGGTTTTTAAAATATTATTGTGACGAAAATTGTAAGGATTTTAAATAAATAGATTATATTTCTTGTGTGTGCCTTCCAGACGAACGGAACGAATAAATGCAAAATAGCAACATATGTAATTATGACTCATTTTGATTTCTATAGAATTGTGAGATGAAGTAATTGTTCCCAATCAATATGTTCTGTGTTCATTGATTGCTACATAATTTGTGTTTTCACTTTTCACATTAAATTGGTCTGCATTTGCCGTGCTGGCAGTTCTAGGTAAGGGAGGGATTATGTACCCCTTTGAAGTTTGGGTTTTTTGGGCCTTTTTCAAAATATGCTAAATAGTACATGCTTTCGTATGCTTCGTCCCATTTAATTTCCATAGTGGCTGCTCTGCATGTGGTAGATCCTTTTACTGCATTTAAGGTTCAATAACATCTGAGCAACCGGACATGTGTACATTTTCAACCGTGCACGTTTTTAATGAAAAGTTTCATTTATACGTTGGTCGCTGATACTAGTTTTTCATGAAAGTAATTTTAAAGGCCGATGTATCGAATGGGGTATTTGTACTTTGTACCAATCTTTGTTCACATTAGCCAGACGATTGTGAGCCAACGGGTCCGTTTAGCCGGTTCAACAGTTTTTGTAATTGATTGGTTCTTCATTGGCATGTGATACACAAAACATAAATCCACTACTAGAAATATGAAAGTCGTCTAAACGTAGTTTTATAAATGTTAGTGTACTTCTGTTCTTGTTTTTAAAGTAATCGATATGAAATGTATTTATATTTTTACTTGATTGATTAATAATGACTTGAACGTTATTCATTTTCTAAATTGTAAATATGTCATAAACGAGCAAAGTACTAAAATATCTGTTGGCAATAGCTGTGTTTCTTGATGGTTGATCTGATCCAGTTCAGCTCATTTTTCATGAAACAACGCAAAGTTGCTTACTATATTTCAAATCAAAATTTGTGATCTAAAACAAAATTTGATTCAGGTTTTCCATATATAATTTGAACTGATCTGGATCAATGTGTGTCAAGACACGGAAAGTATTATAATCGTAGGCGGCGGATTCAGGCTTCACTAAAAATAAGTAGACATAATACACTCAACCGCTGGATACAACATTTCTAAAAGATATCGAGAAGATAAAGATTTTCATGAGACTCTTGTCTCCATTTAAATATGCATATGTTCTACTTTTTGGTTTGAATACGTCTGGTAAAGAAATTATCAATTAATTTTATTTAAGTAAATGGAGAATACCAATAACGTAGTATTATCTACTTTACCTGGGGTACATTCAATATGGTGAAACAAGTAAAAACATTATAGAAAAATTATATTAATTGTGAATGTTTGCAAATTCACGTTTTCGGTTTTCATGAGGTGTTGTGATCGTTTTCGTATGAAGACATTATTTGGCTCTCATTCACTAAAAAAATTGAAAGTGCGAATTCGTTTGTACATAAAACCTCAAAACATAACCGGCGCTAGCGCTTCTCTTAAGCCAGTAAAATTATATGCAACCACATAGGCGCAGCCTATAACAATAGCCGTGTTTCATGACACCCGGATCAGTTCAAATTTTATATGAAAAACGATCCAATTTTTGTTTCAGATCACAAATTTTGAGTTGAAATCTAGTAAACGTCTTTGTGTTGTTTCATGAAACATGAACTGAACCGGATCAGATCCAAGCGTCAAGAAACACAGCAATTCACATGGGAAATTTTGTTTTCAGTTGTTGATTTGTCAAAACTATATAACTACTGTGATTGTAGATGTTAATCATCAAAAGATCGACATTTTAATTTTGAGGAATCACTGTGGTTGCTTGAGAATGCATGTTTTCTATTATTAGGGCCCCATAATGTAAATTAAAATGTGCCAGTAAAATTCGTAAAACTTCAGAAAGTAAATGTTTGTCTTGTGAAAACCGTACTCATGACTTGACTTGGTAAGGTTGGTTCAATTTAGTTGGGTGTATTGAATTTGAAACCGGATATCTGTATATGTTTAATTGACAAAATTAAGTTAGATATTTCTGAAGGCAATATCCAATCGGCTTGGATGAAAATGCGCCCTTTGGTTATATCGATGTTACATTTGCCGGTTGCGTTGCTACTGCGAACGTTGGCTTCCATTCGATCAATAAATTAAGCGTTTTTATGATTAGGTTTTGACGCAGAATGACAAACCGCAAATTTAAAAATCCGGAGTTGGCTGATTTAATGATAGGATCTTATACGCGGAGCAGTACAGAGTGTTGCCTTCGAAAGAATAAGGGTCGTATCTGCAATTGAGGTCTATCCAAAAGTAGAATTCACACATCTCTTGTATTGTATGTAAGACTTCCCTAGTGATAGAAAATTAAATAAATAATAATAAAAAAGATAAAATATAAACGAAATTAAAATCGTTCATGGCAACAAGATGATGATTGGTTCCATAAATGTATGTAAATCATAAATTTACAAATAAAGCATTATTGGAAGTTGTAATTTCCTAAAAAAAGCATGTATTATGATTTTGTTAACCCTGAATGATTAAAATGCTGCTTCCTACAAATTAAAACATATTGTACTAAGAATATTTAGAACTAGGCCATTCCTTTTTTCAAATATGGAACACATTTCATTCAAATAATTTATAAATTGATTTATTCCTCGTTTAGAGAAATTTATAAAAATAAAGAAAATAAATTAAAACCATCATCGAGACATTCTGTCTGATGTGGTGGTGACACATAAAATAATTTACGTGCCAAATATATATTTAGAGAACTAGAGGATGAGACAGGCAGAATAACTATGTACTGGGAATTAACCAAAAAATGTAATTTGATTTGAATTCGAAACTACTGTTGCACATAGCAACGAACAATTAAATTTATTTGGTTCAATTTTGTTGGAAATAATTGTATCGCCAATAAGCCGCTTTAAATTGTACGCACGTGCAAATACAGTCCACGTAGCTCGTTATGTACAAAAGTATTAAATGAAGATCGAAGGCTAGGTGGCTCGGGATATAAACATTTCGAAAATTTGAGAATTTACAGTATAATTGATAATCTTTGTTTTATAATCTGATTAATTCCATTGTTCGAACACTGTCTCACATGTCAGAGACATTAATAAATAATTGGAGAAAGCGTTAAGTTCACAACCAGAAAACGATTAGTTTTGTTCTTAGTTCGTTTGTACTACTAATGGCTAATCATTTTATGATGATAAAATGTTTAAATTATTTTCATGAAATAGATCAAAATGCAAATTTTATAAAATAATAGTTTTTAATATTTATTGATATAGGAAGACCACAGCCACCGATAAGACATGCGGCGGCATTTTATCGTTAACACTCGATTTTTTATTGTTCTGTTTTTTTCCCTAAATTACGTGTAATGAAACATTTTCACACCGCAACTTCGTTTATGATTCATTGAACACCATGCCCCCAATATTAGATTCCGTTATAAAAATTATTTTTTCTATTAAAATTATTAAATGTAATTAATATATATTTTTTACTCATTTTTAGAATGCCGATTCAGGCGCCCCAATGGACAGAATTTCTGTCATGTCCTGTTTGTCAACATGAATTTGCAGTTAATATACGTCCACCAATTAGTTTAGGATGTGGTCACACAATATGTCGTACATGTTTAGCTACATTACATAGACGGCAATGTCCACTTGACCAAGTAAGTATTTTTCTTGTATAATATAAATTTACAAAATTTTCTTAATTATTTTTGTAAATTATATAGAAAATTTCGAAAAAAGAAAAAAATGTTTGAATACTAATCTCCCAGTCTCTACGGTTGGTGAACTCGAAATATGTGTATGTGTAATAAAATGAAAATATGTATAATACAAAGTGTGTATAAAACAATAATAACAACAAAACAAAAATAATATTTCATGATCAAGCATGTTCAATCTAAGTTAATTTTTGATTTCAATAAAAATTTGTAAATCAGTATTGGGCAAGATATGAACGAGTTGGGGCGGTTTACAACAAGTAATTAGTTATCAAGTGCTATTTATCAAGGTTATCTATTTACTAAACATGTTTAAGCAGTTCAAAATTTAAATATATAATTATTTACATATTCAAACATTTAATTACATTAATTAAAAAATGTATATAACTTTATAACTATTTAATTAAAAACAATTCATATATTAAATTTTTATGAAGAAGTACAAAATATTAGGGAGAAAATCGGTAATTACTATGGCTTGCAAATATAGAGAAAACTTAGAAAGGATCGAACATAATATAACATAGGACATGTTAAAAATACCACAACGTTTTACTGGTCACTACCGAGAACTGAACCGGGGATCCCTGAATAACAGAGTAAGCCTCTATCTACTATACTAACGATTAGGACGCTTTCACACACCAGAATTTCATAGCATTTGTTTAGAACCCCCAGGCAATTATTAAATCGTTCTTACATCTTCAATAAGCGAATTCGTAGGAGCTTAAATTGTACTCTGTTTGGACTTTAGGTGAGCGGTGGCACGACTATCAATATTTTAAGGGCCTGTTCTTTAGTTTTGATGAGAAGCCCATAAAAGTTTTTCGCTCTTACAACTAACCGAAATTGTCGAAACAGCGTACGACTTAAGCTGTTGTTCGCGAAACTAGTTTTTCCAACAGAAGACTGTATTTAGATGACGGGAAAATTATAAAAGCCAAATCTGTAACTTCCTTACAAAACTGGGTTCGATGAATTTGTTTTTAAGTTAGTAGATATATGTCTACCGCCAGTGGCCCTATTTTGGTTGTCCCCGCCCGGGAATATTGAATTGGGAATTAGTGACGTTTTTCTAGCAATTGGGCGTTTGGGAATTTTTTTATTGGGAACAAATAATTCCATGTTGACGTTATTTTTTCTCATTATTTTTTCGGTAATTGTGATCCGTATATTTTTGCATTTTTAAACATTATTTTATCTTATAAATATATATTTAAAGATAAATTATGTGGTAAGGTCACAAACAATACGTGTTTTAGTTTATACAAATCAAGATAAAAAAATGTTTCCCGAATAATTATATCCTGTCTACCAGACAAAATATACACTTGAGAACGGTAAATAAATTTTTGGAAATTAATGCAATTAGTAATTACAGCAAAATATTTTCCCAATTCGCCGGAGAAGCAAGAATAGGGCCACAAGAAGATGTGATACAAGACAATATAATAGGTTTTACACTACTTGCCGCAGGCATTTGGCGAAACACACTACACTACACAACACACTACACAGTAGACATGCCTGATGACGACCTAACAAGTCGAAATCGATCGAGTAATTTTTTAAATTTTTTGAACAAAATTTTTTAATAAAATATTCAAAAATCTAATTTTTGTGAAATAAAAAAAACAAGTGTTTAATAAAATGTGTTTATTAAGACAATATAATTTTGGTGAAAAGCTCTTCCCTTCACTGGTAATTCCCGACGAATAGAACATCATATTTATTTGTACATATAGTGAAAGGTAACTTTCGATCGTACAAATCAAATAGATTGATTGACTGAACATCATAAACCGGTCATCCGTGAAAGAACAAGCAATATGAAAAGGTTTCGGACTTGATAGTGGCCGTTATTGAAGCTTGGGATCAATTGGCGAAGATGTTCGAGTAAGCTTAGTTGAGAGTATACCGAACAGAGTATTTGAGCTTATCCAGAACAAAGGAGGCCATACTCATTATTAATTTAATTTTAATTTTAACTAAACCGAATTAATTTTTTATTTTAAGCTTCCTATTAACGTGCGTCTATAGTTGTGCACCACTAGAAATCTAAACATTGAATTATTACGGTAAATAAAATAAATACATTTTCTAATTTGCTTTGTAAATTTTGTTGTTTTACTATGCCATTTTATACTGCACCATTGGCTTCACTTCAATTTTTCTTGGAAACAAAGAGTGTCCTAAATACGTCTATAGTTATGCACCACAGTGTATAATCTAGAACTAAGCTGTAGGAAACGACGTGCAATGTCTAGTATGTCTTATTGAGCAATTAAAAAATATCGATTACTCTTTGGCTGTTTTGACAATCAACGAACCAAAGAAAGCTCAATTAATTATTCACCTAGTAGTTGTAAAACTTTTTAAGGCAATCAGCAGCAAACCATAATAAACTTCAAATTCATTACGAACAAATTATAAATTATGAGAGTTTTTATAAAAGATTCCACATTTGATTTTACGTAAAAAATTGCAATAACATCGTATTATTTAAAATCCACTTTTCATCAGTCGTAATGATTTTGTGCAAAAAATTCTTTCTTTTGTACCAAGAAAGCAAATCCGTGCAAATGTTAACTCTCCCCAGTTTTTGATTTCTTCGATCAGTTTATGAGAAACCCATTTTCCTTTCTTCTGTATTTTTTCCATTGCATGCAATCAAAGTGATATTGCTTTGAGTAACTCCTAACTAATCTGGAAGCTCTTTTTGAGTTTGTTACGGATTTTCATCAAATAAAACATTAAGTTCTTCGTTTTCAAATTGTTTTACTGCACTATGTTTCTGGACCCGCTGAGCAAAAGTCTCTACTTTTGCGTTAACACCAAGTTCGAACAGAACATCAAGAGTGATTGGGTTTGGTGATTTGGCAATTTGGAGCATGTTATTTACAGAGGTCACCAAATTTCTCCAAAGCGTCCTTCTTTTTAAATTTCTTATCTTGTTAAGGTTTTTGAGAGCGAATAGTCATTATCAGTGAACTTTGGACAATGCCAAAAGTGCAAACCTCCGACGGAAAGCTATCAAAATTATCAGGATCTGTTTCATTGAATAAACTTGGGATTGCCTCACTGATTTTATTTAACCGTAATTTAATGTTATTTTTCTATTACTAGACTTTTTGTTTTACAATTAGTTTTAATTGGGTGCAGGGCGGACTTTTAGACTGTCCTATTCTTTGTAGCTTTCAGCTTTTGTCCTGTGCCCAACATGCGATAGTTCAAGTAAAAGTTAGTAGATGCCTTAAATGTGTGCATATTATAGTCCAACGGAAATTCAGACCCATTTAGCGAATTCCGCTTCTTAGATTTGGTTCCTGATGCTTCCAGGCGCATTTTCTACTTTAGTTCTGCAGCACATTGGGATAAATACTCGATGGAATAGCAAGCAAGCAATTTCTTAGCCGAAATCCCGACTATACTCAATCAATTTTACCAAGAAAATTTAAATTTCAAATTATATTTTCATTAATCTTTTTTTATTTGCGATTGCACAGTAGAACACAAAAATTTGCTGTTTTAAGCGCGATTTAGATAATGAAAAAATGTTGTCCCAGCAAAATATTTGCTGTGTGTCTAGAGCTGCACACAATATAAATTTTTCGCATTAGTTGAATAGAGAAAGAAATATAAACTGCCATAAATAATATTTGTTACCATAAAATATACTCGGGTCGATTATATTTTATGGCAGCATTTGCTCAAAAAAAAGACAAAAACGTACAGCAAAATTTTTGCACGATGGTATTCTTTTCTTGTCATACACTCGAAAATTTTAATATACCAAACTTCTTTTTTTGCTGGCCAACATTTTTTCATCATGTAAATCGCGCTTAATTTTTGAAGCCGTAAATTTTACTGTAACAGCCCAAAAATAAAAAAAAAATACATGAAAAATGTATTTTGAAATTTAAATTTCCTTGGTATAATTGATTGAGTAGTCAAGATTTCAGAGCAAATTGCTTGCTTGCTAGCCGATCGAGTATTTACTCCTTAATGAAGTTTGCGTTGCGTTTTTGATTGCGAAAACATATTTCATATAATAATAACATTTAACTTGCGCATAACTAACCGGCCGTTAGTCATTTTTCTGTGCAACCGGCCATAACTATGATAAAGTTTTCAAATTGTTCAAAATGTTTATCAATGGTTTTTCTAAGAGAGTAACTAACTAAACGCCTGCTTCATTCACTCAATTGGCTTAATTGGTTACAAAATGGGCTTTATGTCTCGTGTCTTTCGCTAGGATACCGTAGATTAAGATTGTACGTAAAACAACAAACTTAAACATTGATCAGTTTCATGAATTAAGAATCGGGTTTTTTGTTAATTCATTGGAATGACTGACATTCGCGATAACATTTTTAAAATACAAATTAACTACTGAAAACAAATTAGCGTGCCGCTACGTGGTCAGACCAAATGTGACTGACAAAAGGAAGCGAATGACAGCGATCGCGGGCTATCTGTGTAATACCTTATCGGTCACCGCATTTGAAGAGCCGTGTGAAACGTAGTTAACTGCAAAATATGTGAATTTCTATTTAAAATAATGTACGTAAATAAAAATTATGATTATGATGAACACACAGAGTTGTAGATAAGTAACTACAGATAATATAATTTCATTAAATACCAATAAAATATAAAACTATGTAATACTAAAATTTATGATGACCTTGAACAACAGTATAAAGTTAAATTGAACAGTTTCTAAAAAAAACATAAAATTTACTAGCTTTATGGAAACTTTTTCTGTGAAGTTGAGGAATTTTGTAATACCCAAGAATCTAAGAGAACAAAAAAAAATCCAAATAAATTAATTATAACTCAACTACAGTTGAATGACATTCTGTTATTTCTATTGTTATACAGGTGGTAATTAGTTTTGTTTTACAGAATAAAATTGTATTGACCGCTTCTAACTACAAAGTACATACATATAATGCACATATTCACATTACCGTTGTAATTGTTGTTGGATATTTATGATAAGATAAAAATAGATTGAAAATTAAAATTAACCGAATTAGAAAGTTCTCTTCTGTGTTTTGATATGTAATGATGCGTATCTATAACACATATTGCTCTATGTAATTTATATCTCTAGAGCTAGATTCTATCTATGTTTTCGTTAATAAGATGGTAACTACCACGTCGCTAAGAATTTTATTATTGTCTACAAAAATGTTTGGTATGACGTCATATACGTTAGACGTAACGTATTTTATATTTTTACTGTAAATTATTTGTATCTTTGTATCATTGAGTTGAATCGAAATTTTATTTACGAGTATTAAATAAAAAGCCCATAATTGGGTTGAATAACTTTAAATGGTTGCATTTGCTATGTAGTAATGTACTCATTAAGCGATGTGTTACGAAATTAGAAGCCCATAGTATACCATTGCTTGAATAACGCCTCCTTATGTGATTATTGGATAAAAAAAAAATCACGTTCGATGACACAACATTGACAAATTGATTTAAATAAAGAATGTTCGAGATGAAATTGTGTAGTACATAGATAATATAAATGAATTTTAATCGAATTTTAGTTCGATGAACTTATGTACCATTATAATCACCTTAATCAACAGTATTGATTACAAACAATAATTAACAACCTTGAAGTTCACTCAAGTATTGTGATTATTGACAAGCATCTTCTCAGAATTGATTTATAATACACGCACGTATACGATATAACACACACATATACAGCATAATTAAAGCCTGTTATTATCTTTACAAATAAATTATTTCACCTCTGCCATCTATCTACATACGACAAGTATTTTGGTTTATTTTTAAAAAATATAAATTACAAATGAAAAAAAAATGTATTAACCTGATTCATCGTCACACAAAATTTACATTTAATCATAAAATTATAAAAAAAAATTATTTTCTCTTCATTTTTTGCAGGCAACAATAACAACAGAATTAGATAATTTGCCAATAAATTATGCCCTATTACAATTAGTAAATAATTCAACACCCACACAATTATCAAATGAATCAGAAATACCATCACTGAGCGTCCAAAGTTTGGCCGCTGAAGATTTACAGTGTTATAATACCGCAAAAAAATGCATCGAAGAATTAGCGCTCTATTTGAAACCATTTTCAAATGGAAGTGCTGGCAATTTATTATCGCGACCAATGCAACGAAAATTGGTAACGTTAATAAATTGCCAGCTAATTGAAGATGAGGGACGATCACGTGCACTGCGTGCGGCCCGTTCACTAGGTGAACGTACAGTAACGGAACTAATATTACAACATCAGAATCCCCAACAGTTGAGTGCCAATTTATGGGCTGCTGTACGTCAACGTGGTTGTCAATTTTTAGGTCCCGCAATGCAAGAAGAAGTTCTAAAATTGGTATTACTAGCGCTAGAAGATGGATCACCATTATCTCGTAAGGTTCTTGTAATGTTTGTTGTACAAAGATTAGAACCTCAATTTCCGCAAGCATCAAAGACAAGTATTGGACATGTAGTGCAATTATTATATCGAGCGAGTTGTTTTAAGGTGTCGAAGCGTGAAGGTGATTCATCCCTGATGCAATTGAAAGAAGAATTTCGCACGTATGAGGCTTTACGACGAGAGCATGATGCTCAAATTGTACAAATAGCAACAGAAGCTGGACTTCGTATTGCACCCGATCAATGGTCGGCTTTATTGTACGGCGATACAGCTCATAAATCTCACATGCAAAGTATTATAGATAAATTACAAACCCCTCAATCATTTAATCAATCAGTCCAGGAATTGGTGATTGCGTTGCAACGAACCAATGATCCGGCTCAATTATCTGGGCTACGCACGCAATTAAAATATTTAGCTAATATTGATTCGACGACTGAAAATAATGTGCCAAGTTGGCGCGAGGTAGCTGAAGCACTAACCGCGGTTCGGCAAGTTGTAATTGGTTTAGTTGAATTTGTTCAGCACCATGGCAATCGGAAGCTACAAGAATCTGGTCATTCGAGTCATAATACTAAGTATAAAATTAGCATGTGTCGCGATTTAAATACCCGTGGTACATGCCCCAGAGGTTCAAATTGTACATTTGCTCATTCGGAGGAAGAATTAGAAAAGTGAGTATTCTCGATTAAATTTTATTTTGAACTCCACACAATTCTTTTTTACTACTTTTTTCGTAGATATCGTGCTAAAAGTCGAAAAATCACGGCTAGAACACCCAATCCAAATATGAAGGAAATGGATTATTTGGATTCTATGATATTAGGAAATAATAATTTTATCCCGTCGGAAGAAACTTCGCCGATGAGGTTCTCAACAAAACCTCCGATTATTTCACCGAAATTGATACAACAGCCGTTTGGTGATAAACTATCAATTCCAGCACCGGTACCAAATTTAAATTCGATGCCACCTAGAGGACCTTTCGATCATTATAACAACATGAATTTTCAACCACCAATCCCTCCGCCCTTGCCACCTGTTCAGACCATATCTACATCAATAGCACCACCTTCATCACAAACATCGCCGATGTCTCAAATTCCACGCGGCAATACATTTAGACCAATCATGAATTCATCGCAAAACTACCAACCGAATTTCCCAAACAACTCTATGGCTCCGAATAATGCAAATCCATCACCAGTTTTCGCAGGAAATCCGAAAAATTATAGTCCTGAGCTATATGCCAACTCTGTTCAGTCCCACAATATGATGGGTGGAAATACTATTCCACCGCCGCAACAGCCCATATATCAAAATTCCGCCAAAATGATTCCACGACTCGATATGATGCGACAAAATTTGCTTTGGGATCAGCAACAGCAACACCATCTTCATCAACATCAACCACAACCACCTCAAAATCAATCATTACAACAACATAACATGCATTTAAAACCACCGGCTAATCCAATGTATCTCAGTCCAACATCTAGTGGAAATACTAACAACAGCAATCGTTCTCCACCCGGCCGTAATCCTAATATGAATATGAATCTGCATGATCAAAACCGATTAGAATACATGAAAGGGTTGGAGAAGTATAATGCAAAAATGATGCAACCACCACCTCCCACCGCAGCAACTTCGGCCGCATCAATCTACGGCAACGGTGGTGTTGGTGTTAATTACAATACAAACAATAATGTTCTACTCAAAGATGATATTATGATGAGCGGTACGGCACCTTCGTATTGGGCAAACGCACAACCACAAAATCCACATCAAAGTACTGCGTTCCAAATTGATTCGGCTACGGCGGCATCATTAAGCCGAGATTTTGTACGTTCCGATTCAATCTTAAACGAAGATGATTACATCGAATTTGAAGCACAACCTACATCAAATAAATTTGGACCAATATCACGCGTCAATAAATGCTCAGACCCATCACACTCGTGTATGCTTGGCGGCGATGCAGACGATAACATACTAAATAATAATTATCAATATTGGTATATGAATGCGAATGCAGGTTGTGTCAATCCAAACAATCCGACACAATCGCAATCAAATCAAATGACACCATCGCAAATGGCGGCGGTGGCGGCACATGCCTCCAAAGTATTAAATAATTCGTCGTGTGATGATTTTTTGCCAACCTCATTGGTTGGCCCTGAACAATTTTCAACATATCCAAAAATTGATAATCTTAGTGGTAGTGGCAGTGGTGGTATGACGAATAATAGTAATAGTAGTGTTAATTGTACAATTCAAGAGGATGTAAGCCGATTGGAACAAAAAATGAGCGAACTAAGAAAACGGGCCTTATTAAAAAGTGAAACTGAATTGAAACGTAAAAATGACACACATGGTGATAGTGAATTAGATAAAGATGCAGATATTAAGGTAGGTGAAGAGTTTTATTTTTATTGATTTTTAAATTTACTTTTATTTAGTGCAGTTGAGTTTTTGGTCAGTTGATAATTACAAAAAAGCAAGAAAAACAAATTCACAAAAGCTGTTAGTTCGGCCAATGAAGGATCTGCAAATACACAGAATTTTATTTCAAAAATCCTAATTTATCCTTGAGGCTAGTATGCAGCTGACGTGAATCGAATTTTTCCATGGTCTTCAAACTTAACAGAATAAATTATTCCATGAAAAACTAGTTTGTCGATTTTCGTAAAATTTTAACGCAGATAGCTTCATGTTGAATTTTTATTTTTTTTATATCTTCATGTGAAAATATTTTTTATGTGAGTTTGTTTAAAAAGAGTAAAAATAATTTATAAAATGTTGAGTAGTTAGCTTAATTTTATCGTACTTTTATCGTGCAGGTACTGCTGTGAAAAATGTGTAGAGTTAAACAGAGACATCAACAGAGCCAATATTTATTAACGAAAAATTTAATCGTTTAAATTTTGCTCTTGATCTAGTAGGCCAGCTGCATCTACAGACACCGTAGGACCATTTCCTCGAAGATCGACGTATTCTCGTCTTTGCATTCTGTTTGAGCTGTCCCGATCTATTCTTTTGCACATGAAAAGTAACGATTTTTGTCTTAATTTTTTCGATTTCGTTTTAATACAAGTTTCTTTTAACCAAATAATAATGCCTAGCTGCATTCAAAATTTTATGTTGAAATCATGACTAGAAAGCCTAGTTTTTTGAGTTTTGAATTTTTATACTTGATAATGAAGTACTAGAACTTTTCTAGTGTTTCACACTTTTCTCTACGATTGGTAATGAAAAGTTAGAGGAGGAAGAATAATCGAAAATATACATAGCGCTAAATCAAGGTACCGAATGGATTGTGTCTTATAAAAATTCAACACTCAAAAAATTAGGCCTTCCAGTCGTGATTTCAAAATAAATTTAAAATGCAGCTAGTATTGAGGTTAATAAGTACGAAGAATTCTAAAATCTTAACTATTATAGTTAATAGTAGTTGACGCGTTCATTTTATTCGGTTTGAATTCATTTGAAGTTTTGATCTATACTAACATGACTATTACCGGACAAGTGGTGCAGTGCTTTGGCACTTGGACCGGGAGGCACTGGTTTCGAATCCCATCAGAGGCTAGATGCAAATCAAATTTTCATCATCGATTACAATCGGTGATGTTAAAAAAACACTACTAAGACCCTCTGATGGAGTGCAGAATTCAATGCCGACCCACCGTCCATGTCAATGTACAGGTTGACATGGAGCAGTGCGCCTAGAATACTACAGGCCGAAAACGAAAAACATGTGGAACAAAATACCAGGTTAAGTGATAAAGTAAAAAAAAAAATAGTGTTTTTTAAATACGAGAGAATGCTTTAAGGCTAATATCAAACAAATTAAAATGTTCTTATAAAATAACGGTTATTAAAATTAATTAATGGCGGATAACGCAAACTAAAGCAGGATCGAGTAATGAATAAAGAAATTAATAAAACGAAATAAAATAAGAAACTCATATAATTCATCAATTTAAATAATTAAGAATTAACAAAATAATAAATTTCTAAAATCTAAACAAGAAAAATCGGGGAAGGAAAAGCCTAAGAGATAAAAACAAATATATGGCTGGAGGAATAAATAGAATCAAACGCGTATAATAAAAAAAATATCAACGTGATATAAAACAAATAAAACTAGTATCGGAAAATAAAAAATGTATTAATAAATCGAATAAGAGTAATTTAAATAATACCGAAACAGTAGAAAGGTTAGTGAATACAGTAAAGAAAATGGAAGCCGTTTGTGAACCATAATGTGGAAACATTCAAAAACACAGAAACGGATAAAATTACAACTGAACAAAGGAACTATTTTTCAACCGACAAACAACCATTTTCAATAATAGTGAAAATAGAACGTGAGCTTAATTGAGCCGTTTATTTTGAAAGTGGCATAAGTCACTTTTTCAAAAAATCAAGTTAATGATAACATTGTAGTTATAATTTAATGGTATTTCTTCATTTAAAAAAAAATTACAATCAATATGACAGTTATATGGATTGAAAATGTTTTTTAAATGAAGAAATACCATTAAATTATAACTAATGTTATCATTAATTTAATTTTTAGACAAAGTGACTTATGCCACTTTCAAAATAAACGGCTCAGTTAGCCTAGCCAAATAATTAAGAGCAATAAACTTACAAGACAGACTGCGGATTAGTAAAACTGGTTTAGCAAAATTCAATTAGCAAAACAAGAACACCGAAAAGGCACTTTTATCTTTTCTGGATCAAATAACTGACCATATGGATAATGGCCAAACTGTCTCAGCTTTATTCATTGATATGACAAAGGCTTTTGATAGAGTTGATCATACCATCTTATTAAAGAAATTGTCCTACTGGGGTTTCCGCGAGACGATTCAGAAGTGGTTTAGCTCGTACTTAAGTGGTCAAACTCAATGTGTTAGAGTAAACGGAAAGTTGAGTAATGAACTGGAAATCAAGATTGGGGTTCCACAGGGTTCGGTGTTAGGACCTTTGCTATTTTTAGTCTACATTAATGGAATATTTTCACAGAATTTCAATGGGTCCCCTACTGCTTTTGCTGACGATGTATCTTTTACATACTAGGGTCCCGATATTTCATACAATATTAATTGCATCGAGCAAGATTTAGTATCATTATCGATTTGGCTGAAAGCACATAACTTTTTGTTAAGTGATAAAACTAAATTCATGCATTTCAAACAAAGGAACTCATCAGCATGTCCTGTTAACTATCATGAATTCGGTTGTAATAGTAATATTCCATGCACCTCATCTGGTTGCTTTCAGGTTAACCAAGTAAGTGAATTTAGATATTTGGGTATTATAATAGATGAAAAGCTGAACTGGAAGTCTCAAGTCGAAAGCTTGAAAAATAGACTTATATTGGTTGCAAGAAAAATGTATGTCCTACGATTATATTGTCCATATTATCTCGTGCGCATTGTGTATTGTGCTTTGGCTGACTCAATCCTCCAATATGGTTTATCTTGTTGGGGTGGGGCATGCCAGACTATTTTACACCCGGTTTAATATATTTATATACGCAAATTTAATTTTTTTCTATATTTAATCCATATATACGTGTCTTATAAACATATCGTCATAGTTATTTTGTAGTTCATTGTCCTTGTTAGGCTTATACAGATTGCCAAAAGTAAAATAGATTAATCTTGGAATCTCTACATGAGACCTCTTATGTATATTTTGCTTTATGATGTAATTGTAATACATGTAGTTGTTTTTTCAAATCTAGTGGCAACATGTCAAGAAATTTTTTTCTTCCATATAATAGAAATTCGTTTTGTTTTTTGTTATTACGTCATAAATAAGTCGGTGCAATGAATTGGAACCGACTTATTCAAGATGGCGTCAAATAAGTCAATAAGTCTGTAATAATTCAGTGTTTGCGAAAGAGCCCTAAGTGAACAATTTGAAAATATGTCTACAAAAAAAAATAGAAGTGATAATACGCAGCCAAATAAAGTAGAGGTAGTGTAAACGTAGAAAAATTAAAAAGCTTATACGTCTATTCTAAATTTAAAGCAAACAAAAATAAAATTGTTAAAAATACAAGCAAATTGGCAAGTAATACCAGGCTTAAAAATATTAAAATAATAATAAAGAAAGTATAGTATACAATTTTCTATTAGTATGTATGTGAATTTTTCTGTGGTTATATTTGTTTGTTTTCTGCGAATGTAACCACCAAAAATGGTAGAAATCGGATCAGTTTTTATGGTGGTTATGTCCTTTCGTTGTCTCACTTTTTTGACTCACTTTTGAGCAGGCGAATTAGTAAAAGTCGTTGTTAAGAATTTGTTTTTTAACTACACACTATATATATATATATATAACGATTATAATTTATTTGGATGAAAAAATAACGGCATACTAATATAAACGTCATATCTTGTTTTGTTGCTTAAAATAATTTGCAATTATTCTGCAATTGAAAATCTGCCTGAAAAGCAGATTAAATTGAAACTAAGTACAAAAATTATTGTACCGGCACAAAGCCACGCACCGTGAATATGTTAGGCCCAACATGGAACTTAAGTGATCACAAGTATGTACTTTTTTTTTTTAACTTTTTTATTTAAAATAAAGTTACTGCGAGCACGAATTGCCATAGACTAAATCTTTCACAAATAGAACTTAAATCCGTTTAAGTATTCGCTGTTTTATTTTAGTCCTTGAGCAAAATATACTAGACGTGACTGATCCCGTGTTTGAATCGTTATATCCCTTTTTCAACCAAGAAAACAAAAAAATTGGCTTAATTCTAGTCCAACCCACACAAATGTGTGAGTAAGAAACCATAGTATGTAATGGCGTTGTTGATAAAAAATTCGCTTCATTTGAAGTACAACCAACACAATTGTGCGTATAGATATAGTGTTTTTTCGGATGAAAATAAGTTAAAAAGGAATTCACAAATGTGTCAGTTGGTTGAAAACACATACCAAGGTAAATTTTTGACATGGTACTTTTGCCCTACTCGCACAATTGTGTTAGTAAATCACTAAAGGGATATAAATGTATACTATTAAACTTTTACGAAAGTTGATACGAGAAAACTAAAGTTGATACGATATATTTTGTTAAAATATTTCGGAATACTAGCTATCGAAATATATATGTAGCAAATTGTATTTTTAAATTTGTAAATTTGACTATGTGAGATTAGATTTAATTTGTTTACCTTTTTTATACAAATATTTTATTAAAAAGGAGAGACAACAAATACAAATTCGATTAAAACAGGCATGGATATTATCATTCCATAGTATAAATTGACCCTGGAAACCTAGTATAACATTATTTTCCCTAGCTAACTGAAGACTCGATAATCGCATCGTGTACTTTAGGTCCTCACTAAACAAATTTGCTGATAAAACATTTTAAAATAATAAAAATTTCATTTTATTTTTAAAACAGAAAATTCATAGTCCAGTTCCGAATAACAGCTGATGAAAATTTCATGAGCATTTTAGTGAAATATCACGCTAAAAGTTTACTGAAGTGTCAAAATTTTGAATATCATACTCATAAACACATTTACAAAATACATATATAATATGTAGTCGCAGCCATTACTTAAAATATAGCAAATTTGCGTAGTGAAGACCCTAGGATAACTGCGGTAGTATGAAATCATATGTTTTTATTTTTGGGTCATCGCCGTTCCGTAATGTAAATTATTATTTAAATTATTATTTCGCTAGTGCTTTGCAGCACTGGGACTGTAAGGGACCATTTTTCAATGAAATGTATTTAGTTTTGAAGAAAAGCGACATTCCAAAAAATCAGTCAATTCGATTTTATATTAAAACGACATTTGTGTTGTAGCATTGCAGATGAACATTACATGGATACACATTGAAAGTTGTCTAAAAATACATTGTATTCTAAACTTAGTTCCGATGTGCCGGAAATTTCTCAAACCCATCAGAAGCCTACAAATTGTTCTGTTGGTACGAAAATTTTACATATGTATCTTGAATTTCATCTTGAGAAAACCGTAATATAGTAATGTGCAATTCAAAAATCATTAAAACTTGTTTTTTTTATATTTACTTACTAAGAATTGTTTTGGTAGGAAAACACTAAAACGAGATTTAAACAATAAATTTAGTGATCTGAATGTGACAAAAAACCAATTAGATGCAAATGATTTGCTGCGCTCAATACTCGTAAAAACTTTTCAATATATCTGAAACTTGCAAATTTTGTTGTAATATAGGTTTTAGGAAGTCAATAAGAGAATAATTTTATTCGAATTTCTAAAACTCTCAATCATTCCATAGACAGAAAATTTCTTTAGTACCATAAAGAGGCTCTTCAAAAGCCTGAATTTCAAAGTTTCTCGATTTTCAAAATCGTGCTTTTCAAAATCCCGTTTTTCAAAATTTTGCCGAGGGCGGCCCGAATTCATCAAAAATAATTTAAAATTCGGGTTTTTGATAATCTTTTACTAGTCAGTACAATAAGATAAATGCATAAAATAATTGTTGGTTCCGAATGGAGCCTGTATTAGAATTCCGCATTGTAAGAAATTTAGAATTGCCAAGCCAGATAAAACTAGGCCATCTTGTAATAATTTTTGTTTCATATTTCATCAAAAACACAAACCGCCCTTGACGACCATACAAATAAATTTATTAAAATAATATACATATTTATAATCTACAACACGTATACGTAAGAATTAAATAAAAAAAATTGTAATCCAATGTAAAGTGGATTTTTGAAAAATGAAATCCATATTTCTTAAATTCTTAAATCAAATCTGAACACTAAATTTGACAATAATATGTTAAAAAATGACTTAGTTTCAGAATTTCCAGCTCTTATATTAATACGTTAAGATAAGGCCTAGTTCCAAACATCTTGGACGAGTTCCAGAAAATTCTCCAAATTCTTGTACATAAGAATTTTAATCTAGGTAGTTGTACATAATAAATTTGACCATAAGAGGTCATGAAATTTTGAAATTTCATTCAATATGATGAAGCATGCCCCAAAACCAAAGCTTCAGCCAAAATTGATGTAAGTATCCCAATCCAGATGTGCATACTAAATTTGACCATTTGTTAAGAAATGGTTTAGTTACATTCAAGAAGACCGATTTCCGGAACTTCGTTCAAAATTCAAGTAAGACTTCTAATCCAATTCTGCATACCAAATCTAACAATGATTGGCTAAGGAATAGCCAAGTTCCATTGAGCATGGTTAAATCCGCAAAATTTTTGAAAAATGCATTTTAAAATGGAAATCAGTACTCATAATTTGACCAAGATCAATCAAGAAATAGCGGATTTCCTAATACAAGCATGATTTTAAAAAGCAGCATATTGAAAAGTGGGATTTCAAAAAGTCGGGATTTTGATAATTTGGGATTTTATAATTCGGGCTTTCGTACCGATCCCGTCTACTGTAGAAAATCGATAGCCGTTAAAAATTGGGCAAGTTTCTCTTTTATAGAAAAACGTGATTTGTCTCTCGTGCCTAAAACGCTCTTTGTACTCGAATGATTGTAAAATTCCCCTCGTTCGTTAACAAATTGTAATTCTTGTGCAAATACATAACAGGGAATGTGATATAAAAATATTTACGGTTGAATTATATGGAATAGTCGCCCACATTAGTACTTTTCCACACCACTGTGTAGCGGGTGGAACACTATAGTGACAGACTAAAACAGTAGAAAATATCCTTGGTTTCAAGGCAAACCTCATTTTAAAATTAAAATCGATTTTTCAATTACAATTTTTTTTCAATTTTCAGATACAATCAATCAACAATCTAATACTGCAACAAAATCAAAATGATGATAATTGTGAGGTAGGTCTAGTTAAGCAAATGCATGCATTAGAATTACGAATTGAATCAGAAGTTTTGGAATAAAAATATAATCTAAATACATCTAAAGTAACAATAAAAAAAAACAAAGGAAAAAAATCTATAATTGTAAGGCATATTTTTTATTATATTAATTATAAAAAATTTTATTTGGTTTAAATTAAATTATTGTTCTTCAATTTAAATATATTATTATTATTATTTTTTGTTAATTTAAAAAAATTAATAATCCGTACTACCAAACTATATTATATATATATAAATATATATATTTATATACAATATATATTTTGTTTTTAAAATATTTAAAACAATTTTAAATTGACTGATTTAGAAACAAAAATGCTTGATACATATTTAAAAAATATATAATTACATATATAATATTATGTATATTAAATTTAATATTCAATTTGATTAAAAAAAGCTTAGTTAATTTTATATCAGTATCAAAATCAATTTAATTAATTATTATTGCTATTTATTTAAGAAAATTTTATTTTATTTTCTTTTTTTTTTATTAAAAAACAATATTTTCCTCGTTTTATGTTTTATTTAATTTCTTTATTAATTAAATTAATTGTTGAAATATTAAATTTGTTAAACTATTTATAATTTTTTATTTTCTAATTTTTATATATATTTAAAAAAAACTATAATCGGGCTGTTCATATCACAGTTGCCCCTCTTATTACTTAACAAAATCAATTAATTAAAATTATTATTATTATTATTATTATTATTGTTATGTGACACAAAATTATGTGATGTAGTCGTGGTTTGTGCGATGTGACAAATTGTTTTGGACTACCTTGGCCCTGTTGGTAGAGTACTTAGATATAAAACGCACATAAACTAGTTGAATTGGATAGTGTCCATATTTTTTCCGAAAGCCGTTTTTATAGGCCCCTTTCCCCCCAATGCAATATATGATTGCTGTTCAAATGACAATCATTTCTAACCGAAATTTTAAAAAATATAGTTTGTAGAGGATCTTTAACCGTATGTTTTAGTACGTTAAGGAGGACAAAATAGATTTATAATAGTGGAAAACATTGTTTAAAGAAGTCGCTTTAGTTTCAAAACAAAAAATAATATTTCCTTAATCACGCGCACAGTATATTACATTTTTATTTAGGCATGTCGCATCCACAACCACGCCGTGTGTAAACAGTTTATATTTACAAGAAATTTTATATTTGCTGTGCAAACCGTGTCTGTCCTATATGTGTAACGCCGCCACCGTTGCTTAATTACGTGATTTTTTTTATTTGTTAAATTCTATGTTTTTTACATTGGAGCGGAGCAGTCGGTCGAGCGGGCGTATTTTAATCATAAATAATAAAACATCCTTCTATGAATGACTGTGTACTGTTTACATCGACATCGATTTAATAATTTCTATTCTGTGTTACGCTTATTATTATAATTATATTTTATTATTATCATAGATTTTTTTAAATTATTTTTGCTTTTGTTTTTAAAAATAAAACGTGTAGAGTGCGTTACAAGTGTTGGATTTGCGTCCCTCTAAGTTTCATTACTTAGAAAATAAAAAGCTGAACTAAACTAAACTGATCTTGTTTAATAAAGTACTCTATGGTTTTTGTGAAGTACGTACGAGCGATAGAAAGAGAAAACACGAATACACAATCACACACTAAGGTTTTTATAAGATTTATAGGCTAGTCTGTCGATTTTTTGATCATATGCTTTACGGTTTTAAAGTTTTTGATTTTTTTATTAATTAATTTTTTGAGTGGGATAGATTTATTTAAAAAATATTAACATACAGAAAAAAAAACAAAAAAATGACTGAAACAATTTTAATTATTTTTTTTAGTGTGTATTGTGTTTAATTATTAATTAAATAAATTATTATTATTAAAAAGTAATTATAATTAAATTTAAAAACAAACACAAAATAATTAAAACAAATTAAGCTACTATGGAGGGGTATTTTAGTGGTGCAGTTTTTTTTTAAACCCAATGGGTTCATAATTATATTTTAAATGAAAAGTTAACATTATATTAATTAAAGAAAAATAAAATAAATAATAAAAAAAATGATTAAAAATAAATAATGAGAAACAGAAGAAAAAAATTTAAGAAATATATATTTATATAAGGTAAACAATTAAAAACTAAAAAAATTTATTTTTAAGATTTAAAAATGAATAAACAAAAAATTTTTATTTTCGATTTCCTATTTCAAACAAAACAAAAAAGAAATAAATACATTAATAAATTATATGATTGATAAACAAAAACAGAGTTGAATAAGTGAATATTTAACCAATATAAAATAAATAAATAAATATTTATATATTAAAATGGGGGGTATCGTTTGTTTTGCGACCAGCTGCACTCTCCATCCCAAAATGGATATATTATAATAATATAAAAAACTATTAACTTTATTATTATTAAAATAAAATATTATATTATTTTATTAGTTTTTTGTTATTTTTATCATTATTATTATTATTGTGTTATCAACAATATATATACATATATTTATACAATGCATATATAAATATAATATATTTATATTAAATTAACCTTATTATTATTAAAAAAAAGTTTAAAAAACGATTTAAATAAACACAAAAAACTTAAATAATTAATTTTTATTATTAATTGATAAAAATTGTATAATTAATTATGATTATTGATTTTATTATATTATATATAAATAAAAAAAAATTATATTTATTGTATAAAATGAAAATAAAAAACAGTAAAAAAAATATATGAATTAACATATTATTATTATTATTATTATTATTATTATTTTTATTATTATTATGATATAAATTATTTATATACATATAACAGAATTCTGTAAAATCTATATTATTATTATTATTATTATCGTATTATATACAAAATAATTTGAGATTTTGTTCTTTTTTTTATTATTTCGATTAATAACTAATTAAAAACAAATGGTGGTTCTTATTTGTTTTGTCTTCTTAATTTTATTATTATACATAATTTTGTTTAAGGCAAATAGCAAATATGCTGGGTGTTTAGGTCTGACTAGCCGAATTGTTTATATTATTATGCAAATTAAAAATTTTTTTAACACGTGCATCCGTGAAATGAAACTATAAAATGTTCAACCCAAGCATTTTACTTTGCTAGCGGTTCTTATGGTTATATTGTCAAAGGTATAAAAATAACCAACTTTTAGTGCATGCGTGCTGTAAAATTTGAATGTTTCATTCTAATCACATGCGCTAATAGTCAGATATGGGGACAAAATAGAAGGTTTTAAAAGATTTGCATTAGGGTTTTTATGATCCTGTACCTGTTTTAGTTGCCAAGCTTATGTTGTTTTTAATTGCGTGTAAGAGTTAACAAAGAGTATTCAGAACTTTATTTTGGGAATAACACATGTTTCAATGTATGTTCCCGCGATTCTAGTGATGTCGCTATTCACAAAACCTAAACGCTCGTTTCTGAAAATCGGAAAAAGTTAAACATACCTCTTAGGTGAAAATTAGTGCTTATTAGAAGCTAAGAAAACATAGTGTCAAATTTTATGTAAAAATAAATATTTATTTCCATCGATACTTCCTAGATTAATTAAAAACTGCAATATTTCGAAAAGCGAGCATTACATCATCGCTTCATATTTAAACCATTCTTGTAAAATATATAACTCGTTAATACCATTGTTCATAATATTATGTCATATTATGACAGAATTTAATTCTGTGTTTGGATATATTTTAACTCAAGCCTTATCAACCACTTCGAATCTGACCTAGTGACTATCTGTTCGCAGACCTAAATGGTCCAGGAAAAGAGATTTTGCCGAAACAAGCGCATATTTTGAGGTCAAAGATAAATCGTTCTACAAAAAAGATAGCGAAATGTTAAAGAAGCGTTGTTGAAGTAAACTATGTTAATGCATAAAGTCGAATTTTGCAAAAAAAAAAGTTTTTTTTTTTAGTCTTGCGGCTTATTCACAGACGAGTTAAAAACGAAATTGTACACATAAACGTGATGTTTGTGCATTTATAAAATATATTTCATGAAATTAAGATTCAGTAAAATTACATAGTGAAATACCCTTGGTTTTTTTTTTAATACAAATATCTGTATTGGAAAAGGTGGTGTCAATCGTCTTTCTAACATTCTTTCCCCTTTGAAATTTCTTGAAAACACACTTTTTACATCTATCGTCAATGTCTATTTATTTTCAACAAAGATACTTGAAAATACAATTTTCAATCCTGTTGATAGCAATAGTAAGTTGTAGCGGAATCCGCTCTTACAAAAAATAAAAAATCGTTAATACGGAATTATTGCGTGCCTCAAATACTATTGCAATCAAATATTCGCCTTGTTTTGCTGATGCAATGTTTATTGTTTTTCCAAAACTCCTTGTAGTATGAAAAAAATGATTTCATCATATGATCCTTTACACTAGAACCAACAAATCACTATATTGCAATTCACAAATTCAGGCGGGTTTTGTAAAGCCAATAACAGCCGCAGTGTAAATTGAAATGTCGTACTAAAAAGAAGAGTGAACCGAAGATGCAATAAAAAATGGTTTGTGTTTTTTCTAAACAGATTATAAAAATATGGTGGCCTTGGTGGTCCTTGACGTATTTTTTTTTATAATCGTATACCTTCCAAATTTTTTCGGGGAAAAAAATGCGCTCCTATTCTTTTTTATTTCAATTTATATTATTGTTACTTTTAATGATTTTCTCAGTAATTTTATAGAGTTAACTATTTACTAAATTTGAAAAAAAATCTTAAGATTATATTTTTGTTTTGAATATAGACAAACAATGTTTTGACATTAGTGCATGACCTAAGGGTCTTTTCCAAACACCGACTTATTTGCTTCTGCCGACTTATTCAAATACGTTGACTTATTTTCTATCTCTTTCTTCCAAGCAGAAAATTTATTTGGTGATGTAAACATTTTAAATTGAGTTTTTCCAAACCAATTTAATACACGAACAACTGCATTAACAAATTTATTTAAACTAACACGGTTTTTATAGATATTAAGTACAAAAAGTAGAACTATTTTATTTATTTCGCTTTGAAATAAAATAAGTTTTCTCTTTTAAATTTGTGTGTTTTTTTTTTGTTTTTGTTAAAATACGTCGGTAAAACCAATTGGAACAGCTTGACGATTACAACAATTCCATTTCGCTAAAGCAAAACTTGGTAAACTAATTGCTTTAGTTGTAACCGTACCGGAAATACGCCTTAAGTCAATAAGTTAAGTCGGTGTTTGGAGAACACCCTAAGTACCAATTTTGTAAATGCCTGTGAACAACTTGACCCTTGAAGCCGTGTTTGCCTAATTTTATTTACTAGTGAATTCGTACGATTTGAAAAGTAATTTGTACTAAAATTTCAATTTACCGCATTAAACGATTTATCCGAGAATTGGTTCACAGCCATATACTTTTTGGTCACAATATTTTGTGGCATTTTGTAAAGCTCTCTTCATCATCATCAATTTTTAAAACCCACGACACAATAGTCACATTGCTTCACTTCAGATTTGATTACTATCACAAAAAAATGTCAATTGTCACAAGGTTATCTACCCAAGTGGCAATATTCTGGTAATAGAGAACTGGGCCAAAAATTTATATGTGGTTTCTGTTCAAATATTTTTTTCCGGCCTACTGAGGTCACCAAATTAAGTTGAAATAATTCAAAAGGAATTCAAGGAATACAATCGCAAAGAATTTAATATAAAGGCACTTCCACACCAAGCAAGGGCAATTTCAGATTAATAATAATAATGTGATAATTTGAACTGATAATTTCGTAAAGTTCAAAATTTGCATAACGTTGGCCGTGAATTTACTCAACATGTCGCTTAGGTGCCCAAAAAAAGCCATTTTCTCGCAATACAATATTATTTTCTAATGAGCAATCTTGGCATACTTGGATATGTTGACTAACAAAATTTAAATTTTGCTGTATTAGTTGAAAAGTAAAGCTATATTATATTAAATTAAAAAATTTTAAGATCCCTTTACTTTTCAACTAATATAGCAAAATTGAAGTTCAATAATCCTATGATTTCGAGTTAGAAAAAGTTTATGCAGTAAATATTGCGCGCAAATCGCATAGTGTGGAAAATTCTGAACGCTTTATAAGTGATCAATGGTATTCAGTTACTAAAGTCAACCAATGCATCAATTATAAATACAGATAAACACATAAATTTCCTCAGTTTATTTTGTCTACTTCTGAAAAAATTGCAGTTTTTGATTAACGATTTTTGGTTTTTACAATGAACTCCTATTTCCAGGGAAGGAGGATAGTGCCACTGATTAGATTATGGTGAAATGGCAATTTGTCGTGACCTTATTTACTACACAAATTATTGCGACACCTTAAACTCAGGTTAGCATCTCTCTTAGAACTGTATTAGTTTATATTGCTGAAAAGTACCCGGCGCCCAAGGTGGGTTTTTAAAAACTGATATTTTTCCCAGGGTAGTTAGATCGCAGGTGTCTCGATAAAAAGTCATTGTTATACACAGAGGTAAGCTAGTCTCGGTGAAGTGTGTTACAAAATGGGATTACATAATATACATTTACACTAGAATCACAAAAATTGTAAGTACATATATACAAATATTAAATAGCATAAATATTTTTAAAACAATTGCTTTTATTTAATAACTAATCCAACACTAGCTTATTGTGTAGTACTGTGGCTTTTAATCAAATTAACACCGCTAATCAATAAAAAACCCATTAGCTTAATGCTTTAATCAAAATTTCCGTATGCCCTATTACCGAATTGCTTGCTCCATTTTAAAACATACTGTTTAATAAACTTTCGGTTTTAAGGGTGATATTTAGTTTAGTTTTTTATTGTATATATTATCGTTATTATTTTGACCAATAAGCTAACAAAAGTATATAAATTATAGTATATTTAAATAAATTAAATGTTTTTATGTATATATAATGTATTTGAAAAGCAATATATAAAAAAAATAAAAAAACCAATTCCTCATATTTACTAATTTACTACGGACATTCAAAAACGGTTCACTTATTTTGTTAGTGAGCCCATTTTGATTTATGATTTAAATACGTGAGAATAATATACACTTTGATTACGGCTCTCATTAACGGGTTTTTCACGATGAATAACAATGCCATTCAAAATTAATAATCTTTTTGATAATGACATTTTTATTGACTGTGTATTGTCCGCTATCGAATTTTATATACAATACAAACGCAATACAAATCTTATTTACTATTTATTTAGTATACTACTATTTTCTCAAACATTACACTGTTACAAATAAATAAATAAATAGAAATACAAAAAAAAACTAAAATTCTAAATTAAATTAAAAAAATATGAATCAAATACATTTTTTAGGAAACTATAATAAAAGAGTAAATAAATAAATGAATATAAAATTATTTTTGTATAATTTTATCGAATAAATATAAAATATAAATAATAATTAAATTATAATTACATACATGATTTTAAAAAATTACTAAATATAGCCAAAATTATTAAAGTAGTTTTCGGTTAATTAATATGTATAAAACAGCAACCCAATGTGATTATTGTTTCGAATTCCAAAGTTGTTGTTTACTGGGAACCTGTATATCGAGAGTTCGCTCGCAAATTAAACATTTACCAGTTTGGCAAGACGTAGTATGCGTAAGACTTGTCTGTACTAAAGTCTTCGCAAACGTTACGCACAAACAAGAGAAGTGAAACTATTTTACGAAGACATGTGTTGGTGACCATAATTGTCTTTGCTAATTCCGCAAGTTAGCGTAGAGTTAACGAACGGTTACACCTTACAACAGGTAAACGCGAACACATTTCATTTCGCTTTTTGTTCGTTTCTACGACAAGTCTTCGCATATTGTACGTAAAAGATACGCAATCTTTAAAGGGATGTTGTAATAATTTTAATAATGTAGATATTGTGAACGCACTTGGGTGTCTTAAACAATAGCGTTTAAAAGTAGATCTCTTGGAAAGAAAAGTTGGCAATTTTGGTGAGATTTGATTAGAATTTTAGAGGAATGTTTTACGTATTGATTACTTTATTTACAATATCGCAAACTAAAAAGGGATTTTTGATAGAAAAAATTAAAAATTATTAATTTCTAAATTGGGTTACTTCAATAACCCAATTAAATAAATCAATCTTCACTCTCAATTTATTTATTTATTTATAAAAGTCTTAAAATTTGTCCCATTCTCCTGGGATGCCTAATACATATAGGCAACAGCTTCTCACTTGCTTTGTCGAAGGGATCAGGAACTCTTGATTAGGATCGAGTTGATGAATTATCGTAATTTATCGTTATTTCTTACTTGTCCGATATCAAACAGAGCGATCGCGGGTATGCTTCGTATAGTAGTTTACTGTCTTGTTGTATACATACTATATTAGTACAGGATATCAACACTTTCGATCTTCGCTGGTCATTGGAATATAGATTGCCTCAATGTAATAGGAATTATTTTAAGATCATCTGAAATTTGTTGCACGTTCTTGTCCATCAATTGATACGTTAGGGTGCGTTCTAGATAATAGAAAGCGTTTCCGACTCGTTTGAATGATAACACAACTCAAAGGTTTCACAATCGTTGCATAATACTTGATGGATCTTCGATGGTGGTAATGTGCTGAATTTTGTCACATAAGTCAATGGAGTTTAAAAAAATGCTGTAAAATTGTGTGAGAATCGAGTTGTTATTAATTTAATAAGAGCCCATCGTTAGATGAGCGCGAGGAGAAAGAAAAAATTAAACCTGAACGTTTAGTGTTATATTTAAATCTATTGCGAGTATGAGTTTAATGAAAAATACATTTTCATTTAGTAGTCCGTAGATTTCAAGGAAACTCCTTAGCCAGTTCTTGCTTGAAATATAAGCAATCGAAGACCAATATAGATTGCCTCTATACATTTTTCAAACCTTCATGCTTCTTACGTAATTGTGTAAATACCAAAACTAAAAGAATCATCCCATTCAAGTCATATCTCCTTGATTTATAACTATTTTTATATAATTTATAAACATAAAAAATATTATAAATTTAAATGTTAAAAATAAATGGATTTTCAACTTTAAAATTAAACAAATAAAAATATATATATATTATTATTGTATTTTAATAATAAAACATAAATAAATAAACTAAAAATAAAATTTTCAAAATTGTGATGCGTAAATTAGAAGTTAACAAAAAATTTAAAACCCCCCTATAAAAAGCAAAATAAATGTTTTTTTTTGTTACTATAAAGCTCTGAAAAGCTTCTCGTTTATTATTATTTTTAAGTTTTTGTTTATTTGTTATAGTATTTTAACATAAAAACACCAAAATTTAAGAATTTAACAGAAATTCTCAAAATCTCAAAATCAATAAGGATATTTTTTAAATCAAAACAATATACATAAGAGGCTTGGTGTGTTATTTGAAAGAAATGGTATCCAAGCCTTTTTTTAAATAAAATATATAAATGTAACATATTTAAAAACCAATTTTTTGGCTGCTTTTTAAATAAGAAATGATATATATTTAAAATATAAAAAGTTAAAAATTCTCCAGTTTCATGGGGAGACCAAAAACGTGAATAAAAACCAAATAAATATATAAAATGGGTCTAAATGAACGATTTGATTGTGTTATACACGGTTCGTTGGGTAATTAAAAAATCGTAGAAGTTATTTGTTTTATATGTATTATGTATAGGGAAAACTCTCGCCGTTTAAGAGCAGTGCAAATTGAGGAGTAGCGAGGACGATTTTGACCAAACAATAAATTTTAACTGAACGAAATTTTATCGATCATTTTGAATTAATAACGATAATATTAATAAATAAAAATTTCATAAAAAAATACAATTATGTATGTCCTTCTTATAATTGGTAAGATTTATTAAATATCGTTCATTTCAACAACTAATTACTGTATTTAGTTATTTTTCTTACTTTCATAATTTGTAAAAACTAATCATAAAGTACTCCGTACTCGTCCTCTATGTGTACCTGCTTTTAAGATTGGTACACTTTTTGGCGAGTATCGAGATAGATTTTGAAAACAAAAGGTAGAACCTTAACCGTTTTAGTAAAATTTTATATTAAAATTATTAAAATCTGATTTTGTTTACATTTTCGTTCGCGCTACCATGCCAACGTGCACCGGCTTTTAAACAAATTTTTGAAACAACAACCCACTAAACCAATTTTAGTCATATCTTTATTGGAATATGAACTAAACTCAATCTCGCAATCGTCGATTTTTATAGACTCATAGAAAATAATGTATTTTTAATAAGTTAACATTTTTCAAGTGTCTGGCTGTATTTTTATTATATAAAAAAAAAAATAAAAAAATGAACATAAATTTATATATTATATTGAAAACCAATTATAAAATTTAAATGTACTATAGAAATTTAGGTGGCAGAATATACATAAAACAAATAATGATGTCCAAAAAATCAACAGATAAATTAAATCATATATTTAAATTTTATGTATATTATGTGAAATGTATAATATAATTAAAAAATAAATTAAGATGATTATTATCTTACCTATATTCTCAGTAGTTTTCTAGACAATGTATACAATTGTATGTACTGTAATTATCTACTACAACAAGAAAATGTATCTAAAAACAAGAAATGGCTTATTTGTGAAACTTTATGCGATTTATTTAGTCGCTCGGCTGCTATTTATGTATGTACTTCCGAGGGGCTGGGTAATTATTTAATTTCATTATATAGAAATGTCTTAAATATAAGATATACATAATCTCTATATGTGTTTTATTATATGTTTAAGGCACGGACGTCACAACCATTTGGTTTGGGAACCCATCGTAGGTAGGTATTATTACATTAATGAAAGAAGATGATTCATTTGAACTATAAAAGTAAAATAAAAATTATTTTTGCTAATTCCTATGTCATTATTTTATCTGTGATTTTTCGTTAAACTATTTTACAAAAACACAAAAGATTTGGTTGTTTTTATGTTATGTCCTTCACCGGACAAGTGCTGCAGTGGTTAAAGCTTCGGCACTTGGACTGGGAGGTACTGGGTTCCAAAGGCTGAATGGAAAGCGAATTTTCGTCATCGTTTACGATCGGTGGTGATGTTAATAAACACAATTATGAACTAAGACCCCCTGTTGGAGTGCAGAATTCAGCGCCGACCCACCGACCATGTTAGTAGGCAGGTTGACATAGAGCTTACAATATGCAGTTGATACTACTGTAATTGTGTGAATGAGTGGTGTGTGCGTAAATGCGTAAATTAACCTTCAAAGGACATTAAATGCGCTTGACAATTAATACTTTCTTTTTTATATAATTAAAAACAATGTTTACAAAGGATGAAATAACTCGTTCAGGTTGTTTCTGGTATTACCTAGTGACCAAACACATTTTTATATTTAAAAAAAGAGTTGGGTGTCAATTAGCTGTAGAAAGGCTATAGGTATTTAAAGGAGAACTGCTTAAAGTACTCTTTGAGTCTGGTATGTTTTGGTAAGTTTACAAATTATTTATACAAATAATAAACATAAATGTACTTTTCTTTGCAGCTGTACCAAATATTATAAAGTATATATATATATATATATATATACGCTACTAAGCGGACCAAAAAAAATTTGACTCTACCCTTATTGGGTCTCGTCACACTTTAATTCTTTCAGCGTGATTCTTTCCTCGTTTCCTTCCCCTTCACCAACAAACTGTTTTTAGTTTGTTGGTGAAGGGGAAGGAAACGAAGAAAGAATCACGCTGAAAGAATTAAAGTGTGGAACCGCGGACTGAAGGTGAAAAAGTTCAGTGCACAATTTTTTTCACCACTATATTCTACCCTTTTCCATACAAATCAAGGATAAAGAAAACGGTCGAAATTTTTCCATAGAAAAATCGGATTATGTCTCTTCTGTTTGTATTCTATATTCTGTGGCTGTACGTTCAATTTTCAATAGTATCATAAATATTTTCTTAGTACATATGTACATATATGATTTCGCTCATTTTTGTGTTGATGACTATGATACATAAACGTATTATCACAATTAATACGTAACGTATTATCACAACAGCTAAATTGTTCTGATATCAAAACGTATTTAAATCGGAACGCAATTACAAAAATAGTGTTTCAAATTTTATAATTTTGCATAATTTACGTAACAACATAACAAGCAATACGTATTATTAAAACCGCTAAATTGTACAACCCTAACGATAAACGAAAATAATATTTTGACAGAAAGCGGGAAAACCGAAAAGTACAATATTTTTTTTTTACGCAGCGCACAGCAGTGCGGTGCGCTCGTGTCGCTCAATTTATTTTTTCAGTACACCGCTAGCTTTAAACAAATTGTGTTGTTTGTTGTATCCTACGTTGATACTCTTGTATTTTGTCTCCACGTACTAAAAATACACTACAGAAAAATGAAGTTCATCGTAAATTTTCTTTGATAATTACTTAAAACACAGAAGAAAAGTCTAATAAATAAGTTAATTTATATTACCATGCATAATAATAGTTCTGTATAAAATTATTTAATAAAAAAATTGTGATAAGTGTGTGAATTTTTAATACTACAAAAAAAGTTGATTTTTTTTTTGGTGTGAAGGAAGATCCCGAAAATTTTTGTGATTTTCATGTTTTTTTGCTGTTCGTGTGACAATCATCAATCGAGAAAATAATTTTCATTACTTAAATTGGAAAATTTTTCTATTTTGCTACAATTTTTATTTAAGAAATTTTATTTTTTGTATCAACAACTTCATCAAAAAAATTTTGTGGACAACCAAAAATGGAACCAAAACAAGATAAGCGGGTGTACAAATTGGTTTTAACAGGAGGTAAGTGATTTATCGGTGTCCCCCGCATTTTCCGATGTTATATGGTGTTTTCCTTTTGAAAATGTGTTTAGAAACACATGTGCAGTGCGCAACTTGCTGTCTGTATACATTTATATAATTTTTATCATAAATTTATGTAATAAATATCAACAATTGCAGTTTTGTATGGTGGAAAATTTTTCGATTCATTTGTTTATTTAAACAATAATTAAAGATCAATAACAAAACAGTGTGAGCAATAAAAAAATGCACAACGCACGAATACATTCATAAGTTTAGTCAGTTTACGTCATATGATTTTTTTTGACACTGCGAGAATTAAAACGTGTTTTTTGTATATGTACAAAAAACCAACAACGATAAAATGCAAATACGATGGTCGCTTCAAATTCAAAGAAATGTTGGCGAGTCATTTCATTGTTGGATTGGGCTGTTGATTGTCGCGCGTAAAATTTTATATACATTTTTGTGATGTGTGTATGTTTATAAATAGAACACATTATACATAAATATTTGAGGTTTTAGTTTATTAAAAATAGTTTTAATGATTTTGTGTAGATTTGTACGTTGTGCTTTTATGGGGATTGATTATTGTTAATCCTTATTTAATTATGTAATTTGTCATGTATACTTTTGACAGAATCATAATTATGCATTAACAGAGATTTTCGGCGTATTGTGATGAATGATAATTTAGACTTTCAGATCAGCCGTTACCCGTCGTAACCATCAACTGGTTTTCCATGGAGGTGAGAATTTGTAAATCCAATTTGATCTCAATTTGACCAACTTCCTCCAAATTTATCTGTTGAACAAAGCGGATTAGATCAAGAAGAGTGTGAGAACAGTAAACAATTGGCCATTGAAACTACAAAACTGCAGCCTACGCGACTGATGTCAATTCAGTGTATGCAAGCTTTCAATTATTCGTTATACGAATTGGGAATGATTTGGCTGCTTATTGGAAACAAACGGAAAATAGGGATAAAGGTTAATTTTTAGTAGGTCATACAATGTTTTCTCTCTAGCTTTCACATACTATGAAGGGATTTAGCCGTCTGCACGGTCACGGTCATTCTCAAACTGCCACGGTTCATCGCTTGCTTTTGGTTTTTTTTTGATAGCTATTATACTTTAATAGCAAAATAGTACGTGATAAAGTATTAAAGTATTTTAGTTTGAGTTTACACCAACATACTCTTTTGCTACCTACTTTTATTCTACTGGTGTAAACGGGATGTTATTTTAAAAAAAACCTGGAAAACTGATCGAAAAATCTGTTCTAAATCCGATTTTTGCCATAGTAGACGATTTACCCGACTATTGGCCCGCAGACTAAGGCTGCGGGCCAATAATCGGGTAAAAGTCAATTTTAAGTAAATTTTTCGGTAAATTCATTTATTTTTCAAAAACTCTATGGCAAACTGATCGAAAAATCTGTTATAAATCCGATTTTTACCATAGTAAACGATTTATCCGACTATTGGCCCGCATCTAAGGCTGTGTGCCAAACTTAAGGTAAATGTCAATTTTAAGTAAATTTTTCGGTAAATTCAATTATTTTTCAAAAATTCTATGGTAAACTGATCGAAAAATCTGTTCTAAAACCGGTTTTTACCGTAGTAAATGATTTACCTTAAGTTTGGCACACAGCCTAAGTAGTGTATATATTTACTTTGGCTGCGGGCCAATAGTCGTGTAAATCATTTACTATGGTAAAAATCGGATTTAGAACAGATTATTCGATCAGTTTGCCATAGAGTTTTTGAGAACTAAATGAATTCACCGAAAAATTTACTTAAAATTAACTTTTACCCGACTATTGGCCTGCAGCCTTTATAATACATGCCAAGCTAAGACTGCGGGCCAATAGTCCGGTAAATCATTTACTATGGTAAAAATCGGATTTAGAACAGATTATTCGATCAGTTTGCCATAGAGTTTTTGAAAAATAAATGAATTTACTGAAAAATTTACTTAAAATTGACTTTTACCCGACTATTATTGGCCCGCAGCCTCGGTTATCATTTCAGTGATTTTGGGCTGGATTCTCGTGACATAAAATTGCTCTTATGTTATTTTATTTCCCCTCTTCTTATTGGAATATGTATTGAAAAAACAAAAATAATATAAAATTTTAGATCCCGGAAGCGACCCAAATATCGACTGTTAAGTTTTCAGTCACTCAACATTTCATTTCAACATATAACCAATTAAACATTTTTTTTCGGTTAAAGGCCTATTAGAACTTACTCGCTCCGATGGAAGGCAGACTCAGTGAAGGTATTTTGGTAAAAACAATCAACACTGAAGTAGCAGCCAATGTATGCCTTGGAAGTGTTGCTTGAATATAAAGTTTAAAATACAGATGATTCATAGTATAATCGTGATCACTTTCCTGTCGACCAATCCGATCGTATAAAACTTCCGCTGAACTCCATGTATTACAGTCTTACCCGAACCTAAATCTCAAGCGTTAAAGTGAATGTTCACTAAGGCTATGCGCCAAACTTAAGGTAAATCATTTACTACGACAAAAACCGGTTTTAGGACAGATTTTTCGATCAGTTTGCCATAGAGTTTTTGAAAAATAATTGAATTTACCGAAAAATTTACTTAAAATTTACTTTTACCTTAAGTTTGGCACACAGCCTAAGTATACCAACTATTCAATTACAACGCCTAGGTGCTCTATTGCAGTTAGATTATTCAACTTTTAAAATACGTCAAAAATTACAAATTTCATTTTTTTGCATACATTTTTTTTAACTTACACAGAATTAACAAATCCGAATTAGCAAACAAATCTTAGGCTGTGTGCCAAACTTAAGGTAAATTATTTACTACGGCAAAAACCGGTTTTAGGACAGATTTTTCGATCAGTTTGCCATAGAGTTTTTGAAAAATAATTGAATTTACCGAAAATTTTACTTAAAATTGACTTTTACCTTAAGTTTGGCACTCAGCCTTATTTGGAAATTCATTAGGAAACAAAATTCATTTGCATTTTTGTTAAATTAGTAAACCACAGTCTGTCTAGGATAGTTGCTAAATCTCTTTTTTGACCAGGTGGTGATAGGTTTTAACAAAGTACGCTGCACTGCACGAAACTACAAGTCGTTTGTACTTTTATTCACAAAATAAACCAAAATTATTTTTCATAAGAGCAATTCATTAAGCATTACTCTGCAAAAGTAATTAATTTTGTTGAAAACCACCCAGTTACCTATTAGATGAAAGTGTCGCAAATTTAATTGAAGCGGGTGGAACATCATCAACAAACCAAAATGAGGAAATGTGTGAAATTGTAAATAATTAAAAGAATTAAATTTATTTAGCTGAATGCTCCGATGTTGCTAAAGGAAGCAGTCAATCGTAACCAGCATTCAAAAACGCAAATTATCGCATGTAATGGTGACTGCTGGTGAAATTAAGAACAATGCTTTTTAAACCTTTGGGGCCATAGTGCGCAAATAAAACATTTTATACATTTTTATATTTTTGTAAGTATTTTTAATGCGATCTTTCATAAATATAAAAACAGAACAATTCTACATATTCCATTTGAAAATCATTTACATTAGAAATACAAAATAACATTAGAAGTGCAAAATGAATCTTAAGTATTCGTGATTGATACCATCCCCTCCCGTTAAATTAATTCAATTATGACTATAATATGAATCGCACTAATAAGAACCTGGCCTAATCAAAACAATATGGTCTTATCGCGGAAGTTGTGCTATTTTCGAACCTTGCATAATATCAAAAATCTGTGCGAAATATAATTTTTCAGCATTATGATTATGTTCAAACGTTTTGCGATTAATTTATTTTTAGGTTTTTGTCCGGCTGTTGATAACGATCGGTGTCGATTTTTTATAATTCACCCATAAAATGTGATCGTCGTCAGAACTTTCCTAATCAGCGCCAATATGAAACGCCAGAGCGCAAATAATTTCATTTCTTGGTGTTTGTGAAACATTTTAATTTTATTTATTTTGTTTATTAGATAAGATTTATTTTTTGAAGACGTAAACTTTATGTTTGAATGCACAATGAATATACCTAAAATTTTATCACAAATGTTGAACTTGCTTTGAACCATAATGAAAATTTTGAAAGAATTTTCTTTAAACACACATGAAAACTAATAATAGGTATGACCTTAACGTATGTGGATGTGAAAATTTTAATTTTGTTTTGTATTAGGTGTGCAAGTAGAAACTCAGCTCTGAAGTTGGTTCGCAATAAAATATACTTGAACGCATTCAAATCGCCCGCCATTTTAGGTATATCATGTAGCTGTTGTTCCGTGTGCATCAATTTTAAGAGATGGATGTCGATAAGCAAATTTACTTGATGGCATTCTATTCTATTTTCAGTGAAAAAAAAAATTGCTGCTCATGTTATGAAATTGAATAATACGACTTTGAATGAACAATCTGTGAGTCATTCAACAGTAAAAAAGTGGTTTGCAAGATTACGTGATGGCAATTTTAGTATTGAGGACGTTCCACGGCCAGGTGCAGTAAGGCAATTTGATGACGAAGAACTTAAAGTTTTACTGGATGAAAAATCCGTTCAAACTCAAAAAGAGCTTGCAGAATAGTTAGGGGCTACTCACCAAGCAATATCACTTCGATTGCCTTCACTGGGAAAAATACAGAAGGATGGAAAATGGATTCCCCATAAACTAACCGAAGAATTGACGTCATCTGCATGAATTTGCTTTCTCAGTACAAAAGAAAGAATTTTTTGCACAAAATCATGACGGATGATAAAAAGTAGATTTTGTACAATAATCCTAAATACAGAAAACCATGGGTTGATCCAGGCCAGCCATCAACATCAGTTGCAAAAATGAATATTCATGCCAAGAAAGTATTTGTTTGTGTCTGGTGGGATTGGAAAGGAGTCATTTAGTACGAACTTCTGGAACCTGGTCAAACTGTTACAGCTGAACGTTACCAGGCCCAATTGATCAAATTAAGTGATGGTGTGGAGGAAAAAAGACCATTTACGGGTCAAGGAAGGCGGAAGGTGTTATTGCGGAAAGACAACGCTCTTTCATATATAGCAAAATCAACCCAGAAACTTATCTTCTCCCTAGGCTAGGGAGTTTTACAGCATGTGGCGTATTCTCCAGACTTGGCTTCTTCCGATTACTATTTATTCAGATTGATGTCATCATATTTGAAAGACCAGCGGTTCACGAAGCATTCATCGTTTACCTGATAAATGGCAAATGACCATTGATAGTTTCTACTTGCACACCTAATAAATTTCGTGAGTAATTTGGTTATTTTTTGCGTTTCTTGCAATAATACTAATTGTGCGAGGCTGTAAGTGTTTTGATTAATTTTTATAATTGCATGCGATAAATTTCGTTAGTCAGCTATTTATACTATTTTTCTTCTTTGTTTTTGCAAAATTAAGTACAATGTGCGTAACGGGAAAATTGGTGTTCGACGTTTTTGAAAATCCATTAAGACGAGATTAATTAATTTCATGTTAACACGTTTGCGATTTACGGATATCGAATAAACGATTCAAGAATCATAAATCTCATGAAGAAATTACGTTTTTCGATAAATATACCATAGGCGTAACACATGGGGAGTTTTAGTTTGAAATGTAATCAATAGGAGAGACTAATGATGACACACTTACAAGATTATATGTCACACATTCCTTTAAAGTAAAATACTCAATGGCTTAAGCTTTGAAATCAAATACATCAAATGGCCAATAGTCGGTTAAATGCCAATTTTAAGTAAATTTTTCGGTAAATTCATTTATTTTTCAAAAACTCTATGGCAAACGATTTACCCGACTATTGGCCCGCCGCCTTAATGTTTGAAAATAATTTCTTTTAAATGTTGTCCGCGACTGGCTCCTAGATGATCCATTCTATGGGTCCAATTTTCAAGCACTCTTTCGAGCATTTCGGCCGATATTCCGTTTATTTACACGTGTTATGGTTGCTTCTAAAGCAGGAATTGATTGTGGTTTATCGATATAAACAAGTGATTTCAGATACTCCATAAAAAGTAATCTAACGGCGCCAGATGACAAGATCTTGGAGGCCAATTCACGAGTCCGTTGCTTGATATGATGTTATAATGAAAATTTTCTTTCAATAAATCGATGGTTTGGCCTGCTGCATGGCACGTTGCACCATCCTGTCGAAACCACAAGCCGGCTACACCAATATCTTGATTTTGACGTTTACATGCTGTCCTTCCGCATTTTTCAGAATGCATTGGAATTTCTTGAATCTCTTCTCGCTGTTCATCAGCTCAAAACAACAATTTTGTTTGTTGACGTATCCATTCAGCCAAAAATGATCTTCATCGCTGAACACAATTTTTCGATAAAAAACGGATCAATTTGGAGCTGTTTCAACACCTATAAACCAAATCGATGACGCATAGGAGGTCAATTGGCTTTAATTCTTGAACAAGCTGTATTTTGTATGCCTTCAAGCCAAGATATCTCTTAAAAATACGCAACAATGTGCGATACGAGAGCTTGAGAACGGCGACGAATTGATTGAGTGCGGTCCTCACGTGCACTTTCAGCTACAGCAGCAATATTCACAAAAGATCGACTTGTACGCACTCTAGTCGGTCGATGAATATCCAATAACGAAAAAATGGTTCGAAATTTATTGATTGTTTCGCGAATAGTGCGTTCAGTTGGACGAGCGGGAAAACAATTTTTCACTGAACACTGATTTTTGAAATAAATGTCCACAATTGTAAACGTTGTTCTCGCGTAAGTCCCTTCATGGTGAATACTGAACACAAATGTGATATGAACATGACAGTTGGGACGCATGAATCCCAATGACAATGCCAATTGGAAAAAGTACCTCCTATATTGGATCACTCTTTATTTCATTGTTTGTATTTCTGTTTATTTATTTCATTTAATTTATGTTTATATTTTTTTTTATTTCAAAAAAACTAACCAACATTTTTTTATTACTATATCGAACATTTTTTTCACTGATGTGACACGTTGGGTTATTTACGATATTTACAGAATGTTCTTCGAAAGCTGACATGTTGCAGCTAATGCAAAATTGTTTTCAATTTATGTAATTAGCAAAATCCGTTATCCCTTTAGTGATTTACTAACACAATTGTGCGGGTAGGGCAAAGTACCATGTCAAAAATTTAGTTTTGTATGTTTTTTGAACCAACTTACACATTTGTGAATTCCTTTTTAACTTATTTTCGTCCGAAAAAAAAAACAATAAATCTATACACACAATTGTGTTGGTTTCACTTCAAATAAAGCGAAATTTTTTATCAACAACGCCATTACATACTATGGTTTTTTACTCACATTTGTGTGAGTTGGACTAAAACTGAGACATCGTTTTTGTTTTCTTGGTTGAAAAAGGGTTATACATTTCATAATTGCAAAAAAAAAAATTTAAAAAAAGTTCGTTTCCAGAAAAGTTTTATTACGAAATTATTATACAAATGGATTATGTTTGATCCAGAATAATCAATTGAAAATATTAACTGGGCAAATTTCGATTATCAGAGTTAAATTACCATTGTTAGCTAAATATTCTTAGAATGCGATTAGCAAACTGTCGCAATGAGCCAATAAGTTAGATCGTTTAGCCTTACTCGTACTCTTCAGTCTTCTAGCTTTTGAAAGATTTTAGATCAGAACCCCAGATGGTATATTGTGTATTACCGTTACAACCTATTGCAAGGGGTACATTTTTATTATGAGGGCTGTTAGATATTACTTATCAAACAACTAATAACGACACTTTAGAATGAAACTGTTAAAATTTCCGACAGATTTATAGGGTAGTTTTGTTTTGATAGCTGTGGAAATTTGTGTTTGTTTGCAACCATGGCATTTATTTGTCGTTTATAAGGAAGGGTATTATTTGCTTCCGGTTTTTTAGTTTTTTGACATTTGACGAAACAAAAATCTTATCGTTACTCTCTTTCAAAGAAGATGAAAACAGTCATCGGCCGGAAATGTTAAGGTTGCTGCTTTTTGGGATTATTAGCAAGGCATTATCTTTGCCGACTAGTTGACAAGCGAGTGATAATCACGGAGCAGTACTCTGCTGATTTATTAGACCGTTTCGACGTTGAATTGATCAGACAACGATTCTCGCCTTGCGAAAAATGTGATTTTCATCATGATAACACTCGTCTGGCTCACCCGAACTGCTCGACATTTATACCTTATTTTGTCATAAAAAATGTCTTCGCTGAAAGCGGTTCACGTTAAAGAGAGTTATCGTCGAAATACGAGTAAGCCTATTGTTCAGAGTTCAACATGACCTTTATGTTAGTTTCTCCAGTAGTAGTATTCTCCAGCGAATCGGAATCCAAATGTTAGTAGTAACTGCGATTTCGGCGGTCATCAACACAAAGTTAGTAACTAGCTACTCCACTTTTCCATTATTTTGTTGATTCCCTTCCAAAGTCTTTTAAATGTTTCGCCATTATTGGACTTGAAGACAAAACGCTGTCAGCCAGCTAGCAACCTACAATAATATTTGCGAGATGAAACCAGAAAATAGAATCAAGAACCATGCGGTTGAGGAAAATTTCCAAATTCAAGGCCTTACTTAAGACATTTGAACAGCTGCACAGGCTGTATGAATGTTCTTTTGTTAATAAAATAGTCCTTTGGTTAAATGTGTAAGATAATCACTTATTATGTAACATCGTTTAGTATTATACAGAAGGGAATAATTTGGAATTTACGGCAATTGACGTAGTTAAGCCTTTATAAGTTGAAACAATTGGAATTATTTGTTTGGTCTAATTATTTTCATTTCATTATTTTTAGAAAACAGTGTAAAATAACAGCTTTATAAATTTCAGCATTATATAAATGTCAATAAAAAATTAGAGATGAATATCGCGTTGCCTTAGAAATTATAGAAGAATAAAAGAAAAATAGAAGTTGCAAAACTCATGGGCCGACCCATCTTCCATGTCCAGTATAGGCTGGCATGGAGCTTGCAATGCGCAGATGGTAATTTAAATCGGCCCTATAGTCGTACGTCTTCGATTTGGCAGATGATGCGTAAAGTAAGACGGAAAAATAAACCGCGAAAGAGCAGGGAGTGCTTCGGCCCCAAAACAGATAGCATGGATTTAAAAAAAAAAAAAAAAAAAAAATAAAAAAAAATAGAAGTTGTAAGCCGAATCGTCCCTATGATCCTACATTGTAAAAAAAAATTAATTTTTCTGAACTGAAATATTACTGCATTGATCTTAAAATTTAGGTTGTGCAGTTCTTAATCCAGTATGCTAAAGATGTTGGATTTTTGGTTTGCACAGGCCATTTTAATGAAAATAATTAAAGGGGCCGCTGAGCTGTGCAATAACTTTGTAATGCATTGTTAAAAAATACAACTACAAGGGTTATGTATCCCATCTGATGGAAGAGAATAACAATAGATAATGAGCTATCCACTGAAATGAAAATAGATTTAACATAATTTAGTTGCATATGTAGAAACACACGACCTAGAACGTGCAAATCGCTGTTTTATGTAATTTTGTTTTGTCATATAAAAAATAAAAATGCTAAATGTTTTGCGTACTTTAGTGAAACCCAAACAATTTAACATGCAGTTGATCGGATTAAAAATATGTACAACAACAAATATTGCAAGAATGCAGAAAAATCAATTCACGTTTCATTGCCGTTGGCTCATAAAATATATTATTGTATTCGGGGTTGAGTAATATTTTTCCAAGGTTTGAAATTAAAGGATAAAATGTCTCTTTTATTTGATTATTGTCAGTTTGAATATTTCCTACTTAAAAAAATTCCGCTTCTCATTTTCCAATAACCTAAGGCAAAAAATTCAGAATCATCGTATTTAAAATAAATCACATGTTTATTAATTTATTTACAACGCGTTTTAAAATAGGAAACGACTGTTTTTGCCAAAGCTAAATCTGTACCACAATAGTGACAACTCAAAAATCAATCAATCATTAAAGCAATTGGACATACCAAATCAATTTTAAATAGCAATAAACAAACTTTGATGTACATCCAAGTAAAATGTTATTATAAAGTTGTTTTTTAAGAATGTGTTCCATACGGTAATTGTCGTCGACGAAAATCATAAAAAACAACTTGTGATTGAAATTTCGCGTGTCACGATCAATAGCAATACAAAAATTGCATGATTTTTTAAAATAATCAAAATTTATGATGAATATCATAGCAAATTGATTAATAAAATAAATTAATTTTCTGTCGTTTATTCGCTATTATACTGTAACATCGAGTAACGTCCCCCAATTACATCAAAGTTGTGTACGTCGTGAATTATGGAAAAATAATAAGAAAAATTATGAAAAACTATTCATAACCAAAAAAAATATAAAATAAACTCCCAGAGATTCAATTAAGTTTAATGTTGCTTTGTTATGCCATATATTTTGTTTATAAATAAATTAAAAATTATTATCAACAATATATATATATATATATATTATAAAATAAACCAAAATGTTGATTTATGATGACAACTTTATAAAAACTGAAACCTGATACACTTTTCTTTGCTATAAATGTATGCTGGGTTGTTATATATGGAAAAAGCGACGTAACGTTTCAATTCAACAAATTATCAAATTTAATGTTTTATAATAAACTAAAATAAATTGTATACCAAACGATAAAGTTTCAAACTTTAATTTATTTATTTTTTGCAAAGTTGGTGAATATTAGAGATGTTTTGAAAATGACTTAAATGCACGCTACTGTGAATTGAAACTATATACATAGCAGAAATTTCAATTACAATATTGCATATCGAAAACACAGGAGAGATGATTTGGAGGTTTACAGATTAATTATTCTTGTAGTTTTAATTGGTGACTTAAGTGTTATCGTGGTCGATACCACAATGGCTAGCATACAAACTATTCAATTGTTATAAAGTGTCCTACAGCTTAATCTCGAGAGTTTTGTTTACAGTTTTATGATATTTAGGAAATAATTTAGAAACAAGTTTTAGATTCATAAAGTATTTCTTAGATCACGTTTTGTCTTTTATAATGCGCAGCATTGCTTGAAATCTCAGAAACCTTGAAAATTATTTTGATAGTGGAACGGGTTCACAATAAAGATAGTTTTGTCTATACTTTCTAATGCATTTTTGATTTAATATTTGGACAATGTAAAATCCACTTGGTATAATATCATTGATATTAGGAGAGATGTATTTGGATCTTGAAGATTTACATATTTGAGTACGGTTCGTGAGATATTTAGATTATATTTTTCAAACACTATTCAATTATATACAATATCCAATTTGAACAGCCAGGGAACAGAATTATATGTAATCAGTTCAAAAGATAAAACAAATTTGAACTCTTGGTGACAACCTTGTAGCGGAATTCCGGCAGTTTTAAATACCTATGAAACATTGGGATATAGTGTATAATACCTACTTGTTTGTTTTTGGCCAATTTATAGTGAAAGCTAAAAAATATATAAAGAATAAACCTTCCTTCGTGGAATTCTGGTTTAATGATAAAATTGCAATTAACGTTTGAGCAGTGCAATTCTTGGGTCATTTAATGTCCACTCAGGTCATTTAAATATTAATAGGTTATTTCAAGCATACATATCGTTGCTAAAACAAAATTTTCTGTGATAATTTCAGCTTCCTATCATTTAATTTCATTCAAGTAAAGTGACACGATTTATGCTTCATTATACGAGAGCGGTTTTGTTTTTAATTTTTCAATATTTTTCACTTCTAACACCTCAATGCATTTCCTTCATCGGTGTTCTGATATTCCTGATTTATATATAGAATCAGTAAATTCGCTCTGGTCATCATCAAACGGCTGATCTCCGGAATAAAGTCGGTTTGGTTTAAGTTCATAACTTAATCGCTGCAGTAGATTTGCGTACTTTACGAAACTGCAAGCCTCTAAAATAGCGCGAAAGAATGATTTTCGCCTTCTTCGGTATAACAGAATCGCATTTGCGGAAATGTTTAGGCTACTATGATTAAATTCTTTTGAATGGGGCATGCTAAATATGCTTGCCACAAATTTTATGGCTGCACCTTCGTTTCAAGGATAGAATTAGAATGACATTAAAGTTTAGTGTCGAAATATATGGTATGCTGCAAGGCTTCGAACTTTATGTACCTATGTGCTGTAAACCACAAAATGCTCACCCCAGGGGTTCGATGATAGACTAGTTAACTTAAAAAATCGGAAGTCGAAAGCGTGTATGCCAAAATGTTGAAAAGCCGGTTAGAAGCGGACAAAACTACGTTTCTACAACAACATAATAACGAATTTGAAATTTATTTCAAATCAAAATACAGGTCGTATTCAAATTCAAGAAAAAATCAAAGTAAATCCAAAACAATTTTGGAAATACTTTAGGAATAAACGCGAAATTGAAGAATACCATTTGGGTTTTCACTCGATTACATAAATTGGTTCAAGTCTTGTTTCTTCATTTGATACTCTAAATTTTCGTTTGGAGAGATACGACATGAGCAATTGACAGTGTGGCACTAATTTACTTATCTTGTAGATAAAACCCTCATGCCACACTATCGAAAGCCTGTGATACATCTAAAGATACGCCATTTCTCTCTTCAAATGCTTGTTCTATCGTTCGTCTAAACGAAAGATGGCGAGATATGTGAACTGTGATTGCATGATTTTGTGATACTGACGCTAATACTTTTACAACTAATACAGTCGCCTGGAGAACCGAATGCTATGCGCTTGTTGAGGGATTGCTTAAAATAGTAGACGCCGATTCTGGATTGTTAATGTGAAGTGTTTCTAATTCTGTGAATTATATTTTTTAATTTCGAGCCACAACTGATTTTGGAGGCGAGTTTTAAAAAAAATATTTAATTTTCGAAAAAATAACTAGATTTGTCTAAAATTTGTGTAAACATCAAATTTCAGTTATCTGACATTTAACCTAAAGTCAATAAGTCGGTTTTGGAACAACTGATTATTTTACAAGTTCGGTTAAGAATACTTCAGGGAATATTATATAAGATAATTTATGACACCGCATCTCCCACGCCAGCTTTATGGGTTACCCTATTTTACCTCGGGAAGAACTTTTTAATGCGTAATTCTAACTAAATATAATTCAAATAATGAAATGTTTATTTCCGGATTTAAATTTTGACACAAGTGATCCAGAAAGATAATCACATAATTTATATTAAATTTGGCATTGAAATATTCCGTCATAAGCTTTTATCAATAATAAAAAACAAACAAAATTATTAACAATATTTTTTTTGTTTCTTTTCAGGACCATGTGGTGGCAAAACAACCGGTCAAGCACGGTTATGCACATTTTTTGAAAATCTAGGCTTCAAGGTAATTTCTTCTATCTAAACAATTGTTAAGTACCCCAGGTTAGAGTTTTAATCCATTACATACAATAGATACGAGTAAATGATGCATAATTTTTAATGTTTGTATATACAACCACTTACCTATGATTATACGTCTTTGTTGTCACACCTCAATAATCTTAGCTGGGTTTGTTTTGAATTTTTATCTTGGGCGATAGTTTTATTTCGTCGTAGCTCGTTGATAAGACGCGCGAATTTAACTTTGATAAATGTTCGTGAAATTTCCTTGACTAAAATCTAAGAAAACAATATAATTCTGATAGCGATTATACGTAATACGTTTGTGCGTGCGATCTAAATAAAATAATTTATTGTTTAAAATAGACCAAGGTGAAAATGTATATACGAACAGGCAGAAGTTGGTGGAAAATTGATGTTGTGTTCCGTTTGGAATTTATCGCGAAATTCAAATAATTAGACTTTTTGAATTCAGTTAGCTCGTGTGCAGCTATTTACAGCTTTTATCGTCTCTAAAATTTACGCTACAATTTTAATCTACTGGTGAGGGTAATATCACGCGCGAAATGACGTTTGTTTGCTAAAGTAACACTCACACAAAATGAGCTACGTCGAATTTACAAAGTGCTACATAAAAAGTAGAAATTTTTCGAATTAAACAGTTTAAATGGTTGCAATATTAATAAAAAACCACAATATTTCGAATAATATCCAAAATAACTTTGTATGAGGTACAAGACAAAATGAGACGTTTAGACGACATCAATTTTCTTTTCTTCTTGAGAAAACTAGTTCAGACCAGAGACGCGTATTAAAAACTACTATGTCTTTATTAATTGAAATTTCGTATGACTATATATTTGTTGGTGTTATAATAAATAATAAGTTTGTCATTTTAATTAAAACTCAATCAACTAGAAAATATTACAATAATAGAGAGACAATGTCATGTGAAATAGTTTTGTGTACCAAGGTAAACAAAATATTTAAATTACCCGAACCCTATTTGTAATTCTACTACCAAATTTTGGCATGCCTCTCGATTGGACTGTGCATAGTTCTATTTTTAGAATTAAATACAATTCTCGAGACTTTATGGCCCTAGAAAATTGCATAGCATAATATAGACAATTTATTGGCAAATCGTTTTAGATGTAGAGTAACAACTTTGCTATCTTTTCTAAAAAAATTTGTATTGTTATGCAAATATTATTAACCTTAGTGTCACTTGAATACAGATAATGGCAATGTTTAGTTAACCGACGCACGAGACTCACTTACATTTTATAATTAGGTAGAGACAAGCTACATTAATATAAAATGCGTACGATCAAGTTCATCATAGTTCGTGTTGGACATTGATCGTGATGTAGAACTAAAGATTAACAGAATTTTTAAACTATTTTACAAAATAGCAGTTGGGCGCTAATTGTAGTAGACAATGATATTTTGCAAAATTGGCAATAAATAAATAAAGGGTCGTGTTACAAGTATCAATAACGAATTAGCACATTTTTAATAACATGCAATATCAATTGGATGGGACTTTCGACACATGTTTAATTGTTGGCTATAAATAGTTTGGTAAACACATTTCGTAATAATTAAATCTAAAGAGTCTCGATCTGTAAAGTAGTTACTAACAAAAATGCCTTGAACGAGGTGGCAAATTTTGACTTTGACATAGTCAAACGATCAGAAGCGAATCAGGCTCCACGACAACCGTATCCAAATATCTGACCAATATTAAGAGATTTTACTATTTGTTGATTCAAGACTTTTACGTTTTATGCTTTATAAAGGAGCGGCTCAAAATCTTGTAATTTAAAAACCCGAATTTCAAAATTCTTTATTTCCCGTATTTTAAAATTTCGAAAAATATTATAAAAATTCCGTAATGTTGATATTAAGTGTGTCCTATCTTAGCCAGCCTATCATGAAGAAATTAATTATGTTGAATTGAAATGGGATTTTAAAATGATTTTTGGAAAAGTCCTGGAATAAGGTCTACTGGGCTCGAGCTTAACCATTTCTTAACTGAATATGATGGGATTTGGTATGTTCGATGGAAATGTGAGTATAAAATAGATGAAGTTCTGGAATCTGGCCGCGTAGAATGGAAATCAGCCATTTCTTAACCGATTATAATGGGAATGGGTTTGATGTATGGAAATGGAATTATAAACTTATTTCAAAAATCGTTTTATAATCATATTTCCACACAACAAACGCAATCCGATTATAGTCGGTTAAGAAATGGCTGAGTTCCGTTCCAGGTGACCGTATCGCAGAACTTCTTCCAAAAATAATTTTAGAATCATAAAACATTTTCATCCAACATATCAAATCCCATCATAATCGGTTAAGAAACCGCTTAGTTCGAGCCCAGTATAGACCTTATTCCATAACTTCTTCCGAAAATCATTTTAAAATCCCATTTCCATTCCACATCCCTAATTTCTGCCATGATAGGCTAAGATATGACACTTAATATCAACATTACGGGATTTTTATAATCTTTTACGTGATTTTGAAATATGGGATATTGAAATACGGGATTTCAACCCGTTTTATAACTGGAGGCACAATTACATTGTTTCGTGTCAAAACTACTTTTTTTATATATGTACTACACCTAACAGGACCTGGTGTTCCTTGAAGGCCGGTAGTCTAATTTATCGACTTCTGGTCATTCTCAGACAATTTCACCCGTAATGATAATGGGGTTCATTTTGATCCCATAAGTTATTCAAAGAAGATAATGTTTGCCAGTAAATCTGGATTTGACAATAATGTCAGAATAATGTCGTTTGAGATGTCAACGTGCGAATTATATTCTCATGTGGTGTCATTTTCGAGGCATATTGAAGCTCCAACCAAAGGATCAATACATCCAAGTAAGCCTTAACCAGTTGGAATGAACAGATAGCAAATATGAGATCACAATTGATGATAGTTTAATCTTTTTGTATTCACATTGTACATAATGCAGGGTGTCCCAAAAATATACTTTAAATAACTATAAAGTGGGTGTTAAACAATTGAACAATACACTTGAAGTAGAAAAGTAAAAGTTGACCGTTTCATCGAGCTCGAAGGAATTACATTCGTGTTGTCTTGCTTTAACGTCGGGAATGTAACCAAACGTATGCCTCATTGACCGGTACATTGACTAATTTCGATTGGTATATTTCTTCTTATTTTAACGATTGATTTGTTTATGGTTTATGTCGTTTGAGGATATCCAACAGGAGGTCAACAAAATTCAATTTTAAATGCCAATTCGAGCGAACATTCTATTTATTGCGATTTGAACCTTACTCAAGTTTTCGTTTATATTTGTTAATCCATCCCGTATGCAAAGTCGTTGATCATGCTTGTGGTAAATAATGTATTGCAAATGACGATAACGGTCATTTTACCCGGTTTCGTCACTTTGTTATTGATAGATGATAGATCGTGCAAGTTGTATTATTTAAGAGTTCAAGTTATCAAGTCTTATGGCTGGTTCCGGCTATATCATTTTAAAGCTTCTGTAACCGCTGCGCAGATGAGTGAGTTTCTGCAAGCGTGGCGAAGTGCAATCTCGCACGTTGCTTAATGGGATTCTGTTTCGTCCGGTAGAAGTCAGTTAATTAATTCCAATTAAGTATCATGCTACATAACTGCGTTGACTCCATTTGTCTTCCTAATGGTGTTTATGATTTCCGAAGGTTTTCTTTTACTAGCGGCAAATTTATATACAAGTCTCCTGGAATCATTATTTCCATGTTCCGTGACATCGTTATAAACTATTGGGTGTATGAATATAACTCCACCCTTTTTTATCAAAATAAAACACATTTGCTTGTTTAGAAAATGAAATAATTATTTATTTAAAGTACGCTCCATCTGCAGCTACAACTTTCCTCCATCTTTCAGGCAATTTGCGGATTCCCTGTCTGATGAAAACCTAGTCTTTGGAGGTGGTCTAATCAACAAGCCAATTTTCGATCTCTGTGTGAGAACTGCATCGACCGAGATAAGTAGTGATCTGTAGGAACTACGTCTGGTAAATACGGCGAGTGGGTACAACTTTGCGGTCCTGTCCTTTTAAATAATTTTTCACAACGTTTGCAACATGTGATTTTGTATTGTGATGAACAATTAATTTGTTGTGTCCATTCACCCCATTCTGGTCGTTTTTCCTCTACAGCTTGCTTGAAACATATAACTTGTTTTCGGTAGACATCGCCATTGATAATTTCACCTGATTCCAGCAATTCATAATATACCAAATCTTTCTGATTCCACCAGATACAGAGCATAACCTTATTGCAATGAATATCCCGCTTTGGTTGCGATGTATTAGCTTCACCAGGCTTCACCCAAGGTTTTTTGTGTTTCGGATTCTCATAATAAATCCATTGTTCGTCTCCAGTAACTATTCGATACAACCAACCCTTTATTGTTGTCTTTGAAGGAGTATTTCACAAATGGTTTTTCGACTTTCGAGGCCTCTTTCTTTTAATTCATGTGGAACGCAGTTGCTAGTTATCGCAGTTATTGCTACAGCCAATCATTGTGTTTGAGAAGAATCTTCAGCCAATAACGTTTCCAATTCACCATCTTCAAATTTTTTGGGTTGTTTTCCATGCTCTGTATCTTCAATGTCCAAATCATCATTTTTAAATCGTCGAAACCATTCTTTGCACGTTCTATTTGATGGAAGATGCTCACCGTAAATTTCCACAAGCAAACGATAAGCTTCCGCTGCATTTTTCGTGGAAATAATATAAAATTTTCCGCGAATGATGTTTATTTGGAATAAAATTTGACATTTTCAAGGAGTTAAAAATACTAGTAGTTTACGTTTTACTGGCACATACTGCGCTTGACAGCTGACATTAAGTACTATAGAATACCAGTATGGTTAGGATACTATACAATACCAATTGGTAGGTTGCCGCCCCGGTGGCAAAGTAGTCAGCATGCTTGCTCCAGCGACCGGAGGTCCCTGGTTCGATTCCCAGTGGTGACATGAGAAAAAATTCACGGCTGGTTTAGGATCAATGAATTAATCACTCATTATCCGAAACAAAACCATGATTATGAAACCTCATTTCAGGCGGCCATATCCCTTGATGGGATATAGTGCCGGAAAGAGAGAGAGAGAGAGAGAGAGAATACCAGAATTGCCCATTTATAGTACACGTAAGCAGCACTAGTAACGACACATATTGGGGAAGGGCGCAGTCACACCTAATATTTTACGTAACTTTAAACACTTCTTGAAGGAGCCTAGGTAAGATTAGAAATTGATTACCGGTAGACTGACGAATATATTCAAGAGTAGCGGGAGGTACAGCGAAAAACAGTTTGGCTTCTGGGAAAATAAATCAACATAAGGTGACAATGGTCAACGAAGTAAAAGAGTCAGAGAAGCATTCTTAGATGTTTCTTTAGCTTCAGATAATCTGTGGTGACCTACTATTTTGAAATAATTGACCAGAATGGATTGTCAGTTTAATTTTTAGTCAATTATTAATAGTTACTTCTCCAATAGATCAAGAATACATTCGTGACAAAGCGCAGAACGCAATAGACAAGCTGTTAAATTGGTACAGGAGCAACATAATGGAGTTTTCTTATCTAAAACTATCATGATCCAACTTAAAGCTTACCTTTATATTAGGAAGCCACAGAGAAAGATAAAGCGTCACAAGTTCACCTTCAACAGAAAGCAACCATTGCTTGGGGGTAGTGCAATTTTGTGTGACCACGTGGAAGCAGCGCAGAAGAAATAATAAATTGTGGTGAATCGGGTCTAGCCTTCTTGGTCGATACACGCTGATTCTAATGCTAAAAATTGTCACCCTCCAAAATTAGGTTTTTGTGTTTTTAAGTTATTCAGGCGGTTTCATTTTAAGTTAACATAATTTACTGTTAGAAAGCTGTAGGAAAATATCTTCGCGAGACTGGTCACTGATTATTTTGCCCCCGACCATATTTTACGTTTATCCAATTTGAGCTATGCACATTTTATTGGAATAGTTCATCTAATGTGTATCTAGTTTCTGCTAGATTAACTGAGATAATAATATATTGACTTTATAAATAAAACGTATGAAAATTTGATTGCAGCTGTTTGCCAAAAAAATCGCAATAATATACCGCCATGATCTTATTATATATTCTTGTCGACGTGATCTTTATTATGAAAAAGATTTTATCGCTAGCTACACATACATTTTATCCGCTTAGCTGTTGTTGTTGTTCTTTTAACGCCAAGTGAAATCTCAAGAATATATTTAGAACTGCTGAATTGAAATAAAAAAAAGTTATACAAATAACGTAGGGTGCGAATGCGTTATAAACGTGCAAACTTTTTGCCTTGTATGTCGCGAACGCGTGGCACTTACACAAACGAAAAATATAACATACTACTACACTACATTGAACCACGCGATTTCTAATGACATGAATGCAAAATGCACATTAGGTTATAAATAGAAAACCAAAACAAAATAATTATAAAAACAGAAACTATATAGACACACCCTCTAACACGACCTTCTTCTAGTGTAATGAACTCGAATGCGCAAGGTTTCGATTCTTTGGGTTAATTATTGGTAAAGACCACAAACAAAATATATTTGCGTTTTGTCTAAGAAACACCAAACTTTCAGATTGCCTTCAAACAATCAAGATTTTGATATTGGCGAAACTTTCAAATTTGCATAACGTTTCTCGTTGTTTCTGTTTCTTAATACAACAAAGGACATTGATATTTTAGAGAAAAAAAACGCATCGCACGGTTAAATTTTAAATGTTACGCAACGTTTAGAAAGAATACGTAAAAATGAAAATATCACGCGGTTTACAATTAAGAGCATTTTAAATATTTTAAATCTTGCCAATATTGGCCAACTGCCAAATAACATTGATAAATAACACAGAATGGGCCCGACTAAAACGCGAGACAAAACAATTTGGATAAAAAAGTAACGATTTTTTTGCAGTGTATTCGTATAATCTTATACATGGGAGCTTCTAAAAATAGATTATTGTCTGATTAGGTGAAATTACTGTGCGATGACTAATTAACATTTCTGGTGAAATAACTCAATCTTTGAATTGATAATTGAATCACATGACATGACGTGAGTAAATTGATCGAATTGGAGAAACGTGGTTTTTTGTATACTTCTGGTACCTTGCCAAATTTATTATTTATTTATTTTATGTATGCCGCTTGCGATTCAATTTTTAATATCTGCAAATTATTTTTTTGGGTCGGTCGTACTCGTACAAGCAAACAATGAACAAACAAATTTGCATTCGTCATCAACTTGCAATTTTATGAATGTACCAATTGGTTTCCAGATTGAATCAAATTATTATTTTCCTTGACTTACTATAACTAAATCAATTTGGCGCTTTAAGGTTGTATCTTTGAACGCTTAATATTACTAATCGTATACCAAAAATGATTGGTTAAAGCTCAAATCCAATTTTAAAAATTATAAAATTCTGTATGCAACATATTGCATTATAAATGTTTACAAGTGTAATTAGATAAAAAACGTATAATTAAAATGAGTTTGAAATGAGTTTCTCCGCGATACCTTTCAGGCACATGATTCATTTTTTTGTCTCTTAGAAAAATGTATATTTGATAAACGTGAAAACATTTTAATGTTTATGTATTGTTAATATGGCTACTAACTAGCGAATAGTCTGAATAGAATGTCTTTGATTTTGCGAATGATTCTGATGAAACCGATACGACTTTATCTCAGATAACGGAAACTAAGATCGACCAATTCAAAGCCAGCTTTAAAAAAAATATGGACATATTGACAAAATTTACAAAAAACATTTAGAACTACAAGCCGTGTAAATATTCAAACGAGAGCTGTACAATACCATAATCAAAAATAAAATAATAACCAGCACTGCCGAAGGTATACCAACAACACAGCTAAATGAATCATCAACATTCGCCCTACCATCGATCGAAAGACAATAAGTATATCTAAGATCATAACAAATCAGATGTAACTACTGTCAAAAATTTAATCATACTTGGAATATTTGCCATACTGGAATAACCACACACCTGCAGCTTGATTCTGGTTTTCCTATAGGAAAAGGAATTAGGAAAAATATTTACATAGCGCTTTTGTCAAAAATATCATTTTCTGGCCTACTGAGAAATTATGTTTGATCTAAAATTTTTATAATTTAGGAAATATTTTTTCCTTATCGAAATTGGATAGGAAAAATATTCCCAATTTAATTAGGTTTTGAAAAAATTTACACTAACTGTTTACCATGCCAGAGAAAAAATTTGTGTAAGAAAAATACTATGAAAATATTTTTCCTAATTACTTTTCCTATAGGAAAACCAGAGTCGAGCTGCTGGAGCCATTTTAGCAATCCTTCTATACCAGAGCAACGCATAAATTACTACGAAACGCCAAATTTTAAACAACATTCACACTCAAACTTACAATTAAACAAATTTCAAACAATCGCCAACAGTTACTTTAACTACAAGTACGAGCCAGAAAGCAACACACACACACAAACCCAAATTGTTATTTCAGAAACAAGTAATAGATATTCAAGCAGCAAAAAAATCAATATTGATACACAAATCAGTAATAACATCCAATCTACAACCCTGGTAATTAAGAAAATAAGCAAAGATACCCATCAAATATTCGGAAACACTCAGTTCAAACAATTATACAACAGAAACACAAATCAAGCAATTCCCGACTAATTTATCTCAAATAACTAATTTATCTCAAATTACATCATCACAAAATTACAGTGACAACGAGGATACAAATTTACAAACCGGAGCTTAATCAGTGTCAACCGACTATTTAAAACAAACAAAAAACAAACCAATGACATAAATCAATCAAATCCAGAAGATCATTCATCATATCTAGTTAAGAAGCGAAGGAATCCATATTTATTTATCAATCAACCAAACCTAACCAAATCGTTCAATTATCACAAGACGTTATCTTACCTTTCTTATCGTAATCTAATTCATAACACACAAATCAATCAATCATTAAATCAATTAACAAAACAAACAATCAGGCCCATACACCCTTCAACATATAGCCCAGACGCCTAAAATTAATTTCATAATAAACAAATCATTGAATTACCAAATCAAACAAAGAATCATACGAGCCCCGACGCCCTCTCAACAAATTTAGTTAATAAACAAATAAGCCCAAACACATAGACCAATTTATAATAGGAAAATCAAACATTTATCAAATCAATAATTAAAAAATCTCATGAGGCCAAACTTTTATAATCAAATAATTAACATACAAATTAATCAGCTGATGAGCAAATCTAACAAACAAGCGTACGAGCCAAGACGCCCCATCACTAGATTCAGTTAACAGTCTAATAATGGTAAACTTTAACCAAATTAGAAATTTTTACTGCAATAGCATAAAAAACTCTTGCTTCCAAAAGAGAGCGCCAAGAAGAACAATATAATAGATAAAAAATATCACACAATTCATTAAAATTTGTCATAAAACAAAATCTAGAGCTATTCGAATATTCAATAATACCCTTTTTCTCTTTCAAATGACATTATCAAAGACTAAATAATTTATTTAAATATTTTCTAGTCAAACAAAAATAATAATTACACATTTACAATTGTCTACACATACAAAAATTTTAAAAAAATTTAAATTTTTATATTACTTAGAACGTAGTAGAAATATTAATCACAAAACAATTTCATTCACAAGCAACTTTTGTGACAACGTAATTTTTCTTAATATTTAAAACTCCTAAATTTTTGCGTATCATACAAAATATTTTTAATACAATTTAAATCAAAATAATACATTGAAGACCTCGATTTTTAACAATTACGAAATGTAACACATAGACAAAAACAACAATATATATTATAAAAAATATATGTATTTAACTTATTTATAAGTAATCGGTTAAAATAGAACTTATTTTAAAATAAAATAATAGAAGTCATCCAAACAATCCATAAAATCATTTGAATGAAGCATATTCCAATATACTATTAACCATATTCCATAAAGAAAAATCTTCCACTAGTTTTTACTTTTCTCAAAAGGGGAGGAATGTTGTGTAATATGTATACCGGAAAAAGTCGTGTCGATCCATTTATTTATTCTCCGCATTGTTAAGTAAGGCCATTAAATTTTAAGAAAATAAACACAATTGCGTTCAAAATTTGAAAATTCAACTTTGCAACCTCGGAAACATTTGTTTTCCGTAGTGCTTGTATAACATTTCTATTTCCTTTTAATTTTAGTGCATAAGGCGAATATTTTAGTTTTAAGATATAGTCATAATTAGTAATTATTAAAGAATGTGTAATCATAATTAGTCATCAGAAATTATTCTTATCTAACATGGATCGTTGACAAGGCCAGGCATCGGCTGCTAATGGCAAATAAATTATGATTCGTCACAGCGAACAAAACGAGGTAATAATGCTATTACCGGATTTTTGGAATCTATAAAAATATGATAGCGTAACTTTTAAAATGGGCAACACAGGGTTTTACTGAAATGTAAATTTGTACCAGTGCATGCAAAGGCAAATCCAGTGGAAGAGAGAGATTTTGATAATAGCCTGTGTTGCTTGTTTAGCTTCTAAAATAATCATCTTAGGGCGCAAAGTTCAAAGGTAAACCGGCATTATGAGATGTTACTGAAACGTTTCGACAATACTATTACAACGTATTTTATTAGTGTCCAAAATTAGAAATTGTCCAATAACAAATTCTTCAAACCTAATTTGTTAATTTTTTTAATTGTGCCGGTACGGAATTCCTCAAAATGATTCTCCTTTGTAAGGATGAGTTCATTAAATTGGTTCAAAATTGTAGAGTGGTTAATTAAAAGGATATATTTTTTGCACAAATTCTAAATTATAAAAATATTGATTTTGAAGATCAAACATGATCATGTCTCCGTAGATTAAACCAGTTCGGATGCACGTTTTAACGTCTAAATCGAAGATAGATTTTTAGTAAGAACACTGCTCGTCCACTAATACTCTCGATTGGCTATTTCCATTAATGTTCACTTTGGTTTCATCAACAATGGTTTTGGGAAGGTTGTCGATGTTAAGATCTATGAATGATGTTATTTGTGTACATTCCAATTTTTTGCTGCCCAGTTCGAATTTATTAATTTTAGATCATTGATCGACTTAAGAAATGTCATTTCTTAGACCAACCTCTTGCTTGAGGGAACTAGAAATAGACCCATTAAAACATGTAGTTTGAGAGCGGCCATTAAGGCACTAAAATATGAAATGTGAGGCCGATAAGGAAAATTAGAATTTATACATCAACTAAGAGCTGGTGATTAATTCTATCGAATGTTTTACTATAATCTAAAAGAACTATACACAAGAATTGTTTATCATCAAATGCCCTTCGGATATCATGGCAAATAATGCGCAAAGCAGAGAAATCTTATAAGATCTTTATAATCATCTTGTTCATTGATTTGTTCAATTTATATCGGCTAGGTACGGATAATTTTATTGGTTTTTTCTTGAATTTTAGAAACAATGTTAATTGCATTTGATTTATTTTGTTGAATAATTAGCACTTTTGGTATCACGAAATGAGGAACTTAATCATTTCTATTTTAATAATTATTATTCAGAATGAAAATTTAGAATTTGTTTGGTCTATCTTAGGTTAGCTGCGTATTTCTGACCAAATACCAAGTTTAACAGAAAAAAAACTGCACCCCATTTGCACACGTCAAGAGACAATAATCGCTAAATAACAGTTTTTAGATTTCGCCTTTTAAATATCATGAGCACCGATGACTATACACAGGATTGTGAATATGTATAATTCGTAATTTTATATTATAGGATAAAGTAAAATATCATTCATAAATTGACGCAATATGAAACTAATCCAATTTAATGTTATGTTACATATAATTATGTCTTTGTACATTTGTCAGATTAATGTCATAGATTCTGTAAAAGTACCTCAATTTTTTTTAAAATAACAGAAACAAATTAAGTTATTGTTATTTCAGAACCAGTTTTGCTCTGTGAGTGTGTTTCTTTTGTTTTGATAGTTAAATATTTTGAGCTATTTAGAAGTTTTGAAAAAACTTTGCAAATCTTTCCATTTCTAGGGTTATTTATCCCTCATGCTATAATAGTCGATTTGTCGTACTGAGTATGTAATGTAATGACATACCGGTATAGTATACTGATACATGAAATTTTTTGTGAACCTAACTTCAGTTCGTTAAATTTTATGTCAAAACCGAGTGTACAACTAAAACATCATAATTTTTTGAAGTTCTTTCTTAAAAACACTAAAATCAATTTTACTTGATTTTTTAATACTTACATATGTTCACGTACATATAAAAAAAATATTTGATGAAAGCAACCATTATTTTGACAACTACAATCAAAAATTTCTTGTTTTTTGTAAATAATGAGTGCGTTTTATGGCAAAACTGAATAATAGTTATCATGTTGGCCTTGCATATATGGACGCACTTTATTAGGCGCTTGCTTTTATCATTTCTTGGAAATAATGAACCAGTCGAAGTCCAGTGCATTAGTTTAATATTAGTCCTTTTCCGTGAACTTTTTTCCTGATAGAGTTATTACGTACCCATATAACGTGCGAGTGTAGCCAAAGCATAGTTTAGGGAATATTGCGAGAATAATTTTTCGTTTATATACAAGAATTATGCATCTGAAGAAAGTAGCATATCAATCATTAAAAATGATTACATAAATCATAAATAATAAAGTATAGCATAAATGAGTGCGTTTGTTATAGACCCAAGATGATTAATCTTTATTGATTTGGCACAGCTCAAGTTGCATGCATACCAATTTTGTGATATCAAAATGTTCGACTGGATTAATCATCTTAGGTTTATATCTTAAAAGCACAGATAGTTTTTGAGTAGGAGATTATATATTTTATATTCTTTTGTTTTGTTTTTTCTTTTGGCTTATATTAAATTTTTTCAGGTGTTCCGAGTGCCTGAAACGGCTACAGTACTCCTCAGGTACGATATTTAAAATCAATTTTTTTTATAAATAACAATTTAAATATTTTTATATTATTGTTGGAAGAACGAAGAAGTAGAAACGTTTTTGTTGATAATATTTCAAATTTTAAATTTTTGTTTTAATTAATTTTGAAATCTAATTAGTATTTGTGTATAGGACATGACGGGGAAATAAATATAATTAAATTGTACAAAAAATGTTAAATGGTTTTTGACGTATGACTTTTATAATTAGTCCATATTACAATTATTTTGGTTTTAATTTAAAAATTTGACGATATGTTCACGTGAACATTTATAAATTTTAATTTAATTATTCAACCCCAGTAAATTTTAATTAATGCGGTTTTAAAATAAGTGCAATCCACAAGTAGAAAATCGTTTGAGCCAAACACGCAGATTAATGCAGTTGCAATTAGTGGGTAATTGAGTGTTAATTTAGTTTATTGGATATTTTGCCAAAAAAGATTGTTTAGCCACACACCATTTACCAGTTTTTAGCTAGTAAAAATCGTTGTGCTATCATAAATTGAAAAATGAATGTAAATAATGAAGCTAATCTAGGTCATATTAGCACAATTATAGCGGGTTTTTTTCAAGCCTAAGTTTTAAAATGTTGTGTTTTACGACCCTGAAGGCTACCATAAAAGTCGTAAATCACCGAGTATTGTACAACATTTAATTCAGATATCTGATTTCTGTAATCTACATAAAATTAGAAAGATGCAATGAAGACACTCTTACACTAATTGTCTATACCATAATATGAAGTACATTTTCAGTACCGAAACCATTGGTCTCATATTGTTAGTATATTAATGGGCCAATATTGATTAGAGCATTCAAATATTTGTATTTTTAGATGTAGTAGTAGAGGATCTTCCATAAGAACCATGATTGAAACCCCGAGTAATATTTAAATAATCTTAGTTTAAATGAATCATCTCATTCATGCTTTCTCCGGACCATCTCCGTCGTGGTTTTTTCCCTTAGTCTTCCAAATTTATACTAACCCTTACTGTGGTTACTTAGCGTTGATGATTAAGGTTATCGCTTTAGCTGTCTGTGTCATGCGCCCCCAATTTTTCCGAGTAATTTTTTAATGATAAATTTTTAAGTGGATTTGGTTTAAAATTAGATATTTTAATCATATGAAGAGGTTTTTTAATTTTAAGTGCTTAATATTTTAGAAGTATCATTATTAAATAATAATGATGCTTCTAAAATACAAATGTTACTTCTAAAATAATAAAAATTTTATGATAATATGTACCAATATCATCTAAATTAGTTAATTTGTATCATAATCATGCTTCATGTTGTTCCGAGCCATTTTTATATATTGGGTGGAACCCATAAAGTTTCGCAGGACCCTGAGTGCAATCTAGGAATTCAGTCAAATTACACAATTGCACTTTTCTTCTTTGACAAACTGTTTGAGCTTGAGTATTGGAATGAAAGGCAATTCGTCATCTGAGGAATAGAGTCTTCAAGAGAGCACTCTTGAAATTCAATTTTCGATCATTTTTTAGCGCACCTATGGCCGTATATCGGCAATGACGCGGTGAATGTAAAGGCGTTAAATCATATGATCTTGGAAGCCAGTTCGCAGGTCCATTACGTGAAATTCCGCCAATCGAATCTTTCCTTCAATAAATGGGGTGAGAAAGTGTGTAATCGCTTTATATGCAGTCACAATAGACTATAACGTTCTGAGCAGCATATTTTTGAAGAAAGATAGATTCGATTAGCCCATAAAACATACCAACCAGTGACGTTTTATGGATGTCAGATGTCTAAATAATGGCTTGTGAATTTTATTTACCCTGAATGCGGCAATTTTGCTTGACTTACTCTTAAACCAAAAATGAGCCTTGTCACTTAATGCAATTTTGTGGTTAAAATTAGGATCAAGCAATCTCGATTTCGCTCTATTAACCAAACGTATTACACATACGATCGTTTTTTATTTCTTTATGTTGTTAAATGGAGAATTTTATTAAATTATTAATAGGAATAATTTTTTAAAAATAAATTGTTTTAGGTGTTCTCCACCTTAGTTAGTGCAAACTCTGTATCTGGCCAAAACGTTGTTCATTGCCCGCTGTTAATGTTGCCTGCGGTATAGCTTCAATAACTTTTGTTCTTTTATCTCGTATTTATTGTTTGGCTTAGTTATTACTTATACATCTCTTGCGTCTACGTTAAAAAAAATCTGGAGCAATTAGGTCAGGTGAGGGGCCAACGATGTTCGGTGTTAGCTGAGATTATTTGTCTACCTAATCTATCACGCTGGACGGCTAATACTATTCTTGTTATGTGTCAACTAGCTCCATCTTGTTGAAACTATACATTTCGGAAAGGTATTCGTCGTCGGCGCAATTATAGGGAAGAAGTATTCCAACATGTTAGATAGCACTCACCTTTCACTATAACATTGGCATTGTTTTCTTCAAAAAACTAAAGGCTGACAAAAGAGTTGGCAGGTACTTCACACCACACAGTCGCATGTTCTGCTTCCAAACTCACTGGGTGCATGTTTTGTGGATTTTCATTTGCCCATATACAACACTTTTGCTTGTTTACATTTCCGTTTAAATCGAAGTCCGCCTTATCAAAGTAGCTTGTAAGTGGAATTTTATATGGAAACAAATTGCGCAAAATACGCGGAACACTCGTTCAACTTACTTCAAACGTTCGTGGCCCTAGTCTGGAAATTCCCGGGGAATAAAAATTTTAAATACTGTAGCAGTTGTATACCCTTTTCGCCAAAGTGTATTCTGGCTTTTGGGAAAAATGTTTCTTGGGAAAAAATTATTCCCAATTATAGCAGTTTTGGCGTTTATTATTCCATACCTATTTTACGAAAGCATTAACTAGGAATAGAATTTAACGGAAATTTATTATTGTATCAACAATCAATTATAGCTATATTAGGCTGAAAATTTGTATTGAAAAATGATAATATAAATTTTAAATATCAATATCCAAAATTTCACTTCAAACAAAATTTACTTTTTAAGCAAAATCGATTAAAATATCGACAAAAATCAAATAAACGCAGTAAATTATTTTTAGATGTATCTTTTCTTGTTTTATTGCGATCGCGTAGCGAACGCGAATAATTTTTTTTTTCCCGTAAATTTATTCTCCAATTGACAGAATTAATTTTGAAAAACAGGGAATTGGGAGAAATGTCTGGGAAAAGCTGCTACAAAAAATTGCCGAGCCGCTCGAGTACTGCTTGATACGTCATGAAATTTGAGTCTACAGTTTCTTTTCTGAACTGTAGATGGCAGTATTGTTCGTAAAAGGTACATGTCATTTAGGGATTTACCGATATTTTTAAGGCATATTTTAATAATAATAGAATAAACTAATTCTTACCAATAGCCCATAATATAATTTTCAATTGATATTATTGTATCTAACGAAAAAAGGATTATACAAAAAATCGTATAATTTATTTGATTATACTGTCATCTACAGCCAAAGACAGGAACCGTCGGCATAAATTGACGTCATTTATAGCAAAATTTTTAAAGCAATGAGACCATTAGTATCTAGTTGTACTGGCTGCAGTCAACGCTAATTATCTTGTTGAAATGCTAGGATTTTTATCATAGTATGTGGCCTCTGCAGGGATGATGTTTGGTGTCTGAACTGTTGGATTTCGATGGTAGAACGTCCTCTGGACAGCCCCATGAGTAATAAAACCTATCTACAATTCGCATAATGGTCTACCGACTGGGCGCATCCCGAGTAGTTTGACTCCTAAATGCTCTTTGTAACACAATTGCAGTCTTTAGTTCATAATACAGTAGCGCCACTCGTATTCTACCTGCGTCTTCAATCATGTTCGTTTAAAAAATTATATACCACCTGTTCGTGCCCACTCTGTATTAATGTTCCAGGAGATTATGTCAATTTTATTCTCGTACAAAATATTCTGCTGTTTTGTTTTTGTTGTTGTTGATGAACCATTATATATTATGTAAATCTTCAATGCAAAGCGTCCACATCTTTTTGCAACAATCAAACCCATTTTGAAGTGATTTTTCACTTACCAAGGTGATCATATTAAATTTTGACCTTACCAGAGCGATCAACATCTTCTAATGACTCTTTATCTTGTTTTATAAATCATGTCACTACTAGTAATACTGCTACCATCTTTCTTTTTATATACTGAACACGTTCCTTGTTTACTATGGAATTTGATAACTGCTCGTAATTTTAAATGCGACTTTTGTGAAAATTACTTGTATTCGTTGTTTCATGAACTACTGAACTATTTTTCTAGTTTGGTGATTGCTGTCCTATAAGAGTATTCAACATCTCTTTGATTTAACATCCGGCTTGGTAAATAAGTATCCTGAAATTAAAATCCGTCACATAATTTGTTTTCTAAGTTCTCTTTCTACTTACATGTAAACAATTCTATGGATATAATGAGTTGTGACTTGTAATTATTTCGCACACTGTAAGTTTTCTTATTGGGCTAGGGGCTAGGGACATTTACACACGCTTTTTGTAACTTCCCGCTAATAAATTACATTGTGGCAAATTTTTATCAAACATGTCAAGTGGCTTTTACATTTTTTTATAATGAGTTATTAGGTTGATGCACAAGTCGTGGGTATTTTATGTTGGAACTGAAAAATAATATAATTGGAATATATTTCGTAATTATTCAATAGAATTGGATTAATTCCCAATTAAGATACTAGGCAAAATTTGGCCCTCCAACTAATTTGGCCCACGTGAACAACAATTTTTCACATTTATCACAATTAAATTGTTTATCAAACCAATTGGTCCATAATCATTTAGTATCTCATAAACTAGATATAACGCACGCTTTTTATTATATAAGTCAATTTTGCAAATATTAATTGATGTTCATTCGAGAATCACGAACTAAAAATAATTTGCTCCTAACCAGTGTTTTTGGCTCATCCGCTACAAATAGTTAATACATGGTATACCATATAATGCCAAGGCTGTATACAATGTAAACAAATTTTATTAACGTTAATTAAAATAATTTTCATTATCATGGGAAATACAATTATAGAGAGCTTTGACTTGGCAACTCGCGCCAATTTTATAAAATTAAAATTGAAAATTAATTTCTAAATGTCCAAATTTGGGAATTGAATTTTTGCAAAACATTTAAACAACATTGTTGTTCTAATCAATATCTAATTATCCACACCCAAAATTTATTGGACATAGATATCGAGGAGGTTTAATAAAATTTAGCGGATTACGGGATAATTTTAAATTTATCGCTAAACGTGGATTACTAAGGGAGGGATGTTAATTTTAAATTTTAGAATGCAAAATTAGACGTTACCACCGTTTTTACCGTTTTTGTAATATCGACCCATTTATCGACGTGTTATTTTTAGAGGACGCGATAAGACTGATAGTCTATCAAAAATGTTTTTGAAATTTCTTCTCTTGTACGTTTAAATATCGTTTTAAAAATTATTGCGTTTTCTTTAAGACCTTGATTTTTTTGTAAATATACAGGTGATATTGAAAATACGATATAATTGAGTTATATTGACCGACTTACATTTAATAAACTCGAAATTAATGTAATAAATAATATTCTATAGATGCTATAACGTTTTTAATATCATAATATCTAATCTAACGTTTTTCAATTTTATTTACATTTTTTTTATCGATTTATTGTATCTTTCAATTTTTTTTTGTGAACTTTTATACAAAATGCTGGTTTGTTTACATAACAAATGTTCTATAGAAAATAAAATTTGTGTTAGGTTTTTCTTTGAAATGAAATTATAATTTTAACATCTTTGTATACACGGCGGTGTGGTTGTGTTGGATGAATGAAATGTGATGTCGAGAAATTGCACGATTTATTATTATATTAATATATACCTACACACAGCTAAACAAACCTACCTACAAAACATTCTAGCTTTAACTTATGAATTGAAGTAAATTTGCGATCCATTGTCTAAATCAAAACACGTGTATATATTATCAATATATTGGCAACTGATGTGTTATAATTGAAGTTTAATAATATTGACATGCTGAAAAGCATAATAAGCACCTAAATTAAATTCTTCAAGCTGTTGTTGTAAATTCCCATGCTTGATCAGGTATTGCAAGCAAGATATTAAGGAATTAAAATTTAATAAAAGCCTTCGTTTGTTAATAATTTTAATCTTTTAAATTTTCTTAGTCTGTTCGTATTATAAAAAGATTATATTTTTGAGGTAGTTGATTTGTTTTTCGTATCGGAACAAGCCAAGATAATTTCTAAATTGATCACATCTTGAAAACTTGTTGATTTTTATTGCTTCGTTAATAGAAAATTACTGTATCAGATCGTCTAGATTCAGATATGACAAAAGTCTTGTGCCGATCGACAACGTACATAATAATGTAATAATTATTGGTTAATCCTACTAAACGGTTAAACTTTGCCGTCTTTAAACTTTTTGTTGAAAGCGCAATAAGTTATATATCCAAGAACAAAGTAGAGTAAAGTGAAACGCAGCGATTGACTGTTGGAGCTGTGGACGCAACGAAGCAAATTATCGGGTTATTTTGAAACGATGTTTCAAACAACAAACGATTAACAAGCCATTACCGATGCAGCTCATAACGAGACCAATTAGCTTTTCGCACAGTTTATGACACTCATCACAGGGGGCAGCGCTGTCATAAAAAAAACTGTTATAGTATTTTGTAACTAACACCAATTATTAGATCATTTCGGATCTCATTTTATTGATAAAACACAAAAGTTAGTAATGCACTGGATAATGTTGTGCAAGCTTTTCACAAAGTTTTTGAGACAGCATGGATTGATCCACCAATAGAATGGAACGAAACTATCCAAGTTCCAATACCTAAAATAAGGAATCCCAAAAGTGTTGATGATTATAGGAGAATAACCAAATGTAATGTCGGATATAAAATCTACCTCTCTAACCCGATTTTTTTTGGACCGAGATATAAGCAAATAACACAACCACTTAAGTTTTGTTATAGGTATTTCGTATTTATTGAAAACCACTTAATTGATAATTTTTGATATTGTAGCATGAAATAAGTGATATTTAAAACAATATTTTTATTTGTAAAATCAGAAATAAATTTAGAATAAACACTTATCTTGAAATAAGGTTTATTTTGAAATTAATTTTGCGTTTGGTATTTAATTAACTCGATATACGTGTTTTTTTCCAAATGCTAATTAAAAATTTCGAGAATTTCCGGTGAACCCGGAGCATGTAAAAAGTGCTTGAAGGTGTCAATAAATGCAGTTTAAAAGCCCTGTTACCATGGATCCACAAATAGTTTAGTTGTGTACCAAAATATTTCACAAATTAATTTAAAATTCAAATTTGGTCCCCTGAAAAGTAGCTAAAAAATAGATAAGTGGTTTTGTCGAATTGCCACTGAAATATTTTCTTCCTTGATTTATCTAAGGCATTCGATACAGTCAATTTGGATGTTGTAGTAGAGTGTCCACAACAGTAAATACCACATTATTTAGTAATTCGTATTGTGAAAGACTGCTTCTGGCTCCTCCGTAAAACGATATAACACATGACCACTGCCAACGTAAACCAAAAAATAAAGGAGTAAAACAAGGATGGCGAAGAACATTTCGACGGATTTTCAACTTTGAATCTGTAAGAACAATCCAGTAATTCAAAAAATTAAGGAAATATTGAGGGGTAGGACAATTAGCTGCAGTTAACATTAGCTGGACTTAGCAAATGTTGACTTCAACTTCATGCTTAATTGTAATAATAATATTGAAAGCGACACAGTTTACTTTCACTCCGCAATCTTTGAATGTTTCGAACAATCCGGTCTAACCCCATTAAATAGTTTTGTAACTCGACATAAGATAACATAGCATTAATTCACAAATTCACTTACAATAACTCACCCAATTACTTTAAGTGCCGCTAGGACCCCTACAAGTATCATGGCCGAAAGGTGGTCATAATTCGTTTCTATTTGAAATCATCTACATCTAGCCACATTTGGGAAAATTGTAATTTTTAAAACATTTTTATAACCTGAAGTTAGTGTTCACCAAATTGTTAAAACCATGTTGGTTGCGATCCGAAGACTGTTTGGACATGGCTTATATACACCATAATGGCTCCTGAAATACTCCAAACGATTGTTATATATACATATTATACGAAATGTCTACAATGACTGCACTAAAATCCAAACCTAGACGTCACTAAAGCGAAAATAGTCACCACAGAATATGGGTACAGTGTTCTATTTTATCGATAGGTGTGAGCGTAGCATTATACTGTGATGTGAGTGCCATCTTTTTAAAAGACCTTGACTTCTAAAATTACCCTCGGAAATGCTCGTGTATCATAGGACGATAGAAAATTATATGACGATATGCAAAATGTGTTTTCCGTATTATGTGGAATTTTATAAAGTTTGATTTTGATACAAAGAAATTGACAGACGGAGCTTACTTTATGAGGAACTTGGAGAGTATATCCGGAAATATTCGGAATTTTGATTCTTTCTTCAAAATTAAACTTTTCGTACCGATAAAGTCTAAATTTGTGGCGACAGGAAAAAATGAATGCCATGTATTGGGTTTGTGAATATGACTCCATTCTTTTTTATTAAAATAAAACACATTGCAACATGTGGTTTTACATTATCTTGCTGAAAAATTAAATTGTTGTGGTTATTCACCCATTATGGTCATTTTTCCTCTATAGCTCGCTTCAGACTTATTCAATGACGTCGGCAAGCATCGCCATTGATAGTTTCGCCTGATTCCAGCGTAGAACCAGAGCACAACAGAGTTCATCAATAAACTTGATAATTCCTGAACTGACGATACAGGGGAATTTTTTTAGTACACAATTTTTTGATTGTTCCTTACTTCATTCACAACTGGGGATTTGGCAAAAAAAATGACAATTTTGTTGTACATGTCGGGTCGGATAACTTATATTTTATAATATTACACATAATAATAAAAATTAATGGACGAAATAAAAAAACACATCAATTTATCCTTTTATGTTTTTCCATACATACGTATTTCCTTACCTCGAGATTAATTTGTAATTATTTTTATTTATATTTAAATATTCCCTTAAATTTATTTTCAAACAAAATTTATTTGTTTACAAACTAAACATTAATGGTCAAAATGATTGACTTGAAGTTAGTTGAGGTTCTTCATAATTTTTTTCTAAGTTTCCCTGTATTTTTCCTATATTTTATGTCTCGAACACTATATTTCAAAAAAACGCAGCTAATGATTTATTTTAGTCCCACGGGACTAGAGTATTACAAGCAATTTTACTTTGAAATATAAATTTTATAAGAATTTTTATTGGGAAGAAAGAGAAATTAGTACTCAGTAAAACAGTTGTTCAATATGAACAGGGTCATTTAACTGCAACAATATGCAGTTTTACAGAATGTTAATTTTAATTTAGCTATAAATAAAATAATTAAATTTTTTTACATGCAATTCTGCACTTTTGGAGTTTATAAAATATTAAAATATTGTAATTGATATATGATCATATGTAATGTAAAAAACAACAACAAGAAACTATCAAAATTGTATATAAACGACAAAAAATAAATGGACAATTCAGTTCTAATCAAACTCTACTATATGCTTTTATTACAATATTCCGGTATTAGCCCTCACCCGTGGAAAGCTCGGAATTAAAAGTGTATTAAAAGTGTTAAATTAGTTCAAGCTGAGGCTGAATTAAACAGTGGTCCTTCGAGCCATTAAGAACAGGCAAAAACAAACGCGTATTCTACATTAGAACAAGTAACACGCGATAATTAATCAACTGGCGAACGAGAACTGCCTAAATTCAAAAATGGAAACCCTTGCATTCAATCAAGAACAGCTTGCGACTCAGATTGATAAAATATGTATTAATTATAAGAAGGATGGCCCAGAGAGGAAAACAAAAACTTACCTCACCAACCGAATCCAACAATTAAAGGAGCTTTATACAAAGTTTCTAGAAACAGATGAGCAAATAAGGAAGCTGAAAGATGTCAACTTAGAGCACCCGTACTTTAAAACGGTAACAAGTGTAGTGGGAAAATATAATGAATTTATTACTATAATGCGTGCAAAACTAAACAACGGCCCACCACTTACACCGGTCCCAGATCATCGCAGTAGAAGCCAATCAGAGTCGAACACCAGTAACAACAAAGATGCAGGTTTGGAAACAATGAATCCAGAGTTGCAGCAATTAATAAAACGACAGACTATTCGGATGAGGAGTCTCTACAGGAAGATTGATGAAGCCGAAGACCTTGTCGTGACTGGGCCAAAACCGGCAATGAAACTGTCACTTGGAGTGATGCAAAAACTCATGGAACAAATAGCTGAACTCCATGAGGAAATTTGCATGCTCGTTACTGATGAGGAAGAACAACGTATAAAGTACTTCACAGAACAGTACTTTGAGAACATTGATAGCAAGTGTCAATCAGTAATCCTTCAAATAACAACGAGGATAGATGAAACCGATAAAATTATACCAACAAACCAAACAACGGACATTCGGCTACCACGAATTCAAATCCCAATATTTGCTGGAGATTACCAGAAGTGGACTGGATTTCGTGACACATTCACCAAACTCATCCATGAGAATAGACAGATCAGTGATACCCATAAAATTAACTATCTAAAGGGTCAGTTAGAGGGTGCTGCGGCCAAATTAATCAACCACCTACAACCAACAGAAGAAAATTACCAAGCCGCCTGGGAAATTTTGAATAGCAGATATAACAACAGGAGACTACTGATTTCAACATATTTAAATACGTTACTCAGTCAAGTAAATATAAATATCGAGTCTGCAGCGGCACTGAGAAATCTTCACGATACAACAATTGAATGTTTGTACGGAATACGTAACGCAGGGGTAAGCATTGAATCGTGGAACTCAATAATAATCTTCATATTAACTAAAAAACTAGACAATGAGTCAAGGCGACTCTATGAGATCTCCTTAGAAGATCCAAGGGAATTCCAAACAACAACGGAATTTTTAAAATTTTTGGAAGGAAGGTTCAAATCATTAGAGGCCAATGGCAACCAAAAGCCATTAATCCTACCAACAACCGCCTCACGTGAAAACAAAGCTCAAATAGTTAAAAGGACCTTCTTAACAACAACAAATATCTGTGTCTACTGCCGAGGGGGACATAAAATTAATGATTGTGGAGGATTTAGGAAATTAAATTCCAGTGAAAGATCGCAAATGGCAATGCTTCATAAATTATGCAGAAACTGTTTATCAGCAGAACATGAAACATATGTATGCAGGCAGAAAAACCAATGTAACATATGCAATGGAAAGCATAACACAGGACTGCACATCGATTCAAACGCAGACATGCAACGAGTATCTAAAAGTTATTTAACAACACAATTAGGTCCTGCGATATTACCTACAGCTCTAATCGCATTAACAACAAGCGAGGGAAAATGCATGCTCTTTAGAGCATTAATTGACCCAGGCTCTCAGGCGTCATTCATATCCGCAAAGGCAGCAAATCTTCTTAAGGCTACGCAGAAACAAGTCAACACTAAAATCTCAGGAATGGGAGGAAAGGAAGCCGGAGTGTGCAGTCATAAGGTCGAACTAACTTTATCTTCAAGGCTTCAGAGTCCGTTTGAAATTAAGTTTGAAGCAATGGTGTTCAAAAAATTAACGGATAATATTCCAGACATCGACTTTGATACCAACAAATGGGCACATTTGCAGCATTTACAACTTGCAGATCCACAATACAACAAGTCCAATAGCATTGAAGTAATAATCGGGGTTGACTACTATCCTCTAATTGTAAACAGTAACATCATTAGAGGACACCCACAAGATCCAATTGCCCAAGAAACTGAGCTTGGTTGGATCATAATGGGCAGCACAGGCAATAACCAAGAAGATAAAATGTTGTCAATGGTCACAACCAAAACAATTAAGCAACAACTAGACTTATTAATTGAAAATGATGCCATTCCGCAAGAAAAAACACATACCCAGGAGGAAGCAATCGCTGAAAAGCTATATGCAGAAAGCACAACGCGACTACCAGATGGGAAATACATGGTACACTTACCGTTCAAAGTAGAACCGTCTATGCTAGGAGAATCCAGAAAAAAAGCAGTAGCACGATTACTGCAAATCGAAAGAAAATTTCTAAAAGATAAACCATTCGCTAAATTATATCACGAATTTATGGAAGACTATCTAGCGCAGGGGCATATGCAATTGGCAAAAGATGATCCAGATGAGAATCCAGTATACTATATACCACATCATGGAGTGATCAACCACGAAAGTACTACCACAAAGCTAAGAGTAGTATTCGATGCATCGAGCAAAACTACTTCGGGATTATCGTTAAATGACATAATGATGAACGGCCCCAAAATTCAAGGTGACCTAATTGACATCATCTTGAGGTGGCGAACACACAAATTCGTGCTAACAGCAGATGCGGAAAAGATGTTCCGGCAAATCTGGATGCATCATGGTCACCAGAACTTACAACGCATATTGTGGCGAAAAAATCCATCACAAACAATAGGAGAATACAAACTAAAAACGGTTACCTATGGAACAACGGCAGCGACGTTTCTTGCTGTAAGAACATTAATGCAATTGGCAGAAGATGAAAAGAACAACTATCCGACAGCTGCAAGGATCATGGAAAGAGATTTTTACGTGGATGATCTACTGACTGGGGGTGACAGCGTTGAGGAGGTAGTAACCATTCAACAACAGATGACAAGACTTGCACGGAGCGGAGGATTTCCATTGCACAAATGGGCGTCGAATTCAGCTGAAGTCATGACTAATGTTCCTGACCACCTACGAGCAAAAGGAATGATTAATTTAAAAATCAACCACATAATAAAAACACTAGGGATTCTCTATAGTCCTGAGGATGATACATTTGAATTTGACCTGACCAGGCTAAATCTTTCAACAGAAGAACCAACGAAACGTCTACTGTTGTCCGACTCTTCAAAATTATTTGATCCTGTCGGCTGGTTATCACCAATAACGATAACAGCAAAGCTGTTAATGCAAGACACTTGGAGAGCTGGTACACAGTGGGATGACAAGCTACCAGAAGCTATTGAAGCAAAATGGAAAAAGTATAAGAACGAATTAGATGAATTAAGCAAAATAAAGGTACCAAGATGGGTTAAAACAACGTCAACGCAAAAATCAGAGTTACATGGATTTGCAGATGCTTCGCAACAAGCATATGCAGCGGTGGTCTATTTAAGAACCACAAATACGTTCGAGCAAGTTACAACCAGTTTGCTAGTAGCAAAAACCAGAGTTGCTCCAATCAAAACAAAACTGACAGTTCCGAAGCTGGAACTAAACGCAGCGCATCTGTTATCTAGGCTTCTAAGATACGCTAAAAATACCATGAACATGCAGGATGTAAAGATGTTCGCTTGGACGGATTCCACCATAGTTTTAAGCTGGATAAGAGCTGATATCCCGAAGTTAGAAACCTTTGTAGCCAATCGGGTATCTCAGATTAAAGATAATTTACCTCAGCTACAATGGAATTACGTACCAACAAACCTAAACCCAGCTGATTTAGCAACAAGAGGATTGGCAGCGGCTACCATCACCTCACAAGGCTCGATCTGGTGGACGGGACCAACATTTTTGCAGGAAAATTCTGATGCATGGCCATCATCACCTTCGCACAAGGGTCCACAAATACAAGCTGATCACAACCAGGACAGCGCAGCGGATATCACTTGTCTTACAATAACCGCTGAATCTAAAGCAAACGCGCTACATGAATTAATTGATAAAATTTCAAACATTCATAAGTTGAAGCGTATATTGGTGTACTGCCAAAGGTTCATAAACGTGCATGTTCATAAACAACGGCGACAGTCGAAAGAAGTGACAGTACCAGAACTGAAACTCGCGGAAGTCCAAATAATTAGGATTGAACAACACCGATACTTCCGTAAAGAACTTCAGGCATTGATGAGTGGGATTTTATTAAATAAAAAATCCAAACTATCTGCGTTAAATCCAGTCATGAGCAAGGATGGGATATTACGATTACACGGACGTTTACAAAATTCGCAACTACCAATGAATCAAAGGCAACCAATTATATTACCGAAGGAAAGCTCAATCAGCAAGCGAATAATTGAAGATGCTCATACTACTACAACACTTCATGGGGGCATACAACTTACATTGGCAAATGTTCGCAATAAATTTTGGATAATTAATAGTAGAAATCTGACACGTCATATTATACAGAAATGTGTTACATGTATAAGATTTAAACAAGTAACCCTCAACCAACTAATGGGTGATTTACCGTCCTGCAGAGTAACTCCATCACGGCCATTCAGCAAGGTGGGTATTGATTATGCCGGGCCGATTCAACTGAGGAACAAGATAGGAAGAGGTCAAACCACGTACAAAGGATACATTGCGGTATTTGTCTGCCTGACCACCAAGGCCTTACATGTAGAAGTAGTCAGCGGATTAACAACAGATGCATTTATAGCAGCTTACCGCAGGTTCACATCTCGCAGGGGGTTGTGTAGAGAAATCTATTCGGATAATGGTACCAACTTTGTTGGTGCGGAACGAGTACTGAAACAACAACGCACGAAGATTGCAGCTCTAGAACCAGAAATTGCAAGGGTATTTCAACAAGATGAAACTACCTGGCACTTCATACCACCTGCTGCACCACACTTTGGTGGCATATGGGAGGCAGGGGTAAAGTCAGTAAAGACTCACATGAAGAAAGTCATAGGTGAGACCGCATTGACATTTGAAGAAGCAACAACATTAATGACTCAAATAGAGGCATGCTTAAACTCTCGACCATTGACTACCTTGTATGACCATCCGGAAAATTTAGAATCTTTAACACCTGCGCATTTTCTAATAGGCGGACCAATAAAGGTAGTTCCAGAAAGTAATGATGTTACTTGCACGCTAAGAACACGTTGGCATTTAGTACAAAAGATTGTAGATGACTTTTGGAAAAGATGGTCTAGAGACTACCTGCACCAGTTACAACAACGTACTAAATGGAGGGAACGTCAGCCCAATTTAGTTGTAGGGGAAGTCGTTCTACTGAAGGAAGAATCACTGCCGCCGTCACGTTGGAAAATGGGGAGAGTACAGGAGGTGCATACTGGCTCAGATGGCTTGGTTCGTATTGCGTCCATAAAATGCAACCAGAATATCTATAAACGACCTATCACTAAGTTGTGCAAGCTACCAAGCGAAGAAGACAATTCATGGTCACAACAAATAATTAACGCAAATAAGACTCCAGATGCAAAACTAGCAACACCTAACATCAATGACCCAGTTAGACGCCAACCAGGAAGACAGGCGAAAGGGGGAATCAAGCTTCATCTGGCATTATTGGCCCTGATGAGCATTTGTTTTTCTACCACCAGCGCCAAAGAACTGATGCAGATTGAGAACTTCAAACATTCTACTGGCATATATCTTGAGGAAATCAGTAAGATGGAGCTAGTTGCCATGAGATGGACTTTGGTTGTGCGGTATAATTTAAATACGTATTGGGAAGAAACAACTCAAGCACACCGCTTAATAGATGAACTTGCAACTATGTGTAAAACAGTACATTCGGTAATAGATATGGAGAGGTTTAACTGTCAACTAGTAATCCAGCAATTACGATCTCAAATGAGTAGAATAGATGAAGGCAATCAATTACTGATGTCATCCAATAAAGAAGTAACCAGAGCGAAACGGGGGATTGGTGACACTACAGGTTTAGTGTTAGGTGACATGTTTGGAATATTAACGCAGAGAGAAGCAGATCAATATGAAGAACATTTTCAAACTATAGAAACCAATGAAGATCATTTATTACTGCTAATAAAGAATCAAACCTCCATGATTGATAACTCTGTAAAACTATTCAAGCACAGCCAAAATGCCACAGTACAGGCTATTAATAACATTCAGAGGAGGTTGCAGCACTTAGAAAAAAACATAAATAACACACGTGTAACGGAACAACAAGTATTAACTATTTTAATGACATCCCTTGAACTAGTCGCTGCCACGGGAAATTTACGGGATGTGCAGGAGGCAATACTAGAGGTTATTCACAATGCACATCTAAACATTTTACACCCACTTTTATTGAGCCCATCACAACTTGAAGAACAAATAGCATCCATAAGAAAACAAATACCAGTCTCCATTACAATTCCGGGTCACGGATTGCGCAAGTTAGACCACTTATTTAAAAGTATGACAACCAGGACTAGAGTGACAAAAGCATATGTGATAATCGAAATTTCAATTCCCTTATCATATGTTTGGTCCTATAACATTTATTCAGTAGTAGCTGTACCTAATATATTAGTAACTGAAAGGCGTGCACATATAGTGCCAACAACTGAATTTATCGCCGTTGATATTCAAAATGAACATTTTACGCAACTATCAGCCAGAGATATATCTAAATGCAACATTATCAATGATGATCATCTATTATGCGAGATACCAACAATACTGTCGGGTGTCAGGGAAGGAACCAACTGTGAAATCGCAATATTGCAACACAGGTCCAATTTACAAGACATATGTGAGATAAAATACCAAAATGTTACAACAAATCTTTGGATAAAACTATACGCACCAAATCAATGGGTATTCGTAATGACAAAGGAAACAACTGTGACGGTTGTATGTGGATCAGTTACAAACCAAAAGCAATTATCAGGGTCGGGAATAATAAAGCTAGAATCGGGATGCGCCCTTAGAGACAATCACTTAAGCATACTGGCCTCTGATAGATTTGAAACTACCATCGAGAATTTCGGAATTGCACCATACTTAAAGGGGATGCACTTAAAAGATTTAACAATAGAGATATCTAAACAAAACTATGAGGAAAATGAGCTATTAACCACTCCAGATACAAGGGGTTTAGAAGAACAAATCTCCCTTATGAAAGAGGTAGAAGAGAATACAACCAACGAGCACTTTCATCATATTCATCATTATACAGCAATACATCTTATCCTATGGATAGCACTTGCGGTTGGGATAACTGTCATAATTCGCCACATACGAAGAAACCGCCGTAACCAATCATCCGTTCTTCCAAGTCCCGTCCAAACCCGCGCCGCAAGATGTTCAATATGAACAGGGTCATTTAACTGCAACAATATGCAGTTTTACAGAATGTTAATTTTAATTTAGCTATAAATAAAATAATTAAATTTTTTTACATGCAATTCTGCACTTTTGGAGTTTATAAAATATTAAAATATTGTAATTGATATATGATCATATGTAATGTAAAAAACAACAACAAGAAACTATCAAAATTGTATATAAACGACAAAAAATAAATGGACAATTCAGTTCTAATCAAACTCTACTATATGCTTTTATTACAATATTCCGGTATTAGCCCTCACCCGTGGAAAGCTCGGAATTAAAAGTGTATTAAAAGTGTTAAATTAGTTCAAGCTGAGGCTGAATTAAACAACAGTAATCTATAAAAATTTAAACATAGCAATCTAATTTCACTTTTCTTTGTTTGTTTTGGAATATAGTTTATATTAGACGCATTTCATCGGTTCACTTGAATAGACGCGTTGTAAAATTTTAGTATTTGTGTATACATTTCGGTGTAAGTTGCTAACATTTTTTTCAAGATTTTCAAAATAAGTATTCAGTAGCTGCAGAATGGGCAAAAATCGGTGACTACCACTTGAAGGGGTTTTCCAACCGCGCTATAACTTTTAAAATCGAGCGTAATGAGCATGCTGTGCGAAATTATTTAAACGACAGTGCATCATATAGAAGCAACTACCAAGGAATGTCGGTGACAGTTCTGACGCCTCAAGATACAAGAAAAATTCATAAACTAGCGTCGCCAATTCAGCTCTTTCCACCAAACAAAATCAGAACGGCAGCTGGGCTTAATGCCAACAAATTGAAAAAAACCAACACTAAACCCTGGTCGCAAGGAACAAAGATTGGAATTCGTCAAGCAGCATATGACTTTGATTATGCATCCGCAAACAGTGAATAATAATCGGAAAAAGTTATTTTTTTGGATGAAAAAAAATTAAACTTAGATGGACCAGAAGGTTTTAATTATTATTTTCATGTCATTCGCATAGAAAAACAATTTTTGACACGCCAATATGCTAGAAAACAAGGGGTAATGTTATGGGGTGCAATTTCATATTGGGGCGCTATTAAATTGAACTTTGTTTCCAATAAAATGACCTGAAATTCATATAAGGATATGTTACAATTAGTTTTTCCAGAAGGGGCCTCTTCAGTGGATTTTTGAACAGGATAATGCGCCCATACATAATGCCCGTGGTAGTCATAAATTGCGAGTCAAAACTTTGAGTTATTACCATGTTCACCTTTTCCCCTGATTTTAATATCATTGAAAATGTTTGGGGCTGGCTCATTTGCAAAGTTTATGAAGGAGTCAAACAATACGAATACAACGAAGAGCGGAATTAAAGCTGCCTGGGCAGAAATTTCGTTGGAATTTATATGAAAACTTTATATGACTCTCTTAAGGACAGGATCTTTGAAGTAATTTTAAAGAAATTTTATAACGTAATGTTACACATAGATTTCGATTACGCGAATAACTCTTAAAAATTTGAATTTTTTGAAACTGTTTTAACATATTTATGTTGTTACCTATAATAGCATCTCTATACTAACTAATGCCAGTTGTAGTTTTTAGCTCTTAGATACAATTTAATGTTTTTAAGGGTCTTTGTTTTTCTTGTGTACGCCTAAATGTTGATAATGAAATACATATACGTACAGTCGAAACTAATAGTGTGTATGCGATATTTCTGTAAATATTGTTTTTAAGGTATACAAACGAATGTTACCAACTGTACAATATGTTGTTTGACAAGGTATACAAACGAAGCAAATTTTATTTATAACGCGATTTTATGTCAATATTGAGTGCCGCCATCGAATTTGATAGAATATTTTAAAATAAAATGCATTTGGGTTACAGCGGCAAAAAGTTTACAGTTTATGAATATCATTTTTTAGATTACTAAATCTTTTTGCCTGTAACCAATTTCTAGAATCAGGCCATTTAATTTGAACAAACTGATATCCGGGTAACGAATTATGTATGATAATAGCAAGCCTAGATGGCACCATATAATACTTTTTACACTATTTGAGGCACTTGGCGAAACGCACTTACACTTAATAAACACATTTTATTAAATACTTGTTTTTTTATTTGGCAAAACTTTGATTTTTGAGTATTTTAATTAAAAAATTTTTACATCAAGGTGAGGTTAACAAGATGATGGAAGTTTCTTTCGAACTAATGAAACATTGAATTTTTTGTATTAAAAAATTCGGTCGTCTCATCAGACTGCAGTGACCAAACTACAAAAATATTGAAAATACTCTGAACTTTCATACAAAGTATAATCACAATGCCTTAGCGAATTTTAATGATTCGCTACGCAATTTCCAACCCCTTGGTAACCTCGAATTTTATTGTATTTAACGCATACATGCGATTTCTATATGAAATTAAGGGTTATTCTGGATTGATAGCCAGATGGTATTTGAAACCAAACTTCCATCATCTTGTTAACCTCACCTTGATGTAAAAATACCATCTGGCTATCAATCCAGAATAACCCAAAATTTCATAAAAAAATTTTGTTCAAAAAGTTTAAAAAATCACTCGATCGATTTTGACTTGTTAGGTCATCATCAGGTAGATACTCCTGATTTTTTACTTCAATATACCTTGAATATTGTTACTCAGCCGATGACTATTCGCTTACCTGCTTTACTCCTCCCTTTATTTTATTATTAATTTTTCCGTATGAACAGCAGTTGGCTGGGACGATCAATATATTAATTTTTATTGCGTATTTTTTGTCCTTCCTTTTTCTTTTTTTGCCTTTTTTCTACTATATATATAACTAAATTTTTACTTTTGCAAATAGTAGGTCTACTCCTGATGATAACCAAACAAGTCGAAACCGATCGAGTGATTTTTTAAACTTTTTGAACTAAAATTTTTTAATTAAAATATTCAAAAATCTAATTTTTGCGAAATAAAAAAAAAAAAACAAGTGTTAATAAAATGTGTATAATAGGGGTAGTCGGCTTAGCACAAAGATGGTTGTATTTGAGACGCACAGTAGTTTTCTGAACAGGAATTCATGAGGTATAGATATATGTATATTGAAAAATTATGTTAGACTGATACGCAAGAGCCCAACACGTTTATTTTAAAAAATTTCGTTAGTAATTTATTTAAAATTTCACATGGACGTAATTGAACGAACCACTATAATCTTAATGTTTTCCCTATTTATTACAGCGGCGGTATAAAATTCTCGGATTTAACAGCAGCTGAAGGTGAGTTTTAAACTGATATCAATCATAAATAAATATATGTACGTACCTAACTGAAATATATACTAACATCTATGTGTGTGATCTGAATGTCACTAACATCAATACTAAGTGTATTAAAACAAAAACAATTTAAATGTTTACAATAAGTACTAACTTTTCTTAGTTGGGTGTGATGAATCGGACTAACAATCCTTGAGGCTATTTAAAAATAAAATCCGATGTTCAATTTAATTTAATTTTCATTAACACACAATTCTAATAAAATTTTCTTTGTAACAATAATCTTATTTTCTTTATACATACTTGTAACAACCCAGTGTATAAATCACATGGGGTCGCATTAAGCGCATTGTTGTTTCAATCTTAATTGATATTGACCGATTGCAATTTTTCTTTATTATGAGTTCACAGTTTTATAGAAGAACTATAAGAAGTTCTTATAATTTAATTTAATTGTAACGCAAATATCTACCTTGTAATTAACAAAATGATGTTTTTAATTTTAATTGGTGAAATTAAATTAAATTGAATTTATGTACAATTATGTATAAAATTTTAAAGCCATAAAAATGAAATGTGCTGGAACGAAGAGTATCAGAGATGGGATACCCGAGCACAGTTTTGATGATGATACTCCATGTCCAAGATGTTTATCAGTTAGAGCTGAAAAAATGGGGGATGAGGGTGAGTTCATCACAAAAAAAAAAAATTAAAAGCAAAAAGCATAAGTAAAATGTTAAATGATAAATTAGAGGAATAATATTGATTACATTTCATATTGCAAATCATATCTAATAAAAATTATAATCAGCTCTCATGTTCTGTATATTGATTAATATTGTTGTGGCTTTAATTATTGTAACATACTCAAAGCAAATTTATTATTTTTATAAGATTTTAGCCATCATAAATTCATTAGAGTAAGATAATTTTATTAATACCCATCTTATCATTAATTATAATTTATTTATGGCATAGCGAATAGCATAGTCATGAAATATAGACAATTCTATTGCGACATCTTCTCGTAATACTTCGAAAGAACATAGGTTTCGAAACAGTTCTTGCTCCAACGTATTGAAAATTTTAAACTGTTCTAGCATCCAAATAAATTAATTGTTTAGGGACAACTTTAAAATGGTTCACACCTCTAAAACAATCTTAACTGCAGCTATCCAATATTGCTAATACATGTCAGTTGCGCCGCTAGTCATATATTCCCAGCATATTTATAGAACCCTGGTTCTAATGCTCTCCTCGTTTTCATTCTAACTCCCATCGTAATGCCGTTAGCTCCATAAAATTGGTGCACGTTGCACTAAATAGGTCCGAATAATTTTCATATGGCGTGACAATATAGTTCAGGACACAGAACATAAAATGCTTGGCTTAGTTGTTATGTGTGTTTTGTTTGCTTTAGTTTTAGTGGCGCTGCATCCTTATTTCGTTTAGAACAGTGGAAAATTCTACACTTAGTCCTAACTTACGCGGAACAATCTATTATTAAAAAATAAATCACCGAAGCCATCATAAGTGGTCCAACACGTAAAGTGTCGACAATATATAGAAACCAAGCGGATTAACTAGTCAGCTCGGAACACCAGAACTTCCCTTAATAGAATAGAAGCGGATACCATCCGGTTACCCACGAAACTACTTGGTCAATAGCAGAAATTGAACTAAAGTCACAATATAAAATATTGTAACTGGAAACAATAGGCATTCTACCGGTTTCTAGCATGAAATTTAGGCTAGGTTAAAAAATTTGGCGTTCCTGGTTGGACAATCAAATTATTAAAAAGTCAACTTGAATCCAAGTTCCCTATATTCGTAGGGGCCAAGCAGAATGAAACTCAACCATTGCTTAACAATTTCTTAATAGATTTTAAACGAAGTTCCATAGTTTCTGTGTAAGCTGAAAGGCATTGTCATTTCTTATTTGAGTATTTTAATACGAACGCAGTCCAGCTTTCTCTTAACCCTGATTTTAGTTTTATTCGATTTGTTTGGATGCATCGCGTATCCTAAAATTTTTAATCGCGTCTGATTAAAACAAACACTATTTGCTAACGAGATTTACAATACCAATAAACCAAAAATTACACCGCACTAACAATCCATTGTTAGAAGCATGCAACTATTAGTAAAATAGCCAAGTAATATTGTCAATTTATATAACAAAATTAAAAAGCCGGTTGTTAAATCCGATTATAGAAAATTTGAATATTACATTTTATATAACCATCCAGTACTATTCCTCTAATGCGTCGCGACAAATCGAAAGTGTTATGATTAACCCGATAATCGATTTACTACATTAGTATAACATACATAGAATAGGGGTGGCTTTTATCGCTTTTAATATAAACGTGAAGTATATTTAACAGCCGGTTTAAGATTATCAGTTTACACTAAGCTGTTTGTTTGTTACGCCTGAGTATACACACAAATATGTGACTATATTTTTGGCATTGCATATTGATTGGTTGCAAGGTCACAATTCACGTGATGCTAATGACTAATTTAAATTTTCATTATTTTTACCATTAATTTTTAGCATTCGTATTCCAAGAAAATCTACTGCGGACGATGATGCAAATTGAAAATACATATTTTGAATTAGGAAAAACTTGTACACGGGATTGTTTAATTATATGCGATCGTGGTGCTATGGACGCAAGTGCTTGTAAGTATTTCTAATATCGGGAAATTATTTTACGAAAATTTCTTATCAATTCTCCTTTATGACGTAGACATATCAAAAGACAAATGGGAACGAATGCTGAACGGAAATTCTTGGAATGAAGTGGAGCTACGGGACAATCGGTATAATCAAATAATACATATGGTTTCGGCAGCAAATGGGGCGGAAGAATTTTATACGATTGAGGTAAGTAATTGTAGACTAGCATTTTTCACTCAGTTAACTTTAAATATGTAATTTTGTAGGATCATGCTAGTCGTACCGAAGGTGTTGAAATTGCCCGTGAACTCGATTACAAATCAGCAGCCGCCTGGGTCGGACATCCTTATTTTGATGTTATCGACAATTCAACAGACTTTGAAACCAAAATGAATCGTATGATTGAGTGTGTATGTCAGAAATTAGGTATCGATACGGGTGATCGTCTATTAAAGACATCAAAGAAACTGAAGTTCCTAATATCGGAACCATTGCCGAAAGATTCAGACTTTCCACCTTTTCAAGATTTCGATGTTGTGCATCATTATCTGCAATCAGCTGGACCAAAAGTTCAGGCACGTTTGCGGAAGCGTGGCCGAAATGGACATTGGAGTTATATACATACAATTCGGCGGCCCCATTTACATGGACAATCGGTTGAGGTGAAAACTCAGCTAACACATCGTGACTACATGAATTTATTGGCGCAAAAAGACACAGCGCACTTTACAATTCATAAAAAGCGTCGATGTTTTCTAGTCAATAATCAATACTTCCAGCTGGATATATACAAAGAACCGGCCCATCCGAGGTAAAATATTCTAGATCCCCTGTTAAATGCTTTTTTATTTTCATGTGGGAATTTTTTTTTTAAAATTTTTTTCACAGGTGTAAGGGGCTCATATTCCTTGAGACGTACTCATCACTTGACAGTGAAAACCTAAAAAATTGTATGCCAAACTTTTTAAACATAATCAAAGAGGTAACTGGAGCTCCTGAGTATTCAATGTTTAATCTGTCGCTTAAGGAGGATTGGAGCAAAACAAAAAAATACTGTCATTCATTGCACGGTAAGCACGGTATTGTTGCTAGTAATAATGTTGGACAAAAACCCCATTACGATTGTACTAATAACACTGAGGTTATAAGTGAAGATGACTAAATCGAATCGAGTTAACTAATATGCATATTGTGTGTGTGTTGCTGTAATTTTAGTAACAAAAGCCCGAGTGGTTTTAAATTGTTTTTTTCTTTTTAATTTAGAATTTTAATTTTTTATTCTCGGGGTGTGTCTTATTTGTATTTGTTGTGTGGGTGGTGGTGGTTTTTGTTTTTATTTGTTAAATATTTCATTTTATTTGGGTTACAATCAATCATGATACACAAAGCTGTCGAAATCTAATGATAATAAGCTAATTTAAATAACTCGCAGAGCGAGCTTGCTAATAAACCGTATAGAAGATAGATAAAATTCCACTACCAAACCGCGCGAACACATTGTAAAGTAGAGTAGGCACATCTCGATCCTCTAGATTAGTAGTGTAATTATAGAGAGTCGTACCAGAGATTTTTTGATTTCTACTTTTGGTTATACATTTTGTAGAAATTTCATTAATAAAAAAAAATCGTTGAATCTTATAAATAAATAAATAAATAAATTATTTGAATCAAATTCACAACTAATATTTTTGTTAATACATAGTAATATTTTTAAAATAATATAATGTTTAAGTAAATATTTTGATAAAAGCAAATTTAACATTAGAATTTTATTTAATTTTTAAAAACTAATTTTATTGGAAATTTTGGTTTAGGGTTGTGTTTTGTTTGGTTCATGCACGTTTTATAGATTCACTAGTTACAATACATTACAGTTTCTTGCACTTCAATATCCGTATTAATACAAATGGTGATACCGTAAAATAGACGTAAGAGAGGTAGTAAACGGGAAAATAACAAATATGAGTTTTGGTTCTAAAAGTTGTATGTCCTTTCACTGAATATACATACTACGTACTGAAACATATCTTCTGTTGCTTCTTAGTGTAATATTGATAGAGAAACATTTTTCTCTTGATTTCCTCTTGATAAATGGATTTTCTAAGTGATCGGTTATTTATGAAGTGAGTTCATCCCATTCCGGCTTAGTTGTCGAACAAACAGATAGTGGACGCTAATCAAATGCAAACATAACAACAAGCTTCAATAGCCGACCAAATGGCACAGTGGTAAAGCTTTGGCGTTTGGATCGGGGGGTACCGGGTTCGAATTCCGATATGGGCAGGATGATGCAAAGTGAAATTTCATAAACAGATTACGATCTGTGGTGCAATGTACCACATCTTTAGTAGGGGTAAAGATTATTTCTTGTTGATTATTAAAAATGGTCACGGCTACGTTTTTAAGTGGTCCATGCGAGATGTCCAATTTTTCACCACCAAGGATTTCGGCTGGTATCTCACTAATGACGTGTTTAATGTTGTCTTCCAATTCTGTACTTTTTGTTGTTTTATTGCCGACGAGAGATTTTACGTAGCCTCATAAAAAATTTTCAAGCCATCAAGAACATAGTAGTAGATACGGCTCTATATACATAGATAGTAACATTATTCTGTGTGACTACCGCGATTAGGTACACTTTACGGTATCACCTCGTGCACTATAATTGAAGAGCAATTGGCCATTGTAGACCATTCCATTCATTTAAATATAGCGCATCAACCAATTTTAACATACATACAAGGCCCTGCGCATAAACCAGAAACCTACTTAATTTTTGCCAATTATTGTGTTGTATATGAATACTTAATAAATTTAATTTAATTTAGGTAATTGTTTTGTCTTGTTTTGATTTTTAAATTTTTAATTTTATTTTTCGTATTAAGATTTTCTTAAAGATGAGGAACAGAAACAAGTTACCAAGAATGGTTTCTCTGAAAAATTAGATGCGATTACAATACCAATACTAAATGGATCTTCATAATTTTAGTTAAAAATTTTTATTTTTTGTTTTTATTTTTTAAATATAATTTTATTGTTATATACATGCATACACTTAATGTTATTTTATTATAATGATTAAAAAACAATTAAACTTCACCTCTTATGATTACAATACTATTATGATTTTATTTATAAATAGAAAGAACAACAAAATTATGTATCCTTCTTGTAAATCGATGAAGTTGTTTTTTTTGCGACCCCACGATTCACTATTACAAATTTGTGCTAATTGTAAACTGAGTCTAGAGAGTTGGAAATTGGTTAAATCCTTAATTCTTAAGACAGAATCCGGGCACAGGGTACATTTTTCATTTCTTTTATTTTACATTTAATATTGTTACAAAAACAAAAAAATAATGTGCTTTAAATAAAATATATATATATACATAAATATATATACCTAAATAAATAATAAAAAAATATTTAATAAACAAAAAATTATATATAAAATTTAAACATAACAACTGTGTATTTAAATCAAAATAAATAAACACAAACAATGTATTAACAGAATCGCAGTTTGTAGAATTATATGAAAACGATTTAATACGCCACATTGCGATAATAACGCTTCTGTTAATATTATTTGCTGTGACCAATCTTTACAAAACGATAGAAAAAATTAATTGTTAGTACATATTTTAAAATTTCGACTAAAATTATTTTTTTGAAAATTTTATTTTATTTGTAATCAAATCACTGATAAAAATTATTAAACATTTTATGTATATTTATTGAAAGAAAATGATGAACATATTTTAAAATATAAATCCTGTACTTAAAAATGAAAAAAAGAAAATCAAAGAAAAGAAAAAATTTAATTAGTTTTGTTGTTTTTTTGTATAGATTCGGGATTTAAATAGTAATGAGGTGTTGTTCTTCAGGTAAGTTGATCAGTTTTAATTTTTCAAACAAGCACTACCTTTTATGTATAACATGGCGAGCAAAATGTTCTTAATTTTTCTTGTTTACTAGAGATATTAATATTCCTTGGTGGCTGATAGGATAAACCTCGCCAGTTTCAAATTATTGGTTAAAATAACCAATATTAAATATGCCCGCGGACCAACGGCAAAAAACCAATGTAATGGAGAACTACCGATAAATATAACCCCAGGTAGAAAATCACTCCGCTTTTGGGGGAGCCAGCTGTTGCTTAACTTGAAGAAGAATCAAAAATAGATACAATTGAGAAGGATGAACTGGCCACAGATAAAGACCACTTCATACATAAGACCCTGCATTTCGAAAGATCAGAAAGAATAGTTTTTATATCCCTTTTCCGGCCAGAATTTTGTTTTTTCTTCGCTTAGTCCCTCGTACACAAATGTGTATGTAAATAATGACAGGTTGTAATGTCTTCTGGATTTTAACGGGTCTTATTTAAATCGAAATTCTTTTTGAAAAAAACATAGTAATTTGATAACATAAATTATATAACATATTAATTATTTTACTATTATTATAGTTATAGTGTTATTTTTCGGACGAAAACGAATTAAGTGGCATAAGTACAAATGTGTATATGTTGGTTCAAAATACATACAAAAATAAATTTTTGACATGATTCTTTCATGTCTTCTTTCACAATTGTGTGAGCCGGCAGGAAAAAGGTTATGGAAAATTTAGCTTGGAAGGAACTGCGTACTGACTTTAAAGCTCAGTACGTCGACTATATTGAAACTAAAAAATGAAATCAATTACATAAACTTAACTCGTACTTAACCTCCAGACACTCAAATCTATATTAGAAAACAGATGTTTGATTCCACCATACTAATTTAGATTTAAAGAAAATCACTCTACTGTTGAAAAAGTTTACTGAATAATTGAGGAAACAATTGAGAGTAAAATATGCCTTTCGTCGAACGCTTTCGACAAAGTTTGATACCAAGGACTTTAATTTTAAGTGCATCAAGACCTGCCTAAACCCTACATTGAAGATCGACACTTTCGAGTCAAACTTGAAAACGAGTACTCTGAACTAAACTGAATGGAATGGTGACCGATGTGTGCAGATACTCTTCCACGTCGTTCATTCATCGAAGTCGGTGGTCTTCAAAGTTGGACCCACTTTAATTGATGTTGACTTGAGAGTCCGATTTTGTATTCGTAGAACTTGTCCTAGCCACCTTAGTGTAGATGATTTTATGAATCCTATATAATATACCAATTTTTTCGAGATAATTTTATATCATGATTTATTCGTTTCTGTACACATCTTACTGTTAGTGTCCATTTTGCCGATTTTTACTCCATTTCGAATCCTTATCTATCATTAGTATGCACACAGATATCAGCTTTGGCGGGATACCTTGATAAGACAGAATGTCCCGCAACGTGCTGTCGAAATCCTGTTGAAAGCATACAAAGAGACCGTGAACAGAGATGTCGTTCTCATTAACAGTTCTCCAATATAGTCCTCAGAGTGATGGTCTGATCGGTTGTTGATCTGTTTGGGCGAAAACCATACTAGTAGTCGCCCCAGATGCGCTAACATTTTTAACGATAATTTTACTACCACTACGTTGTAAACAAATCTGTTCCGCAGTAGTTATTACAATTTAATCGATCTCCGTTTCTATGTAGTGAATAAATAAGAGTCTACTCTCTACTATTCTGGGTTTCCTCAGTAGACCATACAGTTAACACCTATAAATTCTTACAACCGACAGAACCATCGTTAATCGCCACCGTTTTTAAGCATTCCGCATGAAATTACATCTTCACTAGGAGCCTCGTGTTTTATTTTGATTTGATTACCAGCTTAAGATAAATTAAATAATAATTGATCAATAGATAAGATTCCGAAATATCGCGCAAACCTATTTTGTTAAGAGCATATTGAAACTAGGATCTGGATTCAGTAATTTATTCGAATGACTTCCAAACTTCAAATAATTAAAGACTTTAAAATTTGCAATCGAAAGTAAAAATTCAGTTTCAGCGGATATACAACCAACAAAAGAGATGCGTATATTGCAAACTAACCACGCAAGAGACTGGTCGAGTCACCTCAACGAAAGAAGAACATCGCGATTAATAGATAACCTATTATCTATGATGTCTGGCGTCCTCTAAACTATTTGAAGAGGCAGCCAAATATCTTCATGTGATGTAGTTCAAGCAGTAAGGATGAGGTAAAGCAGTAGACATGTTGTGTAGGGCTAGCTCGATGCAAAATGCAGTTAATAGTGGGTCAGAATTTCTAGAAATACCTTCATAATGTGGTTCCGAAAACTGAAGCATGACGACCGAGAACCGAATATGTGTGAGTGTAGGACGTACAAGAAGATGATTGCTAACTAGATTGCTTTCCGAAACTATTTATCATTGCCAGTATGCAAGTGTTTATTCTCTGTGCGTCTCATTTCTTCGTTTTGTCAAGAGGAATAAAATATGAAAGCGCGAGGTTCTCGTTTGAGTCATATCTACAATAACTTCAAGCAAGTTTCGATCATTGGCTAAACCTTGGTTCCGTCAGCAGTCTCTTTACCCGATCGTCTTGGTTTACTATAGTTGTAAATTGCAAGGACTATCAAAATCATAATAATTGTTAATTATTTTAATTTGATACTGGGCTAAGAGGTCGCCGTGAGGAAGATCTGATTATTTTTAAAACGTAAGCGTTTCTTTGTGGCTCTGCTTAAATTTGATGTTCTTTTATTACTTTCCCAAAAATTTCCAACTTGTCGGTTCGTCCTTCAGGTAGGTTTTGATAGATGTGAATATTTCGTCGTACGACGGGTTATAGCTGTCTTACGAATAGTTTTAAGTGTTGCGAGTTCATTCGTTTTCCATAACCATGAAATATCTTAAAGATTTTTATACCCTTACATTTGTATATATAGAGATATTATTTTCCATAATCTCATCATTAAATTAAACTATAAATTTATTATCATATTTCATTTGTTTGGTTTATTTTATAAATTAATTATCACTATAATAATATAGATTAGTATTATACACTTTCTTAAGAGATATTATTTTCCTTGAGATGCACCGAAGTTATATTCATTCTAACTAATATTACATAATTATGCTCAAATTTGAAAGGAAATTCTTTGCGATTATTTTTGCTGTTTTATTACATTCAATCGAAGCATAGCACGCAAGCAAAGTAATGTATGCTTATTTGCCAATTATTGCCCGAATTTCACGGATATGCAATGTTTTTCAATTAGAAACTATTAATATTAGATAAAAATTTATGCTCACATATAGTTTTCACAACAAAATGGCCGGAATGTATAAAAAAAATACGTTTATTTACAAAACACCATATTACATAACCTTACTTATTTAGTAGACCGCCATTTTGTTCAGAAAACCGTTTCATATTAATTAATTTTGGTTTTGTTTGCTTTAAATAAAAATTAACATTCAATTTTTTTTTTTGCTTTGTTAAATGATTACACAAATTAAAATTAATAAAAAAACAATTAGGTAATACGTCTACAGTTACTTAAATATAAAAATTATTACTTAAATATTATTTTACTTACAAAATACAAATCAGTCACAAAATTAAAATATTATTTGGTGATTAATTTAATTTATTTATGTTTTAGTAATTTTTTGTTGTTGTCACAGATTTCTTTGTTTAAAATTATAAGAAATTAGTATTTAGCGTGTTATTTATGCAAAATTTGTAAAAAAAAAATTGTTTAGTAACGTAATTTTGAACAATTAATTAACTTAAAAGAAAATAGTTGGTGTGTGATGATATGTTAATTAAATTAGGTAATTAGAAATAAAGATATTTTGTAATATGTAATTTTTACAAATTGTTTGTGCTTTTGCTTTGCATTTCATTTCTTAATAATAATTGGAATATGTAATAAAAAAAAATAAAAAATATTTAAAATTAAATAATATTAGTACAAAAGCGCCATTTTGATTTGCCAAAATTGGCGGCCATGGCAGTTAAGAGATCCCATTTTAGATTAGGTGGGTTTTTGGTATAAAATTAAGTAAATAAAGTTCGTTTGTGATTTTTATTATTAGTACGATTCTTGCATAAAAGATCAGACGGTTGTTTTAATCTTTTCGACTTACTATCATTTCCTACTTTTATTTTGATGAGGTAATACATAGTAATACTACGTTAGGAAATAGGAAATGCCATCACGTGCTACTAAAAGTAAACAACTAAAAATACAAAATTTTCTAACCCTACGGTTTGCTGTATTTCTATCCAGCTAAGTAAAGCTAAACATTAAAAAAATTGTATAAAAATATCGAGATTGGAATGTCTGCCTAACATAAAATTGAAATAATTTTTGGAAAATACTGTATGACTTCCTGAGTTCTGAGATTCCTAATTATAAATATTGTATCGTCTGATCATTCAACAGAGGCATCGAAGATCTAAATTTTCATCTTAAAAAATATATAAATATTTATGTTATGTACCTATAATATAGATAGAATTTCTTAATTTTAAATTTTTTAAATAAAATAAAAATTGGATAGGAAGGGCAAGTGGCTCCGGGGCTATTAATTTTTTTCAAAATGATTACGAATTTGCTCCAAATTCGTGTAGATCTCCTTAAACGATGGTCGATCCGAAGGTTTGCGATTCCAGCACTTTCGCATCAGATTATAAATCGGCTGCGGGGCGTTATCCGGACAGGTGAGCACATTACCGTCTTTTATAAATTTAACTACTTCTTCGTGTGTCATACCGTAGTATGGTTGGAGTGCAAATGAGAATATTTCCCAAAGACAAACACCAAACGCCCACACATCGGATTCTAGTGTGTACTTATTATATAGGATGCTTTCGAGTGGCATCCACCGAATTGGGATCGCATCGTGCTCATCACCTTTGTAGTAGTCTTGTAGATAGATTTTATGCGACAGACCAAAATCCGCAATTTTCACCACCATGTTATCATCGATTAAACAGTTGCGTGTAGCTAGATCACGATGAACAAATTTTCGTTCGGATAAGTACACCATCCCCGAGGCAATCTGCTGTGCAATATCGATTAACTCTAACAAGCCTAAATCTGGTTTAGGGTACGGGCTCTCGTTCCGAATTTGTGGCACATAATTTGATGAACACGATCGAAGAAACTCATTTAAATCACCACGCGCCATAAATTCAAATAATAAACACATTGGGTGACCGATCGCGCAAACGCCAAGTAGCTTTACAATATTGGGATGCTCAAATTCGGCGAGAAGGCAAGCCTCCCGCTCAAAATCAACCAGCATATCTTGACTCGCATCATCTTTAAGCATTTTTACGGCGACTAGAGTGAATTCTTCCCCTGCCACTAAACCTGGTGCCTTCGCTTGAAAAACCCGTCCGAATGCCCCCTGGCCCAAATCTTTTATGTAGATGATGTCATTACGGGGGTATTCTAATTTCTCGAGTTTAGGATTTAGTTGGGCCCCGGTTTGGTGATAGGCCGAATTGCTTGGCAACTTGTTTAAATCAATGTTTTGTGAATCTTGTGTCGCCGCGGGATTATATCCACCAGGGACGCCACGTCGACGACGATTGTGATGTATAATCCGATAGCATAATAAGAACAGTAGGTGAATGACTAGAATTACAATAAATCCAATTCCAGCACAAAGGAACATAACGTACGGTGTAAATAATGTTTCCATTTTGATTTTGTTGGTTGCATCCGCAAGAGTTGGTTCTGATGAGTTAGCTGTAAATTAAATAATATTAGATGCGGTAATGTTATAAACGAATCTAGATATTAACTTACGGCACAATGGAATATCACATAATTGCCACCGAGCTGTTTCGTTCATTGTATAGCACCAAGGAGATACTTCCTCGCCTCCAGCGTTGCGACAAAAATTTTCTGAATTTTGAACTTGAGGAAACACTAAAGGTGGTTGAAGGTGATTGTGAGGCATTTGTGAATCCCACCGTTGGCATGCCAAACCAGTTTTGGTAACGTTCACCGTTCCCATATAATATCGACCGTTGCTCATTCGGCAATCGTCTGAAAATGATATAAATTGGTTTTAAATGTAACCGTCAGAAATTAGCATTACACTTACATGTAACTTCGTCTTCCTTCATTTCAGTCAGGCCCAAATACGAACAATTCGGCCGCCTCTGTGTTCTGTTGTATCGCGGTAAATCATCACAATTAGGTAATCGGAAATGACCACGACTTTTGAGAAATTCATTTTTCTGTTTCCGTTCCTCAATTAATATCCAGTCGTTATAACAAAATTGTTGCCGCGTCGCTACACAATCCTCATAGCAGAGGGGCAATTTGGTTGCCGATCCATTCACAGTAATGCACTGTGGAAATGCATAAGCACACAAAAGTTTCTCCGCTGGGCTACGGCACAATCCAGTTAACGTTGAAATGAGTTCATACCAGAGATCTGTTGTGATTTTTTCATTTTCCCAGCCGCCTAGACCATCTTCTTGACTGTACCACACTTGGGTACTGATCACATGAGATTTACACATTTTTCCGTTGTATGGGGCACAATACGATGATCCATCGTAAGCACTTAACGCAAGAGCCGCTAAATGGCTGGCAAGAATAAAAAATATCAAGACATTCGATCGCCTATTAATCATCGTCGGACACCGAGTAACTTGGAAGCAGACCCAAACTCGATTTTTGTTATTCTATATAAAATTTCACTTGTCTCTTCGTTTATATTGTCATTTTATATCTCATTTATTTTATTTAAGCTAAATTTTCGATTTGCCGGATCGATTTTGTACGGAATTTTACAATTTATTTAAAAGAAAAACACAAAAGGCAATTTTTTTGACATTTTCTTTGATTTATTTTGTCGCCATATTTTGCGTTCGCCAGTTTCGATATCGAATTGGAGGAGTCGATAATGCAGATAACCAATATAAAAATTCCGCAAATTACAAACTTGTGTTTACCGTAAACATTTTTAAATTTTAAAACTGTTTTTATTTATATTTATTTTACTTTTATATAATGTTTCCAACTTAAAAATTAATTAATCCTATCCGAACATAAATTGTATAGTATTTCTTCTTAAATTGGATGTGTCTCATTCATTTCATATAATACTTGAGCAATCGTACGGCTGGATTCTACATTGCTTAGGGCGACACCGGCCAAATGAGGTTCATAATACCGCAAACTCCGTTTCGCCGAACTAGTATAGTTGACCAAATTTCGTAATATTAGGGCGGCAGTGAGACGAATACTTTTTGTCACCGGTCCTTCATTTTCATCCTAGAATGGAAAGTAACTGGAATTAGATTCGATCTATTAGTAATCGAGTTTCAAACTCTTACCAAAAATTCTTTAGATGCTACATAATCTAGTGCATGACGCTTAATTGCGTGCATAGCTGCAGTCGATGTAAGCGTCCCATTCGCAGTAGTTGTTGGTGGTTCAATGGGAGGCTGTGACGATGGTGGAGTGGGTTGTTTAATTATAGTGACCGGTTGCATTTGGGCCGATGATGACTGTGGTTGATTAGCGGTGGTTACGCGCCTGACCGCCGCCGTTTTAAACGAATCCAAAGTACAGTGACGATCAAAAATATGTGTCATAAGTGAAAACCGCTTACGCGGCAAATTATCACAAAGACTTGGCCCCGGGCCCCATTGACAATAAATATCAGCCGTCGGGTCAATGTTGTCCGGACAGTGCACGTTGCAGGCATGTACATAAACATCCATTAGAGATTTGTATTTACGCTTGGGGCATCCACGCCAGTCGCATACAAACATCCATGAATTGTCGAAAGTGTCTTCGATTATTTTAGGTGGTTGTGGTGATGGCACAACTTTGGGTTCGACTGGTTTTGGTGGAGGTGGTGGCGGTGGTTGGGGTGTGGGCACTACTGATTGTTGTACTGTTGGTGGTGGTGCAACAGGTTGCGGTGGTGCAGTAGGTGGTACTGTATTTATAATAATCGATTGTGACGCCATTGGTTGTTGTTGTTGTTGCTGCTGCTGTACGATATGTTGGATTGTAGTTTGTTGTTGCGTCGTGTTTAAGTTAGTTTGAATAATTTCCGGTTGCGATTGCAGTATCTGGGAACTGATTTGCTTTTGAATCGTTATTTGCGGATTATTCATATGCTGCTGTTGTGGCGCAGGTTGCTGCGTTTGTACTTGGACTATTTGGTTACCGATTTTAATCAACTCTCTTTTTTCCTGCATCTGCTGCTGTTGTGGTTGTTGATGTTGCTGATGTTGAAGTATAATTTGAGGCGATTGCGTAATCGTGTTTACAAATTGTTGATTCGCGACACTCAACTGAGGCTGATTTTGGATAACAATCTGCTGAGTATTTTGGCCCATCATCGGTGAGGATGTGACGAGCTGTTGTTGGTTACCATGATTCATGATTACGTGATGTTGGAGTGGTCGTGGGACTTGAGTTACAACTACTTGCTGCCCTTGTTGCGTTGTCATAATCATTTTTTGTGGTGTGGTGGGCTGCGTTTGCATGGTACCCATAATTGTACCCTGTTGCAATTGAGATTGTTGATTATTCTGCGGCTGCTGTAGAATGATAATTGTTTTTGCAGACGTACCTTGTTGCTGAGGCGTCTGGGTTACTAGTACAGTTTGATGTAGTTGTGGCTGAGCTTGTTGAGCAACAACTACCGTTTGGCCTTGCTGATTTGTCGTCAGAATATATTGAGTTTGATTTTGCGGTTGATGCATTATCGGTTGCATAATTTGCTGCCCTCCAATTTGTTTCTGGATTTGAATTGTATTTGTTGGAGCACTATGCTGAAGCAAGACCGGTACTGTTTGATAGCCAGATTCGGTTTTTATGGTCGCAGTAGTTTGGGTTACTTGCCCACTGAGTTGATGTGCACCCTGTGAAGACAACATAACTTGACCCTGATTATTGGGCGACATAATAATTTGCCTCTGTAGCGGCATGGTAATCACTTGCTGACCTTGAGCATTTGTTGTCTGGTGCAACATATTCGATTGCGCCTGTATGGCTTGTTGCTGCACAACATTTTGTACTATTTGACTGGTGACAGGAATCGACTGCTGTTGCATAATAGTTCCAGGTTTTTTCAGTTCAAGCCTGGTAGACGGCGGAAGTGTAATTGTGGTCGATTGTGGAGCAGATTTAATCTGATTTGTCATCAGCTTTATGGTATTATGCACCGGACTTTCCTCCTCCAAATCCTCATCCTCCAACATACTGGCTGCCAATTCTGCGTATAAATCGGCTGCTTTAGCAGATGGCCGATTTACAAGCTCATCTGACTCTTCCAGTTTGATTGTAATACGTTTTTCCTCGGTTGGGCAGTTATCCATCTCTTTATCACCTTCCATTTTCCGCTTTAATGGATTCTCAATTTGAATCGCATTAAAACACGGCGGTGGCTCTAACGATTTCTTTTCTAATAAATCTGCCAACATTTTATTCGCGGACACAACATGCGACTGTTTAATTAAACTATCTTTAAGACTCATCATATCTTCGTCCGATTCCGTCATATCAGCTACACTAGTCCGAGAACTTTCACTATCATTTTGGAGCATACTCGATGATATAGAATTAGAGTTGGAATCCTCGTCAATTTTGGACGACAGCGAAATTTGAGTATGGCGTATCGTGTTTATCCCGCTTAATGGAGCTAGTGGGGGCACTGGGTCCCATGACGTTTTCTCCAATTTTATATCAGAAACTTTCGAAATTGTGGCATTAGCCAAAGGTGGTGGTAATCGGGTCGTCTGAGTCACAAGACCACCGGCTTTTAAATTATTTTGCAGTGCAACGTTCATCGGAATTGGTTGCTGTTGTTGTTGTTGTTGTTGCTGCTGCTGTTTTAATTGCTGCCGCTGTGCAACCTGCAATGAGAATTATAAAAATTCATTAGGTTTATACCATCTTCGTTTGGACAATTTAACTATCGCGGTGCACGCTATTAGTGATACTCAAACTAAATCCACACTTCATCAAATCGACGGTTAAGTTACAACATCGAGGCATGCTGATTGAATCCCTAAATTGTGTAAGGAATAATGAAAACTAGTCACTGTTCCTCAAACAAATCAGAGACCTGTTAATTTTTCACACGGGTTAGAAAAAACAAAACAAAATTTTTGTTGCTGACTCACTGTACTTTTGCCTTAAAACGGTACGTGCGAGCGGGAACGGGTTAGTAAAGTTAAATATTGTTACCTGATGCATATTGACATTTGGAGCAATCAAACAAGTGGTAGTAGAAATGCTGTTAGATGTAGCAACGGGTTGATTAGAACCTTCGGAAGTTACCTTATTAGCTAACAAACTTTTGATAAGTGACGACTGGGTCGGTTGTTGGGCTCCTCCAGTTTGTATTTTATTCGATTCCTCCATTTGTGAATGTGCTGATGATGCAACCGTTGCAGACGGTGAATTTGAAGTGATCAATACTTTGTGTAGAATTGGAGTTTGATGCTGTTGGGTTGGTTGTTGTTGAACCGATTGCGTCTGTTGTATTACAGTCGGCTGAACTGTTGTTATTTGTGATTGTACAGATTGTGCAACAGGAGACGGAGTAGAATTAACTATTTTCTGCACGGGTGCTGGTGTAGTATCCATAGGAGCTGGTGTATTGGAATTTTCAGCTGATTGGCTAGACCCCTGTGCCGCCATTACAACACCTTTATGAACTATAGGCATCGGTTTGGCGCGTATTTTAACCCCCTCATAAAACATATTGGTCGTTTCTTTACCATTCATCTCCATTTTGATCGGGACCGGACCTACTGTTGGCCCAAACACCATGCGAACACATTTCGGAAAATGCGACGGTGAAGCAAAACCACGACGCCCAATTTGGCTGCTTGCCGACATGTATAATTTATACAAGTCCTGCTGTTCAATGCGATTATTAGTATTCTGAGCTGGCTCAAATGTTGCACGTAACCAGGCGAGGGCAAATTGTTCATTTTCTTGAACAGTTTGTTGGTGCGCAAGTCGATCATTTGCTTTACGTTCCGCTTGAGTTTCTAGTTTTATACTTGATATCGGACTCGATTGAGATGGTGTTATTGTAGGTGTCATACGAATATTTGTTCCACCACTTGTAGTTGATATTTTAACTGGTGTCGTAGCAGTCGTGGTAGTATCAACGGAAGTCATTTGGGTCAATGTAGTTTTAGATTCAGAAACTGTAGTTGAATTAAAATTCAATTGATTTTGGCAGGCGACCGCATTTCCAGGCACTGTTTCAACTACACGCATTAAAATGCAAGCATCTGGACCATAGCTCTGTGCTTCTACTGTAACCAAAGACACCAGAGTATCAATCGTTCCCCGTACATGACAAATGGCAGTACAAGCCTTTTCTCCAAGCGAGGAAAGTGCGTAAATACATTCCAGAGTGTAGAGGAGCAACATGATATCACTCAGACATAGGTACGTACATACCTGGTTATAGATTTTCTTACTTAAGTATCGTTGAAGGTAATCCTCGTTGCTTTCTTGTTGGCATAATTTCAGCAATATTTCCAGACAACTAATTATTACCGCCCGATCAGAACTATCTAACCCTTCCGACACCGTTTTTAATAAATACGTCGATGTTTCCTCCGCTTCAATATCTGTCAATTCGAGCTCTGACGCAATGTTGCCTAACATGTCCAAACCCATGTGCTGCAGATTGCCCCAATGTATATTCGAGCAGATGATTAAAAACCGTAAAAATGTTTTGTTTTTGGCCAAAATCACTAAATTATCATCGATAAAGCTTAAATTTCGTAATATGGATGTAATCTGATGAACTCGCTGACCTATGTAATCGTGGGTACCGAGACCTCGGCCTAAACACAGAAAATCCAAATTCGAAATTATCTTATCTTCTTGGCTGCCTACGTCTTGCGAGTCATCGATACACAAATGAAATTCTTTTATTTTTGAGAGGATTTCGTGTTTCTGCTTCGTCAACTTATCGTTATTGGCAAAGTAATCTTCGTACGATAATTCAAGTATATCAGGCTTGTCTATTAATGCATCATTCCAAAACGACTGAAGCGAATGTTTTCGAGTTTTCTGATAGAATTCGATAAATATTTCGCGTGTTGTGTAATGATTATAGATACCAGCATGTGCCAATAGTGCATCCACCAATTTCGGACATTTCTCAACTTTAAGCGTTGGTTTGCTTTCGTTGGCCATTAGGGTGCATACATTTATTGCAAAATCTTGTTCGTTTGGAAGTGGAGATAGCAAAGACATTAGCAGCTTATCATATTCCGATGTTTTAAGCAAAGTAGTAGATAATTTATGTTGTACTCGTGCAGATTCTGTAACATTATGTTGTGCATAGTTATACACCATAGGAACAGAATTTAAAGATCGTGCCGACCACCGCTTATGTCTCGTATCCTCCTCTTCTTCATTATCGTTGCGATCCTCGGTCTCCTCTTTGTGAAAATTAATTTTTTCGTACCGATCCAGGTACCGAATATAAATTTGTTTCACCGCAACATTTGCATTTATACATTTAGCTGGAAAACCGCATTCATGAAGTACTTTGTCCCATTCGTTACGATTATTTACTTTGAGCCAACCCCCGCGGCCTGTGACTACCGTGTACAACTGGTGCAGGTCTATATCTCGTCCGCCGATTTTCGGTAATTTGTAGTACGGCGTGCTGTAAACAATGAACTGAGTAAATACAGCACTTATATACCAAAAACTATACAAATACCCTTTATTATCATGAAATTGCTTCAATGATTTAAAAAAATTATCACCAGCTCGATTCTCGGAGGATTCTGGTTCAAATTTAATTTCAGTCTTAACAAAAAATGCCGACTTGCCCAACTCGGTCGCACAATTTTTTTGTTCTCCACTACTATCTTGTTCGATTTTCACAATACTTTCTTTACTATCCGCTTGAGACATGTTATATAGAGCTCCTAGATTATTACATTAATAAATAATTAATTATTATGGCTTTATTTTGCGTAAATTAATTGATAAACGAATTTATATTAAAACCTTTTTCTAACTTTGTTGTAATGGAGCCTGATGTTTGACGGCTAGCAAAACCACATAAAAGACGAAAATCGAAAATGGCGGTTTGAAATTCGATTTCGATTTTTTGTGGTGAATACATTAACCCCTTAAGGACCGATTTTTTTCAACTAGATCCACAAAAAAAGTCTTTTTTTTCATAATCAAAACTAATATTTTGAACTACATAGGTAAAAATATAAATATTATTAAAATACATATAGATACATAGATAGATACATATGGGAAAAAATATAATATAAAAGATAATAATAGGTAGAAAAATTAAACTAGGTAATCAATAATTTAATTCTGTCTAATTAAATTTCTGGTAAGCCTGGAAGCATGGACGTAGGTTGTAGAGAATAAAATACATATATTATTCTTAGGTCATGTTTTAATTGGTTTAAATGCCGCATAAAAAGTTAAAAATTTATTCGTGGTAAATATTTTTTAACTTTTTATCTGTTTCAATAATAATAATAATAATAATAATAATAATATTTATTAAATGTGTTTAAGCTAATGCTTTTATACACATGAATATTTACAAAAGTTATACATGAATATTTACAATAATTATATTATTAACTTATAAAATTAACACAAAAAAGAGAAAAAGTAATTAATCAAAGCAATAAACTAAATTAAATATCTACAAATATGTACATTAATTATTTACATTTTGATTTTCCACAATTAATTGTAAACAAGATTTCTTAAATATATTAAGAGAACTGATGTTTTTTAGTTCTATTGGCAAACTATTCCATTTAATAATTGCATTTACTAGTACAGAATTATTATAAACATTTCTTTTACTAATAGGCAAATTAATGTTTCTTGTACGTAAAGACCTGGAAAAATTTAACTTTTCATACAAATATAACGGTAAACCTGAGTTAACCAGTTGAAAAATAAAAACAGATGTTCTATAATCAAATAATTGAAACAAATCATATCCAAGAATGGAACACCTAAACTCCGAGATATGATCAAACTTCCTAAGGTCATGAACGTATCTAGTGCAATTATTATAAGTAACTTCAAGTAAACTTTTAGAAAAACTGTCACATTGATTGTAGATAACATCACAATATGTGAATATTGGCAAAACCAAGCTTTTAATTAAATATTTACGATAATTATTTATTATTAATTATTTGATGGGTAAAATTTTGACAATAACATGATTGCTTATTTTACGTTTAATTGTGAACATATATACACAATTTAAATATGAAAACATGTAAAATAAATACTTTTTAAATATATATTAGTCAATTATGGTCAGTTTACATATATATCATTGCAATTTTTCACAAAATTTTACATGGAAATTTTTTATTTACAAACAAATATTTTTGTCAGCCAAATGTTTTCTATATAAAAATTTTATCAGCTCTTGAAGCGGATAAAAAGTTTGACATTTTTATTCACCACAATTTTTAACTTTTTAACTTTTTATGCGGTATTTAAACCAATTGAAACACGCGCTTAGTCGTGTTTCAATTGGTTTAAATGCCGCATAAAAAGTTAAAAAGTTAAAAAAAAATTCGTGGTAATTTTTTTTTAACTTTTTAACTTTTTATCTGTTTCAATTGGTTAAAATTTTGACAATAATATGGTTGCTTATTTTATGTGTAATTATGAAGGTAACGGGTGATTTTTTAAGAGCTTGAGAACTTTTTTTAAAAAAAAAACGCATAAAATTTGCAAAATCTCATCGGTTCTTTATTTGAAACGTTAGATTGGTCCATGACATTTACTTTTTGAAGATAATTTCATTTAAATGTTGACCGCGGCTGCGTCTTAGGTGGTCCATTCGGAAAGTCCAATTTTGGGGAACTTTTTCGAGCATTTCGGCCGGAATAGCCCGAATTTCTTCGGAAATGTTGTCTTCCAAAACTGGGATAGTTGCTGGCTTATTTCTGTAGACTTTAGACTTGACGTAGCCCCACAAAAAATAGTCTAAAGGCGTCAAATCGCATGATCTTGGTGGCCAACTTACCGGGCCATTTCTTGAGATGAATTGTTCTCCGAAGTTTTCCCTCAAAATGGCCATAGAATCGCGAGCTGAGTGGCATGTAGCGCCATCTTGTTGAAACCACATGTCAACTAAGTTCAGTTCTTCCATTTTTGGCAACAAAAAGTTTGTTAGCATCGAACGATAGCGATCGCCATTCACCGTAACGTTGCGTCCAACAGCATCTTTGAAAAAATACGGTCCAATGATTCCACCAGCGTACAAACCACACCAAACAGTGCATTTTTCGGGATGCATGGGCAGTTCTTGAACGGCTTCTGGTTGCTCTTCACTCCAAATGCGGCAATTTTGCTTATTTACGTAGCCATTCAACCAGAAATGAGCCTCATCGCTGAACAAAATTTGTCGATAAAAAAGCGGATTTTCTGCCAACTTTTCTAGGGCCCATTCACTGAAAATTCGACGTTGTGGCAGATCGTTCGGCTTCAGTTCTTGCAGGAGCTGTATTTTATACGGTTTTACACCAAGATCTTTGCGTAAAATCTTCCATGTCGTCGAATAACACAAACCCAATTGCTGCGAACGGCGACGAATCGACATTTCACGGTCTTCAGCAACACTCTCAGAAACAGACGCAATATTCTCTTCTGTACGCACTGTACGCATTCGTGTGGTTGGTTTAATGTCCAATAAAGTAAACTGAGTGCGAAACTTGGTCACAATCGCATTAATTGTTTGCTCACTTGGTCGATTATGTAGACCATAAATCGGACGTAAATCGCGAAACACTTTTCGAACCGAACACTGATTTTTGTAATATAATTCAATTATTTGCAAGCGTTGCTCGTTAGTAAGTCTATTCATTATGAAATGTCAAAGCATACTGAGCATCTTTCTCTTTGACACCTTGTCTGAAATCCCGCGTGATCTGTCAAATACTAATGCATGAAAATCCTAACCACAAAAAAATCACCCTTTATATAGCAAATTTAAATATGAAAATATTTAAAATAAATACTATTTAAATGTATATTAGTTAATTATGGTTAGTTTACATCTAAATCATTACGATTTTTCTCAAAATTTGTGCTTGACAAATTTCTGGTTACAAACAAATATTTTTGTTAGCCAAATTTTTTCTATATAAAAATTTTATCAGCTCTTGAAGCGGATAAAAAGTTTGACATTTTTATTCACCACGATTTTTAACTTTTTAACTTTTTATGCGGTATTTAAACCAATTGAAACACGCTCTTAGTTGATTTAGTATAATAATATTGTTATAAGATTATTTTCACAAGTTATTTCGAGCAAATACATAATGGAAAGTATAACATGTGATCGCCTGAGTTATCTCGGGTTTGGTCTTTTTGGACCACAGTCGAAACTCGATTATCCGGGATCCTATTATGCGTAAACCTCTATTATCCGTGATTTTAATTGCGGACGATTTTTTGAGTCACTTGTTTATCCGGAATTTTAATTGATTAACCGGGATTTTTTCGCAAATTTTTTTCTATAGTGTTGCATGTCGACATGAAATACACACTCTAAAAGCAAAGGGGTCGTTTATCGCAAGACCAAATTTATAATGTGGATGAGATGGGAATTTTCTGAAAGCCTTACACCGAAATACCGTATTTTTCAGAATTAAATTCCCTGTAGAATGCGTTAAGGAAGCTAAAGAACGGGTAATTAGTATTGTGTGTTCGAATGCTTCAAGAGTTTTTCTTTATAGAACGCAAAAATTCGATCAACCGGGATTTTTGATTATCCGGGAAGACTCTGGTCCCAAGCGTCCCAGATAATCGAGTTTCCACTGCATATCCCTTTTTCAACCAAGAAAAACAAAAAATCGTCTCAATTTTAGTCCAACCCACACAAATGTGTGAGTATAAAATCATCGTATGTAATGGCGTTGTTGATAAAAAATTTCGCTTGATTTGAAGTAAAACCAACTCAATTGCGTGTATAGATATAGTGTTTTTTTCGGACGAAAATAAGTTTGAAACGAATGCACAAATGTGTAAGTTGATTCAAAAAACATACAAAACTAAATTTTTGCCATGGTACTTTAGCCCTACCCGCACAATTGTGTTAGTAAAACACAAAAGGGATATGCCCAATATGCAATGCCGACGGAATTCCGTTTATATTCGCGTTCAAAAACAACACTCTTATCATATAGATGGTTTGTTTCTTCGATAAACCAACAACTAAAAAATTATATTCACCTTCAACTTAGTCATGATGCAATCATAGTAAGATAAGCCAGCGGTGAATTTATAAATGTTACATACTGTGATCATTGGCGCTATTGGCGATTTTCATCGAATGTAGATAGTGTTGGTTTCTACGTCTATAAGGGGGACGAGAATTGTCAAATTCATTGTTATGACAGTTTTAATCCCCTTTGCTTCACAGCAAACTATGATTTGCATTTTGTTCACTAGATGTCAGCTACTTTGTTGAAAATCGCGAATATAAATAGCCAAAACAAAAAACAAAAATTGTTGAGTTAGGTTAGTGACAGGCAGCCAACCGCGATTATACTTTTCCAAAGTAAAAAAAATCGATTACATGGGATTTTGTAACAGGAAAATTTAATTCGGTGTCTATTTCCTTAAATACTCAAGTTTTTCTTATCTTGCAATGCGATAATAATAATTTATCCAAGTACAGTTTCAGACTAGTTTTAATTCAAGTTTAATTTTATAATTTCATTTTTTTCTAAATTGGTTTTCCCTATTTATCTGCAGCGCTTGTCACGTGAACCAATTAGATTTTTGTTTACATTTTTTATAGAAATCAAATAATAGCAAAAAACGTAAACACAGGCCTTAGAAGTACTGTTCAATTTTAAAGTAGTATGCAAACAGGCAAAACACATACTGTGTGAAAAAGTGATGAAGTCTTACTTTGAGAAATATACAACTACAAAGTGAAGTCTTACTTTGAGAAATATACAACTACAATCCCATATATGTAATTCCAAATTGGAATTGTTTTAAACCAACTTTTTTGCTGGTATAGAATAATTCGCTATTCTACCTGTAGTTTTAATGTTCACCACCAGGACAGTTTTATTAAATACTTTAGTAGTGTTGCTTTCGCAAATCACAACTTTTGGCTTTAATTTTTAATGCGTTTTAATTTTTCTGTGTTGATTTATTTTATTAATATTTATTTTATTTTTATTTTATTTTATGAAATAGAACAAATTAAATTCGGTATTTTGCTATCAAATAACAAATGCCAAATTTTACTACAAGATAAATTTTTCGAAAAAAAAAAAAAATAGATAAAATAATGCCTTGCGGTAAACACCATAACCATAAAATGATTTTATTCCCCCTAATCCTAATTTTTTTTTCTTAACATTAAAGTAGTGTTGCTTTCGCTAATCCGCTTAGCTTAGCTAAGAAATGTGAAAGCAACAACTTTTGGATTTAATTTTTTAATGCGTTTTAATGTTTCTGTGTTGGTTCATTTTCTTAATATTTATTTTAGTTTTTTTTATTTTATGAAATAGAACAAATTAAATTCGGTATTTTGCTATCAAATAACAAATGCTAAATTATTATTCAATATAAATTCTTCTAGAAAAATAGAAAAAATAACGTCTTGCGGTAAACACCATAACCGTAAAATGATTTTATTTCCCCTAATCCTAAATTTTTTTTTCTTAACATTCTAAAAC